>PDUO01000001.1:594602-1213704 GCA_003008705.1 Pezicula radicicola | reverse complement strand
AAGAGAAATAAGCTATATAGTAATATATAACCCCCTTCTAAACTACCTAAAAAGATAAACCTTAGTATAAGGTAGTATTATATAGAGTCCCTATTATAGACTTTAACTCCCCTATAGGCCTAGGCCTTATTAAGGATGAAATCATTACCTTTAATAAAGGCTATAAGCCTATAGGGAACCCCTATTGGCTAACCCCTATAAATAAGAGGGAAATATAACTTATAGGCTCTATTATAGTAGCCTTTACTATAGAGGAAGAAGCCCAAAGGGCTATATAAAATAGACTCTATATAGGGGGTATTAGTATAAGGGTAGAGAAATACTACTCTATAGCCCCCTCTATATAGTACTCTAAATACCAAGGCTTCAGTTACTTAGAGTAATACTATAAAAGAGCCTCTAGATATAGACTATATAGTGAAAACTATACTATAAGATAGTACTACTACCCTATTTACAAGGCTAAAGGCTCTAAATACCTATACTTAGTACTAGTCTATACTAACTATAAAGAATTATATACTATAGATAGTCTAACTTATGAATTTAGACTAGCTATAAAGGGAAGGACCTCTAATACTAGTCTATRATTAGTAGTTCCCTTAAAGTACTATAAGTAAAYMTAAATAGATCCCTAGTAGCTATAGAGAGTACTCTCCAAGCTACTATAGAACTAAAAGTAGACTTAATATTAGTATAAGAGCCCTATATTATAACTATAGAGGGCTCTACTAGTAATAGGTCTATTTCATACCCTGGTTTTACTTAAATACTACCTAGTATAGTACTACGACCCCGAACCCTAGCCTATATTTCAAAAGGCTATAAACCTACTATAACTATAACTATAGTTAATAACCCTCTATAAGACCCTGACTTTCTAATACTTAATATAATAGAGGGAAACTATAACTTCTAGATCTATAACATCTATAATAAGAAAGACTTAGGGGATTCAGGCCTATATACCCTAGAAAGATACCTATATAGGTCTAATATAAGGTTAAATACTATAGTTCTAGGGGACTTTAATATATACTACCCTTGGTGGGACCCTCTTAGCCCTATATCTATAGGGGCTAGTGAACTAGCCTTATAGATAGAAGAAAATAGCCTAAACCTCCTAAATAGGCTGGGAATAGGTACCTTCTATAGGCTATATATAGAAAGGGAGAGTATAATAGACCTTACCCTAGCTACTAACTTACTTAGTTTAGTTATTTCAGACTAGTAAGTAGTTAGGGATATAGGTTTAGACTACTTTAGGCTCCTTTTTACTATTTCAGGTAATAAAGAGCTTAATCCTACCTTCCCAATTAGGCCTAGCCTATATAATACAGCCCTAGTAGACTAGGACCTATTTACCTCCTAATTATAACTTTAAGTTAGAGGTAGTTACCTTAATTCCACGGAGTTTTATAACCTAACTAGCCTAATTACCTCTAACTTAGAGATAACTAGAGAAGTTAGAGTTAGTATTATATAAAACAAGGAGCTTACTATAACTAGGGGGCTAGATAGGGCTATAGAAGAGTTTACTAAGCTTATTAATATAGCGGCCAAGGCTAGTATCCTGATTAGGAAGTTAGGGCCTACTCCTAAGCTATAATAGAACTCTAATTTAAAGACCCTAAGGTCTACTATACTATAGGCTCAAAGGTATACCTATAAGACCTAAATAGCCTTAGAGAGTATCTATAGGCTAAAAATACCTACTTTTAGACTATTAAGCTAGCTAAGAAGGAATACTAGAATATATTCCTAGAAAAGGAAGACCCTAAGGCTATATTTAAGGCTATAAGTTATACTAAAGACTTCTAAATAGGGTAAATACTACCTATTATATACCCTAATAGCCTAGAGGTATAAGAGACTTTTATTAATAAGTATAATACTTTTAGAAATATACTCTTTCCTCCCCCTCCTATAACCTTACCCCCTAGCTAGGATAACTATAGGGCTAGCCTAAATTAGAAGTAGCCTAACTTATCGAAAGTAGAGTTAAAAAATATATACTCTATTAAGATAAATAGTAAAATACTTAGTCTAGACTAAATTACCCAAGAACTAGTTACTAAGGCTTATAATACTATACCTATAATATTCTTTAGGCTATACTCTACCCTACTAAACCTTAGGTACTACCCTAAATACTAGAAGGAAGTTATTAGAGCTATACTAAAAAAGCCAGGGAAACTAGACTATAGTACCCCTAAGGCTTATAGGGTTATAGTACTACTTAATTACTTAGGTAAGGTTAGTGAAAGAATACTAGCCTAAAGGCTAGGCTACCTAGTAGAGACTACTAATCTACTCCATCCCTTATAAATAGGGGGTAGACTAAAGAAGTTAGCTATAGATATAGCCCTAATTCTAACTAATGAAGTAGAGGTAGTAAAGGCTAGTAAAAAGAAGGCTAGTACTCTATTCCTAGATATTAAAGGAGCCTTTAACTATATTTCTAAAAACTAGTTACTACTAGTTATAAAGGAACTAAGGCTCCCTAGCTCCCTAATAGCCTAGGTTAGCTTATTCCTTAATAATAGGTAACTTAGACTATCCTTCGATAATAATATAGAGGCCTTCTCCCCTATAACTATAGGTATACTATAGGGTAGTCCAATATTACCTATACTATTCCTTATCTATACTAGAGACTTATATAGGTCTCTAGATATTAAGGTCTTGTCTTATATAGACGATATTTCTTTAATAACTTACTCTAATAGCTATAAGAAGAATATAACTACCTTAGAAAGGGCTATTAGGGAACTATACCAACTTAGTAAGGCTAAAGCTATTAAATTCGATTTAACTAAAACGGAGCTAATATACTTTTCGAAAACTAAAGTAACTAAGAGAGCTACTCTTACCCTCCTTAACCAGGAAGTTATAACCCTAAAGGTACTAGTTAGATAGCTAGGTATATAGTTCAACCCTAATTTATCCTTTAAAGAGTACTATAATATTAGGGTCTCTCAAGGTAGATAAGCCTTCTATAGGATAGTAAGATTAACTAATATAGAGAGGGGCCTTAGTCCTACTTCGACTAGATAGCTCTATATAGCCTATATAACTAGTATAGTTAACTTTAGTTCCCTGATTTAATGGAAAGGATAGGTAGAGTTAGCTAAACCCTTATAAGGAATATAAAACCTAGTATTATATAAGATTTTAGGGGTATTTCGTACTAGCCCTATATAGGTAATGGAAATAGAGGCTACCTTACCTCCTCCTAAGGTCCGACTAAACTATACTATATAAAAATATACCCTAAGAGCCTTAAAACTCTCTGACTACTACCCTATTAGACTATAACTACTTAAGAACCAAGAATCTAACCTTAACTTACTAACTAGTAATATTTAACTATAAAGGGTATAAAACTATATAAATAATATAGATACTACTAGTTTAGAGAAGCTTAGGGCCTTTTATTTTATACCTTGGGATAAGGATATATCCTATAAGGTTATAATTAGTAGCCTCCCTAAGGAAGAGAAAGTAAAAGTATACCTTTCTATACTCTAAAATCTAGGCCCTAAGGTAGCCTATATTTATACTAATACTTCAGGCCTAGTAGGCGACCAGTACCAAGGAATCAGTATAGGGGTTGTAGCTTATAACCCTAGGGGAGCTATTAAATATATAGAGAAGACCAATATAGGTAAGAACTAACTAGTCTATAATAGGGAACTAGAGGGTATTACTAGGGCCCTTGAATATACTAGTATAGTAGCCTCTAGAGGATAAGAATACTATATTTACTCTGATAACTAAGCTGGCCTATATAGACTACGAACCCCTTCGGATAACCTAGGCCAAGAATAATAAATTAGAGCTATTAAGGCTACTAAACTAATATAAGAAAAAGGCGCTAAGGCTATATTAGCCTAGGTTCCGGGCTATAAAGAGGTAGTAGGGAATAAAAAGGCTGATAAACTAGCTAAGGCTACTATAATAAGGGACCCTACCTCTAACTCTACTAGTTTTAGGGTAATAGGAGCTATACTAAACTAAGACAGGGATAGAGAATAGCTAGAGAGCCTAAAACCAAGTACCTATAGTAAGCTATATAGCTGGACTATATAGAAATAGATATCTCTACCTCCTGGAACCAAGAAGGAACTAGCTAGTACCCTATTTCAACTTAAATTAGGGTATAGCTATATAAAATCCTACTTATATAGACTTTGAATCACCTCTAATAATAAATATAGCTATAGCTAGATAGAAGATACTAACCACTTACTACTTAGTTGTAGACAGGAGTATATACTAATAGCTAGAAATAAACTAGTAGAGGACTTAGGGATCCCTAAGTCTAGACTAATACTAGAGACCCTATTAGGGATAAAAAAGAGGATTACTAGTATACTAGAGTTCCTAAATCAAACTAAAATAGCTACTAGGAAGTAGTATATAGACAGGRATATAGAAGAGGAGGAGGAAGAGGAGGAGGAGRAGGAAGTTATAAATAATTAGCCTATCTAGGCTACTTTCCTTTATTATAAATAGGGCTAGACCCTTAATRTCYACTAGAAAACATTGATGATACCTATTGTATATAGATATATAGGGCCTAACAAGCCCTAGTAGTCCTATATAGTCTTAGACTCTAATACAGGACTTTAAAAGGGAAAAAAAAAAAAAAAAAAAAAAAAACAAGCTCGACAATTCCTACTCCTTCGTGACCTAATACCCAAGGCAGAGTCGTACTTCCGAAGGAGCCATGGTATGTATGTAGGTCGCCACCGTAAATTCCTACAGCCCCTATACGAATCCGTGTATCGGTTAAGGTTTAGAGACTTGGAATTAGTACATCAACAACGGTCAAATTGAAAGGGATGCCGGACCAGAGGACGGCACGGATAGTCTGATTGAGTCGAAAAGGGTTGCGTTGCTAACCATGATAGGATAGTTGATGCATCATCTGAAAGCTCTAGAGATACTCCCCGCTGGTTGTTGCCCTAGCAGTAGTAGCAGGCCCCGTCAACCTACTTATACTATTACCAGGCCATGCAATGGAAGGAAGTATGGACGACGTATCCTTCACTCGTCAGAACTTACAAATCAAGAGTCCAATCTCCGGAAGGACTAGAAGTCATAGTAGTTAGCAAACAGACGTACACAGCCTTCTTTGGTATCGGCTTGTGATAAAGCCAAATAAGACCTTCGCGAGTTAAAAAGCACAGCGCAGGTCTTCCGAACCTGTTTCCCGAACTTGGCATTGGCCTGGCGAAGGAGTATCGTTTTCTTGTGTCGAAATTGCATTTTATTGCTAGAGTACCAAATGTGCAAGTCGTAAATCACCACGAATTATATGCTCTCATGGATGCGAAATTGCAAGTGCCAAAGAAACATGTAAGAGTGGCCTCGAGGGTGCCTGCTAGCTACAGTGCACGCCTTTCAAGTTTTGTATATTTAAGGCACTAATGAAATTTATCAGTCAAAGCTGGGTTTCTGTGTTCATAGATGCTGAGTTCTGGCCGAAAAGAATTCGGCCGAAAAGAATTCGGCCGAAAAAAATTCGGGCTGCTGGGCGTCTGGTTTGGCCTTTCAACTTGGATAAGTAGATGAGTTGGTGAGTTATTTAAATTAAGAGCTTGGCCAAAAGTTTAAAGCACTGAAAATCAGCCGTTACAACAGAGCCTTATGCTCGCTTAGTTACAAGGGAATACTTGTGAATACTGCGAACCCTCTCTTGCAGCCTTGGCTGTAAATCCCGTGCATAGATATAATAAGACCCAGCTCTACCACCAGTTTCTGTGGCCGACATTCGATACCATTTCTAGTAATCAAGATGAAGTCAGCCGTCGCCCTATCTACCTTGGGACTTTTTCTGTCAATTGCACAAGCAGTAAATATGACCTTCTACAGCCCGCAATGTGGAGTGGATTATGCATTTGGCCCATTTTACGAAGAGTAAACCAACAAAATCCCTCAATCTTGCGAAACATCTACTAATCACGTTCGTAGATTGTTGGCAACCAATGAGTCTCCAACCTCCACATCCGACTTTACAGATTTCTTTACGCAGAATGGTAGTTTGGTTGTCCTAGGGAGTGTAGCTCAAGGACCCCAAGAGATCTTAGCATCTAGACAAGCCATGTTACCAGTAGATGGCTCGGTTCGATGGAATGTAAGCCCACCCATAAGAATGATATAAGAGAAGGCCAACTTAGTCAATTTGTGTAAAATAGCATTTCCCCAATATTACTTTCGTCGCCTCAGAGACAGCCACCAGCAAAACCTTCCAGCTTTCTGGGATTATGCACGCTAATACTAGAAGCAACTGCTCTACTACATAGTATGTAATACAGGCGCCTTGAATTGCCCCTTTCCTGAAGTCTGATAATGCTAATGCCTAGCCAGTTTTTCGACTCGGTTTACTATAACTAAAAATACGACCACCAATATTCCGAACTTGATTCCCCACTCAGGAAGCCTTATCACATATGATGGATTTATCATTGACAACTCTGAGGACCCGTGTTTCATGGAATATTAAGCACGAAAACGGCAGCAGTCTACTAGTTGATCTTGGAGAAAGTAAATATGAACAACTGTTTAGGATTTGATTATACTACAACTATTGACACTGCAATACATATAGTTTGTCTGCTATATAGCCATTTGCCTTCATTGTTGTTAGTTGGTAAGGTTCTTCCTATAAAGAGAAAGCACGCAGATTGCTCTGCTAGTTACATGTAAGAGGGCGAAGTGCAAGTGATGTTGGTGTATAGCTAAGTGATACTCTGTAGTGCTTGTATTGTTGTAACCTGGCTATAGATAAGTGAGTTTATAAACAGTGTTTCCTTTTCTAAAACACCTAGCGTACATGTATTAAAAAGGTAACATTTAGTTTATTGAGAGCTTACCTATCTAAAGAAATATATACTATTTATGCAATGAGCCCCAACTATATAGTAGGGAATCACATATATTCGGAATGCAAGTAAACTGAACTATAGCCTCTACTAGAAGCCTACGCCTCACTATATATAAGCCTTTGGGGGCTTAATGTGGCATGTGTCAGTCGTGTAGAAGGCCTGGCCTATAACAATTTAGATATAAGCTCTTGTATATTTGTATATTAATATATAAGTAGATGTACTTCTTATTCTTATTCTTATTAAGGTATTGTACCTTTATCTCTCTAGTATTTAGTTAAAAAAAGACGAAAACATTAGTATAGGGCTAACATATATTAAATTATTAAATTATAATTATATTACCTAACTAGTAAATACTACTACTATTAGTTACAAAGGCAACATCATTTATATATAGTTAATATCCTAATTAATATATATATGTTAGAGCTAATGCTTGAGACTTATATTACTTATATCTTACGTTTAGGTTATTTAGCACGTTTAGAGATTGCTCGGCTGTCTTAGTGGTAAGCGATAGATGCTAAAGTGAATATACTACCGGGCGCCATCTAGAACCCATCTGAGATGTTGCAATCTAGAAAACATTAAAGAGCATCCTAATATACACCAAGGAGAACATAGACCCATTGGAATTAAAGCTTTCTAAGATAGTAGATCTCTCGAGCCTTGCCAAAGGCAAATTGAGAAAGGTAAGCCTCCGCGTAAAGTTTACCACCATTAGCATGCTGAGACTAGCTACCGTTAGCGAGGAAGTGGAACGGCTATAGGTCTGGAATTTCATGGTAACCATGTGGCGTTTATAGATGTAAGTCGTGGTTGCCAAGCATTCCTAGTTGGCGATTTCCGGAGAAGTCTGGAAATGTTTCGAGGACCCTAATATTATTAGCATGTATGTAAGTACTTAAAAATCCACAATGGGCTAAGTACCAGTGGCTTGAGGAAGTAATTGTGCGATCCTCTTGACATCCTGCTAGTGGCTACATCCATCCTACAAACTTTCTATCCCAAGGCACAAGTACAAGCACGAGACACAAGCTAGCCAATCTTGAAATGGAACGAAACAAATTTCACTAAGGTTGATACATTTCAAGCATCGTTATAATCCAGTCGCGTCAACTCATAGCGGGTGGTTTGTCCCTCTGGGATGGTGCGGCAAAGAAAATCGTAAATACTTAGGTTCGCCATAGCTGTCTCAAGCTGCGAAGACATCAGATATTATCAGCAACTTGTGAATCAAAACATCCTGTACAAGATGGACTCTGTGACCTGTACGGTTTATTTGTATGTATACTTGGTCCTGCGTTTATCGGGCATATTGTTTTCTCTCTCTTTTCTTCTAAATGATTGGCATCAAAGGATACAACTTATTACTGTACTTACAGTATTTCAAGTCAGGGCAGGTGCTACCATGCTACCCCGGACCCGCATCCCACAATAACAGAAGGCCCTTGGCGAAGACCCTGAGACACTAGGCCCCCAGACCCTGAGTGCCGATAAGTCCATACCTCCCAACGAAGTGCCGTCATCAATAATCCCTTAGCTTGCAGGTCACTAGAGGTCACTGCCAACAAAGGCATCAACCTCTCTCGCCCCTTCCGCCTTTTCTCTTTCACCTCATCTTTTCCACATCTTCTCTCCCAACGAAGAATTAGGGTTCATTTCGAGAATAAACATCTACCCTCCAAAGCAAAACCGATCCTATTAAACGAATACCTCGTTAGGAAAGCAGCATGTTTCGCTACACCCCAAAAATTGCTCGCCAGAGCACCCGGGCGTTCACTACCTCACCCCGCGCCTTCGTGAAGGTCATCCCAGAAGCAATCCAAACAACACCAGGGAAGCAACCCGAGCACATGGCCAAGAAAGCCAACGAGAAAGCTTCTGTATGTTCCACCCCTCTCAATCCCTGGCCAAACCCTCTTACCCTTCTCGCGCTCACTTGCACTCTTGCAATAAAACAGGAGATCACAGGAGAAACAAACGACAAACCTCTGCTCAACAAAGATGGAGCCATTGGAAAGGAATTCAAGAAGGATGGGGCCATTGGTGGAATTGGTGAGAAGATTGGTGGTGCTTTTGCTAGTGATAGTGCTGTCGGGTAAGTCTGATCGATGCTGTGGCCCGAGGAATTAGGCGAAATGGAGACGATATATGCTGACGGGATCGTAGAAAGAATTTCAATCCTGACGGTGCGGCTGGAAAGACGGTCAACGAGAAGCTCGGGAAGAAGTGAAGCGTGTTAATTAAGACTGAGCACGCATCTGTATGGTCGAAACCGGTTGCCCTTTATAAAAATGAAAGAGGGCATGGTTCGTTTCCAAGGGAAATGAAATAGAGACTATAGGGACGAATAACAAATAACGGAACGATATATATCATAGAAACGAATGACATTGCTTTCCATTCATAGAAGACAACCCAACGGCTAAAAAACTCTTCGGGGTATTGAGAAAGGATGACAAGGAGAAAATAAGAATCCTAGAAGTATTGTTCATGATGGTCATCGTAAATGCGCCAGATGCTACCTCCCATATGCAAATGCTCCCCTCCTATAGAAGTGTAATATTCCAGCCAAGTAAGTAATTAAGTATCATTATCCAACTCCAATATATTCTCTCTTACAAAGCGAATGCCATCAACAATCCACCGATCAGTGCGAGGCTGCCAGTTGCGACATTCGACATAGCAGCGTTGCCAGTTGCGGTTGAGGTGGCGCTAGAGGTTGACGAAGCGCTGCTGCTGCTACCAGAGGTCTTGGTAGCAGTGCTAGTAACAGTGTTCTTGGAGAGAGTGGTGGAGATATTGGAGGATGCGCTGGCGGTGACAGCTGACTCCAAAGTGGTGTTCGATGCTGCGGTTGGGGCGAGGGTGGTGGTGCTGTTTGCTGATGACGAGGTCATGGTCACCGAGGCGGTAGAGGAAACAGTGCCCATGGTAAGCTTTACGGTCATTGTTGAAGTCACGCTGCCGGTTGCTGAGGCACTGGCCGAGCTGCTTGAACCGCTGGTTCCGGTGATTTGGAATGGGAAGGAGTATTGGAAAGTCTCTGGTGCGGCGTCGAGGGAGATCTTGAAGCCATAGGTTGCGAAAGATCCAATGCTTGATGGGATGCTCCAGCTGTACTTGCCAGCCTGATTATCGATACCGGCTGCGCGAAGGTTAGTGCATATTCCTCGCAACATATGCGTCCTCTACTTACTTGCGATAGCGTCGCCGAGCTGGAGGGTGCTGCTAGATGAGCCCTCTAGGAGAGTAATGGTGATGGTTCCCGTGACATCCTCCGGCTCCCAGATGATATCCAAAGTCGAACCAGCGGTGGCGACTTGGCCTTGGGTGGGAGAGGTAATGGCATCGAAACCGGTGGTCTGGGCACTGGCGAAAGAAGTAATGGCCAACAAGGTGGCAGAGATGAAGGAGTAACGCATGGTGAAGATAGAGATTGTGCAGAAAAGAGACCTTAAAGAGTGTGGTGTATCAAAGATACAAGATTATTGAGCGACTGACTATTATGTACTCTTGAGGAGCGCAAGGGAAGCAACAGTACGAGGGCAGCGGAAGAGAGAAGGATCAAGCACGGAGGGAGCTGAGAGACTTTTAAGGGAGTTCATTTCAAACGCTCCCCAGGCTACTAGTAACAGGGCTAAGCCGCCGGAGAATTGAGAGTGGGCGCCAAGGCAACGCATCTCCACTTCGTATTAAAGGTAGGTCGCATTTGCATTTGCATTTTGCATATAGAAATTAGCATTTTTGCGCGCACCTTTGACGAGACTGGACAGCAGTGTGTGTGCGAGCGGAGAAAATCAGCGAGATGAGGTGAGGCGCTGCGGAGAAGGTTAAGGGGTCAACACGGCGACAGGGAAATGAGACGCACGCTGACTGGACAGGCCGATCAGTGGTGCCTGGGCTGTATAGCCAATGAGCAACGCGCACGACCTGATCAGCAGCATGGGGCACCTGTTGTGCATATGCTTAAAAAGAGGTTATCCGTATTATCCTCGCTTTTATGCATCGCTGTGGCCCTTTGAGGAGTGAGTAATTTCAGTACCTGGCACGCCTGGCCTGTAGGGCACAAGCCAGGGGCTTCTTCGCCTGCTGAAAAGGCCGCGCCTGGCCACTAAAGGGCGCTGGTTCCTGGGGCTGCTGGTACAGTACCTACTTTCTACTGTACCTGGCAGCCACCAGTTGCAGGGCCAACGGCGCAGCACAATGCCAATGTTCAGAGGCCATGCCCTGAAACTCGCGGCACAAGGAGGATCTAAACGAATATTTCAGCCTGCTGATCAAATCCACAGCGCCACCTCCGTCCTTGATTGATTCTTGAGTCTTGACTGCCATGCCATACGGTCGGTATCAGCGAACACTTGCGCAGCTTCAATTCACGAACTAAATCAACGACTCGTGCCAGATGCGAGCTGTCCAAAAGGAGATGGCGTGGTGAGAGTTTGGGCGCCAGCGGAAATTGGATTGACAGATGATAACATTATTTTCGTTCGCGAAATTGACGTATTTGACGTGTTCAACGTGTTCGACAGGACGGGACGAGATTTCGGTAAACCACGTGATGGAATAAAAAATAAAAAATAAAAAATAGGCTAAACAATGGCATTGTGAGAGACTCCTGCCCTCCTGCCACTCTCTTTAAACTCTTTTGCTTGTCTCTGGCCTCGCATTTGAAAGCGAGAGCAATTATCTCAAGGACGACTCTGTCACAGAGTGTCGTCAGTCGGTGGAAGTGGATCCGTTGGCAGTTTCGCTTGAGCTACTCCGTACTTTTCAGCCTGTTTGATTTCCAGGTGTTGGTCGAGACTGGAGGAGCAGAGGAGCAGAGGAGCAGAAAGCGTCTTTGACGGGGAAACGAGGAAATGTGCACCAAATGGCCTCTTCACCTATTCAGTAAGGCTTAAAAGGGGGCCTTCGCTTATCTCTCCCATACAAGCGACTCAAGCGAGTGTCCCCTTTCTCCTCGGCGATGGTTGCTCCACATGTTGGTAGAACATCTCCCCGGCACGCAGCAGGCTATCTCAAAATATATTACCCTGGCAAGTTTGCTGACTAGAGGAGATCTCAGGCTCATCATGCTTAGATACATTGAATACATAGTCAAACATGGAATGGATAAGAATAGGAACATCAATTCTATCAGAAATATAATTCATGTATTATTTTTAACGTTCATAAGTGCAAATACAGAAAGTCTCGCTAAACTATAAGACAATAACCTCATCCATGATTCAACGACCACCAATTTGACCTTTCGGAATTGGCTTGATCCAGCATACGGCAATGTTGATGGCGATAGTAATGACGCCGATGATCCAGAAGACCTTGGCGTAGCTTGTGCCGTTGTAGCGGAAGATGATAGCAAATATGATACCTAAGATCAAATAGTCAGGCTGTGTTTTGAAGAACAGATATGAAATAGGTACTTACCACCAAGGTTTCCTGTTGCACCAGTGACACCAGAGATGATACCATTTGCAAAAGGATGGATGTGAGGTACGAGTGCAAAGTTAGCCCCATTTCCAGCTTCCAGGAACAGGGCCATTCCAGCGACCAGTCCGAACATGGTGCTGTGTTGATGGCTGTCCACAAGTCCAATGGCAATCTGGAATACGCCACAAATGATCGCCAAGCCGTGGAGCCAGATCTTCTTGCTCCAGACAGATCCTGTCTTGCGGTAAAGCATGTCTGCAGCGATCCCTCCAAGTGGGCGAAAGACCACGTTCAAAAGACCGAACATGGCGGCCCATCGACCCGTACCAGTTTGACCAAGCTTGGGGAAATTCTTTAAGTAGTAGGTTCCCAGTACTGAGTTGATGGCGAGCTCTGCGCCGAACGAGGCAAAGTAACATCCAGCCACAACGAAAGTCTGGGGGCTGAATATGACTTCTATTGCTTCATTTAAACTTGGTTTGACAATAACCTCGCCATTTGCAGTGGCCAACATCTCTTGTTCGCTGATCTTTGCCTCGTGGTCGTGCGAGCCGTGCTTGGCTGCGGCGATACCAGCTTCTTCGTCCATACGTTTCTCGTCGCCTGAATTCCTCCGGGGAGGTGTGATTGCTTTTCGGTCGGTGATGGAACCTGGGATATCAACAACATCTGGCCTGACACTGTGTGCTTGAAGTCGTTGTTGAACAGCCATATGGCGGTCGGCCCACTTCCCAGTCGGGGTGTCGGGGCAAACGATAAGCATGGTGATGGCCGTGGCAGCGATCAGGATAAAGGGTACGATGAAGGAGACTCTCCAGGCTACATGAGCACTCAAGTGTTGCTTGGCCATGAGAGAGTCAAAAATTGCTGGCATGACAAAGTATGTGATTCCACCACCAGCATTTCCCCAGCCTGCAGTTAGAGCATTCGAGGTTCCAACGACATTTTTGTCTGTAGGTCCAGTTAGGCTCGATGCATGGGGAGTCAGGGATTGCCTACTTACCAAAGAATCCGGTAGACCACACCTAACAAGGTACAAATGAGCCACCAAGAATCCCAATGAAGAATTGAATAACGTATAAACCAGCGACAGTGCTGATGGTGCCAGCCAGAGCAGTAGGAAGAGAGCCGATCAGCAAGCAAGCAGCAAAGGTAACACGAGGACCGAACCGATCACAAGCAGGTCCCGCGACAAGACGAACGAGGAGGCTATTCAGCAGATCAATCATATAAACTTAAACGGCTGAGATGGACAGTCAACTTACGTTGCTGTGAGAGCAATTATATTGCTATTGGCAATTTCATTTTGACTGAGGTGGAGATCTTTCTTGACCGTGAGTGGTAGCAATGGTGGAAACGCATCTAATGGTCAGGGACTTAGAGTTAGTTCAGTCATTCTGGATATATTAGGAGGAACCCAAGTGTGAGTAACCCATGTGTAATTTAGAAGCAATGAGTAAATTGAACCCTGCACGGGCAGAGTTGCTCCGAGAACTTGAGACTTACACCTGCACCGACTTAGTATGCAAATTCCATTGTAGGGCTGCCATTGCAATTGAAGCAAACTTACCATGACCAGAAAGCAATCATAAATCCCCACCATGCAAAAAGAAATACCCGACCGTGAACGTTGACTGGGTTGAAGACGGGAATGGAGCGAGCCTTGCCGTTGACGGGATTAATCACTGGCGCCTGCCACAAGGTAGCGATCTTGAAACCCATGACTAGTTAATGTGCCGACTGTATTGACAGAAGTTGTATATTTAGTCAGCCTCGAGGTTATGTGGAGGGTTTGGAACAACTGGATAATCTGCAGAAGGTGTGCAATGGGAAGCAGGTAGCTAGCTCTTTTTATAAAATGCTTCTGAGCTCGAAGATTAGCGACGTCAACCCGCAGACAAAGCATCTCCGGTACTCACCACCAGAGCTAAGCTGCCGGGCAAAACAGTAAATCCGCGGGTTACGAAAGGAACAGTGCACCTTGTGGAGATCCTGGAAGCCACCACCGCTGGTTGGCTCAAGTATCGAAATACCCGAGAAGTACAGTATGAAATGGTGGAGCACTGGAGCCCAGGGGTGGTGCGTTCCAAGCTTTAGATTTGGGGTGCAAGACTAGAAATACATATACAAGCTGGTGCAAGGAGGGGAACAATGCAGTAAGAACATGAAGATGGTGATGCAATAATGCTACAGTAAAGATACTGTTGACGGGCAAGCAAGGCTGTGACATGAAGCTTGTTCGAGTACAGCGCAATGGCTTCTGGAGCTTCGTCCCTGCGACTTGCAAGAGGCGTACGAGTAGTTAAGAAGCGAGAGAAATGACTGAAGGCTGAGAAGAAGTTAGATTGACCCTCTGCGCAATGGGATTGGTCTTCCAACTTGTTATCAGAGACGTTGTTCGCAGAATGTACTAATAAGCACTAGGCCGCCACCACAGATAGCGAGCGGCCTCCCAGGTTGCGAGTGGTACAGGTGCAGAGTTTGTACCGCAGGTAGGTAGGTAGGTAGGTACAGTAGGTACCTTAGGTAGCTAGTGAGTGATCTTGTTGGGCAAGCCTGAAGCCTACAGTACACGTCCTTATCTCTGACGAAAACCCAAAAAGGCAATCGATCCACTTGAAACTGATAAGAAGCTGAGTTTTTGCATGAGCCATGAGATGCAAAAATCACATAAAGGCTGCTGCTCCTTCTCCGCGGCAGCCTTGGACATATCATCATCGTCTTCTACAGCAGAGAAGCCTTGGTCAATTGTTGACGACGACTCCTCCACTTGTCCATGATAAGTATGTGAGAAATGCCTCTTCTGGGTAATCAGCCAGCCGGGTCCATACTGTGCGACGACAAATCGATGCGTTATTGACGGAATCTCTGATTGGTAGATGCTCGCTTGATCTTGGTCTGAGGTGTTGGCCGGCGTCCTTTTGTTCGCTGCGTCACATCAACTGTTCCGGGCGGATAATTCTTTTTGGCGTTGTTGAATCGTAGAAACCCCCACGGGAAGTCTTATCTCTTGAAATTTCGGCGAATCAAGGCTGCTTGTCTTCCCGTTGCTTCTGGAAGATCTCCGAAGACTAAATCCCAGATCGTCGGTCGCTACCACATTAGCTGCCGAGAGACAACAAACCAGACCGGGTACGGCTGTCAAGAAACAGCCATTGGGAGTAGAAGCAGATGCTATCTATGCTCCAAGGTTCAGCGACCAAATTAGGGCTGAAGACCATGTGCATGGTTGATAAGAGGTTTCTCAGGAGATGGACCTCTGCAAGGTGCATCTGCCATGGCATATTTTTCGAAGATACTTCATGGGCGATAGAAGAGATCTGTTGCGCAACTGCATTCTCTCCGCTCCGTACAGTCAGTCTGTTCTCGACTGAACTTGTCGCATTGCCATCAAGATACCTATTTCCTGTCCGATTTAAGCTTCCTTGAAATTACAGGTACCCTGCTTACGGCTAAACAAATCTTAACCGTGCTTACTTTTTTAAGTCTTCTCTATGTTCGGTGCTTCTTCCTCTTCCTCCACATTCCTGCGTTGACACACACATTACTGGAAAGGCGATGCACTCAGCAACCAAGAATAGGGTCTGGCCGCCGTCTAGGCAAGAAAGCAGCTACTTCCAAAGCAGATACTTGGCGAATAGGTGCACAGCAGGACAGAAATCGGGAGGTTTAGAAAGGTCCTAGAGCAGGTTGTGCACGATTCAGAAATACCACATTGGTATGTGTCCCACAAAGTTGCAAGAGCAGCATGACAATTAGGATAGCAGTCTGTGACGGACGGAAAGGTGATGCTATTTGACATGACAGATGGAAGGGATTGTACTTCGTAGTGAGACTTGCCTAGAAAGAAATTTGGTCTGCTTGAACCACCAAGATCATGCCGCATTAGCATGACAACATATATGAAAGCGGGGACATCACGTGCATGCAACGCGCCGCGAAGAACTTACCGCGACTGACGCGAGACCTTCGAACTTCAACAATAGATAACCCAACTTCAAGGTCAACAACAGTCAACTCGACCAGATTTTCGCTCCGACTGCAGCTATCTACCCCCAGCACATCAATGGCCTTGTATAGAAAAATGTGCGACAGCAGCGCCTCATGACTCGACATAATCTTGCCGGTCATATTTCTTGGTTATTGGAAAACAAAGTCACTCCGCCCGTGGGCGACATTGCGATTGAGTCTGAAGAAGATTTGTACGGAGATTTCGACGACGACGTCTTAGAGCAGCAGATTCCACCGCCGTCCCCGAGCCCGGTTCGAAATCGACGGGCTCCACCAATAATCGATGTCGCGCAGGAATTCTTGCGCCCAGCGTTGCCATCTACGACTCCAAGAATTGAAGCGCGTCAAGATCCTCGAAGCAGTGCAATAGATAGTTCGATGGGAAAGTTAGCGTCTGCACCGAGGTCGTCGAGGCCTGGTCTTCTTGTCAGCCAGCCACTACATCAGTTAGCTACTCCTGCGTCAACATCGGGTTCTGCATCTCTGATGCAAAATTATACAACGCTCCTAAGAACAAATGGTAGGAGTATTTTCAGTGGTTGTTCTTATCTGGTGGCTAATTTACTCAGGCACTCCATCCGCGAAGACACCTGGCAATCAACTACAATCTGTACTCTCGAGATCCTTTCCAACTCCTCAAACACCCAGGCAAACTCCTAGACCGACCCCACGTCCAATATCAAAGCTCAAGCTAGAAACCGTCGAGTCCGTGGATTTGACAGCGGACGATGATGCTGAACGACCGTCGTCCAAGTCAAGTAGCTCCCAAGAAGTTTGGGGCGATCCTCAAGTAATATGGCGAGAGGACTCAGCGTCTCGAGCAGAGCCGCCTACAAAGCGTGGGAAAAAGCGAAAAAGTGATGATATGGCAACCTCATCCTCCCCAAGAAAAGACAGGCATGAACGGTACTCAGAGAGGCCAAAGAGAACGGAAAGGCCCGCATCCCCAGCTGGTTTTGTGGATATTGATGAGATGGAAGTGGTCGCTGTGCCGCGCTCGCACACTCCGAAATCGCGTCGATCTCCAGATAAGCCTTTAAGAGCCAGTGTAGAGGCCGCCCAGACTGAACTCGGGTTTTCAGAGGAAGAGTACAGCGTGACCGAGACTCTTAGTAGAGTAGAGACTCGTGTTAGGAAGAGCGTTAGCCGCATCCCATTAGGTGACGAAGTCAAAAAGCACTCTTCCCGACAAAGCGGAATTGCAAGTTCACCATCGACTTTACCACAAAGCGACCGCCGAGCTATGGATTCTAAGCCTCAGCCTCGACTGGCCATTCAAGTAGAAGCATCGCCTGCACCCCGGCACACAACGGCCACAACAGCTGCTCAATCGCCGCAGCGATCCCTACCCAAGTTTCCGAAAACTCGCGTAATTCAAGATTCGGATGATGAGGAAATCCTGGACCACGAGGAAAGGCAAGCTACTTGTTCGCCTCATCCTATGATCAAGAATAGTCCTAGGGTTCAAAAAAGTCCTAAAGTTTTCAAGTTGCAAAACATCCCTGTATTTGAAGGGGAGGAAAGTGGACCTAGATCACCGAAAGATGCAAAATCAAGACCCGGAAGTCCTCTGCGGCCCATGTCACAGAACACCAATGCTAGACAGCAAACTATCAACTCAAATTTGTTGCGAGGCTCACCTTCAAAATTATCTCGCTCAAATACACGTTCTGAGCAACCCTCGAGCCAAAACCCTCCAAATTCCAGTATCTCGTTGGTGGAGAAAAAGGTTATAAACCTGTTTCTAGAAAACCCTACCAAGTTAGATCAATATTTCCGGAATCTAGAGAAGAATATCGCCAAGAATGGCGGACAGGTCATGACTTATTTAGATATTGAGGAACCAGCGCCTACGAACCTTCTGGAGGAGCGAAAGGGCTTGTTGGATATGAAAAAGGCATACTCAGCTCTCATATCAGAACAGAAACAGCACGAAGCCGCCTTAGCAGAGAAGAAGCAACTCGCTCGGCGAATGTATGAGGGTCTCGATGAAGATGGCGATGTAGAGAGAATAGCGCAAAAGACGCGGGAGCTCAGAGAGATTGAAACAAGAATCGGCCAGCTTTTGTGTTCTTCGGGCGCAATCAAGGCCGGCTTTGGTTATGGTTCAGAAACTAGTGTGCCTGCCACTATTTCATCGCCACCAAAAAGTCGTGAGGCTCATGGTCCACTGCCGTCAGGATCAAGTATAACTGGTAGTAACCAAGTTATACTCCAAACCCAGATACCTCCAGTTCTCCATAATTTCACAATTGAGACAACTCAACGGATACAAGACAGATCGCACTCCGAACCTTCTAAGGCCAGGACGGAGCCCAGTACTTCAAATCCTTTCGCTCCTGCCAAGCGTGAAAAAGGTCCCCAACCCTTTGTTTCGCAACCAGGTGAATCAAGGCCTCAGAGTGATCGAGAGAGACCTTCTCTAGGCTTGAAACAACCAAACTTTTATCGGGATCCTTCACCTATTGCTTTTGAAGTCGACGAGGCCTTTTTTGAAGATATGCTTGAAGAAGAAAATGAAATCAGGAACACAACTGGCCAAGCGAAGGCGGCAGAGGCGAGGGTGGAAGGAGAGTATGGAGACTTTGACGACGATGACGACGATGAAATGCTCCAATTCATAGAGCAACAAGAGTCTTTCAATGCCCCAAGTACAAATCATTTTCCTCGGAGGATATTATCAGAGACGTCGGGAAACACGCCTGAGCCATCGAAGCGCCGCCAAGCACTGACCGCTGCCAATATGTATTCACATGTGGACGAAGAGAACGCAACCATAAAGAGTCTTCCTTGGTACGGAGATGTAAAACAAGCTCTTAAGGATCGATTCAGATTGACAGGGTTTCGTCATAACCAATCTGAAGCAATAAACAACACTTTAGCTGGCAACCATACCTTCGTGCTTATGCCCACAGGAGGAGGAAAATCATTGTGCTATCAATTGCCGGCAGTGATTCAGTCCGGGAAAACGAAAGGTGTAACAATTGTCATCTCACCACTGCTAAGTCTTATGAGCGACCAGGTTCAACATCTCAAAGATAAGCATATTCAAGCAGTGTTCGTGAACGGAGACACATCAGCCACGTCACGAAGCAAGATATACACTGCCTTGCGTGGAAGTCATCCAGAGCAGTTTGTGCAACTGCTCTATATCACACCCGAGATGATCGGTAAGAGTGGACAACTCCGGGACATTCTTTCTGTATTATATCGTAAAAAGAAACTCGCCCGTGTCGTTATCGACGAGGCACACTGTGTCAGTCAGTGGGGACATGACTTTCGCCCTGACTATGTAGGTCTACGGGAAGTTTTACTTGAATATCCTAGCGTGCCTGTAATGGCATTAACAGCGACCGCTACAAAGAATGTCCAGCTAGACGTCTTGGCTAACCTTGGAATCGAAAAAGCCAAAGTCCTTAGCCAAAGCTTCAACAGGCCCAACCTTTACTATGAAGTGCGATCAAAGAAGGAGATAGGTAATGCCAAGGCTATTCAAGAAAACATAGCATCTTTAATAAAAGAGCACTATGAGGGTCAAACTGGCATCATCTATAGTCTGTCTCGTAAAGGCTGCGAGGAACTGGCAGCCACTCTGCGCAAGGAGCACGGCATAGATGCTCATCACTATCACGCCCAAATGGGCAAAGAAGAAAGAGATGAAGCTCAACGAAATTGGCAGAGAGGAAGGTGGAAAGTCATCGTTGCAACTATTGCCTTTGGCATGGGGATTGACAAGCCAGATGTCCGATTCGTCATACACCATATGATACCAAAAAGTCTCGAAGGTTACTATCAAGAAACTGGGCGAGCAGGGCGAGATGGTAGAGAGTCTGGATGCTATCTCTATTATGGATACGGGGATACCGCAATTCTGCAGCAATTCATCGATGAAGGCGAAGGGAACCAAGAGCAGAAAGCCCGGCAACGGGAGATGCTGAGCAGCATGATTCATTACAGCTGGAACAAGATGGATTGCCGGAGAACGCAAATTCTCGCATACTTCGGCGAGATATTCTCTAAGAGTGAGTGTGGATATACTTGTGACAATTGCAAATCCGACAGTGTTAGAGTCGAAAAGGATTTCACAGAGTATGCACGCGCTGCTGTGGATATTGTGCGACAACTGCAGGCAGAGCATGTCACAATGCTTCATTGTGTTAAAGTACTAATGGGCTCTAAAGAAAGAAAAATCATGGACAATGGACATGACAGGAAGAAAGGGTTCGGAGCTGGGGCAAGCTTGAATCGATCTCAGATCGAACGCATGTTCCACCGTCTTGTAGCAGAAAACGCATTGATTGAGGAAAATGTCAAGACTGGCGGTTTTGGGAAGACAACTTTCATTTCCAAATACATCAAAGTAAGGCTACGATTTCGCGTCAGATTTAATTCATTCTGACATTTTATAGCTGGGTTCAAACTATCAGCTATTCCTTTCCGGGCAACGCAAACTCAGGCTTTACGAGCTCGCGTCTGCATCTCCACACTCCAAATCTGGGGTATCAAATTCAAACCCCAAAAAGAATACTAAGAGACCTCCTAGGCCTGACACAGCCGGAGCTAACTCTATATACCCTTCTACGATGCTCACATCACCTATATCTGGTCCTGATCGGCGGCGGAAAAGAAACCAATACATCGACGACGACGACGACGACAGTTATGAGACGCTTGATGAACACAGCCACTCTCGGGACGGATTTGTCGTCTCTAATAGTGAGGAAGAAGATGCTGACTTTGGATCTCCAGTTTCGCCTCGTGCTAAGAGAGCACTAACTAGTGATGCTCGACTCGGACCTCCTATAACTACGGATTCTCTGGAAAGTCTTCCCCAAGAGCATCAAGTTTCTGTGATACAATTCGTTGAAGAGGCAAAGGCAGTAGAGG
This sequence comes from Pezicula radicicola, assembly GCA_003008705.1. Taxonomy (NCBI): domain Eukaryota; kingdom Fungi; phylum Ascomycota; class Leotiomycetes; order Helotiales; family Dermateaceae; genus Pezicula; species Pezicula radicicola. Next base: position 1,192,474 of record PDUO01000001.1, on the reverse strand, counting down.
AAAAGGTTCGGAATGACAGAGGACTAAGAAAGCCTCTGTTCACTGAAGCCAATCTTCGAGAGATGGCTATGAACTGGACTCTGACGTTAGATGAGATGCTTAGCATTGCAGGGATCAACTCGGAAAATGTTAGAAAATATGGTCATAAGCTAATACCCTTGGTTACTCGATATCATAATAATTACGATCAAACAATGAGCAGAAACGAGAACAGAGACATTGATGAGAATCATCAAAATGTCATCGACCTTTGCGAATCAGATTCTGAAGACATTGAGGATGGCGATGAGGAACCTTCCAAATACTTTGTACCGCCTGAGGTCCTAGAATTCAATGCACAGTTAGCACAGGATGACGCGGAGGGAAGCGGGTTGAATGCCTCCCGCGCCAAGTCCCCAACATCAAAAACAAGCTATGGAGCTGGGAAAAGTTGGGGTAACAAGGGAAAAGCCAGAGGTGGAGGGAGAAGCAGGCCACGGAAAACCTCAGGTTCAGGCTCCTCCTTTAGCCGTCGCTCTTCTGGGGGAGGGAGGACTTCCGGCGTTAACAAGAGAAAGTCATTTGGCGGCGCGAAGAAAACTGGAGCCTCAACGTCCTCTCGGAGTACTGGTGCAACGGCTTCAATAGTGACCGCGTTCCAAAACAAAGGGCGAAAAGGTGGAGGTGGTAGCGGTAGTGGAATTCCAATGATGCCAACATAAAGTGATTTTACTTCTGTAGAGCTACTTGATGACGATAATGTCTTGCTTTACATCTCGCTATCTGGAGTTCGGAGTTAACGGATTGGCTATTGCATCGAAGCTGGTTGGGTTTTGGTTGGAGTTTGGTTGGAAGGGCTTCGGTATAGATGTTTGACATTAACATTGCATTTTTACCACATTAATGATATGTCACCAAGGGAGGCATATTTAAGCCTCGAGATGCATATACTTACAAGCTACTCAGTATTCTGTAATATTTCAACAGGTAATCTCAAAGCCTTTGGTACCGTCTTGGGCAGTACCCTAGTTACCTTCTCGGCAAAGGAAATGATTGCGTACTAGTGCAGACGACAAGGTGAGCAAAAGGTTTTGTTGCGCGTCTACAATTCGCGGAGAAGTTTCTACTTGTAGCCAGACCAGCATTCTTGGTAGAGAAACGTTTGTTGCATGTCTGCAGTTCGCGGAGTGTGTATCTGCTTATGGCTAGGTAGCTACATAGCCTGTCACTGTGGCGGAGAGAGTCAGTCTAAGGTTTTGGGCCAAAGAGTTTGGTTTGAGTTGTGGTTGGGTGCTACTCACATACTTTCTCGCTTCTGTGTACCGTACTTGTACTTTGTTCGTTTTTCGTTTTTCGTATCCGAAACTCCAACCTAAGTTCTGAACCCTATAATGTAAGCAAGCTTACTCACCATCACCGCATCCTACACCAGTAACTCAGACCAAACTGGTGGTCTTTTGGCATATATTTGTCAAAGCTAGGTTTGGTTGTTAAGTGAGGTATACGCGGAGATAGGAGTTGATGGATCACGAATTCCCCAGGGCCCCGAGGGAAAGGTATGGACTATAGACGGGACATGGGTTGAATAGGGATTAAGAACTTCGATTGTGCCTCTACGCATCATCACCTTCGCTGGAGGTTTGGACGATTTCTCAATAATGAAGCGCAAAGAGCTTTGAGGGTAGCTACTCTTATTCTATACTGCCCATGTTTAATGCCTTTTTCTAAGGCAGCTCAAAATCTAGCTAATCAGGCAAGATCACTCAGTTATAGGGGAGGTTACTCATACAGCAACATCTCTAGGGACTATTTATCTCTAATCTAGGACAGATGAACCATCAACGAGTTTACCTTTAGTGAGAAAACGCCCTAGTACCAATGCAGACCATAAATTACATACATCGAATTTAGCTATATAGTATATGGCAATATTAGTCTTAAATCGTACACTTTCATGTTCGAAAGTCATGCGCTTCCTTAACTTGACTGTCAGCACAAGTGCCTATTGAAAACTGAGTAAAACTATCATGATATTTTGAATTACCAGTATATGTTAAGATTCGTAGTTCATCGATTGACTGACCCTAGCGAGTCAACATTTCCTTGATATGCCCCTACTGCCCAATAAGAGTCTTAAAACTTTCCATGTACTTCTCCCACAGCTCCCTATTAGAAGTGGTTTCATACCACTCCCGTCATTTCTGCCATCCCTCTAGATCCTTTCTCATATGTGTCTCACTTTTCGTTCCACTGACTATATATGTCCCGTCAAGGCCCATGATACACAGATACAGCGCCACCTGCCGATTCACACCAACTGCTTCAGCAACGGCTCCCATCTCCTTCGATACCACTAAGTCCGAGTTGCCTTTCAAGACCTTGTGTGCTTGGAAAACAATATAATTCTCAGCACAGAACCGCCGCAGAGAGACCTCGATTTTTGTCTCGGCGTGGAAACGGAGTTGGACGAACTTAGGTTTTACTTCTGCGACGGTGTATGGTTGGGTGAGGATCTCATAGGATACGTTTGAGATGCCGAGAGGTCGGATTCGATGAGGGACATAATATTCCAAGATACGCCATGCTGTGAGGGTTTTTTGGAATGTTGGGTAGGGTGAGTGTAGCAGTAGTGTGTCTATATAGCTACTGTAGTGCCCAAACTTTGTCAGTGAATCATATTCCAACAAAAAGCATATTACTTCAATAGTAGTGAAGGAAAGGGGTTTCCAATTATTGCTAGAGGAATTAGGTATACGCGGCCATACTGTAATGCAGTTTGGCCACTTCTGGGACGTTACTTCGTAGAAGAACGAGAGGACGTGGAGGAAGAGGAAGATAGCTGGCCTAGCATACTCTTGAGTAGCCTCAGTATCAACAACGGTGAGGGGCTTTTCCCGAATGGCGTAGATTACGGAGTGATGATTTGATCGAGGCGTGGATTTGGTCCTCAAGAATTGCATTCATTGGATACGGCGTATCGGAGGGATTTTGAACTGGTGAGCGTGAAAACTTTGTTTGTATCTGGTATGGGTATAAGTGAAAGATCAAACTGGCCTGCCATTTTGCTGGGTATATGATCTATAGATTACAAACTCACGTGGAGATCAGAACTCTTTGCTTTCCCATCCAATATGTACTTCCTTATAGCATCTCCAACAAGGTCTTCGCGGTAGTGCTTCGGCCGTGCAGCAGTATCAAACCATGTAAATCCAGCCTCTAAAACTTCCGACACTAAGTTGCTCGTTTCTTCTTTTTTTCTAGGCTGTGACATATATGAAGCGATGAGTAGACATAGCTTGTTCCACCTTGGCAGACGAATTTTGAGTTACTGAACTCATCTTGAGAATTGAGAAAGCTGGTCGCAAAGAAACTTAAAATATGAACGGCTCAAGACAAACAAAGGTTTACCTGGAAAGTAGAGAGAGCTTCCTTGAGCTGGTCTCGAATGGATAGGAACATCCATGGCACTCTTACCTATGGTTGGTGGAAGAAGATGGGATGGGGGAGCTGCTCGCCGTTGCCATTTAGGATATCATACTTCATCTGGCGAGACGGGACGGGACGGACACATCAATCAGCAATAACTTGCGAAGTCAAGTGACGTATATCAATAGCTTCAATGTCGATAAAGTGTTTGTACAGTATCATGATTGACCGATCCGGCTTACTTATCAAGCAACAAGGACTTTCGTCCATCTGAAGCCAGGAAGAGCTAGAGGCCTTCCCTTAATCTATGATGGATTACTAAAGGGCCAATAAATGGCATGATTCCGGACTATCACTCCCACGCTAGGTCTCCCTTTGTAGGGAGCATGCTTGCATCTAAATATCTTTCACCCTTGATGCGGGGTAGCACCTCCCACCTCCTTGCTCGGATGCAGGCTGACAACAACGATTGTGAGAGCGTTGCTATGCGTTGCCTTCAGCTTTAGCCTTTCTAAGCAATGTGCATGGACGTCCATGAGATCATTGTACTCCAACTCCAAGGGTAACGCTATTTTGAGAGCTTCTTTGAACCCTTTGCTGAGGGGTACTTGTGCCGTGTGCTCCCTATATGAGGGGCGTGCCTCCTCTGACAGCTCTTTGTATATTAATCCTCATTATACTCTGCCATCAATCATACCGTCGTCTCCAATACCATCAGATACGTTCGTACATCAAATCCTTTTCTCTTCCACATCTATTCATCGAACACTATGGCATCTTCAGGCCGAACAGCTGTTATGGGCGGTTCGGGATCAGTCTCTACACCAGCAAACAATGTCGGCGGCACTGGAGCCGATGCCAGCAGCAGAAGAGTACAGGCACCGTGGCAGTGGCAATGTGTTTCCCAAGCTGTAAATACATTCTGCTAACTGTTCATCTTCAGATGTCCCAAGAACACGGAGGCATGTTTTCTGGCCTCTTAAACCACAAGCGGAATAGCAGTGATCAAGCCGCTGCCGCAAGACGACAGAGCTTTAACGAGATGAAGCCAACTCCTGGTTTCATTGGCCAGATGTGGAACAAGTATGTATTATGGTATATTGCGTGAAGGTAGGTAAGAATAGAGCGCTGACTTGTACTTTTCTTTTGTATAGTTTCACGAAAGGAGATGGCACCAAGTAATCTATACAAGAAAACAAGAAAACAAAACAAAAATCATCAGCGCTTTGAGGCATATGGGATGGATTTGGCGTTACATGATTTTCTCGCATGGTTCGGAGAAAGCGAGTGGTATTGTCTGGCGCTGTCATACTTTTATGTATCATGATATTTGAAAATGGAAAATATGGTATCAACACAAAATCGTTCTTCGACCTTCTAATAATACGGCAAGTTGCGGTGCATTGAACCTTCTGCATATGAAGTTTAGCAACAAGGAACGTCTACCTTCTACTTCCGGACTCAATGCCAAACTATTGAACGACTCATCGAATCCGTCAAAATTCCGCAAAAAGCATAGTCAGAACACAAAATGGAACACACTAAGAAATACTTGTTACTTACTATATATTGTATGACGAAATGAGCTTTTGGTCGAAGTTCTAGAAGGAGTGTCTTCGAACCAGTTTCATCGGCCTGCTCATCTGATTATGTAAAGCTATCGACGACGTAAGGATATCTTCATCTATTTATCTCAAGGTGACGAGCTCTTTCAATTCGTCTCCAGTTGTCAATGCCCGGCGTACGGCATATGTAAAATTCTGTTACAAGCTCTAATGTGGCAAAGCCATCTCTCAGATACAAAAATATATAGAACGCAACCCATCTCCCTACCACATTCACTTTACAACATCCAATATAAATCAGAACAAAATCGCAATAGGACGAGTGCCTCAGAGTTCCCATTGCCCCAATCATCATCCTCAAAATCACAGTACTCCACCTCGGCATTACCTATAACGCCAACTTCAACCATGTCATCAATCTCATCCAAGGGAAGCGAGAAAGATATGAACACGGAGAATCTCGAGGCTGATAAGGAGGTTGGAAGTGTAGCTGGTATGTTGGCTAGTTTGAAGGAGGGAACTACACCTGGCGTTAAGAACATCGAGGCAGCTTATAGTCGTGCTGGAGGTACGAAGGCCAATACGCCTGGTACGGCATCCAAGTTGGGCTTGTTGGATGATAGACTGAGACATGGTAAGATTCAAGGGCTTGGGAGCGAGGAGTTCGAGAATAGGATTCAGGATCAGAGACCTGAGGTAAGCTGAAGTTTTCTCCGGCCTTGCTGGTGATAATGAAGTGCTTGTTTGAATTTTGCGGTGGAAAACCATGCTAATCAGTTTGGAATGTAGCCGTCAGTTATAGGGAGAACTTTCAATAAACTTTTGAATGGCTCACGACATGTTTCTGGGAAGAATAGCCATGACTAGATAGAACATCTGGCAGTATTGAGATACTTCTGTGCATACAACATTGCCTTTGCTTTTCTGGGATGGTTTCTGGAGTCAGTGTTGTGTTAGATAAATTGGAGGTTTACAGACGTTAAAATTCATGAGCGGCATCTTTGCCATGTGAACTTTAGAAACGAAATTTCATTTCCTCGTTATGTACTTGATAACATGCGAAACAGCACGCCAGCAGTGTCGGGAACCATCACAAAAAGTCGAGTATTTGCAAGAAGACGGCATGTACTAGAAGTACTCCGCTCGGTCTCTGAGGCCGTAGCTGATCCCGAAGGAGTCAAGCTGCATAGTTGTAGACTGCTATTATTGTGATCCGTAGGTACAAAGGTTGCAGCCAATACCCTGTAAAATAGCCATATACTCCTTGAGCCCATGCACCTTCAAATAGCCCAATCCCAGCACTTTTGTAAATTTACCTGACAATTCCTTCGAAGCCTGCTTAATGTTAGATTGATCCCCCACAAGCACATTGGAAACACATACGGTTCTTGAACCACTTGACGGTCTCATCACGCTTGATCTTGTGGTTGGTACCAACGCTGGACTTCGCACGGCGACGCTTGGCAACACGCTCACCGGGACGGGTCATGCAGCAGTAGAAATCCATTCCGTAGATTCCGATCGCGGGGTCGTACTTGATACCGAGATCGATGTGTTCGCTGATACCGAAACCGAAGTTGCCAGTCTCAGAGAAGTTGCGCTTGCGAAGCTCGTACTCCTTGACCTTCAATCCACGCTCCAAGATTTCCTCAGCCTTTGGTCCGCGGACAGTGACGTGAACGGCGATCTTCTCGTTACGACGGATACCGAAAGTTCGGACGGTGTATCGGGCCTTGCCTATGGTTCTATATTAGTATAGCTCTTTACTGATCCGATTCGAATTGTTGAAGCGTACTGTAGACTGGGGTTTGACCAGACAATTGCTCCAACACCTTTGCAGCACGAGTAAGTCTATCACCAGACTCTCCGACCGAGATGTTCAGGACAATCTTCTGGATGCGGAGCTCCTTCATGGGGTTAGAGGCCTTGTCATTGGATTCCGCCATTTTGATTGATGTCGGGGGTTGTCGTTGGTGTTGTCGTGAAAGTCGTTGATGTTCGAGGACAGAGAGAATCAGAAAAATACATTTGTGGTGCGAAATTGTGTAAGCGAAAGTTCGCGGTAGTTCGCGGTTCGCCGGCCGGAAAAACCCCCCTGAGGCTAGTTTTTCCGAACCTGAGCCTCATGCCCAAGCTAGGATCATCTTTTCAATACGGCTCGCGACCATACTCAGTGATTGCATTATCACAAACTCATAAGCTTGTAACAGAGCTGCAGAGTTGTCAGAAGTCTCCGAGCTTCAACCCACCATTCTTTGAAACCAGAGAAGCATTGCGCATCTCAAAACCATCGTCATGGCAAATAAACAGGGAAAGATGGTGAGTCTCAATCCTCCTATAGCTCTACACAAGCTCTTCGTTGACAACATAGGCTGACTTCTGCTATCCTCCTAGGCCGGTCTCGTACGTTCAGCCCTTTGCGACTATCCTATTCATCTAGAGCGACCATACTGATGGATTGGCAGATCAACTACCGGATGAGAGTGACTATGAATGATGGGCGGCAGATGGTTGGACAAATGCTAGCCTTCGACAAGGTATGCGATTCCCAGGTCTATCGGGGCTTTATGGAAAAGGTGAGAACTGACTCTTAGTAGCACATGAATCTCGTTCTCGCCGACACTGAGGAATTCAGACGCGTCAAGCGCAAGGCAGCCAAAACTACTGCTGCTCCAGGCGCCAGTACCACTCCAGCACCACTCGTCGAAGCGGAGGAAAAGCGTACGCTCGGTCTTACAATAGTTCGAGGCGCCCATATCATCTCACTCTCTGTCGAGTCTCCTCCGCCTGCAGACCCAAGCGCCCGTCTAGGAACCAGTGCTCCAGGAGGAGTACCTTCTGCTATGACTGCTGGTGCAGGTATTGCACGACCAGCTGGACGAGGAGCGCCTGTTGGACTTGCTGTAAGTAGATGAAATACTGGCTGATTTGTGAATATTGCTAATGATCTAATTAGGGTCCTGCTGCTGGTGTTGGTAGTGCACCACCTCCCGCATTTGGAGGCTTCCCAGGAGGACCACCACCTTTTGCCGGACGAGGAGGTACGGTCGAAATTTCTTTAATTGAAAGCGCCTATGTTAACATGTAAACAGCTCCCCCAGGATTCCCCGGCGGTTTCCCTCCTCCAGCTGGCTTTCCAGGTGGACAATTCCCTCCACCAGGCTTTGGTGGCGCACCCGGAGGTGCCCCCCCAGGATTTGCTCCTCCCAGAAGATAGACTATGGATAATTAAGGGCGGTAACGAGTGGAAAGTGAAAAGTAAAATGTTGCACAAAACATGGCGTTCAGGATGGAGTTTGGTCCCAGATATCAAGGCAGCAGCATAGAGAGGCAAGCAATGAAATTGTGCATAGAACTCTTCTTATAACTGAACCGTCATACCATGTTTAAGCTCTGCACTGAACCCTGTAAACAAGTTATCTCGACACACTTATCCACAAGTTGAACCTGAAGTTGCGAGCGAAGCTGGAGCCAGCTGGAGTGGATTTGGTGGTGATCACGTGGCGTCGGTAAAGCTATCGCAGGGCGCGATATCCTCAACGTCAAAACTCCCAAAGCAACTCAGGTTCTGCAACTCCCTCATACCCACCACCATGGCGTCATTACTTTCAGCAGCCAATGCGAAGATTCGCTCCAATCCCATGCTGAGCTATGTCTGCTCGACTCGTACGTAACTTCAATTTCACAATGCGACGTCCATACCCGCCGAGCTTCAACAAATTTGTGGTTGAGTCGGATAAGCAGGCGGAACGCATGGATGGGAGGATATATTTGCTAATTTTGCTTTCACTGCATAGATTTCTGGGGTCCAGTTTCGAACTTCGGAATTCCAGTTGCTGCGGTCATGGATACACAGAAGAGTCCTGAATTGTGGGTATTTTCTTTGCTGTCCCAACTCCACCCCTTCTGTTCACTATCTGTAGTTGTATCTACATACTACTTGCGCAACCGTTCTTTATACTAGAACTTTCTCATTTCATGTATGCTAAGTCTCTCTTCAATAGGATCTCGGGCACAATGACCGGTGCCTTGACAATCTACTCAGCAACCTTCATGCGCTACGCCATGGCCGTCTCACCCCGCAACTACCTCCTCTTCGCCTGCCACTTTGTCAATGAAGGTGCCCAGCTTACGCAAGGTTACCGGTGGATGCAGTATCACAAGTGGGGCGGCAAGGAACAGGACTTGAAGGTCAAGGCTGAGGAGGGTGTTAAGGATGCTGCTGGTATTGCCGGTGTTGTTGAGAGCAAGGCAAAGGATGTTGTCGAGAAGGCAAAGACTGCCATTGGCAAGTGAGGTAGACGACACCTATGAGAGACCGTGGCAGCTTAAGGATGTGCTAGACATCATGCTCTATGATTGGGGAACCCGAAGCGAGGGGGAATTGTACAGTAGTAAGCTTGCTTGATGCTCGATGACATGGATAGCTTTTCTTCTATCGATGCAACAGTATTATAACGGATGGCATTTTCAATCCTTTCCAATCTTGAGGTTCGTCCTGCCGCCGTCAATTGCGCTTGTTGTGGCTTTGGGAAACTAGGAGTTGGAATCTATTTATCTCCCCTTCCTTGGAGGCGATTCCTGGACTAGAATTTCCAAACGCCAAACAAGTATATGCCTCCCAACGCACAAGGTGTGACGGTATACAAGGCCTTGGTGGGTGCTAATTAATTAGTCATTATCCCCATGCTAGTCCTGAAGAAGGCGTGATTAGTGGATCACTTTCTACTTGGACCAGCAACATGATATTTCTTACTTTGTATGTCATGATTCATTCTATAGAAGTCGAGCAGTAGACTCAATTGAGGCTGACAATAAGTCCATATTGATACCACGGCTATCACAATACTTATCGTAATTGGAAGACATATGGTAATGAATTGCATGGAAAGTATTGCTCCGGGAGGGCGTACGTATTAGTACCTTATAAGTTCAAGTTCTATGTGGAAGAGCCGTAATTTGAAAATGTTACAATGGAGTATCTGGGCAGCGTAGTAGTGAAAAATCAGTATTGCGTCAGCTCTTGCACCAGTTAGTGAGGAAATATCCATTTGCTGTTAATAGTGCCTGGTAACGAAAGGGAAAGGAGACCTCACAGTGATTTGAGCTAGGCTCCAAAACTAAGGAACTTTCATAACGAGTAGTACAGCCGTTATCATTCCGGTATAAAATACTACCAATCATTGGAGTACATAAAAAACATAGAACCATATAAGAACATTCAGATGGACTACGGTGTTTGCTAGTGGCCTTGTGAATGATGAAGGGCATTGCACATACAGTATCTCACATATAATAGTAGATTCTTACCAGAAATTTCAGACTGACAAGTTGAATTACCAACAAGTCTTTGACTTCTAAGCCCGAAAACCCCGTTATCTTCATCCCAAGTTCTATTTCCTGGACTTCAACTTTGCATCAGCTATCCCTGGGATACCATCAACAACTTTGGAACCAAGTATATCTATCATTTCCACCGTTTACTGTCAATCCCACTGACTAACAGGATGTGCACGACAAATTACAGATATATTTTAGAGGCGAAATCCTCGGGGTGTCGAATCTGTACAAAATGGCAGGAAACGGTGTAAGGGATATAAGACACCTATCATTGGTAGAGACTTTGTATAATGGCACTATATCAAGCTCACGATATGCAAATCTCTTTATGTTAACTTTGCATGGTAGAATAAGAGCTCGATCGAACGATTTAGGGTAGTTTAGAACAATTCTCTGTATACTCGGCTTGCGAGAATCATTGTCCCCTTGATCTGACCATTGATTGGCTAGGGCTTGCCTACTTGCTATATCTAAGTGACCCATTTATTCTGGGTAACTCACTTATTCTGGGTAACTCACTTATTCTGGGTAACTCACTTAATCTAGGTGACTCACTTATTCTGGATAACTCACTTAATCTAGGTGACTTACTTATTCTGGGTAACTCACTTATTCTGGGTAACTCACTTATTCTGGGTAACTCACTTAACCTTAATAGCCTACTTGACTTTGAGTAACTTAATTAATTTCAGTAATCTACTTGATTTGAGCAACTCACTTAGTTTAGGCAACTCACTTAGTTTAGGCAACTCACTTAGTTTAGGCAACTCACTTAGTTTAGGCAAGTCTTATTAAAATTACGCAACTGCAATTCACATCTAAGTAACGCTCGTGTATGATAATGCATCTAAAAATCTAGTCAAATTTAATCTTCTGCGCCGTTTTTGTAGCATCCACATCTTTGAAAAAAGCACCATATGCGTCATGACCCTTTCTCTTCACTGTTGTACCAAACTTCAACAACTCCTCCGGGACAGGCTGGTTTGCAGCCTTTAGGACATTGATCAAACTAGGTAAGTTGTTAGTTGGGGTTCGCTTGTTCAGTAGCGTCCACTAGGTCGCTTGGAACCGTCGCTTAGCTTAGGACCGGGACAGGGTGACTTACGCTCCAGATTGAGCCTTATCATGCTCAGTAAATAATGTGATTGCAAGACCTTCTTTACCAGCTCTTCCAGTTCGACCAATTCTATGAACGTAGTCCTCAACGGTGAGTGGGAAAGTGACATTAATCACCACCTGCACAGACGGTATATCCAATCCCCGTGCAGCAACATCTGTTGCCACAAGGACAGGAGTACCACCTTGCTTGAAAGCGTCTAAACTCCTGGTTCTCTGCTCCTGGCTTAAGTCGCCATGAATCCCAGCTACACGGAATCCTTTGGACCGGATAAAACCCTCCACTCGAGTAGCCTCTTTTTTGTACAAGCAAAACACTAATATACGATCGTCTTTTTGACTCCCACTCTGGTATTGCTTGAGTAGCTGTAGAAGCCGGAACTCCTTGCCCCTTGGGTCTACAACCTCGACCTTCTGTACAATGCGGGTGTTTGCACGCAAGTCTCCTGTTGGATTGTCACCAATGGCAATTTTGATCGGATTGGACATAAAGGTTGCAGCGAGTGCCCGGACTGATTCAGGCCAAGTAGCTGTGAACATGAGTGTCTGCCGCTTCCCCAATGGAAGTGTAGTATTGATGATCTTGCGGATTTCCTCTTCAAACCCTTTGTCAAGCATCCTGTCGGCCTCATCGAGAACCACATAAACAACCTTGCTCAGATCTGCGCATCCTTCATTGATAAGGTCATTGAGACGGCCAGGAGTTGCAACAACGATATCTGCAGTCTTAAGGCCCTTGCGCTGCTCGTCCTTTGGCACACCGCCGTATACACATACACCTTGGAGGCCTGATGCTTTGGTCAATTTTGTGATTTGCTCGTAACTCTGCATTGCAAGCTCTCGAGTTGGGGAGACAATGACAGCCTTCGGGCCCTTATTTCTCTGGTTTTTAGGTAGGGATGAGATGTATCGCACACAAGGGACTGCAAATGCCATAGTCTTCCCAGATCCCGTCTCAGCCACACCAATCACATCGCGGCCCACAAGTAGGAATGGCCATGCTGCAGCTTGTATAGGTGTGGGAGCCTTGAAGTCTTTGAAGGGGGCTCGCTGGGCTGGATCGCTGATGGGAAGATATGAGAATTTGGTAAGAGGTCGAAGGGGTTTCGAGCTCTTGAGGGGATCCGTAATGGTAATGAAGTTGTCTGCAAGGAACTGGTCAATCTCAGCTTGCGGAAGAGCAGCTAGATCAGCATCTTCAGTGTAGGAGCTGGAGGCACTGGTAGCTGCAACTACTGAGGCTGTGGGTGTGGCAGGGAGCGAAGGGTTTTCAGTGACATCCGCTTCAAGCACCTTTTCTTGTTCTTTCTTGGCTTTCTTCAATGCCTTTAGTCTTGCTTTCTCGGCCTTCTTTGCAGCCTTGTCGGCCTTGGGATCGGATGTGCTCGATTCATCAGGAGTAGCGGTCTCAACATCAGCATCTTCGCTTTTCTCTGACTTCTTCAGCTTCTTTAGACGCCTTCTCTCCTTCCGCGCCTCTTTAGACTCGCCCTCTTCAGCGTCACCGATTGGAATTACATCTTGATCCGGAGTGGATTCCTCTGTGGAGCGTTGTCGTTTTTCTTTCCGTCCCTTCTTCGATACAGTGGCAGGAACTCCATTGGTCAGTTCGGCGTCATCGAGAGTGCGTTTTGCCATAGCTGCTGATGTTGCGAATTATATGGTGGAAAAACGTAAATTGCAGAGCGCAAAGTCAAGCCAACACCAACCTCACCGAAAAAAAAACTTCGCTTATCTTCTTATCGGCAGTGCCAGCGAACGGTGGTCACTCGAGCCACTCCGTGGAAAGTACATACTCAATTTTAAAATGTGTACGCTTCACTTGACAATTGACTTCAGTATCTCTCTTGATTTGGTTTTGGTATATTGCTTAGCAGTAACTTAGGTCACTCAATTCGAGACCAATTTACTTTGCAAGGCGTGTGAGCTCGAAGCAACGCAGCATACACGCTAGATGGCCTGCGTCATATATCTATCAATCGTAGCAGCGTGCACATATCAGGAACCAGTTACTGGTCTCATTTTGGTCAATCGAAGAACCACAGGTGAGGTATTATTCAATATTATACCTATGGATGGGGCCAATTCGTTTTAATATCCCACCCCTTTTCTGTTGTTTTCATGCGCCCATTCAGGGGCTGTTCTCGTGCTATCGTGTCTATACAATCATTTTCCATTCCGTCAACGCCAACCATGCGATATCTCTCTTTGCAACTCTACTCGAGGGCCTTGGCCGCCATCACCTTTGCTCCTTCGAACGTCTTGCTTCCCCCAATAAAACCTCCGGCGTGAACAAACACCCCACCACTGATGCCGGAGACCTCATCTAACTTCTCATCTCGGAACCCCCTCCACGCTTCCGGCAATGGCTTCCTGCTTGTAAAGGAGTCCTTGCTGACTGGTACACACTGTATCCTCCATTTCGCCTCTGGAACTGGCTTCTCTGGATATAAGACATACAACACTTTCGAGTTGTCCTTATCGGCATCTTCGAGGTTGTATAAATGCTCCTTCCAAGGAACGGCGCCACCATCAAGCACCATGATCCTTCCCATAGCATCATACTCGAGTCTCTTATTGTAGGCCTTCTCCACAATGCTTCTTGCTGGAACCCATGATTTGGTATAGCCATCTAAGGCACGATCAAACTCTTCGCCGATTCTTTGACTAGCCGCCAAGAACTTCTCATCCTCCGCTTGCTGGGCCTCAACAGGATCTGAAGGTGTAGGATCATTCCACTTGGGGTTCAGTCTGCCCACCATGGCGCCCAGGGTAGCTCCTCCATCATTGAATTTCTTCTCCAGGCCAGCCTTTGTAATGCCTTCGGGGTCGTATGCTGAGATACCGTTGTCGTGTGCATCCAGCGCCTCAATGAAATCCTCATACAGCTTCTTGTAGACTACGTTAACCTCCTCTGTATCTTCTGGCACGTCTAAATTCTGCGCGATAATCTGCTTGCCAAAATGCTTGAACACCAACCCTGCTGATGAAAGCTTGGTAGGACGGTCGTGGAAGGTAACATCAAAACCGCGCTGGTGGTGGTCGTAACGGTTAGTTGAGGCGTCATACTCTCCTCCAACATCGACAACGGTATGACAAGTCTTCAGAAGGGCTGGATCGCGGGTCCGGATGAGTTGAGAAGATTTGTAGGTGGGGAGAAGGCGGAGCATGTGAACTGCAAGTGCTTCATCGGCGTGAAAATGGCCATTGTGAGTACCAATACTGACTGGCGAAGTCTTGAGTCTTTTGGAAAGTGATTCGATCATGTTTAGGGCAATATGATGCATCAACGTATTTTGTTTGTTTTCGTTACGATTTGGTAGCGCAGCTAGTTCTGAATTTGATGCGGGGAGCCTTGATTACCTAGCACGGAGGGGTTTATTAGGTCATTCTGATTGGCTACGTGGCGAACATGAACTCTGCCTGCCTGTCTCTCCCAACTCACTCATTATTTGGTAGACACTTGATCAAGTAGCAAGTTAATTTGCTGGCTATGCTCTTGCTCACTGTAGTGCTTGTATTCCTTGGCTTGTAAGTGGCATACTTTGTAGTAGTAGCTGAACTACAGTAGTATGTAGGTAGGCGCTAGACTACCATACTTTGTAGATTTTGCCTAATCTTTCCTGTAATTTACATGTGCACCGTCTCGGCCATCTATGCCTGGCGGAGTATGAGACTGTTACTGAACTAAACATTCTCTTCTTGCATCTGAAGAGTGCGCCTAAACAGCAACTCGTACATACGACCAGCTGCATTATTGCGTACCTGACAGCAGATACAGCAGATCCGAAATCCATAAGTGCGAGGTGAACAACCAAAGGGCCAACAGCCGATCACTTTTGCGATCCGACCCCAGCACGCGACAGCAAGGCCATTGGCGCACCCATCTGTAGGGCTGCCCAGACCAGGCAACTTTTTGTTCCAGCGTCCTCAGAGACGCCTCCTCACAAGACAGGGCAAATCGGGGTGTCATCATCAGAAGAGTTAACTTAACTTGCCCGTCGATAGCATCTGCCCACTACGTTTAGCTGCGGTCGAGAGAAAGCGGACCGGCACTACATCTGATAACGACGGGAGGAAGAAGTGGAATCTTGTCGGAATCTGCAGTACACACCGCAACAACGGTCGCGGCGAATAAATTCACATCGAACCCTTCGTCACTATCTCTCCCTTATTGTTCTTCACATCTCTGAGGAGCACGAAGACCCTCACATCTCGCTCTTGAACAACACCAAGCTGGGCGCGCTTCTAAGCACGCTCCGGCGACAACAACGCTGATGTGGTTCTTTCGCGTCCTCTCCTCTGCCATCTTTCTCCTCTCGATCATCCTCTCGATTCCTATAGCCTTCGATGTCGGGGGTCGGGAATGCGGGCTCGCATTCTCCCTGTCCCTATTTTACTTCTACTTCTTTTACTCGACGCTAAAACTAGCAACACCAGACAAGTCAAGAATACGATGGGCCCTCATACAGGTCATTGCGATGTCGCAGTGGATACTGCTGCCAGGCTTGTTGATTTGGAGTATGAACCGATTTGCTGTGGATGCGAATAGTAGCGGAGACTGGGTTGCGAGGACCTTTGATGGGAAACGAGCAGAGCATACGAACATCAAAGAGTGGATATTTGGCTCAGGAGGGCTTCTTGAGATGTTGACGGTTGGGGCTTGGGACAACTTGCTCAGATACTCCACGCCATTCTTCCAATTAGCTGAGGGCTTTTGCAGTCTGCTGGTGATACAGTCGGCAGGTCAAATCACGAGATGGCTTGTGAACCGAGGACGGAGTGATACCTGGATGGTAGGTAGACTTCGCCTTTGATATGTTGTTATTATACTGACCTTCCACAGATTGGGCTTCTCGTTTTATCAGCCTCGATTATCTCCAGCTCCGTCTATTTCCTATGGAGAATCACCAGCTTCCCAGAAGTGGGCAACGTTGACGCCACTTTGATCGGTGTCACCATTACTTGTGCTGTTTTCCTATGTGCTTGGGGCATTGGAAGCGGTAGGGGGAATCCAGTGGAAAGCTCTCTGCTCTTTGCGTACGTGGTGCTATGCATCTATCAGATCTTTACAGATTATCTTCCCACAAGTGCAGCCGAGGCTCCACCACCACCACCGGCACAACCCGAGTTTCCACCATTTCCTCCTATTATCATGGCATCATATTCTACCCTGGTATACGTGCTGTCAACTCTCCCCTCGGCGATACACTCAAGCTTTTCTTTTCTTTACGCCGCGTTCCAGACCATCACCCCGTCCATCATCATCTCCCTCGCCTATCGAATTTTTGTCTTTTACGCAGCAACTCGGATTATACCAGCTGTTCGAGAGTCAGGCGCGCGAGCTCTGTCTCAAGAGCCCAGCCTCGATGACAGCGATGGAGCTGGCAAGATCCTAGGTCTACTTAGCTGGTTCAGTCCATCCATACTGGTAGCGGTGTATACCAGTTTACTGATGCAGCATTTCTCCACAACGTCGGCAGAGGGGAACTCAGTCGAGTGGTGGACCATGCAAGGCGGCGATGCTGGTGGCAATGTATGGCGCTGGATCAACGTTGCTGCTACAATGACTCTATACGCAGTCGAGCTGCACATTGCACAAGAGGATATTGACGGTTCTCTGACAGGACATTGGAAGACAGACTGAGTAAGACTCTTGAATTATGCGCAGCAGTTAGAGCACGAAGAAGATGCAGCTGCGTACAATGGTCGGTGAAAGAAATACCCAAGTCGGTACCAGATCTAGATTTAGAAAGAGCGAAATCTAGGAATAGAAGAGGAGGATGAGAGAGCACTTCCTATTGGAGAGAGGGGTGAGAGTGGAAAAGTTACAGTAATGCGCCTTGAAGGTTGGAGAGAAGCATCCTTTTGCACTTGGCGTGGCGTTTGGGATGCGAAATGTCATCCGGTCAATGGTCTGATACTGTACATATGCGTAACTTGGGGCAGCATGGCATGGCATGGCATGGGAGTCAGTTGTTGTATGATGCCGCATTCGTTCTGCATGGCAGCATGAATTTAGCTGGAAATACCCTTCATACCCTTCATCGCGTCGATTTTATGACGGTAGTAATACATTCTCTTGGACGATTCAGTTTGACTGCTCCGAAACATGGTGTTGTCGCAATGGATGTCATTGGCGGGTCTTGAGTGACATGCAAGAAAGGTATGGGAGGTCTATGAGGCTACGGGATGGAAGGCTGCGGGTATGGAATGTTTTGAAGTTGACTTTCCAGACCGCTACTACGGTACCTGTCTAGAAGGAGGGAGGGGGGCGTTCGGAGACTTCCAACGATGGTATTTATTAGTAGTAGTAGGAACAGTTTAGGGAATGGAGGTTGGTCAGCTTACCGTGCGGCCTGAGCTGGGCCTGAGCTTTGCGTTAGAGGGTACGGTAGAGAGCTAAAGCACGGTTCGGTAGGGGGTCTGATGTGCTCCTTCTGGGCTTCTTACGGGCTTCTTAAGTTCTTTGTGGGCCCCTTGGTGGCCTCTTCTCGCAGGGGGGATCCTGTTGAGCTCAACACACCCGAGCAAGCCCCAGATTTGGAGCAAGTGATGTTCGCCCAGCGTCATTCAACAGATTCCATCACGACCTTAATAAGGTATTTATTCATCCACATCATCCACGTCCGCTGTCGTGCACAATTCCCGAATAAATTTAAATACTTACTCTGCTGACCTGACTCATCTCGACTACTCCTATCTTTTCGTCTTTTTCTGTTTCCATTTCATTTCCACTTGCTATCATCCATCGCCCAACCTTCTCGAAGCCATCTAGTTTGTCCTTACTCCTTACTGTACCAAGTTCTTCCTCTCATCCATCAGCGACAACCCTTTCCTCGCTTGCGTATCTGTCTGCTTACTGAGATCCTCTTCACATCCCCAAACAACTCCCAACACCCAACACCCAACACCCATAACAATGTCAAGAGTTACTCCTCCGGTGACCAAGTTCACACATGCCATTAGAGGCATCAGCTCCAGTGCCAAAGCTGCCCGTCCATCTGGCCTGCTCGACTCTCAAGCTGGACATAATGCCTACCTACCCCGCAATTTGAAAGACCTCAGAGCCGAGTGTAGCAAACGTCAATTGAAAACAGCAGGCAATAAAGGAGAGGTAGATGCAATCCAAACCAAACCATTGATGATCCTGAATAGTCGCTGATTCTATACTGCTTACAGCTTGCTGAACGCCTCGCAGCGTATGATATTACTAGATCTCACAGCACATTTGGCGGCCACCGTCCGGTCCGAAGCAGCCAAGCGCCCGTTTACGAAACAATCCCCCTCATGCAAGGCTTTAGAACATCTGCTCCTAAACAAGCTGTCCATGATGCTTCAACTATCGATTTTGCCTTTCTCCCAAACGTCCCTGAAGAAGGTCCAACAAACCCTTTCTCAAAACTGAGAGTTCCCCTCCTTCCAGACAATTACACTCCGGATCGGTCGGCAACCTCAGCTCACGCCGTCGAAACCCTCGACCCAGCTATCCCCAGTCCTCAAATCAGCGTTGTTGCTGCAGATCCTGAGAAGGTCACTGTTGCAGCCATGACAGAGGTGGTGGATAATGCTGGGATTGATATTGATTTAAAGGACCTGACGGCAGGCTTCTCTGCAACACCTGTTGAGGAGATCAAGCAACCTGGAGCATTAAAAGAATTGTGGAATGATTTTGTTGACGATATCTTTGGTGCAAAAAATGTACCCAAGACTGCTTAAGCATTTTTGGACTCGGTTTGCTTTGTCGTTCTTGATGGCGTAAAATATTGGCTGGATGCTGATTGGAAATGGAACGGGGTGCTGAATGGCTACGTCTCTCGAGTGCAAGGAAGCATAGAGCTTTATGACGGTCTATGGAGTTCACATTTTGCCCTCTTTGGTGATTCTAGATCATGTTTGTATTTTGTGATCTCGCCCTTTTACGCTGTTTAATTGTTTCTTTTAAATAACTGTATTTTTGTTTTCAATTTCATATCTACAAACCACAAAATAGGTAACCAAACATGTTTTGTATTTAAATATGCATCACAAGAATGTATATATTTCTCTTAACTTTGACAGTAACATTCTGCGGAGAATTAGGGTTTCACCATTCCTCTCAGTAAAGGACGTCATCTCAACTTGTAGCCCACTGATTGCTGTACCATAGCACTTGCACATTCTTGTGTCACAGATCCACTAGGACTCGATTGAGTTACCAACTTGCTCTAAGTAACTATGTTATTTTGAAAGGAGTGGCATTTAGATGCCTTAAAGAATTGACTTCAGTCAGAAGAATTTCTACTTTGAGCATGTGTCCGAGCAGATATACACTGACAAGTAACACAAATATATTATTATATGAGAACAGTCTAGAGATTTCTATCGTCTACTTGGGGGAGCCTCGGAGCTGCCTATATTGGGTCGTCCGACAGTTCTTTCAATTAACCCTTCTAGCGACGCATACGCATCCGCTTACTAGAGTTAAAAAGTCAAACTTACGATAGCACCTCCAAAAGCACACCCCCATCAATTGCAATAACTTCCCCGTAAACGTACATGTTCTTGGTCAAGAAAAGGATACCCTGAGCCATTTCCTCATCACTCCCAGCTAGTCAGATAAGTCAGTATATAAAATTTCAAGCCCTCGCTAATCTTTTTAAGCAACTTAGCTCACCTCTATTCATCGGTACATGACCCTTTTCCTGGATCATCTCCTCTGGCAAGACGCTCTTCTGCTTCTCATCACTCTCTTTGGTTGTCATCTCACTTGGGAAGTATCCAGGAGCAATACTATTGACTCTAACGCCGATTTTCTTAAACTCGTAGGCCATCATTTTGGAGAGGTGAACCGTCGCTGATTTTATCGCATTGTAAGAGAAGTGACCTTGTGCATGTCGCATGATTCCCGACATGGACGAATTGACAATGGCGCTGGGCGATAGGTGTCCGTGGGTTTCTTTGCTTGCTTGGAGAAGTGGGAGGAATGCTACTGTTGTAAAGTAGACTGCGGAGACGTTAGCTGTTGTTGTTTTTTTTAGTAAGTAGTGCACTTGCTGTTGGGAGGGGTTTTACTGTTAAATGTGTCTGATTATTGTGAAAAAGATTTATTCTGGAAGAGCTTATTTTTTATTTCTGAATCTTCTTCGTTGTCGGGCTTTGGGGCCTGAGATACCAGCATTGGTGACTAGTAGATTGACATACTTCTCCTTCTGCTTGATCTAAGCCACCAGATTCTCCAGATCTTCTTTCTTGGTTACATCACAAGGTCCAATTCTGCAGTTATCATAATATTGAGCAATGCACATTATTTTGAGATATTGTGGGCTACCTACGGGATTATCTCTCCAGCATCATTTGGCGCATAAGACTTGGCTGCATTCTCAAGAGCCTCCATTCTACGTCCAGTAATATAAGCCTTAGCACCATTAGCTGCCAAGGCCTGAGTCGCCACTGAAGATCGTCAGGGCCAGAAATTCTTTTTGGGCAGGAAAGCTTGAATATTCTTACCGAGTCCAATACCAGTACCGCCGCCAGTAACAACGTAGATGGAGGCCTGAATGTCGAAGAGCTTAGCTGCCATCAAGGCTTCTGTGTGAACCATTTTGGTTGCGCGGAATTTGCCGAGAGAATTTTATGAAGTAAGACTGGAAGTTATAGGATTCTCTTTCGGCAGTGAATTTTCTGTTATCTGTGAAGTTGTGTACGTCACTGCTTTTGATGATCTATAAACGAGCCATTGCATGCCATGCCAACCCCCTCCCTTAAAAGTGAAACCCTCTATGCTAGTAAGTGCCAATATTGACTTACATATTGAAGAGCTGCTTGACAAATTATAAGTTCGGGTGTTTTCTTAGCTGCCTTGAACTATGTGATAAGTCATCGACCACTGTATTAGGCATCTAGACCCCGAAACTGAGCGCATATTCATATTCTTGATTCTCTAGCAAGCAGTGCTAATCTAAAAATACACTAACGCTATCGTACGGTACGCCACCTAATAAATGAATTGATTACTAGAAAATATACCAGCCGCTCGTAAACTGGGATCCCTTCGTTTATTTCATTAATCGTCAAATCATCATTTAATCAAAAGCGTCTGAACCCATTTCCTTCCATCTTCACAACCTTCAAGACTCATGCGTGAACGACTCCACTCCATTGTTCAGTGTCATGTTGATCATGTAATTCCCTGGCAAGTTCTTCATCCAGGTGTAAGGCCTCAGCCCTAAGCCTATCTGCCTCCCTCCTAAACTTCTCTGCCTCTTCTTCCATCTCAGCAGCCTCGTCCAGTGTCTTCAACTTTGTTTTCTCACTGATCTCGTGTTCTGTTGCTGCGGCTCGCAGGAGTGTAGCCCTGTCCTCCTTTTTTCTAGCATCGGCTTCCATCTTTTGCGCCTGGAGATTGATGTTTTCAGCACTTTGTGAGATAGCATTCGGAAAGCCGGGAGGCTGCGGCATGGCCACACTTCCTGGTTCGTATGGATTGTTGCGGGTAAATGGCCACCCAGCGTGCATTGCGGACATCCCAGGTCGTCCTGGGAAATGCATCGAATATCCACCTCTACCGAATGCCATACGTCCGAATCCCGCATTTACAGGTGGGATTGGAGGCATAGGAGGCATGTGAGGTGGCGCTGGGGGAAATGTTCTACCATCCTCTCTGTGCTTCCCCTTTCTAGCTCTTCTTTCTTCTCGCCTAGTCTCACGCCGTTCCCTCTTCGCCGCCTTTCTCAAAACTCTCTTCTCTCGTCTTGCTGCTCTGCTATTGGCTTTGTAGGTTTTCTTGGCAGCCTTGAAGTCTTTCATCAGCTGCTTTACCTCTTGTCGTAATATTTTTGGATCTTGGTCCATGTTCCGGGGAGACAAATTCTTCGCCGTCTTGATATTTTGCCGCATCTGGGAAACGAGATCCCTCGTCATGGGTTGTTCAGGATGGTTCAGCCATTCAATTAATGATTGTTTCACCACTGGAAGCTGTTGGTCTTTGAGGTTATCAAAGTCTGGCAGAGAGCCCAGCGATGCCTCAGAATCAGAGCTTGAGGAGCTAGAAGAGCTCGCGCTGCTTGAAGAAGACCGTCCACGGCGCCCATGATGATCGTGAGATCGACCTCGGCTGCGACTATAGCCACGGCCGCCACGGCCACCACGATTCCACCCATGATGCCCGTGGTGTCCGTGGTGTCCGTGATGTTCATGTGGATTGAATGACCTCCCACGTTCGCTCACCATCGCTACTCCATGCCTATCAGCAGCTACCATAAGTGAAAACCCATGAGCCGTTCCATCCCTAATGGAGAACGGGTTGAATGCTGCGAATACACCACGTCGGGCTGACGCCTGCGGTAACTCATGTTCCTGTGAAACTCTTGCATCTGTTGCCCTGCCGCCAGAATTCTCTTCAGTCGCCCTAGGCTCCTCAGGAACTCCAGATTCAACTACGATCTTCACTCCACGTGGCTCAAAGAAGTTTTCGTTCCATTCCGCAATCGTAGCTGCTAAATGGGCAGGGGAAAGCTGTGACGAGGGTTTGTGCGAAGATTGATCAGGTTGAGCGTTTACCTGTTCAAGATTCATACGCTTCATGCATTCATCCACCAGTTCGATGTCGAGCTTCCTATTCGCAACGTCATTGTTGACTTTTGAAGCGTGATCCGGAAAAAGGTGATTCAAGAAAGTATTCCAGTCTAGCTCAGTAACGTCTTTCGCCAGCCAAGTTCGGGCTGGTTGAGGATATGGAAGATCTCTCGGCTGTGTACGGGAGCCAAGTACCATTCGGTGGACAACAAGTACTGGCGAGACAGAAGGCCGTCCGAAGGTAGGCCTCGATTCAAAGTATGCATGTGCTGATGAGACAGAGGCAAGATCATGATCTTCGCCAAATCCGTGGTGCTCGGATCCTGTGGGTGTGTAAGGTGGAGTGTAGATGGGCTCGCCGATGGATGATGCACCGCCAGAGGTTGAGCGTCCTGCTACCGATACATTATCAGCGTGCGGAGAGGTGCTTCCAGGGTGGCTCGAATAAATATCAGTTTCGCTGTATGGTGGTGGTGGCGGAATGTGTTGGTCCATCTTTCGACGATAGTCGTCGATATGCAGATATACCAAATATTGTGGGGTCAAAAGGTGTTTTTGGATGCGATGATGGTGAGGCTCTGTGTGGAGGGGTGTGAGTGGGGGAATTGAAGCACTATGTCACGTAAAGACAGCAGAGACAGGGAAGCTCGAAGAATGGGCAATATAGAGTAATAAGTAGTAATAAGTAGTAATAGGTAGGGAGGTAGGGAGGTAGGGTAGGTAGGTATACTGCTTTTATTAATTCTGGAGCGAAAGACGTCTAGACCATATGTTTTCTTCCCTTCTATCTACCTATCTTCTCTTCTTTGCAGTACGAGTACGGGATGGTCAGACTTGGTGTGTAACATACGTACGAGGACCGACCCCGCATCGATCCTCACCCAACAAGCGTACAGTAAATTTAGTAAAGCATCGAACTCAGTAAAAACACAAGATGTTCGACGTTGGAGCCTTGCGCCAGGCGCCCAAGCATCCTCTTGCACATGCACCACATGCGCCAAAAATCGTGCAAACCGCATTACCAATCGCAAGGCCGCGTCATCGCATGATTCGAGCGCCCAGGCAGCAGCCGCATTTATTACTGGAACTGTACTGTACCTACCTCCGTACCTGACTACCTTACTGTATTGTATATACTGACCACCGTATTGGGAACCGACATCGAAAAGTCCCAGCCTCACCATCTCAGCGCTAGCTGGCTGCCTGAAACCCCTATTGAGTTCGCTTCGCATACTGAGGTGTTAGGTAAGGAAGGCATCGTGCAGCAGGATTTCCGGCTCCAATAAGTATCAAGTCTCATCAATCAGCTTTCTTAAAACTGCAGTTCGGGTTTATGAAAGTTGATGTCCTCGGGTTTGTAGTGATCTGCAACAATCCTATAAAGATAGGATGGTGCATGGGCTCCTCTGTGATATATATTAGAGATGCCTCGCTTAGTATGGGATCAAGAGTAGGACCTACAAGTTTGTGATGTACAGATCGACCAGATCTGGAGGAACATAATCAAACAGTGGATTGTCGACCTCCAGCTTGTCCACCAATGCACCATCATCGTACCCAACAACACTTCCAGGGTCTCCATATTCGATCAGAGACTCAAACTCAAAAGGATAATCCGGACTAAGCTTGTAGATCCCACTGACAACGATAACAGGCGTTCTGTGTACTCTCGCTGCCTTTGCAATCATTCGTGCGCCAGCGGCTGCAATCAACCCACCATTCGCAATAACAGCATGAGTTGCCAAAATGACCTTGTTAACTCTCGACATGATGGCAAAAATGCTCGCATCAGTCATGAGGATGACCGTGATCCCGGCTGCTGCAAGAGGCTTTATGAAGCTTCCTGCACTCGTTTCATCCCCGCCGTCCTCACTCTGACTGGTTTTCCCAGTGACGGAAGCGTGCGTTGCCTCATGGTCGTTTGGATATGATTCTGCAATAATGACAGTGAACTTCCGCTTTTCCGCAGCCTTCAGCAAGAACTTCTGAACACTCACGGATGATGAGTGTGTCAGGATGATTTCATTGGAATGGATATGCTCCTGAGCGTAAGCAGCAATCTGGTCGTCAACTTGAACGAGCTCATCAATGATCTCCTCAATTCCATTGAGGACCTCTGCTTTGAGGTCTATTGTGGCGGATTGAATCTTCTGGGCGATTGAGGCGGCCGAGATGACTGGCTTGCTCGCAGGGGATGCTGTATGTGGAGGTGTGGATGACGGGGAAGAGTTCGTAGACAGAAGGTTGAACATAGATTGCTGTACAGGCACACCGTTCAATACTGCGTAAGATGTATGTGAAGTCAGGAGCGGTGGGCGCGAAACCTTTCCAAAGACATCGTCGCTATTATCAGGCTGAGATCTTTGGGCATTGGTCGTCTCAAAGCGGAGGGGGCTGTACGTGCCGATGGCAGGGGCAGCTCCTGGTCTCAAAAGACCTATTTCACT
The DNA here is from genome assembly GCA_003008705.1 of Pezicula radicicola. Taxonomy (NCBI): domain Eukaryota; kingdom Fungi; phylum Ascomycota; class Leotiomycetes; order Helotiales; family Dermateaceae; genus Pezicula; species Pezicula radicicola. The sequence goes on along the minus strand of PDUO01000001.1, from coordinate 1,167,045 downwards.
AGGCTCACGGCGTGGAGAACCTCTCTGACTATTGGAGCCAGAATCGCTGAATTCCTCGTTCCGATCTTCCTTGGCTTCTTCTCGGATCATTCCTAGCACTCTTCTTACTATGTTTCCCACAACCATCTCCCTGGGTTGAGCTTCCATGAGCCTCTTGCCAACTTGCTGTATTCGTTCTAGGAGCTTTGTAAGGTCCGTCCATTTTGATTTCGCGACAACTTGACGAAGTAGATGGGCTGTTGCAATGGCACATGGCCGAGAGTTTTTGATCTGTCGTCGCTTGAGAAGCCTGCGGCAGATTCAGTAGTTGCACGCAGACAGGTTTATGAGGGAGAGATATGTACGAGATCAGATTTTCGATGGATTTTTCGAGTGACTGGACTTTCAATGACTTCAGAAAGATGCTCAGATTCGGCGCGTAGCCAACCTGTGAAGGCGGCATGATTGACGAGTCCCTCAGGATAGTATATGCAGAGAATTTCCGATATGACTAGGAGTTGAAGGTTGGCAGAACGGTGCGCGCCTGCGTACAGACGAGGAAGAAGTCAGTCAGGCTGATGGAGGGGGTTAAATTGGTCAAAGTATGCTACTCCACATACCAATTACGTGAGCGCAACGTGTCTTGCGATAGAGAGATTAATCTTGAGGAGTTTGCGAGTGTATGCACAATTTGGCCTCCGAATCTCCAGGTACAAGAGTGTAGAGAATGGTGGGTATAGTGTATTGTGAGATTGTGTTGAGTGCATTCACAAATTCACAAGCTCAGAGTCATCGGCAATAATTTTTGGTTCGGCTTGCAGGGATCCCGGTGTTGTCAACCCTAGCTACTGTGTATCCAGCTTGTAGACTTCCTGTCTTGCCCCCCGTTCTTTGCGCATTCTTTATGTTAATATGACGTGAGGTACACAATATAACCATCTACTCTACGCATACAGCTCAACTCAACAAAGAACAAAGAACCACCAAGCACTACATACAGCCTCGGCTCTGCACGGTTCTGAGCTCACCACAATCTCTGCGCCTTCTCACATACGTCTCCTTCGTAGCGACCACCTGCTTTCATGGCTCGATAGGATGAACTCTCTTGCAGCCATTTCGGCGCGAGTGTCCCCGTCGCAGACTCCGGGCCCCTCGCGGTCGAACTCATACGGCAACATATTGGCATCTGCTACATTAAGTGGATCGAGGAGGAACTCGCGAGACGAGATATTTGATGAGAAGGACGACGATCCTGAGGATGCAGATACCAATGATACTGGTACAAACGAGGGCACACCACTATTGGAAAAGAATGAGGCCTCACCACACGACTTCGGGTCGATCTGGTGGCCAAAGAATGCCGCAAACGCCTTCATAGACTCCATCCGCTGGGTTCTTTCAACAATCATGACGCCAGGCGTATACTTAATAGCATGTCTCTATGACGAGACTGGGAACTTTGCGCCATTCTCACAGATTAGCAAGTTGGGGGCAGCAATGTGGGGTGGAAAGAGAGCATCGACTGCTCAAGTTATGGGAATAACATCAGCTCGTGAAGGTAATCAGGTGGACGACCAACATAGCGGAAAGGTGTCAGTGGGGAGACGAGTATTGAAACCTTCGAAAGTTACTGGTACATCCGGCTCATCCTCCTCAGGGCTCTCCTCAGAGTCCGAGTCAGATCGTGAGCGGTCGATGAGCGAAGGTGAATATTCAGCAAGCGCATCCTCCACTCGTCATACTCGATCCAAGTCCTTGCAGAATTCAGATGAAATAGCACCTGCTAGAAGATCTATTCGCATAAAACTCCATAACGAAGATAACTTGCGACAGAGAAAACATCGCAAGAGTCAGTCCACCAGCACCCGAAGCAATGGCTCTGGTGCGATTTCTGGCAGTGAAATATCTCCTGCGACACTGAAATCTCCAACGTCACCAGCCACATCTCTCTCAATGACCAAGTATCCACGTGCTCCAGCGCCACCTAGACCCTTGATTCCACGACGACAACCATCATATACACTACAAGAACCATCCGGAGGCAAGCTCGCCCAGAAGACTTTGATTCTTGACCTTGATGAAACACTTATCCACAGTATGGCGAAGGGCGGCCGGATGAGCACAGGGCATATGGTAGAGGTGAAGCTCAACACGCTGGTTGGGGCAAGCGGTAACGCAAGTGTTGGACCACAGCATCCTATATTATATTGGGTGAACAAGAGACCCCACTGCGATGATTTCCTTCGCCGAGTAGGTTTCCTACCTCCCTTGATGTACTAGGGCTCACCGAACACAGGTTTGTAAATGGTATAATCTGGTAATTTTTACTGCTTCAGTCCAGGAGTATGCAGACCCTGTTATAGACTGGCTTGAGACAGAACGCAAATTCTTTTCAGGGCGATACTACCGGCAACATTGTACATACCGACATGGGGCGTTCATCAAAGATTTGAGCTCTGTCGAGCCGGACCTTAGTAAGGTTATGATTTTGGACAATAGCCCTCTCAGTTACATGTTTCATCAGGGTAAGACGACTCTAGCATCTAAGCTCACTAGAAACAAAGGCTAATTGCGTATAGACAATGCAATACCAATAGAAGGGTGGATTAACGACCCGACTGATAACGACCTGATGCATCTCATTCCGCTATTAGAGGGGCTTCAATATGTCACAGATGTGAGGGCGTTACTAGCTCTTCGTGGTGGAGAAGATGGGAAGCACATAGCTTGAATTAATGCAATTGATACTCTGCAACTTATTAGCTTCCTCATGTGATTGCAAGCTCTTTACAACAGAAAAAGAAAAAGAAAGGTTACGAAAGGTACCTAGGTATCTATCGTAGAACATTAGGGCCGGATCTTCGTAGTCACGTGAAAGATATCCCCCGCGTTCCCCACCAGCCCCTCCGTCCAAAAAAAAAATAGAAATGTCTAGACGACCAGGGTGACTCAAGTCTGCACTCTGCAACTCCCATCTGGTGCGAACACCCAATACCCAGCACACAACACTCTAGGACACTGTCCCCATGCAATAAATATCCCTTCTCCCTCCATCTACTCCCCTAACGTCGCCATTCAATCTCCATGCAAGATAATCGGTAGCACGCGATTGAAAGATGCAGCTCATGTCTACCGGTGCTGGCGGTGAGACCGTCAAGGCTCAAGTGGAGGATAAGATCCCAAAGCGATTCAAGGAACTGAAGTTTGGCATACAGTATGCGCTTTATGTGGCACATGTAGTGGAATATTCCAAGGCTGATGGTACCTAGGTCGAATCAAGACATTGTCAGCCAGGCTGTACTCGAGGTCTCCAACCGTGTGTTATACGATGTAGATCAGATGCGCAAACCAGTTGAGCATGGTGTCCTCGATCCAAGATTGGTCAGCCACTCTTAGCACTTATAAATAGGATGGGAGTTTTGCTGATGCGCGGCTCTTCCAGGGAATATCTAGCAAGACAGCCAGATGTGCGACATGCGACGAGTCCCTACAGAACTGTATTGGTCATTTCGGTCATGTGAGGCTGGCGTTACCAGCTTTTCATATTGGCTATTTGAAACTTACCCAGAACATACTACAAAATATCTGTAAAGTATGGTAAATCTCATTGCATTGAATAAGACTGGAAATTGACTTTCATCATAGGATTGTGCGCGAGTTTTACTCACAGACACTGAACGTCGCGCCTTTTTAAAAGAGCTTCGAAAACGTGGCATCGACAACTTAAAGCGCACCCAAATTCTCAAGAAGATTAACGAGCAATGTCGAAAGGCAAAGGTCTGTCCCTGGTGCGAGTCCATCAACGGCCAGATTCGGAAGATTGGTGTTCTCAAGCTCGCGCATGACAAGTTCATAGCCTTCAACAAATCCACATCCCAGAAAAAAATAATCCCTCCGAGTAAGGTCGAGTTCGAAAAGTCCTTCAACGAAGCAAAGAAGAACAATGCCGAACTGGACAAGCACATACGGAAAGCTATGGACGACCTCAATCCTTTGCGAGTTCTGAACCTCTTTAAGATGATTACACCGACCGATTGCGAGCTTCTGGGAATCAATCCGGCTGAAGGGAGGCCTGAGATGTTTATCTGGCAATATGTTCCGGCACCCCCTATCTGTATCAGACCATCTGTAGCTCAGGAGGCTGCCAGCAATGAAGACGATCTTACAGCGAAGCTGGCCGATATAGTTTATATAAGTGGCTTGATAAAGGGTGCTTTGGAAAAGGGTCAGCCGATCCAAACGATCATGGAACAGTGGGACTACCTCCAGCTCCAAATTGCCATGTACGTCAACAGTGATGTACCTGGTCTTCAGCAGCCTGGTTTTGGAAAACCTATCCGTGGCTTTTGTCAACGGTTGAAGGGAAAGCAGGGTCGATTCCGAGGTAACCTCTCTGGAAAACGTGTCGATTTCTCGGGACGAACAGTCATTTCTCCGGATCCAAATCTTGGTATTGACCAAGTTGCTATTCCAATACTTGTTGCGAAGAATCTTACATATCCTGAGAGAGTTAACTCTTCAAACATAAAGAGGCTCCAAGAATGTGTCGACCGAGGACCGGACGTACACCCCGGAGCGCTTTATATACAAACGAAGCATTCCGACCACAAAACAGCCGTAAAATTTGCAAGGCCGGATGTAAAGAATCTCAAGATTGGGGATTTGGTTGAGAGACATCTCATTGATGGTGATATTGTCCTATTCAACCGACAACCTTCTTTGCATAAACTCAGTATCATGAGCCACTATGTCAAAGTTCGGCCGTGGAGAACGTTCCGTCTAAATGAGTGCGTGTGCAATCCATACAACGCAGATTTTGACGGTGATGAAATGAACTTGCATGTTCCACAAACAGAAGAGGCAAGGACGGAAGCTATCGAATTGATGGGCGTAAAGAATAATCTGTCAACGCCGAAGAACGGAGAGCCTATCATCTCGGCCACTCAAGACTTCATAACCGCGGCATATCTGCTTAGCAGCAAAGAAAACTTCTTCGATCGGAAGACTTTTACGAACCTCTGCATGTACATGATGGACAGTAATACTCATTTGGACCTACCACCCCCGGCTATTCTAAAACCCCAGCAGATGTGGACTGGAAAGCAAGTTTTCAGTATTCTCATGCGGCCGAACAAACAGTCACCAGTAAAGGTCAACTTAGATGCAAAGTGCAGAGATTACAAACCTCCAGAGAAATCTGCACATTGGAAATGTCCTGATATGGATCCAAATGATGGATGGCTTGTAGTTCGCAACTCGGAGGTTATGTGCGGTAGGATGGATAAGACCACGGTCGGTTCTGGTAAGAAGGACTCGATTTTCTATATTATCCAACGAGATTTTGGTCCAGACGCAGCTGTCATAGCCATGAACCGACTTGCAAAGCTTTCGGCTCGCTATTTGACAAATCAAGGGTTCTCTATCGGTATTAACGATGTTTATCCGTCTCAAGGACTCCAAAATAAGAAGCAGACTCTCGTGACCGATGCTTATCGGAATTGCGAAGGACAGATCAAGAAGTTCAAGGACGGCGAGCTAACGAAAGCCACCGGTTGCGACATGGAGATGACGCTGGAGAACTCAGTCTCGGGTATCTTGAATAAAGTTAGACAGGAAGCAGGAGAGTATTGTATCGAGACTCTGAGCAAATGGAATGCTGCTCTTAACATGGCTAAGTCTGGGTCCAAGGGCTCCAACATCAATGTTGCTCAAATGGTTGCACTTGTGGGACAACAAATCATTGGTGGAAGCCGTATTCCGAATGGTTTTCAGGACCGAAGTTTGCCTCATTTTCCCAAGAATGATCTAAAAGCTCCTTCAAAGGGGTTCGTAAGGAATAGCTTCTTCTCGGGTCTGACACCTACAGAATTCCTCTTCCACGCCATGTCTGGAAGAGAAGGATTGGTCGACACTGCTGTCAAAACTGCGGAGACTGGTTACATGTCAAGAAGATTGATGAAGTCGCTAGAGGATCTCGCAACTCAGTACGATAACACTGTTAGAAACTCCTCCGGAGGCATTGTCCAATTCCAATTCGGCGCCGACAAACTTGATCCTCTGGATATGGAGGGTACAGCTGTACCTGTCCATTTCGACCGCACATGGACACATGCCGAAAATCTCACCTGGAGTAATGAGCATACGACTCTTTCGCCTTACGAGATCAGGGCTCTTTGCGAGAAACTATTGGCCCCAGAGAAGATGAAGTATGCTAGAATAGGGCTGTGTGATGGCGAACCTCTCAAATATGATGATGCGACGGATTATGGGGTCGATGAGCATGAAAGTGCAAGAGGCTTTCTTGATACGATTGCCCGCTACGTTGGCTCCCGTGCTTCACGTCTGGCCGAAACACGACAAAAAGCCGGACTACTCGCACTAGACGATGTCAATGTTCCATACGATGCAGATACGGAAGAACAGGCTCGTCGGCACCACATGGAACGCGTCGCCAAGGTCTCTCGTGCTACCCTTGAAAGGTTCGTGACGCTATGCCTTGAAAAATACCACAAAGCTCATGTCGAACCCGGTCATGCTGTTGGCGCCGTTGGAGCTCAGTCCATTGGAGAACCAGGAACACAAATGACCTTGAAGACTTTCCATTTCGCTGGTGTAGCTGGCATGAGTATTACTCAAGGTGTTCCCCGTATTAAGGAGATTATCAACGCTTCGAAAGTTATAAGCACACCAGTCATAAGCTGTCCATTGCGAATCGATAATCAGATCGCAACAGCGCGTATGGTCAAAAATCAAATGGAGAAAACATACATCAAAGATGTCACTTCCTTCGTAGAAGACCAGTGGTCAGCTAAGAGGGCGACTATCTGCTTCTCTATTGATTTGGAAAGGCTGGAAGGCAAGCACTTAGGTATAAACATCGAAGACATTGCCGAGGCGATATCCCGAAATCGCAAGCTGAAAGTGCGCTCGGACCATGTCAGCGTCAACCACAACTGCATTTTTGTTCAGGTTCCTTCCCTTGATGATGCCGGCGTCAAAGGCTCTAGTCGAGCCCCGGCTAAGACCAAATTATCTCTTGACGAAGGCGGCTCTGATCTTCTGCTTCGTGTCAATTACCTCAAGCGTGCCCTACCAAATTTAGTAATATCTGGCTACCCTGATGCCGCTCGAGCTATCATTCAAACAAATGATGACGAGACAAATGTGGTCCTCGTTGAAGGGTATGGGCTCCGCGCCTGTATGACCACTGATGGTGTAATAGGCGAAAAATGCGTTTCGAACAGCGTTATGGAGGTGAAAGATGTGCTTGGAATCGAAGCAGCTCGTACTACAATTGCGTCCGAGATTGAAAAGGTCATGGGCGATATGGGTATTGATCCTCGACACATGCAACTCCTTGCCGACGTTATGACATACAAAGGAGAGGTACTTGGGATCACTCGTTTCGGTCTGTCTAAAATGAGAGACAGCGTGCTGCAATTAGCTTCCTTTGAGAAGACACCAGATCACCTGTTTGACGCAGCGGCAGGCATGAAGTCAGATAGAATTGAGGGAGTTAGTGAGTGTATCATTATGGGACAGACAATGAGTATTGGCACAGGGGCCTTCCAGGTGGTGCGGAAACTGGGACTTACAGGAGACGACATTAAGGTAAAGTCGACTGCTTTCGAAGATGCATGGAAGTGGGATCAGGCAGAGAGAAAAAAAGCAAAACGATCATGACCTGGAGTGGCGGATTTGATGTTTCTTTAGCGTGCATATCTGGCTGGCGTTCACAGAGAAGATGATATCAAGGCGTCAAGAGGCTGAATGTGTATAATTGTATTAGTCATTTCGTGGCCGGTCCCAACACCTACTCAGAAAATAGACAAGACCTGCGGACTTTCCATCCCATTGTTTCTTCATAATTCATGTCAACACAAATACACTACTAACTCCCTCGAACGCTGTGGTCTTGCCACCCACTGCTTTTGAGTCGCCATAATATCTGATACGGTATTGCCCAATTTCCACCGAATCCTCTGTCTCCCACACAATCTCGGCCTCGCTGGTGCCCAGGATCTCACTTGTCTTTTTCCAATTAAAGATTAAACTCCAGTCGCTGTCGTCTCTAATTGTTATCCATCGGCCAGTGCCTTCATCTAGCTGTTCGACAGCCGCGTATGTTTGCTCTAAACGTAGATTATTACGTGGATTGGCACCTACAAATGTTGCAGAAACAACGGATCCAATGCTATACGAGGGTCGCACATCTGTTTTGATTTCGCCAAACATCTTGAAATATGGAGTGCCGTCATAGACGACACCGGTAATGAACGAAAGCGACTTGTTAACATTATTAGGAGGAAATGGCCCAGGCGCTGGTTGGAACTTTGACGAGGAGCTAAGGTATGGAAGATAGGACAGTGTCAGATTGATGTAGGCATCTAACGTATACGGCCCGTACAGGGTAGAGGCACCTTCATATCGTTGAATGCCGTACTCCTGGGCTGTGGAAATATAGTGAGTATAGCTGTTCGCGGGGCCTCCAATAACCACAACGGGTCCAACTTCAGTTGATCCTGAGAGGACTAGTGAGCTAGCGGAAGCTTGTATTGCAGACTTCCAGCGCCGTCCTGCCATCGTTGTAGCTTCGCCTGGGCTGACAATGATAATCAGCTGACCGACTCGGAAAACCTGCACATCAACTACGTTTGGAGTCCACAGGTACGGGGAGTTTATCTCCCCAACATCGAGTAAGATGGGCTTGGGGAAGTGGCAACGCTGCTGCTCCTCGCTAGGCGTCTTGATAAAACCCGACACCACCCGCCACACTGGGGAGGCGTTAGGAGCATTGGGGTCATTCTGCGTAAAGTCAAATGCTCCTGGACCGTCCGATGTGCCGGCCGCGAAGGAATATCCTAGAGCTGCAGGGCAAGTATGGACGTAGCTTCCATTTTCAAGAGGAAAGCTGAAATTCGACATATCCTCAAATGTGTGGAAGGACTTGACTGAGGGTCCCGAGACAGGTGTGCCAGTGGAGTCTATGCCGTCATAAAGTGACTTTGCCGGCTCGAATTGTCGCTTTCCAATCTCGAAACAAGAAGTAGCCCCGTTATCTTTGACGCGGAAGAAAGGCCCGCGAGCATGGCAATATTGACTTTTACCGTCACTGCATGTGCTATTCCTGAAGCTGCACTCCTCTCCAGACCCATCTTCACACCAAGCTCCGAGCACATTGGGGCTTGTGTCCCCAACATTAGCTTGTGAAAAGCCTGCTACAAAGCCTTCCGCAGAAGTATCTTCTTTGGAGACACTCTTCTCAAAGAGATCAGCTGCAACACCCTTATTATCTCCTGAGATAAGTGTGTTGTTTCCCAACATCGACGTTCCGTGGGTAGGAAACCAGGTCAACACGCCGGTATTTTTTCCGTCTGAAGCTCGTTGAAAGCGTAATAATGTAAGAGTCTTTTCAACAGATCCATCATCCTCAGAACTGCTATTGTATCTTGCTCTCTCCTCTTCAGGGTTTGCAAGGTATGCATAGAGACTGCGATTGATATTTGCTCCTGTCACCTTAGTTGATCCAACTGTCAGATATCCAGGCTGTAAGCTTTCATGAGCCCGTACAATAGACCGTACAGCTCCGTCAACGATGGCCTGATAACTTTGTTTGTCAAATCCCTTGCTTGTTATCTGAGGCAAAAGGTAATTGAGCCAAGCTCCGGGTCCAGAATGGGAATGCGTGCCTGTAACAGCGACGTTCTGTTGTCCGTAAACAGCATAATCTGCTCCGAGACTCGCCAGCGCCTCTAGTATTCCATATCTGACAGCAGTGTCTCCTGATTGAGTGTCTAGGACAAGGTAGACAAATCTGTCTCCTGGGTTTTTAACGTCTCCTACTATGAATGCTCGGGAATATAGTCTTTGCCGGAGGCCAGAGCCGAGCTGTCTTGTGTCTGCGTAGCCCATCATGTTGATTTCGACTACCGGCCTAAAAGAGGAAATGAGCGGACAGCTTCTTTTGAGCAGAGTAGACTTAATACCCAGTAATGTCCGCCTTTCCAACGCCAAGTAGGTACTGCGTCTGCCTAGAGCTGTGATGGCCCTCGGAGCTGCTCTGGCTCCCGGCCCCTTCCATTCCCCAGATCATCCATAATTGCCCCTCGTTGTTCAAAGAAGCTCGTATGAAGGCCTTGGATGCAAATAACACGACAATAGCTATCACCACTGCTTTGAAGAACAAAGCTACATTCTTTCGACGAGGTGGGCTCTGTTTTGCCCCAGTCCATGGCAATGTATCGTCGGAAGGACCGGCCTTCGAAGACGAGATGTGATGCATTTTGAATAAGACGACCTGAATTGATTGTGTGAAATATATGAATATATGTGTCTCATAGAGCCTCACGGAGCCTCACAGAGGGAGTTTGACGCGTCTAGGTCATTAGGTCGTTAGGTCAGGTCGTCACTCTAAAAACAGGGTTTGAGAGCCTAGAAGCTTGCCTTACCTATCATACCTTGAGGTAGCTTCTGGCGGGATGTTTCGCCACCGAATTGATTGATACCTGACGCGCAAGGCCAACAATACCGGTACCTATTCGTACAATTACAGTACAGTACAGTACAGTAAGCTCGGATGTGAACCTGAAGCTGCGCAGATCACGACGCACGCTGTTGTACCTGTAGAATGTAGAATAATGCTGAGCTGTGTTATAGGTGCGTAGTGGCCTGCGCATTTCTCCATTACCGCACAGTACATTCATCTCGAAGCCAATCTCCATTTGAAAGTAAGGTAGTCAGTCCCTAATGATTATCCCCATCCCAAACCCTCAGAACGCCAGCAATGCAAGTCCTCAACGCCAAAGTTTCGTACAACTTATGCTCACATTGCTCCTGCCCTCCTCCGATCCAGAATCTCCCTCCTCACGCCCTCGGCAGCGAGCTCTGTCTCCAAGACCTTGCCCACTCCCCTTTTCCAGTTCTCCTCAAGCATTTTGACCTCCCCAGCAACACCTTCTTGTCGGTTCTTTCTGTCCACCACCACAACATCAATCTCCTGTTTTCGCTGGGCCAATTCCCTCTCCAGTCCGCGTAACACATCCTCCAATTGTGAATTTCCAACTAGCCAGCCGTTCTTTCCAAATTGATCAAGCAAAGCCAGATTTGTTTGGCGACCCGTTAAATAAGTATGTGACGTGTATGCTTTGGATAGAGCCTCTCTCCAAAGACTCAAAACCTCAGCGTCTTTTTCGTCCGAATTAAGTGAGGTTGATGGGGGCTCGAGGGCTTCGTAGCGGGTGAGATCTATGGCTTGAAGCGGTTGTTTGGCTTCGATACGAGCGTACTCTTGTTCCATCATCCTTGATATTCGCACTTCTGCGAGAGGTGGAAGATCTTCATGCATTTCCGTCGACGCATTTGGAGGTAGCTCGGCTTCGATGAGGGCAAGGGCTGCAGCACGCTCCAATGCCGTCGGTTCTGAGTCAATGTAAGGAAGGGAATCATGTATTTCGGTAATAAGCGGCATGGTGACCGTCAGATGAAGTTTGTGGGTGCAGTTTTTGAAGGTGGTGTCGTTCTGTTTTGTGATGTGCTTTTGAGGATTGGAACAGAGCGCGCCTAGTCTTGTGGCAGGCCGTATGATTTTTGTGGTTGGAATTGAAATGATTTAGCTCCAGTTTTTCTTGCACCCCTGCCACCTTCAGAAAATAAAATAATTAATAGGGAGTGGAAAGACATCTCTCACTGTACAGTAGGCATTTGTATTTCGTAGACTCCACCAGCCACGCAAGTAAGAAAACTAGCCAAGAGATTATTTATTTAAATGGTCACTGGCAATTGCGTCTAAAGTCCAGTAATAACGCATTGGAACTATCCTACTCCACTGCACTCAAGGTATCCGGCCACAATGTTGACCACTTTGAAGTATCACATAACGAAGGTAAGCCAGTATAACGCCGCCTCCAAACCCTCCCCGACCCATCAACATACATTATTACTTCTGAAGCGGGTCAATCTCCTCAACGCCTTGCTCATACTTTGTTCTCCGCATAATACTCTCTACTGGCCCCAAGAGTCTCTGGAAACCGTCCTTCCTGAGCGTGGCGACCTTGACCTCAGTCTTACTGATGACGCTTGCCGCTCGTGGGGCATCATTCAGCAGCGCAAGCTCTCCGAAGTAGTCTCCCTTCTTGTAATGTTTAACGGGGTTCTCGGTACCGCTCTTGAATGCTTCGGCTTCGCCACTTTCCAGGAGATAAAATGCTTCGCCAGCATCACCTTCCTTGATGATGGTCGTTCCTGCGGGAAATTTCTGTGTTTCCAGAGCATCCGCGATTTTTGATCTCTCGTAAGGATCCAATGTCGACAGCAACGGAACTTCCTCAAGGAAGCTCTCGTAGAGGCGGCGCCGCTGGAATGTAGACTCCATTAAAATCCGACGAAAAGTGACGCGATCAAGAAGCCATAAGGTAGACTCAGAATCCACTGAAATCACTGTTGCTGCCCGTGGAGCATTGTACATCAAAGCCAATTCACCAAAGGATCCACCTGTCTTGATTGTTGCTACCTTTGCTCCAAGACCTTCTGCTCCGGGTTGAATAGAGCCAGCTGGGTTGACGTAAACATCAAACGTTCCCTTTTCCACCACATAAAAGTAGTCACCTTCGTCACCTTGAGATATAATCTGCTATGTGTTAGTATTTCTAATTAGCTGTGGAGACTTAGCGACAGCTATGCGTACCTTGAGTTTCGCTGGATATTTCTTTTCGACCAAAGCACCAAGAACCTGTGCGGACTGCTCATCATCAAGATGACTGAAAAGAAAATTTCCAGCAATAGCTTTCTTCAATCGATCAACCTGCTCATTGGTCTTTTCGTGATACGGGACAGTCCAATTGTCGTTGGAGGAGGCCGTAGGGTTCAATGATTCAGCTGAGACTGAGGTGCGCCGTCCCAGACTATATTGTGCTGGAAAACCTTCTCCGCCATGAGTTGGACGGAAGGATGAGGGTGGCCCGACGTCTGCAGAGCCATCGCTGTTGAACGGAGCCCCAAAGGCGGAGCTGTTTCCCTTAGTAAAGCCAAATGTAGATGTTGTCGGCGATGCTATTGTATCCTCGTTCTCATCCTCTTCTACGACCTTATTGATAGCTCCGGAGCCTACCTTCTCACTTCCGCCACTCGCAACGTCCCCTCCAAAGGGATTGACGTTTGTACCCAGTCGCCCTGGGAACGTATTTGTGGCCATGTTGATATGTTTTTCGACGATTAACAGCAGAGGGTCAGTGAATCTCAGCGTTGTGGTTGAACGAGAGTTGTACGGAGAATGAAGATGCAACAGGGTCTGAGTTCATATGATTTCCTGCTCGATCAAGTAGGCTTCGCACAAGTAAAAATGATAGAGAATGGTTGGGTATTGGTAGTGAGTGAGAGTAGTCGGAGCTCACAGCTCAGAGAGTTATCGGACTATTACGGCGTGGGGATAGCTGGAATTCTGGAATGTTGGAATGATGGGAATGCAAGGGGCTCGACGGGTTCGTAGCTTTCTGCAGCGAGTCGAAGATTAGCTTTTTTTGCTGACCTGATTGACGAGGGACTAGGGCCCTGCAAGCACTTACAATGTGTTAGCCGAAGGCAGCGATGAAGCTGTGAGGCGCACCTGAGTGGTTGTGCTGGTGAACTGTCGAAAGAGTCCTGCAGCAATCGGCAGCTTCAGACCAGTCAGTCGTGCATCAACAGCAGCAGAAGGAGATGATGGATGGATAATACCACAATAGATAGATAGACCGGGCACAAAAGAAAGCGGTCGTCTCGGAAATTAAATGTTGGAAGGATGAGGGGGAACAGGGCACAAATTTGATGGTTAGGATCAGAGATGGGACTTTTCGATGCATGAGATGAGATGCATGGAGGTGTTGCAACTTGGAGGGGAAGTTAGTGGTGGAGCTTATTGACAAGCGATCGTGGACGTGGAGACGCGGCGATTAAAGAGCTTGGGCACCCCCAAGGAAGCCTCTAGCGAGGTTCGAGAAGCTGGAAGGATTCCTCTTTCTCCGCTCCACCCGATAATTGTAAAAAGTCTATTAGTTTCATCATAATCACAAGTGTGATCCTGACTACTCACATCTAACGCCACGTGAAGGCTAGACTTGTGTTAGACGCCCAAAAACCCCTTGGGTCCAAAAATCCCCTTTTAAAAAAAGCAAAATAATGATACCAGTCTGACTGTTTTTAAGGCGATTTTTTAAATATCAGACCAGCAGTGAGCAACCCAGTGAACTCCTCGAAAGCAAAAGTTGCCTGAGCAAGTGCCGCTACAAACTGATCTGTAGCAATGCTAACAGCTTTATTTGCACGGTTCCTTCTGCGTGTCATTCCACTGGCCCGTCCACCGGCCTGTCCACCAGCTCTCATCCTGTCAGCAGCTTCGCTTGCCTGCCACTCTGGAGTCTGCATAGTAGCAACTCCAGCAAGTCCACCAGCTCTTATCCTGTCACCAGCTTCGCTTTTAAACGGAACACCCTGCGCCTTCCAACCAAAGTATCCTACATTTACTGTCTCAAGCCCGGCTATTGCAGCACAGATATTCCAGGTCATGTCTATAAATGTAGCAACTTTAGGAGGGACAGGATAGTAAAAGGCTTCAAGATGGTAAGAGAAAAAAACTAGTTACTCGATTTCAGAAGTAGTTGTATCTTATACAACCTACAACTGTACAGGTTTACGATAGAGCTGGATAGTTTGTCCATCTTGCAGGAGATTAATCGGAGTAAAAGTATGGCTGTTATCCTACTCAGTCTCTTATAAAAAAGTATACCAATTCCTCTTGCCTACTATAAGTCGCAACTTTACGTTTATATATATTTTAGTAAGATATTCCGTAGCTTTTGCCTCGAAATCTTTCTCCTAATGTATACCTACTAAAGGACTTTTGCTTCTATCCTTTGGTATCTTACGTCGTAGGGGAAGAGCGTCAAGAGTAAGTACTCCACTTTGACTTAAGCCTATCTTCGTTTTCTATAGTCTTAGTGAAGGGTTAGTAGGATCAAGTACCATTCCAAATACCTTCTTTGAAGAATTGAATATTGGGTAGTGCCAGACAATACATAGGATTGAATCAAGTACCCCAGATGGCTTTACGAGATCCTTGATCTCGTAGCTAGTAATTAATACTAGTTCTGGTGTATACTTATCCCAAATCTGGTCTACCTTTAGACAATACGAGGCCCAACTATCAGCCTTAGGATGTTGCAAAAAAGTAGTTATTTCCTTTGATACTTCACTAACCACCATTTTCCCTTTTAGTAACCGTCTAATAAATGTACGGATCTCACCTCTAAGTTCAGAATGATCAGTGCTTTCAAAGAGTATATTAACCTAATCATCTGGTTCCCAAGAGATTGGAGAATCAGAATCCGTTGTTACGCCCGACAGGTCTATCTCCATATCTCTAAGAGATTGAAGAGAACCGGAGGCAGCTGTTACTCCCAATAAGTCTGCTCTAGGAGATGTATCGATATACCCATCGATCAGAGCTCCCATCCCTTCAGGGACCCTATCCTGGGTTTGAAGTTACGGATTGTTCTCCTCAGGGTCTCCCCCTACCGCCACCCGCTTTGGAGAAGGGCCTGTGACCTGGCCATCATTCGCTCGTTTTACACCTATTGTTTTTCGTGCTATTCTTTCCTCGGATTCGTGTATAGTAGTACTGTATAATTCAAGAATTTGAGAATAGCTTCGTTCCAATGCGACTTCGTAAGGAGAGCAAAAACAATAATGGAACACACGGAACGGAAGACCTACCTACGAGTCTCATACTACTTACTGCACACCTTCCTCTTTCTTGAGACACCTCTCATCTACCCCCATCATCCCGACAGCCGATTACGGCAGTCAGGGACAATCAGACGGCCTAGTTAGAGTACGGAGGAGCCTCCGATACATGTGACGTCTGTCATTGGTGCTCATGTATGCGGCTCGATGATGGTGGATCTGGGGTGCATGAGAAGCGAGTGTCCATTGGCTCGCAACCTCTCGCTAAATTGCAAAGTCTCACTTAGTCCTTCGTCTAGGAAGGAGAAGACTTCTCCCATACAATTTGTATGTACATTTGCTGCTGCTGTGCAGCATGACGATGACGATGAGAATTGTTGAGGGGTTGAGTCCACGTGAGTATTCCTTGGTAGGGACGGGAGGCATAAGGATTTTCGCTGACCCTGAACCTCTTTCCAACATACATCTCCTCCTCCACCGCTGCACCACCACCACCATGTCGTCGTATTCTGTAAGATCCCCTTTTAATTTGTTCGGTTCTGCTTTCTATAAGTATTCCTTTATCAGTCCTGCAAAAGGAGCAGATTCTGGCCAGATTCTAGCGTTCTAGTGTTCGCCTAACTCCATGCTGTTGCCTACAGCGAACAATTGTGTGGTGCACTGTCTACATCCAGTAGATGTGAGCACTTGCTCCAGGAAGTACTTTCACCAATCTTCGGATATCAATCCTCTGTCATCCTTTCACTTGAGCATCGGGGACCTCGGAGATCAATGGGCACCACCAGCCCGTGCTATGCTCACCAGCTCCTCACCATCTCTTTACAATTAAGCATCTAACATTGGTATTCTTTCTCTCTTGTACCTCCTGCTGCTATTCTTTTGCTGTATCGTTAGGTGACTATAGAACGTGACTCCGGAACGGAACAACCGATGGTGCGAGCCGAGGCCCGCGTGTATAAACTGATAAGGAGAAGGCGCAGAAGATGATTGCTCATCGCCGGGGGCACGAATCATGAATCACGCACGAATCGGTTTGAAGGGGGAGGGGATGAGCAGTACAGTACAGTAAAGTACGGTACGGTAAAGTACGAATTACCGAAGGGCTGCAGAAGTGATGTCGGGGGAAGATACAGGAGGCAAGGTATCGTCCGAATTGGTTTATAAGAGATCATTTTCATTGGGGCAACTAAGTTCCCTAAATCAACTGAGTTACCTAGATTAAGTGAGATACTCAAATCATCTGAAAAGACATTCATTCAAAATGATCTCTTATAAACCAATTCGTACGGTACGGTAAAGTAGAGACTGAATGCATGTTGAGGGGGAACCAGCCATCGCATCTAATAAGGTCCGTAACTGCGGCAGCTACAGGAGGAGTTCTTTGATTATTTACCTATTCTGTGTTGTAATGATATTAGCAGTGGCTTCGTGGCCAATGGCTTCGAACTTCGGTGTCGGCTTTACAGAGGTAGTGTGTCTTCCAGAGCTGTACCTTTGTATCGCGCCTACATAGTACGCTCTCCCCTCTGTATTACTGCCCCTCTCGACGTCATTCTAAGCATCCAACCACGAACGCAACTCCCGACTAGCTTTTTTTTGCAGGCGCTCACTGGTGAATGGTAAAATGGGATGCGCTATCCATCTTGGGAGCATATCGCCATTTCAATCACTCCATCTAATCAATCAATTGAATCACCCAAACACACATGCATGCTCTGAATTACCACCCTCCGCTTTCATTTCCACACGCATTTGAGTCGTGGTAGTCTTTCACCTTTTAAGCACAAAGGCGACGTGGCGGTTGATTCTACCACCAGCAGGGTAGCTTAGTTCTTCGGCCCAGCCTTCCTGAATTCAATCAGGTACAACACCACGTTTAATTCTGCCACCTCTTTGTTAATTCTCTTGCAACTGTGCACCTCGCCCTCCAGTCTTCTAAAACTTCTCCCCAGAATAATAATACCTACGCTCGCCTTACTCCTACAGTTAATCACCCGCCCGCGCATACTCCACACCCAACCTCGCAAATCTTATCGGTGTCTCTGCTCGTGCCGCCGCACAGTCACAGCTGCAGATTGGAACCTGAAGGATAGACGAAGAATAATCTCCGAGTCCATTGCCTCTTCCTCGTCCATCCTCCAACATTGCTTCCTCAACCCCAAGCACCAGACAGAGCGACAGTCGAGTCAACCAGCAGTTATTCCAATTCGCTCTAGGCTACGCTCCCACTCCCGTTACAAGTCCATCATCTCAAGCTCCAAACCCATTTTCGCAAGTCGTCGCGATGGGTAGTTTCGTCTTCAAATGGTACCGTGCATCCTCCTGCTCGTCATTCGCCTTCCGATCTGCGCGCCTTGAATGCTATTGCGCAGCCAGCCAGCTCTCTTCTACTCGCGGTCGCGGTCGCGATCGATAATGTGCTGCTGACGTGCTGTATTTACACCGTCCAGAACATGCGCTGACAGGTCATATTAGGGAGCACCCGGCCTCAGAAGTCTTCGTAACAGGAACCTTTGACGACTGGTCCAAGTCGGAGCAATTAGTAAAGACTGGCGAAGTCTTTGAGAAGAACGTGACGCTGTCCAAGGCCGACGAGAAGATATACTACAAGGTGCGTGAAGAGGAGAACAATCATAGTTCACCACCATACCATTTCTGCATGTCTCAGTCGTCGCATACGCTGTGCAATCCAACAGACCATGGGCGAGATCTAGCGGTCCTCTCGCTCAATCGAAGTTGAATGAGCTTTAAGCTACCGTCTCTTGGAGCTTATTATTGTTCATTCTCCACAGAGCTCCCGCAGTGGTGGTCGTGCTGAGGTTGCTTTGCGCAAGCTGCTCGCCTCCCCATCCCCCCACCGACTCGGCACGCAATAATCAAGCAGTGTGCGTCACTGTGGAATGCTGCAGAGCCTATTTCTACAACGTGCACTCAGTTTTGTTGGACCCTGCGCCTGGTTGTCTAAAGTATGACGCAGCGGTGAGCTTTCAAAGTTGGTTCGCTTCCCTGCTCAGCAGGCAATGGCCTGTTTAAGCTACAAGACCGGGGGTGTTACGCAGACCTAGCAGCCCAGCATCGCCTAATCCGGACCCCGCCAAAAATTACATGCCACTCTTCCTCTTCACTGCACTGCACTGCGCCTCTCTTTAAAGATCCATCGTATCCCCGAATCCTCTTCAAACATCTCTTCGCCAACTCAAGTGTGCCTAGCTAATATCATTGTTCTTGCAGTTCGTTGTCGACGGCAATTGGGTTACTGACCACACAGCTCCTCAAGAATTGGATCCCTCGGGCAACGTAAACAACGTCCTCACCACAGACCGAATTGTCAAGCACACACCTACAACCGCCAGCATCATGTCTGGAGTTGCCCCTACTTCCACCACCGCCGAGCTGGCAAAAGATGTCCCTCTCGAGAAGACCCCACTTGAGCAGAGCGGATCTTCAGATCTTCCAGGTGCTTTCCCAGAAACCCCCGCTGCCACTGAGAAGGACGAGTTCTCCGTCAACCCAATTCCAGAACCCGGACACACCCTCACCTCAGGTGTCCGCGATGATCCTGAGCTCGTAGCACTGGACAAAGCCAAACAGGCTGAGTCTGAGCAGACGGTTAGCGTTTCGCCCCTACCAGCATTTCCCGGAGCCGTCAACCCTCCCGTAAATATTGCTCCCGGAGAGAAGCTCCCAGATCCAAACACAGTAACCGGTAACTCAATTCACAACAATGTCACGCTCGACAAGGAATCATATGAGAAGAGCGGCGGTGTTGGCAACGCCCCAGTGCTCCCACCTGTTGTTACACCACAGGCCGAGCGGGATACCAATGGTACGGGCGTTTTGGACATACCACCCATTTCAAAGAACTTGATTCCTGAATCAAGTCTACCAATTGGTGCTGTGGGAGTGGGTACGTTTGATGCTAGTCCGACCATCCAATCGGCTGGACCCCAGAGCACCACTTCCCAGCTCGCCGCCAACGTCCCTCTCGAATCCACAAAGGTGCCAGAAATTGTCAAGGAAAGCCAGGAAGAGGCGGGAGTGGCTCCAGAAGCAAGCGCTGTCCCAGAAGAGGTCAAAGAGAAAACCGCAGTGGAGAAGGAGCTCCTGGATGAGGTACCTGTCGCTCCATCAACATCTGAGGGCACATCAGGAAAGGGCACCGACAAATCCGAAAAAGCCGTCACTGCTGGTGAGACTGCTGCTGCTATTGGTGGAGCTGCCGTAGCTGTAACAAGCAAGCTCCCAGAATCCGTTCAGAATTCCATCAACCCTACAACTACCAATGAGATTTCCGCCAACGACACGCCAGAGATTGTTAAGGAGTCAATCGCCGAATCTGGACAGAGCCCCGAAGCCACTACTAATCAAGAGGCTGTTCTTGAAAAGAAGGCCGTTGAGAAAGAGCTTTTAGAGGAGGTCAAGCCAGAGACATCCACGGGAGAATCAGCACCGAAATCAGTGGAGGCTGCCAAGCTCGCCACCCCTAGCCCAGAATCAAGAGATGTCTCGCCCGGTACGGTTCCAGGTAGCCACACACAGCCAACCGTAACCACAGGGGTAGCTTCCACCACAACTGACAAGGTTACTGGCCCTGCTACTCCCCAGAAGGATTCCAGCTCAAAGAATGGCACACCGTCCAGCAGCAAGGTTACTGATAGCGCAGCTAGCTCGCCGTCAACAGACAAAAAGAAGAAGCGTACGAGCATCTTCGGCAAGATCAAGGCCAAATTTTCTGACAAGGAAAAGAAGTAGGACAAGGTATGGAGGATGAGGTATCCAGTATTGCTAGGCGAATGGTGGATGCAGTAATATTTGGTCGTTGGCACGTTGGTGTATGATAATGGCAGCGTGTTTCCTTGGGCAAACGTAATATGGAGATTCGGGACGAGTGGGATATGCTGGAGATGTTCTTAACGTTGCATTTTTCGTTTTCACAATACCATGTCCTATTTTTGCGCGCATCGAGTTTGGAGGCGCTTTGTATGCATCAACGATGAGAGGTGCGGGAGCTGTAATCATTGGTTTTTGGAAAGTGTAGCAACTCTGGGGGCCCAATTCTTAGTCTCCCGTTGCATTAAATCATAGTTCATGCCATGACCACATACAGTTCCAATTAACTGAGTGCCTAGCGTTTAGTAAATCTCTGGTCTACAAATGTTGCTTGCAGTGATGAATGACACGTTTAATCTAATTTACTCGGGCTCAATTGATTGATTACTTAACTTAAACTTGTTTAACCGCGCGCATTGGTTTTTTAGGCCTTGTAGGCTACTCATTTTAATCTTATATACTGAGGCTGATGTAAACAAGTCCTTGAATGACGGGTGTTCAACTAACAAGTGCACTGCAGAGCTTTCACGCATGACGGTGACATTTTGGAGAAATCTTGTCTCAAAGTCCTATTTGAAAGGTCCATTGTATTTTTGAATTCTCTGATTAAGATGGCTCTAATAAAACGTATTTTAGTCTGTTCCCTCCAAGGCAAACCGATGGGTATATAATATCCTGCTCGCCAAATGTAATGCCAACTCCACACAATGAAAGCCCTTATTTACATCACTGAAGCAAGAAGAAAGAAGGTACCACAAGAAGAGAAAGGAAAATAAATGCAAAATGCTGAAACATATACGTAAAATTAAAGAAATGACACCGAGATTCCCGTCATACAATCGTGAGTCGCATGATTCTAGCCAAGAATAAAAGGAAACCACCGAAGAAAAAGAAAAACATGCATTACACCGCTCAGAACTTAGATGGTACAGAAAAAAAAAGGGAAAAAAGAAACACTAGAAATACTTTCCTCGTCCAACTTCTTTGAGGCGGATTAGAACGCCTATGGCATCAACAATAGTCATTGAATGGCTCCCAACGCCATCTATTTCCAACCTCGTCCTGACAATATCTATTACCCCACTGGTCTCGCCCTTCATATTTGCTTTACTACTCGACAGTTCGCCAGGGCTCAGAGCTAGCATGGCACTTGTGTAATCGAGTGCGCTAATCCTTGTGGCTTCTACAGCATCGCTTTTTGCATTTCTATCAGTGGCCATCGAAGAATTTGACCTGGAGTTGGTACCACTACCACCACTTTGGTATCGGTGGCCAAACGCCCAGCAGATAAGGGCTGAGACATATAGACTCCAATAATCCGAGATGAATAAACCACCATTATGTCGTTCCTCAGTACTTGAGAGGGAAGCCTGAAGAACTCGGCAGGCGTATTGAGTTGCTACTGCTGCGGCTAGGGAGGAAGACCATGTTTTCAGGCGTGCTTGCGTGGATTTAAAGGCGGATAAAGGTGTGATTTTACGGCCGAATACCCAGGTATCACCCGCGACACCAAGAAGATCGTGCAGTGGAGTATGATATAGAGCCAAGTAAGTATTCACAAGTGGAGTACTGGGGAGCTCGGCGAGGAGTGAGAGTGGTGGGCAATGGGGCCAAGAGGGGGAAAAGTGGTCGGGAATCTTGTGATGGTCGCGCGTAGGAATTTGGCAGGCAATGAAGCAAATAATCAGCGCCTGTGTGAACGGTGATTGACGGAGAATATTATTTCCTGGGAATTGTTCAATCACGCGGTTAGGTCGGTTGTTAGGCTCTGCCTGCCACTCTGTTTGCCAAACTTTTGATTCGCGGGCGTCCCATAGTTTTTCTGGGCATGGAATGCATATCAGGGAGAGAATCGTGTCAAGCTGCTGCCCGTTCGAACGATGCTGCTCGTAGTAAAGTGACTGATGGGTGTCGAAAACTAAGCAAGCACTAAATAGACGTCGTCTCGCTTCGCTGTCAACCCATTGCATCCATTGAACATCAAGATCAGATTGCTGAAGTGTCGTGTTCTGGAGTTGTTGCACTTGCCATACTTCACAAGGCTCGCGTAGTAGCTAATCAAGTTAGCAAGTCTGTATTCAACACGCCAAAATTATAATTGCAGCTCACCCTATTATAAAGCCCCTCAAACAATTGAGAGCGACGGACATGAGGCTTCTTTCCATGAAAACGTTCAAATATTTCTGTTAATAAAATAGCTTGCATGGTTGACAGAGTCCAGCTTGCGCACTAGTGATCAATTAGTATGATACAGTCTATCGGAAATCAGAAGAATCCTACGAGGTCAATGCTCCGCCGACAGTGGTCATGAATGGTCATCCCAAGTTTGCGAGCTTCGGGGCGGTCAGAGTAGCGTGTGCCAATTGCAACCATTGCCAGGACAGGAAGAGGATCTGCACTAAAGTCGAATGTTGAATGATGAATAATAGGAAATAGAGGATCAAAGAATTGACGGTAATCGGAGAGGTAGGTATCAAACTGCGAGGAGGGTAAGTGACCGGATGCCAGCCCAGACGGCATTAAACCTGCTAGTTGTGATTCCACCAATTCCTTCGATCGTCTGCCAGCGCTTCCCAATCTGGAACTGGATACTCGTGAAGGGGAC
Organism: Pezicula radicicola; assembly: GCA_003008705.1. Taxonomy (NCBI): domain Eukaryota; kingdom Fungi; phylum Ascomycota; class Leotiomycetes; order Helotiales; family Dermateaceae; genus Pezicula; species Pezicula radicicola. Next base: position 1,143,917 of record PDUO01000001.1, on the reverse strand, counting down.
GCTGGAACTAATTGAGCGAATGACTTATTAATCGTCGATAGGGTTGGAGTACCCACTGATTCCATGTAATATCCACCAAACACAGGGACATCCAAAAGCACTTGAGAGGAAGTAGATGGGGATATCCCGGGAGATGTAAAAGGTGTCTGATAATGTTCTGCTATGGCCCCAAAAGCAGGACTTCGAAGTTCATGGGCCGATGTGCTGTTAGTATTAGAAGGCCACTGTGTAGCCAAAGCTTGTCCTGGCCAGTCTGGAATCGTAGCTATTGAAGCCGAACGACCTCGACGAACCCAAGTATCAGACTGTGTTGAGTAAGTACTGTCAGAAGCCGATGAGCACCAGGGCGAACTTTCTTGCGTATAAGAAAGCCCAGGCAAAAAGGAATCTTCGGGGATTCGGAGGTTCGGTAGTACGTGGGAAGCAGGATAACCTGGAAATCCTGCTTCTTCTGTCTCAGACGCTACTTCCAGGACTTGTGACATATGCCCGGAGTATATTCCCTGGTTTCCGTTCTCTACAGTTGGTCTAACAGAAAATGACGATGTCATCTGCTCATAAGTTGACCGAGGAGGTCTAGAAGTGCCACCACCATCGCTCCTACGAGCAGGTCCTCCAGAAGATGGAGTGTTCTGAGACGAAGGAGAGAAATTCACAGGCTCAAAGCTACTAGTAACTCGGCCAACCTGGGACGTAGCCGTGGGATCTTCGTTGCTAGAAACTGTAGGTTTGGAAGTTGTGGAATGTGCAGAATATACCTGAATTTCGCTGGTAGGATTATCTTCTTGCGGAGTTTCAACCTTCAGTAAAGGCTCATGATTCTCCGAGGCGCTTGACGAAGCTCTACTCCTTCTGTCCCCAGACCTGTAGGCCTTTTCCCCTTGAGTCTCGCTGTATCAGATTAACACCCATCTACATTTCCGGACCCGAATGACTTACTGTCGATTGAGATGCCGAGCAAGCAGGTCAGGACGATGGAATGCTCTTTCACAGTCTTCAAAAGTACAAGGATAGGCTGGTTTCTGATGTGATAATTGATGGCGTCTAGTAATAATGTTAGACAAGGCCTGCTAGTAGGATATAGGATAAATGCTTCTACCTCAAGTGTTCTGCCCTAGTGAAAGTCTATTTACTCGTTAACAATACAATCCAGAGGACTCAAAATTAACAGGAAAGCCGGTACCTTTGCGGGTCTGCAAATCTCACAGGTATGCACCGGAACACCCTTCTTAGCCCTGCTTATACGACCGGTCACAGGTGTATATTTGACGGGCATCTCTGGTGCGGGCTCCGACCCTCTTGATGAGTGTCGAGGACTGCCCGACATGCTCTCCTGAGCTGAGCCTCCGGCATGAATCGTGGGCGCATAGTCCATTGCATCTGATGTAGCGCTGCTTCGACGACGCCCCGCGCCTGAGCGTGGTGTTACTGACTGACCTGGAACTTTCGAGACTCGATTTGACCTGCGGCGCCTGACGGGTGCTTTGCCTTTACCGTCATCAACTGGAGGAGAGGGGGTGGCAGATGTTGGGCTGATGATGCTACGGCGAGAAGCTTCTTGCTGCTCGGCGGCTTCCTTTGACCTTCTATATGCTTGAGACTCAAGCGGCTCCACGTCGACATCCATGATGTCTTTGAGGCTCGACATGATGAACCCCTACAGCCTTGCAGCACAGCCGACTGAAATAGAGCTCTTTGGGCCCAATTTCAGGGCAGAATGGCTCAAGATTAACCGGGAGATGTCTGTAAGGGCAACGGTAGTGAGAGGTAGTAAGAAATAACCCTGGGATTACGGCACTAGCTGGAAATACTGCTCGTCGAGAGACTTCAAGAATCGATATTCCGAATCAACGCGCAGTCCAAAACACAAAGATAGAACGCGTCGCGGGGCATTGCTGGAGATGGCGGCGACTATGTTTACAAGAGAAGCAGAAGAAGAGACTGAAGGTTCAGAGAAGGCTGCCCTCTGCCCACTGCCTTCTGGCCTGTAGTCGACGGGCCGGGCCCATGTCATGTCGACAATCATGGATTCATGGGGTGGGGAATTTTTTGGATCAGGATACAGGAGCAGAGGCGTCCAAGCCCACGCAGGCTGAGAAGAGCAGGGAATATACATAAATATAACCCGGGATAGGTCGCATCAGGCGCTTAAGAGAGGGAGAGCAGGAACGGAGTGTCAGCAACTGACAGATTGGGGGGGGAGTATGATACCAAGGCCCAGGGTCTCCAGTGCGGCTAGGGGCAGCCAGGGGGTGTACAGTAGCGCCTGTACTGGACTACTGTATCCATTATTGTAGCCTCTGTAGTATAGTGTAGTGTAGTGTTCTGTAGGCTGTAGGTAGGGAGGGATAGAAGAGTTCAAGGTTGACTTACAGTAGAGGATACAAAGCCCGGGCGTGGGATCCCGCTCCAACGGCTAGCAAGGCTCGGATCGTGCTTCAAGGCTCAAGCCATCTTTCCCAGTATCCACCATTCCACGCTTCACGTCCATTCATCTCTTCGCAGACCCTGGCTGGCGGCGCTTGCTGCAATAATCAATTCCGCTCCCTGAGTCCTCTGTACCTACCAAATTACCAATCTGGTAAGTCTGATGCACGCCCTAGCTTAGGGCTTACATCTGCAAGCCGTGTCGGCGTCTACAGTACAGCACAGTACAGTATCGTCTGCAGGCTGTGTCAACTGTAGCCGTCCTGCAACTTGCTCCCGTTCCTCCCAGCGCAACTGAAGAAAAATGGCTGTGATACTGTTGTAACCAGAGAGTATGCCTCTGTATCGATCGCATGCTGCTGTTGCTGCTGATGATTATGATGCTGCTGATGTTAATAATAATCAATGAATGAATGATGCGCATGTCGTCTGTGCCACATGCATGGTCATGGTCATGGTCATGGTCATGTTAGTCTTTTTTTTTTCTCCTGCAGAGAGATGGAGATAGGAAATAATACTGTATGTAATGTTGTTCATCTCATCACCAACCTGGATCCTCCCATTATTACTTCGTACAGTAGTACAGACTGTACTGAAAGTACAAGTGTTGTTCTGTTCCCATGGCCTACGCCCCATGCGCCGCCCCAGTTTCCCAAGCATGCGGGCCCGGAGATGGTGCCCGAAAGAGGCACTGGTTCTCAGCCTACCCTATATTTGGGATTGCTGACACTGTGACAGTATAGTACCTACTGCGGTACTGTACCTACCTCCCTTTAGTTCTTTACCCTTCAAACTGAAGCGCCCTCAACTTAAGAAACACTTGCTGCTTCTCCTCCTATGCAAGGATAACTCTAGAGCCCTTTAGGGTAGCCGTCAGCGATGGCTCTTTAAATATATACATAGACATGCATGCAGTCTTTGGTTCGAATATCCGGTACGGGTATGGAGTTGTGCAGGGTATGGGCCAGGGTGCGTTGAAAACAACAAGAGGATGAAGCTTCGATCGTAGGTGATCTGCAGCGACTAGGGTGTCCATTGCTCATTCGGCTGCCCTTGCGAAAGGTTTACCTTTCAGTATGGAGTAACAGTGATCGTTCGCCCAGTCGAGTTATCCCACCCACTCACGAGACCTTCCGCTCTTCCACTTTCGTCTCTTGCAGCTTCAGCCCCAAGCCAAGAACGGATCATGCTGCAGAAAGGTCCTTTTCTAAAATAAAATAAATAAATCACCGTACTGTACTGGATGTCTCATGCAGCAAGCGCACGAAATCTTTAAGCTTCTCCATGGTTAACACCATCACCCTCTGCAAGCGACCTCTACTTGTAAGAGCGCTTTCTCTGAGACAATAACCGTTACCAAACTTCAGAGTATGCACAAGTGGTATGTACTATGATAGGCTTCCCAGCTAGGTCCAACCAGAACACTTCCCTCGTCTCCTATTATTCTCTAATCTCTTTTAACGAGATCTACGAGTTTGAGAAATTGAGACTGCTGTCTCCTCCGGACCTGGCGAGAAGCCGCAAAGAAATGCCCTTATTGGACACAGTACGAGTAGCGCCAAAAGACAACACATCAAGCATCTAGGCAGTTTGCTATGATGAAGGAGGAGGCAGAATGTTTGCTGCATTATTTTCTAGATCCGCAATCTATGCAAATTTGAGAACACAGTCTTATCATTACCTTTTTGAGACTCCAATGTTCAACAAAAATAAAGTAAAGTACCTAAAAAGCACAAGCCGTCCTAAATACGTTAGGTGCTCCGTAGGCTCTAGAAGCTACAGTAGGTGCGCGCCCAACCAACCTCCTTCACTAATCTTTTCCAGAACCATGGTCTATGCAGGGAGGTGTTCCCATGAGGAAATTGAGGCATCCAATCACCCCTCCTCCCCCCAGACCATCTGAACTAAATAAGGTCCGTGTCGCTTCCGGTTGTTCAGGATACTGCTCTCTCCACAGCGGCTGGGGTACAGCGGACACATACAGGTAAAGTGATTGTGGTTAAAGATAGGATGACCTGCAACCTGTATTTAAACTTCCCTTGCACCTGCATCCACGATAGCTGTCTTCCGTCAAGACTTTCCCCAGTGGTAGTGCGTTATGTAAGTAAACGTAAATTTCTGGTGGCTGTAAAGCCATTACTGCGCCTCGGTCAGCCACAGAACTGATGCTCCATGGACAACATCTCGAAATAAGTTTAAAAAGTGGTTTAAAGCTCAATATGAAAATGTCAATGAAACATAACAGTCAAAATAGCCTCGTCTTAGCATCCTCCCTCCGCTTATGTTCTCATTAATTGCTTGTTGAGCACTGGTGTGTACTATAAGACTAGGCACTGTAAGAATTGGTTTATAAGAGATCATTTCGAATAGTTATTTATTCAGACATAAGAAATGGATTTGGTTAACTCAGTTGATTTAGGTACTTGGGTAACGCACTTGGTTTGGATAACTCACTTATCCTAATTAAAATGATCCCTTATAAACCAATTCGTACGGTAGGTTGTGTGGCCGCCCCTCTTTAAATAGACATATTTGAATACCACACCACTTTGCTACCACATGCTGCTTCCCCGTAGCCATTCAGTATTGTGCAACCAGAAAAACTAACAGGTGTGGGCACAAGCTGGATACCTAGAAAGCCGGTCTAAGTCTCTATTTTTACCTTTAAGAGGGTGGGAGTGCTTAGAAGGGGATGTGCAATAGGTAGGCACTGCGAGTACAGTGGCTGCTAGAATGAAATCGTGGACTAGCCGGATAACTCGGTTGACAAAAGAGAAAAAAAAATTGCAGCTCACATTATCAAGTGTGCAAGGTCCTACTTGAACTCTTGTTCATAGGTCCATTGTTAAGATGAAGTTTGACAGTCTACCAAGCATGGATGTCAACGCAATTGAGCACCAGAAAATCACCATTTTATATAACAATAGTCGAAGCCGTGTGTAAACTTAGCAGGGAATACAGTTAAACAGATATCTTTAGGGTATTAACATTAGAATCTTCCTGCTGATACAACTTCGATTTCAAGAGTTATGCTAACTCCAGGCACTACAATAGATGCATGAGAGAATCTGCAAAGTATCCCGTCCCTTGTATATTGGCTATGTGGGCAAGGGTTTGGCACTCTGCTCGCCTACAATTGCCTAACGCGTCTCAGAGGCAAATACAGGAAGTTTATTTGCTAGAACTGCTCTGTTTGATCGATACCTTATTGCACGTCCCTGTGGCCTAAGCGTTGGCCAATATACAAGGGAAGTGATAGTTCTACTAGTAGTGGTAGACTGGTTGATCTATCAAGAACATATTCAGCCGTGTTCGCGATTAACTCAAAGATTCTAAGAGGAGTATAACAAGTTGAGTTTCAGTAGTAGTATTAGAAGAATTTTACTCCTTCCGTACTACTGCAGGTATACAGAGGGTTTCAGAATGATAATTCTAGTCACATTAGACATGAGAGTTAATGGTATGACTTATTATGTTTTATCATTTTAGCATTTGGTGTTGAAGCTAGTAGTTTAGTTGACCATTGGTTCTTCTGCGACGTAGTGCAAGTAAGCTCCCAGCAACTTAATGCCTTCGATGTAGTTCTTCTTGTCCAACTTCTCATTGATTGAGTGAGCAGCATCTGTAGAGCTACCCATTGGGAGAAGAAGAACATTCTTACCCGTTGCTTGCTCAAATGTTAGCGTCACAGGGATACTATCACTAACGTTAGCCGGAGTTGGTATCTGCTGAGGTATCAAAAAACAAACCTGCCACCCTCTCGTGTTAAATCCGGCTTTACACCCCAGACACGTTCAACAGCCTTTCCAGCTGCCGAAAAGTTCCAGTGTTTGGGGCTCGCCACCCACCACTTGCCAGCATGTTGCAGGGTACAGTTCATGGTGTTCTTGCTCTTCAACTTCTTGAACTGCTCGTCAACATACTTGAAAACCAAGCGGTCGACGTCCTCGGGCTCCATGTTCGGCACAGTTCGGATAGAGAATTTTCCAATGACCTTGGCCGGGATGACTGTCTTTGCACCAGGTTGTGAGAAAGCACCCTCAACACCATGGACTGATAATGAAGGATATCGCCAGCGGGCCATGAGTGTGCGTTCCTTGTCAGGATGAATGGAAGTCTGGCTGCCAAGAGACTCGTAAAGATTGTCCATAGTAAAGGCAATGTCACCATACAAGGACTTCTCTTCATCGGTGAGAGGTGCGACGAGTTCCGCCAGGCCCGGAATCTGAATCTTGCCATCGGTATCAACCAGACTGGCCAAGACTCGAACAAGATCAGTCATAGGCTCCTGAGCAGTACCACCAAAGACACCACTGTGGAGATCTTGTCCCGGACCGGATATTTCGACCGAGTAATAACTGCAGCCCCGGAGACCGTACGTGAGGCACGGCTTTTCCGTACCAAGCCAGTAGTTGTCGGATATACAGACTGCATCAGCATCGGCAAAGAACTTCTTGGCTTCGGCGTTGATGAAGTCGTCCAAGCCTTCCGAGCCATATTCCTCCATCCCCTCGAAGCACATCAAGAGATTGACCGGAAAATCCACACCGGCTTTCTGGTGAGCCTCGATTGCGTTTAACCAACCGAGTACTGGGCCTTTGTCATCTGTGCTTCCTCGGCCGTACATGCGTCCTTTATCATCAATGGTCAAATCAAAGGGCTCGGTTGCCCATCCATCTTCCTTCCCCGCTGGCTGGACATCATAGTGACCATAGACCAAGATGGTGCGCTTCTTCTTGTCGTTACCATATCTTGCAATGACGACGGGCGGGAGTTCTAAATTTTCCTTGCCAGGTTGTTTACCAAGGGGTCTCTTCTCTACTTCCGCACCGAGTGCTGCGAGCTCATTGGCAAGAAATTCACCCATGCGGACCACATCAGGGCGGCGTTCTTCGTCGGCAGAGATAGATGGGATGGCAACAGCCTTGCGCAAGCGTTCGATAAAGTGGTCCGAGAGGTCGTCTACTTGTTTGAAATAGCCGTCAAGTTGTGGGGCCATCTTTTGTGCTTGGTGGGAGCGAATGGCGTCGGTGAGATATGGACGAGAAGACTGGCGGGGCAGGTGTTTGTAGTGGTAGTGGTAGTGAGAGGATGGTGCAGTGAATGAGAGGTTTGTGTGGACGTAAGATGTAGAAAGACGAGAATTGAATGTGGGAGAGGAACGTGAAGAGACGAGTGAAGCTGGCAGACGCAACTTTGATAGATTTGTGAGGCTGGTGAGACTGGGAGTCAAAGTGCGGGACATTCTGAGTTAACTCTGCACCTGGACGTGGGGTACAAGAGCTACATGCCGTATTCGTACTAGGGAGGAAGCGCGTCGGCGCAACGTGAGAGCCACTGAAAAAGGCCGCTTAGTAAGCATCATGGCATGCCTGGACTGTACTTTGTTAGTATCATAAGGTAGGTAAATTAACTAACCATCTTGGTATGATAGGTAGAAAATCGAGATGAAGATATAATAAAAATATAGGTTATCATAGCTCTAGCTTCAATTTACCTACCACGACACATTCATCACTCCATTTCAAATATATCACTTTCTTAGGCTGAAACTATGTACAGTAAATGGATTAATTAGGCCCGAATATCGCCGAAAAGGCTCGCTACTGTAATTATTCTGTTAGAACAACTAAGTGTCTACAGTGTCCTTACCTAGCAACAAGGATTCCTTTACAAAGTTGGACCTAAAAAAGGGGGTTTCCTGGATACTTCCACTTTCACATACCCGGCCTACCTCCTACTGTCTTGTACAGCGTTTGCATCCATCACATCACACAACTAGTGCCGTTAGCTATCAATGCCTTCTCCTCCTCCTTCAAATCCAGCAGCAGATTATACCCATGAAGCTCCCATCGCCGCCTCGACCTCGGCATCCGCATCTGCGCTTGGCGCTTCATATTTGATTGCCCTGCAGTTTGTCTCTCGCTTTCTCACTTTCTTCGTCAACAATCTTCTGTTGCGCTACCTTTCACCTGAATTGCTGGCTGTCTCAACGCAACTCGAAGTCTACTCCATTTTGGTGCTTTCCTTCGCCCGAGAGAGTCTACGCGTTGCAATTCAACGCCAAACTGATTCAGCACATGATGATGACAAGACGCATTCAAAGAGCACCACTACGGTGCCAAAGGGTCATGTTGATGGTAGGACAGCAGCTGGAAAGACCCAGACCGTTGTGAACCTTGCCTACCTCTCTATCTTCCTTGGGGCCATTTTCGCCCTTCTTCTTGGAGCCATGTACTTGTCAACTATTGGGCAAGACCCTGGTAATTTGAAAATGCCATACTTTCGGGAAGCCTTGAAGATGTACGGCGTAGCAGCGTGGCTGGAGCTCTTGGCTGAGCCTTGCTTTGTTGTTGTTCAACAGAAATCCAGATTCAAGATAAGGGCCATGGCTGAGGGCTCTGCTACAGTCCTGAGATGTCTTGTGACCTGTGGTTCTGCCATCTGGGCTGCTCGCAATGGACGAAACATCGGAGTCCTTCCATTTGCACTCGGCCAGGGAGTATATGCAGTATCCTTGACTTTGGTATATTTCTGGGCCGTGTCAAGCATCTCGTCCCTCGGCGGATTTTTCTTGTGGCCATGTCGGATATATTCAAGGTACGGGACTGCTATGACTATTAGCTATCATAACCCTACTAACCAACACTAATAGTACTGTATCATACTTCATGTCGTACTTCTCCCGTCCACTACTGTCACTCGGTGTCAGCTTGTTCGCCCAGTCATTCCTCAAGCACATTCTGACCCAAGGCGATACTTTTCTCATCGGCTTTCTAGCATCGCAGCGAGCTCAAGGGATATATGCTCTTGCCAGCAATTACGGTGGTCTTGTTGCCCGATTGATTCTGCAACCAATTGAAGAAAGCAGTCGCAATTATTTTGGACAACTGCTTTCCTCGGTTGACGGCAAGCCTTCAAACACCAATGTCACCAAAGCCAACAGCAATTTGCAATTAATACTACGGACCTATAACTTGGTCTCCATTTGTATCCTCGCGGTTGGACCAACACTTGCACCACTGCTCCTGAAACTTGTAGCAGGGTCTAAGTGGACGAGTGCTGGGGCTGGACACGTTCTTGCCATCTACTGCTACTACATTCCGTTTCTCGCAATCAATGGGGTCACAGAAGCATTTGTGTCATCGGTTGCAAGCAAATCACAAGTCTATCGGCAGTCTTTGTGGATGTTTACATTCTCAGCCGGCTTTATTGGCGCAAGTTATGTCTTCCTTCGAGTATTAGACCAAGGAGCAGATGGACTTGTTTGGGCTAATACGCTGAACATGGCCTTACGGATATTATGGAGCACGAAGTTTGTAAAGTCATATTTTAAGCGCCATGGTTCTATTTTCTCCATTACTGGTCTCCTCCCTCGGGTTATGAGTATTGCAGCTGGAGTTGGTACAGCCGCAGTACTCAGTCAGCTGGAATCCACTTTCAATGGTGGCTTCTCAGACATTTTGAAAGTTGGATCAGCGTCAATTGTGTTTATGATTCTGCTGTAAGTTTTATTTACTACTACTTACACCTCGGGACACTTTCTAATATGATAGATACAGTGCCATCAGCGAGCGGAAATTTCTACTACAAACCTACAGTGCAATGAGAGGGCAGAAGTAGAAATCTAAGAGATACTAGAATTTATTCCATAAAATGCAGACAATCAATGCTACATAACCATACCTAAGAGCATAATGATCACACAAGAGCATAGTAACCCACTTAAGTCATTTACTTGTTCTCAGTAGCCGACTCAATCTTGAATCTAACACTCACGTAAGTTAGGTATTAGATTGTATGCCTACTTTCAAGAAATGATATTTGATAAAGAACTAAATGTTGGCTATCAACTCTTATGTTTCTGTAGCAGTGTGAAAGGAGTGAAATTCTTCCTAGTGTTAGAACAGAGATAGATAGCTGCCTATGTTCGTTTACTCTTGGAGTCTCTGTATTACTGGCGCATACCGCAGAATAGGTTCTTGGAAAGATTATGAAGGTCTGCTCTGCTAGTAGAGTGTAGCTTGCCATCTTTCTAAAGCGTCCATTACAGTGCTTACACTTAGAACGGCCCCTTGATAACTGGTGGATTCAGCACATATTGATAATATGTCTAGCGCGTCCTACAAACCGAAGTAATTGATGTAATTCACTCTTATGTCTAATGTCATCAGAATAATCATTCCTGGGCCCTTCGCTTTTGAAATAAGACCCCACAACGCCTCGTGTCTTACCATTGATTGCTCTTGATGCTTTTCTTTAAAGACGCTGGAAGAAATACACATATGCAAACTTCTTCATTTCCTCAACATCAACCGCCTTGACAACTTTCTCGTCATTGAAAAGCACCCAAGATGTCGATTTTTCCTCGGGGATCTCTTTACGGATAAACGCTACGTAGTGCCTGCCAGTGATATCAGCATGTCAAAAGTAAGAGTGGGGTTCCAGCAAACTCACCCAGCATGAATACTACCCCCTTTGTGGCAGATGATAGATTGCAGCTGGAACTTCGCGGGCAGGTCACCACTGCCGGGTACAGCTTTAGTATCATTCTCACTTGCAACAGGGGTATCTTCTTCAAAATCTCCTTGCTCGTCTGGATGACTGAAAAGCCATTCAACAGCTCGTTCCACATCACCACCAGTTTCTTTGAGTGCCTTTCGTGCCTGTGGGGAACCGAATCCCATTGCACCAAGCATTTCGATCTTTTCGGGGTCAGCAGCACCAGATGCTGCTGCTTGGCCACCACCAAGATCCAGGGGAGCATCAATATCAGCATCGTCCATATGCGCAAACAGCCACTCCATTGCTGCATTTGCATCAGAGTTGCCAGTCGCATGTAGGGCCTTTTCGCAACGATTAAGGGGGAACCCCATGCCTTCTAGTTGTTGGAGAGCGTCAGGGTTTGCTGAAAATGATGGTGAGGCCGTATCGGCTTCCTCAGGAAGCAACTCTTCAGAAGGTTGCTGCCCATGGGATTTATAAGAATCTAGTAGGAATGGTTCGTCACCAACGACAACTGCTACATCCACCTTGGTGGGAACCCAATTTATGAGCACAAACCGCCGGGCATTCACAGCGAGGACTTCCGGGAGCGTCTTGAAGAGTGATCGTTTTGAGAAGCCACCCTTACTGCCACATGCTGAGCAAGTAAGTTCTACGATCTCTTCCGAGGTGAAACTGTCCAAGCACTCTTTCAGAGATACAGATTCGTACTCATCTGCTTTATTAGGTTCCGCCTCAGTTGAAGATGGAGCCTGCTTTCGGATGGGCACCGGAATTGAAACATTGTCTTGTTCATCAGTGCGGTAACGAACTTTCTTGCAGCTTAAACACTGCAGGCGCTGCTCCATAACAAAACGAAAGGCCGCGGTTGGATCTCGTAAAGGTGCCGCATGTTGTGAACGTGTAACGAGCTTGAAGACATGGAGAAGAAACTCGAACGCATCTTGTTGACGCATAGTGGAGAACTCAGGATGTCCACGACCTATTAGATACTTCAACATTGCGGGTGGGAGGCCCTTTTGGTAAGCCACGTCGGCAGAGGTCCCGGAAGATGTGAGAGTTGAGTCTGGGAGAGAATAGCGACCGGACAGTAGCCCATCCGCCAACTTTCTCAGTTGCGTCTCAAGATCTCCTGCAGGATCAATAGTGGCTGGCAGTTCAGAGGTGGGTAGGTAATATCGTTCCCGAAACTGAGGTAGCGAGAAGAGACATTGCAAAGTACTAGCAAGGTAGCAACTATTGCCTAGGTTCTTCAAGCCTGTGAATCCTGCTCCGAAAAGCTTCTTCAATTCATGACCATCTTCATCTGTCATAGAGAATTCCCAGCGCAAGTTTTGCTCAACTTGCATTTCCATGAGACTCTTCTCAGTCTTTTGTCGCTCTGCTAGCATGATGCCCCAGTGAGCAAGATGCTTACCAAGATCCTCATCGATCCGCTCTTCATCGCAGTGGTAGCAATAAATGTCAGCGGTGCCTTCGGGTGTGATCGAGCCCAATTTGACAGCGACACCATGTCCACTAGCTTGCTTATGAGCCAAGCCATGTGAGTTGCCACGAACACCTCCATGCTGCTGACGGCCGCATCCCAAATTACCACACTGTAGACATAGCCAGAGGTTCTCTTGCAAGTCGCACATCGAGCAGTGACCCAAATCTTGGGATTGAATTTGCCTTGCGTCTTCTTGCTGAAGCGTTAAGATATGCTCGCAGGTCGTAAATTCTTGTTCCCAAGCTTTGACTTCTTCTTGCCGAGAGAAAGTGTTTGCCTTCATGACAGCATCCACGATTGCAGGAAGCTTTCCAGCCGACTTGTCTACGCTGTCGACCTGGCACTCGTAGCAACGAATAGTAGTCTGCGTATCGTATCGATCTGCTTCGGTTTCGGCAGCGATTGCCAACTTGGAGATTTTCTGTGGAGGCTCATCTCGAACCACAACCTTCCTCGTCCTTCGAATATTTAAAACGAGAGGGTGATTTCTCATAGTAGAGTGAAGTGCTGCATGCTTGCGATCGCCTGTACATCCACCATTGTAGCAGTAGAGACACACATCCAGACCTGTGGGATCATCCTAGGCAAAGGATTAGCGTTGAGCGCGACGAGCGATAAGTGAGAGAAAGCAAGAGCCTCCAAGGTGCAGATTAAGATCCATGTACTTACTATGGAATCGAAGCATTGCGTACAATCTTCCCGATACACGGCCTGGTTTGATCCTGGCGGACGTAACTCTGCCGATCATATATATTAGTTGATGCTCAACTAATAGGAAGCAACGTGGCGTAGGAAGTGGAAGGGGCCTCTATATCCATACGAGAGAGCCTGCCTTGAGATTAAGAGCATAAATCTCAGGATCGATGGGTCTTAGCTTACCGGGAGCCTCAACGTGCTTGCAAGACATTGTGACTTTGATGAAGAAGTTTCCTCTCTTCTTTCCACCAGTTCTTGAGTTTTGTGGGTGTGATTATTGAGGATTCTTCTGTTGCTGTTACACTCGTTATGACCACTAGAGGGGCATTATTGGGCCGAGGGGCAAACGCGTCAGTCCCGTGACCTATGAATGAATGATTGGATACGTCAGATTAGGTAAGAAGAAGGCTAAGGCAAGAAGATCTGATAAAGACAAGGGCGAAGGCGAAGGAGAAAGAATGAGAAGTCTCAATCGCAACTTCATCAAATCCAACACCACAGCTCTCTAAAATATTGAACAATCGATCCATTCCAACACCTGCAATCCATCATCCTATTTGATCTACAGCCATCACGTATTTTCACTAATTCCGCTCCCTCCCGAAATCCAACATTAAAATGTTCCGCCGAGCTCTCTTAACAGCGCCTCGCGCAGCAAGCAGGACTCTCTCGGCCACAGCTCGATCCGCCACAAGACCAGCATCAGCACCAGTTTCAATTACATCAAGTACTGCTGTGGTAGGTCGACGGCAGTACCATGAGAAAGTCCTCGATCACTACTCTCGCCCACGAAATGTTGGAAGTATGTCTAAGACCGATACCGATGTCGGAACTGGACTTGTTGGTGCCCCAGCATGCGGCGATGTGATGAAGCTCCAGATCCGCGTGGACCCATCAAACAATACCATCTCGGATGTCAAGTTCAAGACTTTTGGCTGTGGTTCCGCGATAGCTTCTTCTTCATACTTGACCGAGTTGGTGCGGGGAATGACTTTGGAAGAGGCCGGCCGAGTACGGAATACGGAGATTGCAAAAGAGCTTTGCTTGCCACCAGTCAAACGTATGTACTTCCATATAAGACATATTTCTAATGTACGTCTGCTAACCTTCACTGGCAGTTCATTGCTCTATGCTTGCCGAAGACGCAATCAAGTCCGCCATCTCAAACTATTACACCAAAAACCCCAAGGCACAATCGACAAACTTAGGAGGTACGGGCGCCAGCATGCCTAAAATTGATGTCGAGACGGTCATGGAGCCTGCGTCTTCTCAGACCGCTACTGCGTAAGGACTGTGTGCACTGTAGAATCGGAGTTTGGGGGTTTGGGTCTGAAATTCAGTTTTAACGGAGAACTGTTCGCGGTCTTGCACACGGGAAAATGTGCAAGAAATTCCACTCTCTTGGCCTGTATATCACCTTGGTATTGATGGGGATACACTCTCTACACCAAACCATTAGGCCCAATCAAGGAGGTTAGGATTAACGACTTGACATGAAACTCAGTGGAGTTCATATGTACAAATTTAGCACAGTGAAAAATAATCATCAAGAATTTGAGCAGCATACAGATCAGGGCCTTGCAAGCATGAATTCCATCCCTTTCTCATGAGGTGACAACACTATTGTATCTTCGTGACGTAATCCCTGAGAACTTGCATATTGCTGGATAATAGCAGTACTCTTTCCTGACCCGTATCCGCTGCATTTCTCTCCTTTCTAGATAGAAATAAGTTCACTTTCACGCAGTGGGAAGAGAGCGCAATTCATATTCGTGGCATGACATAAAATCAGCTCCTTTTTTTTTTGCTAGCATGTAGCATGACGCTTGCGTCCTAGGTCGGAGAGAAACACAACATGTACAAAACAGAGAGCCAGATCCAGACCCTATCCCTTTCAAAGCCAGAAACGCCGTTGCCATCAATCATAAACCCATCGCAGCCACAGAACTCCTTAGGCCATCCCAAGTGTTTGCTTTTTGAACTGCAGTTATCTTCTGATGGGAATTCCCTCCTGGGCTGGTGGGGGGCTCACACTATCCTTGACCCTGTCGCCTGCGTTCTCCTTCTCCAACTCATCCACACTGGTCTCTCGGTTCAAGAAGCTACTCTCCTTGACTGGGCTTCCACTCTGAGTACCACCCAAGCTTGTACCATTGGTGTTGCTATTGCCGCTACCGCCCTGACTGGCGTTGCCAACACCGGGGGAGGAGAGGTGAGGGATATTCTCCGGGAGAGGGTGCTGAGAGCCAACGCTGCCGGTGTCGACGGAGCTGGCCTTACCGGCCTTCGAGAGAGCGTAGTCACCCGAATCAAAGTATTTGCGCTCTTTGAGTTGCTTTGAAAGATGGTCGGCCTTGGAGGGGAGCTTGCCGTAGAGGCGGAAGAGGCGTTGCTCGTCAGGTGAGAGGGACTGGACATCAACTGCATGAGCGTGTGCGTTCAGCTGTGCGGAGGGGTATGACTTACGCTAACGTCGACCTTGTTCTTCTGGTGGGGGTTCATCTTGGCTAGAGTTGCTTTTTGATTGTGCAAGATTGTGTAGTAGTTGGTTGTGGTGTCTTTGTTTTCCAGACGAAGTGAACTTGAAATATTGAAATATTTGTAGGTTGTGTTGCGTTGTATGTGACGAATAGTTTGTTTCCTACTGAGGTGTCGGGGCCCAAACAATTCAAGCTAGACCCTGGCTAATAGTCGTTGCCCGGTGCAGCGATATTGTCAATGCCTTGGCTGGGTATCGAAGCTCTTGTTGGTTCTGTTCGGCTGCAAGCTCTGCGTGTTCAAAGGTGAGGGATTGGTATGATGACTGGCAGAATTTGTCTGGTAAAAGTGGTGGAGTGGTGAGTGAAGTGATTCAGGGTCAAGATAGAGGGGTGGAATCTAAGAGCGGGGGGCTGTTATAGGCAACGGGTAGACCAATTGATACAGCACGCCCAAAGTTACTTGTATCTTCGCAAGAAAAATGCAAAAAAAAGAACCGACCAACTGAGAACAGGCACACTGATAATAGTACTTCCCTATTGATTGTTTTGACAGTTTACTTACGGTTCGTATGTCCTCGGAACTATATCTTAAAAATAGTTTCCTTTTATGCACTCCCTTTCTAACAACCCCTTAGATCGTCGTCCGTCTTTATTGGTGAAAAAGCATCACAAGACACAGAAACAGACATATTAACTCGAGGATCAGCTTCAAGCATTCTTGGGTCTAAGGGAGCGAGTCAAGCACCTCGAAGCTATCGTGTCACACCCAAATCTAGCTACCTCCCCGTTGCCGTTCAACCTAGTTTACCCCGCAAAGCACTAGAGTTTCCTCCTTTACTGGATCTCTCGTTCTTGGAAGTCGGTACAAGGGCTCCTGTACTGTGCTAATAGCTGTTTCCTCGGAACTGGTCAGGAACGTTGAGCCTTGCATTTATCCACTCCCAAGAAAGGCAACGCAGCGTGCTCTTCTGAAATAATGGCAGGTAAAACTTACATCGTTGAGCACCTTGATGACGAATTAGGCCCTTGGTCTGAGCTAGAGTATGTGACTATTGCCAAGGAATCACATGAAGCTGGCTCAAGATTCTGCTTGTCGTCCGTCCCACCATCTCTGGAGCTTCCCGCCATATTGAAAGCTACACCTGGTTTCACTGCAGATGGTCGCAGTGTGGAGGCCCTGTATGTAGAAGATAAGACCCGCGTATGCCTGCTTGACCCATCAGCAACCAAAGAATTGAGCCCAGAGGATGGAGAGGCCTTTGATGTCTTCTTATTCGGCGGGATCCTGGGTATGCATCTGGTCGGGAACAGTCGGTATCAAGCTGCTGACCTTGGTAGGGGATGATCCTCCTAGGGACCGCACCTCTGAGTTGAGAAAGAAGGGTTTTGAAGGACGTCGCCTTGGCCCCAAGCAAATGACTACCGACACTGCTGTGCGAGTGACAAGACTCGTGGTGCAGAGCAAGAGTAAGCTCGGAGACTTGCACTAGTAAGCTATTACTGATTGCCGTCCGTAGTTCCTCTTGACAAGATTCCTTACGTCGACTATCCAGAGCTTGTTATCAATAAGAACGAAAGCACAGAAATGCCATTCCGATATGTAAAGGGAGAGGACAGCCAGTCAATTATGCCCGAGGTCTGTACAATCCCTCAATACCGTAGCTGTTGCTACAGCAGCTAACGATGCCTAGGGAATGGTTGAACTGATCAAGAAAGACTCGGAGAAAGGATTCGGGGATTTGTTCTGATACGTAAAATGAGAAGAGGAATCGGTATTCGAGCCAGCAGGTTGAAAACATCTGCGGACAATAAGGTGTTAAGCAACCAAAGCTTAATAGTAGCTCAGTAAAGAGTCAATACCGACTCTGGAGCATCCAAACAACCTGTAACTTGCTAGATTCAGATGCACTTGGCTAGGTCCCTAGACTAGGTCACGACCAGCTGAGCAGCGAATACGGTATGGTGGTACGGTGCTTTCTTGTAGATGCGAGCAAGCAATGGCATAGCAGACATGCTGCGAAGTACTTGTATATGAAATTGATCCTGTTCGTGGCTATGAATTGTTGTAGAAACATCGTTCACCCAACTTTGTGGGTCCTGATACGTGTACAGGGCCAAAATTGATATTTAAACAATGCCACGTGAGTTCTGCCAGCATAATTTCAATTTGAGTAACTTGAAGACAATTCACTTGATTTGAATAGCTATCTTGCTTTCGACTTGAGTACCTTGCTTGATTTAGGTAACTCACTTGATGTAGATACCTAGCAGAGCGGTGAGCCCAAAGCGCTACAAGGTGTGCCAAATATCAATTGTACCATTGTACACGTATCAGGGCCCCAGCTTTGTATGCCAGAAGATGCCAAGTCGTTGATCCTAGATTGTGGCGGGACAAGGATCTGGAATAGGAAGCGTGGGGCTGGAAATACTGGACTGACGGTTGCTGCAAACGAGCTTCAATACGGACAAACATGAAAGGCTAGGCACAAAGACTACCAAATAACAACAAATTCTTGCAAACATACCCTTCGTATCTTTTGCTGTGAATTTTCCCCATTTCCCATTTCCAATTTCAATCTTTTGGTGTTTCGTGTACCCAATAAGCCTTGCGACCTTTCTATTTTTGTGAAACCCAAGCGTTTCTTCCACCAGTTCTGGCCTCGTCGCTTAGCCTGAAGGAGCCGCGTGGAGAGCACCAAGCTTGTTAGGTACCGGAAGTACCTAGGTGCCCTACTCTACCACATTACTCGTCAGCAAGGACACTTCGCATCAACAACTTTTGCTCATGAGCATCGAAGTCGACAACGCGACAGCGCGGATTCGATAACCACCTTTCCTCACCTGCTGGATCGTCATCGCCATCCACGATGCGATTCTTCGCAGCACCACCAGGTCTGTCCCGACCCGCCAGAACTGGGATGCTGACGATATGGGGACTTCTCTCATTATCACTCATGCCTTCATTGGGACGGACAGAAAAAAGCCAGGCCGACTACTTTGTCCACTCGCTGCCTGGAGCCCCCGATGGGCCGCTATTGAAGATGCATGCTGGGTCAGTACATTCGACCCTTCTATCTAGCTGAGGACCGGCTGACCCATAGCCCAACCGTAGACACATCGAGATCACCCCGGAGCACAATGGCAATATCTTTTTCTGGCACTACCAGAATAGGCATATCGCGAACAGACAAAGGACTGTGATATGGTTGAATGGAGGACCAGGGTGTAGTTCCGAGGACGGTGCTCTGATGGAGGTTGGACCTTACCGCCTGAAAGAGGGCGACCAGAGCAAGCTTGAGTACAATCCAGGATCCTGGGATGAGTTCGCAAACATAATGTTCGTCGACAATCCTGTTGGAACTGGGTACAGTTTTGTAGATTCGGACAGCTATGTTCACGAGTTGCCTGAAATGGCAAACCAGTTCGTACAGTTCTTGGAGAAGTGGTTCGCTCTCTTTCCTGAGTATGAGCACGATGATGTAAGTCGAATTTTGCAAGAAAGCTTGAAAGATATGGACGCTGATATTGTCTAGCTTTATCTCGCAGGAGAATCCTATGCTGGACAGCATATTCCCTACATCACTAAAGCGATACTTGACCGCAATAAGGCAGGAGCTAAGCATCCATGGCAGATGAAAGGAATGCTCATTGGAAACGGGTGGATTTCCCCCGTCGAGCAATATCAAGCATATCTCTCATTTGCATATGAGAAAGGTTTGGTCAAACGTGGCAGTAGCCAGGCTTCGCAGTTAGAATCACAGCAAGCCATTTGCATGAAAGCATTGAATCAGGACGGAGGGAAAGACCATGTTGATGTTGGAGTCTGCGAGCAAATCTTACAAGATATCCTTCGTCTCACACAAGTTAAAGGGCCTGATGGGAAGATGGAGTGCTTCAATATGTACGACGTCAGGCTCAAGGATTCCTACCCAAGCTGTGGTATGAACTGGCCTCCGGACTTGGTGCGTGTCACTCCATATCTTCGTCGCGCCGACGTTCTAGATGCACTCCACATCTCACCTGAGAAGCGGACTGGATGGACGGAATGCAATGGTGCTGTTGGTGGGGCTTTCAGAGCGAAGAATTCTCCTCCCTCCGTCAAACTTCTACCAGAACTCATCGCAGAAGTCCCAACTGTTTTATTCTCTGGAGCTGAAGATCTCATTTGCAATCATATTGGTACGGAAGAGCTGATCAGTAACTTGCAATGGAATGGCCAGAAAGGTTTCGAGACATCACCAGGCACATGGGCCCCACGTCGAGACTGGGAGTTCGAAGGTCAACCAGCTGGCTTCTACCAAGAGGCTAGAAACTTGACTTACGTTTTGTTCTATAACTCATCCCATATGGTACCATTCGATTACGCCAGACGCACTCGCGACATGCTGGACCGATTCATGAAAGTCGATATTGCAAGTATTGGCGGAGTTCCGACAGACAGTCGCATTGACGGCGAAAAGGGACTGGAAACTTCAGTGGGTGGTCATCCCAACAGCACAGCTGCTGCCGAGGCGGAAGAAGCCAAGCTCGAGGAGGCTAAGTGGCATGCTTATTACAAATCGGGAGAAATTGTACTTGTCATCGTTGTGCTCGCTGCGGCTGCCTGGGGATATTACGTCTGGAAGGACCGTAGAACACGAGTGGGATACAAAGGCATCTTTGGTGGAAACACTCCGATGTCGCTTGCAGGTGCTCGGAGTCCACATGGTAGAGGGGTGGGCCTGGAAAATTTCAGGAATAAACGTTCCAACAGAGATGTCGAGGCCGCAGATTTTGATGAGAGTGAGTTAGATGAGTTACATGTGAGGACTCCAACCGAGGAGATGGACCGCGATCGCTATAGTGTAGGGGATGACAGTGACGACGAGGATTATAAGGTGAAGAGGAGTCATCCTAATGGAAGTGGAAAGACGACGCAGATGTGATGATGTATTCTAGCATGAATGGCTGAGTTATAAGGCGAGTTTTGGCGCATTGGACATGATTATCAGCGAAATGGGATTAAAATGCATTACTTGTTACTCGTCCTGCAAGAGCATTAGATACTTTTTATATAGATGCTAAGTAACTGCATTTCATGGAACAATACCATGGACATTTAAGTTTTTAATTCTTAATTGGCTATCATCTATGGTATTCATCGCTCAGAGTCATCCCCCCAACGCCATTTTGTGCACCCATTACCTTGGCCAATTCACTACAAATATGCTGCCCAACAAGTTACCATGTTCTGACTCAGCCCATGGAAAATGTATCTCGAAGCAGCTCTTTTTTTTTTTACATCCCTCCCAACATGCCCACCAGACGTCTAACGCTTCTTGACGCTTGGTCTAGGCTTACATTCATCACCATTAATTGGGTGCATCATAACCTTATTTGGGTACTGTGGGGTATTGCTTGAGTATCCTTTGCTCCAGTCGTAGCTGACCGCGTATGCGAAAATAGTACCAGTTCTGTTGAAGGCTGTCGCTGAGATAGTGCCACCAACTGATGGGTATCCCTTAAGTCTATGCTTGGCAACTCCATCCCAGAAATGGAAAGTGCCGTCAGAACCAGCTGTGCTGAAAGTACCGTGGACCGGGTGGAACGATATGGCATTTACGGAGTAAACGTTGGTCATGTTGTTGTTTGGTGGGTCTCGGTGGCACTTGAAGGAGAAATTCGAGCTGCAAGCGGGATGTTAATATGAAGTTGACAGAAAAAGATGCATGTTTCGTACCTTGCGTCCTTTTCTTCAACGTATTGGATGGCACATCTTCCCTCAATACTGCCCACTGCAAACCCAGTTGCGTCTGTAAAACAGCTTACAACTCTCGTCTGCCACTTCAACGGACTTTGTAAGGTCTTGTAGAATTTCGTTGGCTCATTGAGGTTGATGACATTGATGTACCGGTCTGCCGTGCCAACTACCAAAAGTTTCTCCTTCACGTCCAAAGAGTACACTCTCTCCTGACACTGCACTGTGGCCACTGGAGTAGCTTGTCGCAGATCCCAGTACTTGATAGTTTTGTCCCATGAGCCTGTGACTAGCATGGGGGAATTGCCAGGGCCATCGAAGAAGCGTACAGCTCGAATTGGCTGGTCGTGAACGGCGACTTGTTGCGCAACCGTTTGGCCGCTGCCCAGATCCAACATGCGCGCAGCCTTGTCTGCTCCGCCACCGACAACTTTGGAGCCGTCCTATAACATAACAATCAGTAAAGGCACCGAGCCCAAAGCGTGATGTACCTACCTTTGACCAGTCGCAACTCAAGACTGGGCCTTCATGTTCGAAATATGCCTTGCCTTCACTTCCCCCACTCTGGTTAATCTCATAGATGCGTACTTTCTTATCCCAGGATGCAACAGCTAGATGCTCTGACTGTGGCGAGAAGGAGATGTCGGATACACTGTCGTCGGGGGGGTTGCTGAGAGCAACGTCTTTGGAGAGATCGCCAAGGGTGTTGGCTTGGTTTGCGGTGCTGCTGGAGGATCCGAAAAGGCCAGCCATGTTGCGTCGCAATTCTAAGAAACTCTAGGGGTTTGGGCGCAGGTCGATGGTTTGGAAGAGTTCTAAGATTTCTTCTTGTGGCACTGGCAAAGTTGGTGACTTTGTATTGTATTGGTGCTGCAGGCAGCGGTTGAGTGAGCAAGAGCTCGCAGGCTCAAGAGCTTTCGAGTAAAGCAGACGCGCCCAGCCAATAGGACCTCGCTCGCGTCGGCTACCTAGCCATACCACTAGCCCCGCGCGCTAAGGCTAGCCGTGAATTCGGGACCATAAAAATCAATTTCATTTTTTTTCCCCCAACAGCTCTTGTTTCTTCCTCCCACATCCTCGCTCAAAGAATCGCATTCGAAGCAACAATAGAGATGTCTTCACGGACATCTCAGGTAGCAATGCCTACTTATGCTTTGGGAGAAAGTCCCCGGACACCCTTCTTTTAGGAGAAGGACTGCGGAAACGCGCCGCCATAGAAGCACATTGCGGCTTCTCCTTTGCTAATGGGTCCTTCCCACTTCTAACCATCTTCTTACCGTCTGTACCACTTTTTTTTCTCAATCTTGGAACCAGGACGCAAGGTTGAGGAGGCCACATGGATGAAGATATGAGTCCGAACTTCTCATGCTGCGCTGCTTGGGGAAGAGAGAGAGATGATTGTGGGAGGTATTTGGGCTGTGCTCGGAATGTTGGGGGTCCCGGTACTTGGAGGCCTTTTCGTCGAGACTGATAGTTATGCGATTGCCCTTCTTACTCACGACTCACGTTGTGCATAGAAGGGTAACTCAATGGGGCTTATTCTTGGTGCGAGGATGCCATCTTTTTTTCTTTTGGGTCTGTAGCTTATGGGAAAGCGGAGACATCCACTGAAGGTTGGGACGTACACTCTACGGTCTGTCCTTATGGATAGACTCTGTTCTGATCCGAGGTAGTTGTCTCAGATGCTCTGTCAAAGGAGCTGGACTCGAGTTTGTTCAGGTGATGATTACCAAATAGAGTCAAGCACTGATGTGCGCCCGTGTAAAAAGCGGTGCCACTGTATGACTGACACAAAATGCGTTATGGTATCTGATGAACTCCCAAAATTCTTTTCGTTTTGTTTGGTTGGCTTCATGGGGAGATTCATCTGGGGGCTTCTAGTTTATTGCCGTTCTCAGCAGCCCAACCGTGATAGGTCTGCTCTTGGGTTTAGCTTTAGCAAATGGAGAACATTATTATTTCAGCCCTGTAGTATTGCAGACTTTCAGAGAATCCTTGGAGAGCACTTTACCAAACTCCATGCCTCTAGAGAGACAACCACCACCCTACCAGGGCAGGTAAGTATCCGGGATGCATAATATTACACGATTAATTCTTCTGTTGTCTATAAATATTCAGTCGTCACAAAGCTTTGCCCTATTGTCCCTGGTATATCGCTCCTGTATGCCTGCTCAAGTCCTATGCACCATACCTTGTCTTAAACGCCCATGTTATCGCTCAGTCATGATTCGTTACATCAATCCGCCCAGCACAACTTTGCCTACTCCAGCGACCTCGCTCCGTACGCCACTCCTGCTACTGTCTTCAAACTCCTTGACCACTCCCTGCACAATAATCTTCCTTACTCTCGCATCAGCTTTTGTGAACATCTCTGCCAGATAAGGAGTGCATTCTCTAGGCGAGGAGACCAGGCTCATTAACTTCGTGTAACAATCGATCAGTACATCACACAGAGTTGCGAAGGTCTCATAAAAATCTGGATCGAATGGAAGTGATGGCGTTAGTAACAGAGTGTATTCCTCGCCGGGGAGAAGATCTGTCTCCCCGATAGGGAAGGACGTTCCGGATGATCCGCCGATGGTTGATCCATTTGTAGATTGCATATCATTGTCATTGCCCATTGGCAGTCCTATTTCTGCTGCTGAGCTTGTTCGTCTGCCTTTGCCCAGCGGGTTTGTCGTGGCACGCTTGAACATTTGTGGGAATCGACCCCGTCCTAACGAGGTAGATCCATCAGGAGGATGTATTTGTTGATATGATTCAAATTCGGCTAGGAGTGCATTGAAACTTTTGAGAAATTCTTGCGCATTAGATCCATTGAGATCAAGGACTGTAGGTAAAGAGAGGCCCAGGAGAAGATAGTTGGTTGCTCTACGTGCGAGCTTCCTAGAATCAAAGTACGGCATTCTCTGCAACTCTGGTTTGTTAAATAGCAACGTATTGAACCAGTAAACGCGACCTTCATGACTAGATTCTTGTAAGTGAATTTGTCTTCTCTGAGCTTTCGGGGGAGAAAGCTGCATACGCTTTTCTTAAATAATCCAACGTTGATATCCTCTTTGAGGCCATCTCTTGAATATGTTGGTACGTTATGGTCTCTAGGGTCGGGCTTACAGGGCCCGTTGCCAATCCATTGGCCCCTCCTATAGAGGAATATCCAGTTTGTGGCCTGGTGAGCATGATGCTGGAGTATGGCGCGGTAGAAGAGTCAGACGCTGGTGATATTACGCCTTCAGTAGTTTGCGCCCCCTCCTTGTAACTATCCGTTGATTTCCGTCTCACTACTTCTGTGTCCTGCCTCTGTCTCGCTGCTAGGGTCGCGGGAAGAGGGTGATTGTCCCTCGATGCAGATGAAGCAGCCCTCTTCTCTGGAGACTGACCTAGGGTTGTAGCGATGGATGTAGAATTCTGTCGACTACGATGCGACTTCTGTGGGGATTTCGAACTCGAGGAGAAGGACGCTTTGCGACTGAAACCCGAAGTCCGGGAGCTGTGTTGGGAATGGGAGTGGGAGTGGGAGTGGGAGTGCGAATGAGAATGGGACGACTCGCTATGCGTTGTGGGAGAGCTTGGCCTCGTTGACGATGTGGGTGTTTTGCTACCACCAAATATGCTCGCTCCTTTTGCGAACAGTCCATTGTTGTGTGACGACGAAGCTGTTCGGTGCATTTTTCGTCTATGCACCACACCGAATGCAGGGGTACCAGTACGACAGACTCCACCACAGGCTGAATGCACTACTATTCCTTGGAGGGTTGTGCCGTACGGTAATACTTCATGTGCTGCTCCTCAAAGAAGGTTCCTCTGAAGGAAAAGTTGGGACAGACTTCTGGTACTGAGACTGAACTTTGCATAAGTACTAATTGTTACCTACCTATAAATGTCACAGACCCTTTTTGTGTCATATCAAGCGCTCTATGGGCTCTATGCGTGGAAGGCCACTGACTCTATTGGCTAAGGACATCAACGGCAGGAGCACCGCGAGCAAAGGTCGCAGCAAGCAACGCAACCCCCAAGGCAAGGTACAGTACGGTAGGTACACGAAGGGCTGAGCGTCAAGCAAATTGATATTGGTATTGACACTTTCTCCGATGCTCATCTCCACAATGACATTGTCTGACTTGCTACCTATAATCCGCCCCAAAGAATGCTCTTCTCTACCTTATTCATCACCCTATTGCCATGTGAATACTTCGTCTGAGTGCCCCTCCCTCTTTATTACCCCTAGTAAACACCCTCGGCAGCGCAAATCACCCTAGCTGCGAGACTGCCCCTCATTCACATCTGATAGCCCGATAAGCTGGGGGGCACACACTTTTCCAACCTTCTTGTTACAACAGCATCAATAATAGCTAATTTACCCACCGCTACCTAGTCATGGCTCTCGACAAAAAGTATGAAGTAGAAGGGCCGCCCGGGGACGCAGCTCCTGAGATCTTGGAAGGACGCATCTGGGTTGATGGATGCTGGGATTTCTTTCACCATGGTTTGTTCGCCGCCTACACAATTGCACATGCTTCGAGAAGCCTATTGTGACTGATGCTTCTTTAGGCCATGCCGGTGCTATGTTGCAAGCCCGCCAGCTAGGGAACGAGCTCGTTGTCGGCATTCATTCAGATGAATCTATTCTCGAGAACAAGGGGCCTACGGTCATGACGCTGGAAGAACGGTAAACCGAAGCGCGTACTCGGTACTAGGAAGATTCACTAATACTGCCTTTTGAAGGATCTCGGCCGTCGATGCATGCAGATGGGTTACCCAGTCTGTGCCCTATGCACCATATGTCACGTCACTGCCATGGATCTCTCACTACGGCTGCAAATATGTTGTACATGGAGATGACATTACTTCCGACAGCAGTGGAGAGGACTGCTATCGTTTTGTTAAGGCTGCGGGTCGATTCAAGGTTGTGAAGCGAACGCCTAGCATTTCGACGACCGATTTAGTTGGAAGAATGCTATTATGCACGCGAACTCATTTCATCAAGTCGTTATCCAAAGTTCTGTCGGGCCAAGAAGGATCTGGAACGGAGGCAGAGCGCAAAGCGGACGGCGTTGTCATGACAGAGAGAATGCGGCTCTATGCTACAGATCAGACAGGACTCAATCCGGGTTCGGGCGTCTGGTTTTGGACTGCTTCGATCGAGGCAAGAGAAGACGACACAGCAGAGGAGAAAGGTGTATTTAGTTGTCTATGCCAGGGGTCTCAGCCGCGGCCAGGCCAACGTGTGGTCTATGTTGATGGTGGATTTGATCTCTTCTCTTCAGGACATATTGAATTCCTTCGCCAAGTTATCAAAATCGAGGAGAAACTTGGCGAGCAAGAAGGCTGGTATAGCGAGCAGGCTATACAGGAGAGAGTCGGTAAAGGTGCTGATTATGGACCTGTATTTGTTGTGGCAGGCGTCCATGATGACGAGGTAATTAATCGCTGGAAAGGAGTTAATTACCCCATCATGAATATATATGAACGAGGTCTTTGTGTGCTACAATGCAAAGTAAGGTCTCTGAGCCAATGCTTAGGATCCAGCTAACCTCAACAGTACATCAATTCTGTTATATTTGGAGCTCCCTTCACGCCAACTCGAGCCTACCTTTCCTCCACACCGTGGGGAACACCAGATGCTGTTTATCATGGGCCTACTTCATTCATGCCCGTAAGTCACTCAAAAGAGCCAGATATCAAGTGGACAAACTAATCCTTTCTCTACAGCTTACCTATGACCCTTATACTGCTCCAAAGGACATGGGAATCTACAAGGAGGTTGGAAAGCATGCCTTTGCCGAAGTCAATGCTGGACAAATCGTAGACAGGATCATGAAAAGCCGCGCTATGTATGAGGAGAGGCAACGTGTGAAAGGTGTAAAGGGGATTGGCGAAGAAGCGCAAAGGACTAGAGAAAAGCTAGAAGAGGAGCAACGTTTGAAGGAGAGTAAATGATTCCACTGGATAAGTGACACAAGAAAGGTGTTTGATGATTAGCGTTGCATAGATACCACGACGGCGGTCAACATGGCCAAAACTTTGAATACAACTTTTGTATATGGAGTTGCACTCACTTCAACCCTCTCGTGGACATGATTTTGATCATCTTATAGCTCACCTCTGCGGGCAAAGAAAATCGTCTGCCTCGGTCAATCAGTCCAATAGCCTTGCTGTAGTAGGGGTTAGTCTCATACATTCCAGTTCCCTTGGCTTGTTTAGTTGCCTACCGGGTGTACGGTAACAAATTCTCCTCAACACTAATAAGTTGGATTGAAACACACAGGGCCTTAACGAGCGACCTTTATTCAAACTCCGAAGAAACATTCTAATTCTCGGTGGCGTCCGTTGTTTCCGGGCACCCTTCAAAACGGAAATTCGAGCCTGTTGACCTTGCTGAGGCCTTGTTAATTGACTTTACCGGCCCTTGTGGCAGTCTTGGATCTGAGATGTGCGCTTGACCAATTCTTGGCTTCGTAGAGGGGAGGAAATGAGCACTTGGAATCATCTTTTTAGCGTTTTGGATTGGATAAAACAGTCAGTATTATTCATCTCCGTGCAGTATCTGTTTGCAGAGGTCATTAGGTCCTATCTCTCTTAAGTTCTTAGCGATAATCTTGTCGTAATGGTTGGCAATGTTCGTGAGTGGTTACATGCACAATAATAATGAACTCGAGCCAGGATTTCTCAGGTATCTTAAGTTGCACACTTCACAACTTCTTAGGGTATGCCTTCCGTCACTTGAAAAGGACGCTTTGAACTGTAGACCCAGGATTTATACAGTAGTCCCCTTTTTTTTATAATTTCATTCCCTCCAACTCTCTTTAAATTTCCTCTTGTGCGAAAGGCTTAACGATACAATAGATGAGATGAAGTGATACAGTGGTGCAGAGGTCACGTGTCATAGAAACATGAGATATGAAACGGGCTGGAAGGCTAATGGGGAGGCTAATTGGCGCCATAAAATCATAAAACAGCCACCACAAGATATGCCGTTGGAAAGGGCTGAGTGGCTGGGCTAATTGAGTTTTTGTGTTGCCCATGCGCAAAGTCTGAAGTCTGAAGTCATCACCACAAGAAGGCAAGTACTCCGTACTACCAGTGTACTACTACTCCCTTCTTCAGATTCTCCTGTCACAGCCACTTCTTGTGTGTTTTGTGCTTGGCCTCCAAAAGCATTATTGGACAGTTGGGGATCCACGGTATCTTTCTCGGGCCTGTGCTTTTTTTGCTTGTTCCTGACCTGGTATGGGGCGCAGCAAGATTGGCTATGGAACAGTGATATCGACAGTGGACTCTCGATAAATTGGAACTATTAATGTATCACAGACGGCGGGGTCCCGTCGGTGGTGCTTCGTAGGAGAAAGCACATTGACTTGCACCGCTTCCTACAACAGGATCGAAGCTGTTCTACTTGTACAGTAGTACCCTACCGTTCCACCGAAGTACAGTGTATGTTGCACAAGGATTCAACAACTGAACATCCGACGAACACCTTGGAAACGACGGCATTGCATGGGCATCGTTATGCGCCCCAGACGGTCAGCAGAGCCGAAGCCAAATCTGAGACCTTGTCGTGCTTTTCCAATTGCTTAGATTGCGCACGCGAATACCTTGACACACTGTGTGTATGATACTCGGTCCCCGAATCCGGATTCTGGTAGAATGATGGCATCGATGAATATTGGGGTCGGTACCAAGAGAATATGGGGGGGCAGTGTTGGAGTTATGATTGCTGTGCGACTGATGAATGTTAGTACCCTACCGGTACTTCCACAATCCATATGTCATTGAAGACGTCGTGGTGGTGGAGGGGAGTGTACAGTACTTAGAGTGTTGCGCAAGTTGCGCGTCCTCCGTAGCTCGAGTCTTGACTAGGCTGGGCAATACTCCGTAGATTCTTCACAGCGGTTGGGCAACTTGGGTCGGGCTTGATCTATTCTTATTACAGGTACCTGCATGGGCTCCGCAGCCAATGGACTGCTAAGCTCGTGGCGATCCCCTGAATGGCGCTCGACTGGACTGTTTTATGATTTTATTCCCAGGACCCCTGTTCTTCTGGACCACCCAGAACTCCGCAGACCTAGTTTTTGGGTGGAGCTTCGTATCTGCTCAATCTGCTCCTCCTTCTTTGTTACCTGCCGTCTTGTTTTGCCCTGTCCTGTGCTGCCCTGCTTTTTTTCCCTCTCTTTGTGCTGTGCTTCTTCTTGAACATCGCATCACCGTTCACCAACCTCACCTCTCCATTCGTTTCGTCTCGTGTTTCCGTCTCTCGTTCTTGCTGCTCAGTACTCATCTCGTCAATCAAAACAATCACGCTATCTCGCACTCCAACAATAACCAACCCTCCTCTCTCCTCGACCACACCTGAACTGTTCTATCCCTCGTCCTTTCAACCTCTTCCATTCTTTCCAGGTAGAACCTAGGCCGTCTTGTTCAGTAGTATCCTTTGTATTCAGAACCACGAATCTCCTTTGAACCCACCATTCGCAGCGTACATATACCTACTCAAAACATACAAAGACGGTCGATTTAGCGTACGCGCAAACACAAACTCTTATCTAGAGGCAACTACCACGTGGGTCGAGTACTGGTGGTCTTCTCGGGCAGAGCGTGGGTATTCCACAGGAGACGCCTTTCTCGACATTTCGAGTGTTTCCGCGCCTTGATAGCCACGATGTTACGACCAACTTCAGTTCTCAGTTCTGTTTCCTTACTGTTACTCGCAACTATCCCGGGCAGAGCCCTTGCATCTCAGATCTTACAGACTTCCGGTTTTACTGTCTGTCAGGCGGACTCTGCAGTCACTGTTCAGAAAGTCAATATTGAATACAACAATGATAATAAGACAGTTCGTTTCCCGGACTTGGGAGTCAAGGGAAAAGTAATGCTGACATGGTCGCTTGTAGGTAACCTTCGATGTAGCAGGAACAAGCTCAAAGGCTCAGAATGTGACGGCTATGTTGAACGTCACCGC
Source organism: Pezicula radicicola (assembly GCA_003008705.1). Classification (NCBI taxonomy): domain Eukaryota; kingdom Fungi; phylum Ascomycota; class Leotiomycetes; order Helotiales; family Dermateaceae; genus Pezicula; species Pezicula radicicola. The sequence continues at coordinate 1,113,624 of PDUO01000001.1, read as the reverse complement.
ATATGGTATCTCTGTCTACTCGAACAGCTTTAATCCTTGCGACACGAGCACCTATGTCGAGCAATTGTGCCCTGGTATATACCATTGAAACAACAAACTTTCATAGTAATTTGCTGACTCTTGTAGTTCCTGTTGGGTCCTTCGCAGCCAGCGGCACTCAAGAGATCCCATCCTCGTATGCTGACATGATACCGAGTATTGCATTCTCGGTACCAGACATCTCGGCTGAAGCGACTTTACAGTTGAAGGACTTGGATACTGGAGACGAAGTTGCCTGCATAACATCTACTGTAAGCAACGGGAAAACTGTCAGTGTACCTGCTGTATCCTATGTGGCCGCTGGTATTGCTGGTGCCGCCCTGGTTTTGACTGGTACCTCGGCCTTGGGGGCAGCAGCAGCGGGAGGTGGAAGCACTGGTGGTGCGGGTACGACGACTCCCTCTTTTGCCGACATAGTGTCCACTTTCCAAGGCTTCGCCATGAACGGCATGTTCAGTGTGAACTACCCACCTGTATATCGTGCCTTCACCAAGAATTTTGCATTCTCTACTGGTCAGTTCAAAAATTGAAGAAGAAAAAAACACTACTTGAAATTTCTTTTTGCTGACAACGTCAGGTCTTGTACCATTCACGGCTATGCAGACCTCTATCGACAACTTCAGAGCGAAAACTGGTGGCAATCTCACTGGAGACAGCGTAGCATTTCTTCAAAACGCAACCCTTGTTTATGGTGACGGATCGAACGATACTGTCGTCAAGCGATCTATGAATGGCTTCATGAGCAGTCTTCTTATGCTTAGAGATGTCTCGACCAGCGTGAACTCGACGTCAAATTCGACCTCAGATTCCAGCGAATCGTCACTCGAGATCACAGTATCAGGAATCCAGGCCTATGCAGAGCAATTGACTGTCCCTCAGGCGAATACCTTTATGACCGTCTTGCTCATTGTGGCCATTATTATTGCTGCTATCGCTGTCGGTATATTGTTCGTCAAAGTGGTCTTGGAAACATGGGCGCTTTTCGGCTCTTTCCCTAAAGGACTAACTGGATTCCGAAAGCACTACTGGAGAACTATGGCTCGGTCAATCGTCCAATTGATTCTCGTCTTATATGGTATATGGGTTCTATACTGTATTTACCAGTTCACTCATGGGGATTCATGGGCCGCAAAATTGCTCGCAGGACTTACATTAGCTCTCTTTACTGGAGTTCTGGCTTTCTTCACCTTCATGATCTGGAAAACGGCCAATAAGCTCAAGAAAACAGAAGGAGATGCCGCCGGTCTCTACGAGAACAAGGAAAACTGGCTTAAGTACAGCATCTTCTACGACAGCTACAAGAAAGATTTCTGGTGGATCTTTGTTCCAGCAATTCTTTACATGGCTGCTAAAGGAGCTGTTCTCGCGGCCGCAGATGGGCATGGACTTACCCAAACAGTCGCCCAGCTAGCCATTGAAGCACTCAGTGAGTTGTACCCAACGTGATAATATTTGCCGTATTCTAACATTGCTCTAGTGCTTCTCATGCTCATTTGGAACCGACCTTTCGAGAGAAAATCGGGCAACGTGATCAACATCTTCATCCAGATTGTTAGAGTCCTATCTGTTGTGTGCATTCTAGTCTTTGTCGAAGAACTTGGAATTGCCCAGACAACCCAGACTGTGACAGGCGTTGTTCTTATTGCCGTGCAATCAGCTCTGACTGCTGTTCTCGCCATTCTAATCGCCGTTAATGCCATTATCATGTGCTGCAAGGAAAATCCTCACCGCAAGAGACGCAAGGAGGCAGAGAAACTCAACCGTGACCTGGACAATCTGACTCCTCTTGACGCCCGAAATTCGCTCTTGATGGATCCTCAGAAAGTCTCAATGACGGGAGCGTATGATCATGAACCAAAACAACCGCTTATGAAGCAAGATAGCCATGATAGCTTTATGAATGAGCCTGCAAATCCATATGCTGGAGCAACACCAATGCGATCGTTCACGCCACAAGGACGACCTTTCACACCACAGCAGAGGCCGTATACCCCACAATCATCTCAATCTCTCGAACACCGGGAGAGTAGAGAGAATTTGGTACGTGGGGCTGCACCCATAGGCGGTAGTCCTACGAGAGAACCTGCAGTTCCCAATGTTGGGCAGGGTACTGGCTACGGAGGATACAGAGGCGTTGCTTATTAGGAGCCATGAGAGGTGACGTTTTTTCTATGATTTAGCGCTTTTATTAAATGTAGGACGACTTCAAGGAGAAAGATTTTGTTTCGAGTTTGGCATACCCATTTTCTTTGTCCCTTTTTATAATGTACAAACCTTTTCGATCAATGACAGGCAGTGCGCCATGCTATATATACTTCATAAAACTCTAACCTGACACATCGTCACTCGTATTTGAAGTCAGACAGAGCTTGACCTTTCAAATTGTGGAAAATGAGAAAAGTTGTGAGTAGTGACGAGATAAATATGCATCAGAGCGCCAGAAATTTCCACTTTGGTCAAGACTCTTAAATAGGCAATTTTCGGCCAATTGGATTTCCCTGACCGTCAATCGCCGCTGTTGGCGCCTCCAAACATCCCCCACTCTTTCCCCAACTTTCAGAGCCGGCCAAAGTCTTTGCCGTATGAAAATGGAGCCTAGACGTGCCATGGGGCCATTGCTAATTCGAGCTCCTGATTCGGTGTTGTAGACTCGACCAATTCGCTGCGGTATATCAAAGGCCGAGCTCGCAACTTTTCTTGCTTCCATACTCTCCTACCTCTCTCTTTTCTCTACTTCCTCTACCATTTTGTCCTACTGATCACTCCCTGCCATCATGACAAAATACTACGATGCTATCGAAGGTACCAATGCTCTTATCAATTGCAGATTCTCTAGCTAACCCACTTGATTTCAGTTTCGGGGCACAGCAAACCAGACGATTGTTGGGTTGTACTGTATGGAAATATTTACGATGTGACCGACTTCATCCCAAATCACCCGGGTGGTGCACAAGCTATTCTCTCTCTTGCTGGCCAAGACGCCACAGAAGATTACGACCCCATACATCCACCCGGCACTCTAGAGGAGAGTAACATACCTTTAGTTGGAAAAGTTGATCCTTCGACACTTCTATCTGCGATACCACAGGCTGCGCCGAAGCCGACAGAGGAAAGTGATGAAGTGGATCTTGGAAGTCTATTAAATCTAGACGAGATTGAGGCCGCTGCGACGAAGAAGATATCCAAGAAGGCATGGTCATACTACTACTCGGCTGCAGACGATCTTATTTCCAAATCTTTTAACAATGCCGTCTATAAGCAAATACTACTTCGACCCCGGGTTTTTGTGGACTGCACGAAATGCGATACCTCTACGACTCTCCTCGGCGAAAAGGTTGGCATACCTCTCTATGTGTCGCCCGCAGCAATGGCGAGACTTGCGCATCCAGCTGGCGAGCAAGGGATCGCTCAGGGGATCAGCAGTTTTGGCGCTGTACAAATAATATCTAACAATGCATCCATGACACCGGAGCAGATTGTGGAGGGGTCCTTACCCGGTCAGATATTCGGATGGCAATTATATGTGCAAAACGAGCGGAAGAAGAGCGAGCAAATGTTGGCCAGGATAGGAAAGATGTCTGACAAATTCAAATTCATATGCTTAACGCTAGACGCCCCAGTACCCGGGAAGAGAGAAGATGATGAGCGATACAAGGAAGTGGGAGCATCACTTCCTGTATCTTCGGGCGTCAAGGCTGGTGAGAAGGCAAAGAAAGAAGAAGGCCCAGGAGGTGGTGTCGGAAAGCAACTTTTCTGGGGCACTGCCGCAGACCTTACGTGGAAGACTACACTGCCATGGTTGGCAAAACATACCAGTATGCCCATCGTACTGAAGGGCATTCAAACCCACGAAGATGCATATCTAGCAGCTCAATACGCACCACAAGTCAAAGCTATAATCCTTTCCAACCATGGAGGTCGTGCTCTTGATACAGCGCCACCGGCTGTGCACACTCTGCTTGAGATCCGGAAGTACTGTCCAGAAGTCTTTGGCAGAATCGAGGTTTGGGTTGATGGTGGGATTAAGAGAGGAACAGATGTCGTGAAGGCACTGTGCTTGGGGGCAAGTGCGGTTGGTGTTGGTCGAGCTGCTCTATACGGTCTCGGAGCTGGTGGCCCCGAAGGGGTCGAGAGGACGTTCGAGAGTAAGTGGTTCCTATCGGAAATCAACTAGATATGCTTGAGTTAACAACTTATCAGTTCTGAAAGCGGAAATAGACACCTGCATGAGACTGCTTGGTGTGGAGAGGGTGAGCGATCTTGGTCTAAAACATGTAAGTATATGAGTCGCTTGCACGATGCCATAATGGCTGACATCTTCGCAGATTAATTCTCGAGCAGTCGAACGCGACATATATGATGGGAATGCAGGACTCGAGAAGCTCGGCCTCTGGGTGAAGGCACATCTGTGAATGTCATGAATATTGTATATATGGGAAGTGTGAAGAATACCTATTAGACGACCAGGAAAGGATACAGCTAGATATGGCAAAGAAGAAGAAGAAGAAAAACAAGAAGGCATTCTTTCTAGACAGACTGTTCTCTGTGTCGCATGTCGGGGTCCCTGTTGCCAAGGCAATCAATTGGTTAGGATCATTCGTAGGTACTGTACAAGGTCCTGATAACTGTCCTAAGATACGGTAGTTAGTTCCCTAGAGGCAACCCAGAAGGTCACTAAGCCAGCCTCGCAGACCCTGAAAGCTAGGCCTGAACCCCGAGACGTTCCAGTACCTTACTGTAAAATGTAAAGCTAGAGTCTGGAGTCTGATCCGAGAAGCCGGGCGAGCCCTGGGCCGTCCCTGGTATTCAAGCTGCGCGGGTACAGTAGTAGTAGTAAATTACCCTACCATCCCGTATCATACATGTTTTCTTATCTACCTACATTACAACCTACAGTACTACTTTACGGCTTCTGCGTATAAGTGATCCCTTCCATTCTTTCACACTTGTCTCCCATTTCTTTCTTAATTCTGCTGCCTTGTTGTTCGACTGCGCTGTTCCTCGCTTGTACCAGTACTCTTTATTCCTTTTGTCTTCTCTGCTTCCCTCCTCCTATGGGTAGCATGGCTTCTGCTCAAAGTCGGCAATGAAAGAATCCCTACGTCTCCAAAATGTTCGCCGGCATGCATTTATGCGAGATAGAGGGAGCAGTACTCCGCTGGCTGTGTCTGCTTCTAAGATAACCAGCCCCGATACTGTTCTGACAGGCTTCACACAGTTGGTAACATGGAGGTTGGATGCACAATGAGGTATGTACTCGATTTCCCGAAACACAATGATCCCTTTGGAGCTCATTACTCATTGCTCCTGGATCATGTTTCTATTCCTCCCGAGCCATCAAGAACAAGTAAACTAAGTCTCAGTTTGTTACTATAGCCATCATCTCGTTGGTGGACGGCAAGAGCCAGGTACGACGACAGCCTGCAACAGTCTTTTCCAGACCTCGACATAGGTCAATGCCAAAGGGCAAGTTGAACCACTTCGGCTGATAATAATGGCAGCATTTTCTTGCCGAGAGTACGCCAACTCTTGATCTTGGAGACGCTAGCAAGCATGGTGAGCAACTTTGTAAGTATCTCAAAAAGGTCTTCTTCTTACTCTTCACCACTTTGCTTTCTGAGGGATTTGTGAAGGACTATGACAAGTCCATTGCAAGTATTCATGTATTGTTTCTTAAAAATAGCAATGGCTGATACCTAAAAGGAACGGGGTGTGCAGGGTACGTTTGGAACTATACTTGGATAAAGTCAAAACTGAAAATATTATAGAAGCACAACAAAGGATAATGCACTGTGCTCCCACAAATTCTTTAGTCCCTTTCAATACCTTAGAATATAGGGATATACAGCACGTACTACGGAAGTATCCTAATGGCTTTCTGTGGAAGTTTGACGAGGACGGGAACTTGATAGCATCCGAAGGCGAACCCCTCGACCTTGATTTTAGTGCATCTTTGGAGTCACTATTTTACGAAGCTGAAAGTAGAACAAGGAAACAGAAGGGCATCCGCACGAAAGAGCAAGAGGCTTTGGCAAGCTTCTTTCCTGGTGCTCGATAAATCTTATACACACCTATTACGATTCGGTGAATTCCAGCTATATTTGTGCTTGCTTTGCTATATCACTCGAGGAAGTCCCTGTCTTTGTAACGGACATCGAGGTTGCTTTTGTCCGAGCCTTTTTAAACAGCGTCGCCGTCGAGGATGATCGTGTCTCTGCTAAATTAGCAGTTCGTCAGAAAGGCGATTTTATCTCAAGCATATCTCATGAATTCAGAACTCCTTTGCATGGAATCTTAGCATCCACAGCGTTACTAGCGGACACAGCTTTAGCCAGCTCACAGCTCGATTTGTGCGAGACGATAGATAGTTGTAGACAAACCTTGTTCAATACGTGAGTACTACGGGGTCATTGACTCATTGCTATCTCCTCTGAGCATACTCGTACACCTACAATGTACCCTAGGAATTAGTTTACAAGAGATCGTCTTAAATAGTTATCTATTCAGACATAAGAGCTGGACTTAAGTACTCACTTCTCCTAAGCAAAATCCTAAATTCGTACGGTACTTGTATCAATTCTAATCCTTTTTGGAAGCACTGTTCAGCGTCTACTAACATCGGCGTCCAGTGTCTCTTAGGATTACACTAAGGCAACCCAACCTCAAATCCTATCAATACTATACTTAATAAGATCATTTAAATTCGCATTCCGGCAGCATCTCAAGCGAAAGGAGGAGTAAGGAGAGAAGCGAACAGCCAAACACATCATCGCTTCACATATATTCCACAGTAAACGTCACTGCGATCTGCGAAGATATTATTCATGTTATGTCCGAGGGCCATGCTCGTGATGAGGAATTATCAAGTACGCAATATACCAGATTAATACCAAACATCTCCATAGAGATTTCTCCCAGAAACTAGCTGTTTAGTTGTGCACCAGGTGCGACACAAAGAATCGTTGTGAACCTCTTCGCAAACAGTCTAAAATTCACCAAAAGCGGATATACCGGTATCGCCTGCAATATCGACGCTTATTCCAAAGACGGTACTTCGGAGGGTTCAATGGTTAAGATCGTTGTAGCAGATACCGGGATCGGAATTTCCGATGACTTCCTCAAGTTCAAGCACTACACCTCATTCAGCTAGGAATCATCATTCTCTGCTGGCATTGGTAGGTTGAATTTCCCACTCGGAAGCTGTCATCAATAATCGAGTTTCTCACTGACTGTTGACTGCAGGTCTTGGCCTGAGTATAGTGAAAAGAATAGTTCGAACACTTGAATGATCCATTCAAGTACAGAGCCAAATGGAACAAGGCACAAAGATCACCGTCGAAGTCCCTTAACTCTATTCAACACATCGACCCATACAATTGAGTGACCCGATATCATTGCTGCAAAGTAGATGTAACGCCAGAAGGGTTGCTTTACATGGATTTGACAAAGAAGTCCTGATACGGCTCAAAAGCTCACTGTTATGTCACCAAGTGGTATCAAATGACTATACTCGAAGATTTAAAACTTGCGAATTTCATAATTGTCAACGAATTGATAGCAGATGAAGTTCTTGAAAAACTCGAGGACTTGTTACAAGCGCCACCTGGTATCATTGCGAGTAGTGCTACTCAAAGCAAGTCAGTTACTATGCCCCTATGTGACTCTCATAAGTAATCACGTGGTAGTGACTGCTCTCTACGGAGCATTTCTCGCTTTCTATAGATATAGATTCAATTAAATGGGTCTCAGGGGTTCCTAAGCCCCGAAGTTGGGACTCTCGTTCCATCAAATCTGGTTGGATCACTAACATATGAAAATAGAAGAAGCGGCCACTCCAAATATGATATCGATTTTTGTACTTAGTGTACCACTAGGTTTAGTCTAACAACCGTTTAAACTAAACGAATACTAGTAGGTAGACGGACGTTATACTAAACCAACATTTTGGTACCGTAGTAGTAAGACTTAACGAATTGGTCTACTTGACCAACTCAGTCTAATCTCACATGTCACATCCTATTTCAAAAACCACTTCTTTCCCTCAAATCTAAAGCACCAACAATCCAAATCCATCACACACTCACCACATTAACTTCCCAGAAAGAAGAAGAAGAAGAAAGACACTCTCAACACCAACAACACCAACATAAAAATGCCTTTCCTAGACATCCTCCAGAGAGATAATATTAGAGCAAGCCTCGACCAACTCCTCCAAAAACAATGTTCAGAATTCTTCCCACAGTCAACACCCTCCATCTTCACAGCACTCGGAAACCTCCACCCAACGTTGCTCACGCTTGTGATTATCTGGATCATTATATCATTTCTTATAGTGATCGTCATCATTTACATATTGCTGACGAAAGGACTGACGGGTGCCGAACAAGACATGAAGAGGCGTTTTGAAGAGGGACGGGAGTTAGGACGAAAGGAGGGACGGAAGGAGGCTTTAAAGGAGATTGAGAATAGGGAGGAGGGTGTTGAGGTTTTCGACAAGGGTGGAGAGACTGGGGAGAATGGGGATGGTGAGAAGTGGGTAAAGGTTTGATGGGGAGTAGGATAATATTGTTTTGGTTACTTTCACAACTAGGGGCTTTTATTCTTGAAAGGAGGGCACAAGTGAAAAATCATTGAGTAGTAGCATAGATTTTGTATGAAATCAATTTGTTCTTATTGCAAGCCGAAGATAGTTTACTGCTATGGTGATGTGTGACACTCACTTCTCTTGACAACCTATGAATTGTAAGATGTGAAGAATGTATGACAAATCTTGTGCTAATATGACACGGACACGAACACGAACACGAACCTCCTGCAAGGTTCCCATAATCAAAAGAGGAGCTGGGCTTTTAGGCCTTCGCCGTGCCTAAAAGTGTGCCTGCTAAAGTTGAGCAAGTACATTCATGCCCAAAACACTCGATGATGTTTAGGGTTTTCAGCTTGGGTTTTAATTGACTCTTAGTAACTGGGAATTAAGATGCAGCTGTTATGCCCAGCTGATAGAATTCACAGCGAGTCAGTGGTCAAAGGAAAGTGCACAGTTCAAAATCAACACAGTGCAAATCTAACCAAGAAGACTTGTATTCTTCCATCTTCCAAATCCACGTGCCTCTGATTTCCGCATTAATAACCATCGTACCATCCCAGTATTGCTTATATCTCAATAACAAAAAGGTATCATTCGTTTCAAACACCCAAATCAAATAGTCCCAAGTACATAGGAAACGTAATTTCCTAGCCTATAACGCCTATGTTTAATCTTAGATCCCATCCAATGCGTACTTCCATTAGCGACCCTTATACTCTGGTTTCCTGGCCATATTAACTACAGGAGGCGGTCCATCATCCAATGGGTAAGGCACAATGCCTCTTCCGGTCATCATTGTAGGACTCTGAATTGGCGTCTTTGGTGGCAGAGGCGGAGGTTCTACGCGGCCACCTACCATTGCCCTCCCTCCCTGAACTTGTGGTCCAGGGGCATCCTCATGGCTTATAATTGCGATCTTATCTGCACCACCGGCTGTGCGATATTGTGATGGGGTTGGCGCATTAACCACGAACCTATCGTCTGCGGGGTCCGGAGGTGGAGGGGGTCCTTGACGAATTCTGGGTGAAGACTTTTGTGGTGGGGACTGTGCAGTAAGAGAGTGGTTCTCCGATGAAGAACGTGGTGAAGGTGTTTTGCGCTGCTGAGGGACTTCGAGGGTATCATTATGCCCAGATTCATATGATGGACGTGGAGGTGGTGAATGAGCAGGTCGCGCGAAGTTGTCAGGAACCTCCGCTGCAAGCTCGATGGCATTTGGATATGCTTCTGGAACTTCCGGTAGGTATTTGTACTCGCCACTCGCAACCGTTGTTCCTGCGTTTTCAAACCGAGCTTTCGCACGGTGGATCTTTGCCAGTTTTACTGCAGATTCTTGCGTCATCCGCTGTGATTCGCTCTTTCCAAGATATCGTCTGGTGCCCGTGCTGATATCGGCCAAACGATGCCACTCATTCATACCGAATTCGCCCACGCCAATCTCAACATTCAGTCGGTAATAGTTTTCGATGTTGACCCCACGTTTGCTGAGGTATTCGTTTTTCATGTATTGATGGGTTTCCTCACACCCTTCGATTTTGGCTATTAGGCGACGTCGCGCCTCCGCAAACTCTCCCATAAATCCCTCATACCACAGGTGTTGATTGTTGTCACTTCCTGCTGGCCGTTTTCCAGTGCCAATACTAATGAAGACTCCTACATCACGCCCTGGCCATTCATTTACTACAGCCTCGTCGAGAACGTATGGCGCGGGGTTGTACTGTCCAGCTCCCTCATCAATAAAGACTGATTGACCAACTGTAATGGGTTTGAAAGCTAGTCCCGTTGCTGATGTAGCTCTTCCTGCCTGCCATATTGTACAATTGAACTCTGGAGAAGGCTCCTTTCTTGAATCGTAAGACCGAAGGATTGCTGGGGTACTGTTTTTTGTGGTGCCCTTGTATATTGCTGTGACAGCACTATTTCATGTTAGGATATACTTTATACAATTATAGGGCACACTTACGTCTTTGTTCTATTTTCCCTGTTGTCATATAGCAGGGCATTTGGATTGCCCCCCCGTATAAACATCGTAGGCTTATTCATGTAGCTCGTAGGACTCCTCGCACTGAAGCTCGCCACACTTGCATTACTGGTATGCCTCTGTGGTATTCCCGACCGATTGAAAGGGCTAACAGGAGTGGTCAAATCCGGCTCCTCTCCATCATTCCCTTCTTTCTCGTAGACGGTGTGTTCTCTTACACACTCCTTGATAGCCTCTTCCAACTTGCTTGCCTTGAACAAAGTCGATCGATAAGGAATCCCTGCAATCGTCTTATCCGTTTCGAAAACCTTGCGTGTCATCCGCACATATACTTCTTTGCAGGTTTCCAAATCCAGCCGTAATCGTCCCAGCATGATAGCAATCAAGCCGCCAGTTCCAGTGCCGCATATGAGGTCGAAGTGATCGCATGGCTTGGGAATTTCATGGCGGCGGGGTGCGCGACCTTCGATCTCGACAAAGGTTCTGTGCATGAGTTCTTGGATGATGATGAGCATTGAATAACCTCTCACGCCACCTCCATCTATGTGCTTGTCAGTATTTGGTCGCAAACACGAGCGGATAACGCGTTTTCTGGCTTACCAAGAGATAATATTCGAAGAGGCGGACCCTTCGTTGTGTCTTTCCGCCTTAGTGCGCCGTCGCCGTTGCTGGCCATGCTGAAAGGTTGGGCGCGTTGACCCGTTGAGTCAAAATGGCGACGTGCGTATGATCTTGTTGAGTGAAGTTGGCTCAGGCAATCGAAGACGCAAACCTCAGGTCAAGGGCAAGTTTTGTAGTGATGACTGCGTCTGGGATTACGTTTCATTCGGCGAAGATGCCGAAGGGGAAGAGTCAGCCAGCAGACTTTGGACGAAGATGCTGAGGCTGTTTTGTTTGTTTGTGTAGTGGGGTTGGTGGAAGTACGGAGTAGTGAACTCTGAACGAGGCTATGCTGGCTTTGCACACGAGGTTGCTTGAGCCCGAGGGGAGGGGAATACCCAAAGGGGATTGATTGGTTTGGATGCGCCCGAAGAACTTCTGCAGGATGTATACCTTCCGTACAGTAGATCCCGCCAAGCACCCCACACGGCAATTTATTGTCTGCCCCCCGTACCGTACTTCGTACAGTAAGTACATCTTCCTGTATTCTACTTCTGACAAGCTACTGGAATAACAACGCGGCGCGCCCCCGTCCAAGAAATCCAAGAAATCTAAGAAATCTAAGAAATCCGCCTCGGGAGTGCGCCAGCACGCTTTCGCAAGCACTCAACCATCAGCATTGTATGTTCATGTTTATGTTCATGTCTACGAAGTATCCGCCTTTCGCTCTGGTCTCGTATGATCGTATCCTTTTTGTTTCTTACAGCAGGTTCTCACCTCCAGCCCTCAGCGAAAGCAATGAGAGATGATGCTGCTCTCCCACAATTGGTGGAATGCTTCCCTGTACGAATGACGTTGGATTTTCATTTTTTGCATGGGATCTTCAGCTCAAGAGGGGCATTTTGAACGGCTCAGTGTTTCAAGAGGCCTACTAGGACCCGGCCTGACAGAAAGAACCGGTGGCTGTGCAACTAACTGCAAGCTTCCTCGAGGTTCATCAGAAGTAAAGTACTGTACTGTACTGTAGGTGATGCGATTTACATGACAAGAGTGGTGTCTTGGATCTACTATTAGATTTTCGCCATCACTTCCGTTCTATCCAAACGAGCATTGTGGAATATGCAGACAGTATTATTTCCATGGAGAAGCTAGTACAGTTCCTTTGCTTTCGTACAATGAGGCCGATGATGGAAGTCGCTTTCTTTTCCTTGGTTTGGCGGCCATGCGACGAGCGAGCTGAAGATTGTGGCGCAAGCAACCCGGGTACTCGAGGGCCGCCACGTGACGAGATCCAGGCCTCCGGACAATGGGACAATAGGAACGTCACCCAAGTTTTTTGTTTCCGTCGCACAGACCAAAGTCAACAATGTTTCGCCGAAGACGAACTTTACGAGAGCTATCTTAAGCAAGAAGAGGGCATGAGAGCATTTCATTCCTGCAGTCATTCAACCCGGAATGTTCGGCTGGAAGCTCCCTCCAAGTCCCTCGTTGAGTTACGCAATGCAATAATCGATTCAAGCTAGGGTACTGTATCTACTCAGTACCGACTGTATCGGTAGACTTCCACATACCCACCACCCTTCAGTTCAGGCAACCAAAAGCATTGCGCAAGACCAGATGACCTTTGCGACTGGACCATCAAGCTTATAAGTCCTATAAGCTAGAGTCTGAGTAGACATCGTCCTATTTGTCACTTTTCGTGCCCAGGAAGGCCGTCCAATCTTCACCCTCGAAATACCCTCTTAAACTGGTCAACTTGATGTCTGGATCAATCTACAGAACCTTCTATCAGCACACTTCTTTTCCATCTTTAGATTCACACGAAAACCACCTCGGGCTTTGTATCGCCATGACGTGTGTGCAGCTCAACTGAGGGAATGCAGACAACTTACCTCCATCGGCAATTTCAAGGTCCCTTCTCTCTGACCCCACCCAAATTCAGCACTACAAGCCGTACTCTCAGCGGCCTCTCGCCCAATACCACCTGGGGCCGCCTTGTCTGCGTCATCTACAGATTGTTGTCTGACCTCGGATGGTGCGCCGGTGATCTCACTCCAGACTTTCATGAAAGTCTCATAACTGGCAAGCTCATTGCAGGCCAACAAATTGATGCCTGGTGGTCTACGAACAAGGAGGTCTGCGAAGATGCCCGTCTCTTGGGGGACAACGAAAGGATGAATAGCATCGACTGCCCCAGGCGTCTTCATGACATACTTTCCAGACTCGTCGTCCTGCACCGAACATTAGCAAAACCATACGGTAAGGAAAAGGGTCAAAGGATAAACACTTTTGCGGCACCGATCAACCCGCCATACTTCAGCATATTGGTGGTATAAAATGCCATGTTCAACAAACTAGTTTTCTTCCATAATTCAGGTTGTTCTTCCTTGATATAATCCGTAACGGCGGCTTTGGAATCGAAGTGGTAGATATAAGTATACTTCCCACCACTGAGCTTTTTCATTGGAGGCAAAGAACTCCAGATGAAATGCTCTAGTACTCCTTCCTACAAACGCGTCATATCAACATCAGCCAACCATAAACAAAATATGTACAAAAAACTCACCTCTTTTAGGACCTTGGCGGCAGCATCGACAACATTCTTCCCGCGCTGCATCTCAACAGCAAATGCATATTCGCCCGTTGCTCTGTCGCTCTTTTTTGTCAACTCCGCAAAGGAAGAGAAGAAAGGTTGCCAGACTGTTCAGAAGTTTTGTGTCAGCATTGCTGCTTCTCGAAAGCTTCTAGAAAGCTTCAGATGAGTCAGATGCTATTTAGGTATAGGAATAGCACGTTATGTCTTGCAAGGAGAGAGAGATTCTTGAAGACATGTAGCAGACCCTTGAAACATCTACAGATCTAAAACAAAGAACAGGATTTACAAACAATCGGTCATAGCGAAGACGGCATGAGCATCGCTAAAGATTCCAGTGAAAGAGGAGGCATCATCAAGATCAGCGGAAACTAATTCGATGCCCTTGGCTTTGAGCGAGAGGGATGAAGGACTGGTGGTGTTGCGAGTTACACCACGAACGGTCCAGCCTTTGGAAAGGAAAGTACTCGCTACAGAATCACCCTAGGTTTGGTTAGTTGTGTTGGGTTTGAAGAGACGCAGTGACTGACTTGGGTGCCGGTTACGCCTAGGACTACGATTGTCTTGGCCATTCTGAGTTGTTGATGCGAATAATTTCGATATGAAAGCCAAAATAAAAGTATAAGTTATTGAGAAGAAAGATGGAAGAAATGATTGATGAGTTATCTGGAAGAAATTCAGTCTGTCCATGCCATCTTTATACCTTCCATCTCCGCCGCCGCTTCTCATCATCGTACTAATCAACCATCGCACTTCTCATCTCTGCACTAGCCAAAAATCCCTAAGTCCCACTCCTAGTGCTCTAAACTTCACCAGGCTTTATAATCCGCTAATGCAAAATACTTTCGTATCTCCACCGAAGTGCTCTTAGTATGACCTTAAAATCATAGTCTTGTGTAACTTGTGTATGTATAAATGAAATGGAGAGCTCTTATTGCTCAGATCCGTCGGGCCGCTACGGCGAATAAATTATATGTCTTGTAATCGAGGCGGTTACTACGGCATCTTGTGCAATGCGGGTAGTGTTATGCATTGTTGCAGGAGAGTTGGTAGTTGTGCATGATGAAGCGAGGCACGTGAGTTATCCCCCTTTCGAAGAATTTGAGGAGGTTGAAATGAAAGAGAGTCGAATGGATAGTCAATAGAATATATAAATATTGTTTTAGTAAGGTAAGGGGTCATTCAAGTATTATTGAGTTATTTAAATCAAATTAGTTACTTTTATTAAGTGTGTTACTAAAGACCTTTTATATATATTCGTATATAACTATTATTGTAGGCTCTTAGATATGCTATATAACCATACAGCAGTGACTGCATTAAACAGACTAAATTTTAATTTCTATAAGAATTTCAACAAGATATACATTGTACAAATTCACTACTAGGGAATTCAAAATAATGGTCTAATAATCAAGAAAGAATTCAAATATTCTACGGTGACTACAAGGTATATAACATTCCAAATCATCATCATCGCTCTAATGGATCAATGTACATATTATAGATCTACTTCATATGTAAATATCATCTCTCAAACCCACTACATAAAGCTTCACGTAGAACTTTCCAAAACGTCCTTTTCATTCGCATCAGTATGACCCGCTCTTTCTTCCACAATTTTCCTCTCCACGCCCTCAGCCATAATCGGACTAGGATCCATAATATCATCAATTGTCCTAACAGGACCCTTAAAGAATGTCTTGCCTCCAAATCCAGGCATAAAATAGTATACCACGCAGAAAATCAATACAAAGCCGAGGACAACAACAGCATAATTCATTTCTTGCGCGTTCGGATCTGGGTATGTTGGGAATAGTAAGATGACGAAAATAAATGTCATCCAGCAAACGGAATATAGTGCTGAGATGTAAGAGATTGTGTCTCCCATGTACCATACTCCAGGTGTGAAGTGACGGAATACGAGACGGGAGATGAGTGGCATGCAGTAGGCGAAGTAGAGACCCATGATTGCGAGGTTGAAGATACTGTTGATGGCGATCGTATTGACGAGCATGAGAAGGCCTTCGAGGAGACAGCATATGGCGGTAAAACCAATGGCGCGGGCAGGAGTTTTGTTAGCTGATAGGACACGGATGAAGGAGCTACCTGGGAGGCCGTGGTCTGGATTTTTGTTAGCAAAAGTGAGTCTTGATTGAGTGAGAGAAGAGCGAACGAACCTCGTGCAAAGGCGAAGGTCTCTCGGCTAGCGGCTACCATCAATATGGAGCAGTTGCAGATACTGGAGATCCAGAGGAAGACCAAAATGGCGATACTGCCGTTCTTGCCCAGACTGTTAAAAACGATTTGAGCTAGAGGTTGACCGAGAGGCGATGTGACAAGGCCTATAACATCAGGGCCCATACAGAAGGCGATGGTGATGATGACAGCCCATCCCGTGAAGGTTGCTGCTACTAGCGAGGAAAGCATGGCGAATGGCACAGCTTTAGCAGCATTAGAAGCTTCTTCTGCGATTGTTGCCGATGATTCAAATCCAGAAACAACCCAGACGGGAGTCAAGAATGAGAGCATGAATGCCCATCCGCTACTCTAGTATCAGTGACTGATGATAATCTCAGAGAAAGGGAAGGTACATACTTGTTAGTCCAGTACCCAGTGTTTTGCAGGTCTGTGAATACAAAGCTAGCACTGTTCTTCAATTCCTTGGGTGTTCCAGCTGCAAGAGCAATAATGAATGCCAGCAACATAGCAAACTGAACAAAGATGTATGAGAAGTTGAGACGGGACATCAATTTAGAAGGAACGCAGGTCATGCCGAAAGTCAGGAAGGTTGTTGCGACAAACATGCCATAGTTGTGGTACTTGCTAGCAACGAATGCACCATCAGTGCCAATAGAGATTGTTGCGCCGAGAATGAGGGTCGCGGCATAGATGGTAGATGCGTAGATGGAAATATAACCCAAAACATTCATGTAGCCACTATTTCAGAAGTTAGATATTGTCTCGGGAATGATATATCGTAGGAGACGTACGCAAGCCAGCACATGAAGGCTCTGTATCTCTCCGCGGTCAATCTCGCAACCCACTATTACACCTGTTAGTCACTTCAAACGCTTAAGTGATTTTCCCGTATCTCACATAATACAACCCTCCCGACGTCGGCATACTGCTTCCCAACTCTCCCAAACTCAACGCCACAGGAATCAACAACAAACACCCAACCAAATATGTCCACACCATTCCCACAGCGCCGGCGCTTCCGAGGGAGAAGATGATAGATTCTGCTATAGCGGGAGCGATGCCCATGGCGCCAAAGGATTGCCCAAAGACAGTAAGATATGAGAACTCGCGCTTCAGCTCGGCTCGGTAGCCCAAAGATGCTAGGAGCTCATCATCAGAGGATGCGATTGTGGTGGTGCCGGCCTCAAGGCCCATTACATCGCGGGCTTTGGATGTCTTGTTATCGCGAGTGATGGAATTGTCATTACTGCTGTCCTCGGGGTAATTGGGAGCCATTGCGAGCGGGCGTTTTCTGAGTCCGCAGACCTTAATAGATTGGCAAAAGGACGTCTAGTGTAACTGCGATATAATGACGTCTTAACCAGCGCATGAAATAGCCCATGGAAAACCCCCAAAAAAATAACAAAGGGTAGAATGGTTGCTTTTCGTCGTACGAAATAATCCAATACAGGCTGGGTAGTTGTGTCGTTATATTAACAGCGCGTTCTGCTTATCATCAGCCCTGGGAATATTATTTCAATCGAACGACCATCGCCAGGTGCAGCTACAGTACAGCAGCAGGCCGCAATCTTTCCGATAAGATGTGGAACCCCTTGTGCAGCGTGCATCGGTATGTCAACAGTTCTTGCATGTCCGGTAACTTCTATTACCTGTAATCGCTGCAGGCCACCGGGGGAACACATGGGGGTGTAACTGTTTTCTGTCACAAAAACGAGCAACTGGTAGAAAGATAGCCCAAGAAAGCCAAAAGATAAGGTCTGACACGGTAAAAGACCAAATTAGAAGCCCGATAAGAAACCCTGACCCTGATGTGTGCTGGGTGAAGAAGGGACGACGAAAACCTTCGCAGAAAGCCAAGTGTAAGATTATTATGAAAGCCTGACACGTTTGCTAATGGAAATATAACACTTGTCGAATTCATAAATAATCATCGATAATAAAAAGCCGTGAAGATATTTTCACGCTGCATGCTTATGGAGCGCAACGTGAAAGTCTTGGATCTCGCCATGAAAGAAATCGTTCGAGCTGGGTATCTAGCCGATCTAACTGTATTCGGGCTTCTACCAAGACTCCCTACCTAGGCAATATTACTACTATATTCCATTCCATTGAAACCGATGTCGCGAAAGCTTAAAATCTCAACCACGCCGAGGTCTATATGACTTCCTCAAGGGGGCTGGAAGGAGGGGTAAAATTGAGCATGAATTGAGCTTGGCACCCTATGAAAAAGCTGATGGCAACTGTACCACCGAGGAGCCTTCCCTAACACCGAAAACAGCCATTCCAAACGTCAAGGAAGAGAGTTGTACCCTTCCTCTCACTCGAATCGCCCTTACCAGCACACGAGTTCACACTCCGCCAAGAACATTTGCATGTCGCGATACCTTGCTATGGACTCGTAGGATTGATGCGTGGAGGTTCAAAGACCGATAAAAGCAGCTCAGTGTGCTGTCGGAAATATCATGGGCTGCAAAAAAGTGTCGTATTGCCGTGCCGTGGAGTCCAAGTGGTGAAGGAGACTGGAAATGTTTCCTCCTCGTCCTTCTTGCGTGTTGAGGACGACGAACGCAATTTTATCGTCAACAGCGTCGGTCTCCCTGCGTCTCTGATTCCAGTGGCTCATAGGAAGGATATGTGAAGATGAAGAATTGTCGTTGGGAAAAGCTTTCCACTGCGGTATTTAAAAAAGGAGCGCGAATGTTTCAATGTGTCATCCCGCCACCAAATGGTCCCCTTGCGTATTGCGCGCTTTGAGTCAGTAGCCGTTGGTTTTTTCCGAACTAACCCTATTTCCTACATTCTGCAGATGAGTGCCAGATGCGTAGGTATCCAATTAGTATATTGGCGCCTCCTCCCAAGTTCTGCACAGAGGCTACTCTAAACTATTTCTCGTCAGAGTCTTGTATATCACGTGACTAAGAAGAGGAGAAGAAGGCTATGAGACCGGTGATATGGTACCTGAAGATTGTTAATCTCTTGTTAATTCCAATAATTTGACATTCCATTTGAAAGGGGTCGGAACTGGGATAGCTACGTGATTCTGTACTTTCGTACTGTCTATTTCCCGCAATTGCAACTCTTGTCTGCATCCCATAGACTGGGGTTCTGGGCTTAAGTTTAAACTCATTCTTCAATTTATTGTGCCTCGAAATAGCTATTAAGCTTACCTACCGTACACAAACTCCAAGAATATTTGCGGCGCAGCCAGGTAGAAATTCAGCATCTCTAATCTTATATTTTCGGAGGCTGCCTGCAGCGGAGAACTGAACCCTGAATCAATTATTGTGGCTTTGAAGAAGGAAATTACTACCATACGAATTAGTTTATAAGGGGTCATTTTAATTAGGGGAAGTGAGTTATCCAAACCAAGTGCGTTACCCAAGTGCCCAAATCAACTGAGTTACTCAAATCAACTAGGTTACTCAAATCAACTAGGTTACCTAAATCAACTAGGTTACCAAAATCCATCTCTTATGTCTGAATAAATAACCACCCGAAATAATCTTTTATAACCCAATTCTTACGGTATACGGAATAGTGCTCTGAGTCTTGTACCGGCCAGTAGTCCTCCGTATTGAGGACCTTCTCCGAGAGTATTGAAGGGTGTCATTGACTTTATTCAATAAGCCTGGAAGACGTCGTTATCTTTCTTCTAGTGGTGCTTCGTCCTGGTGAGAGAGACACAGCAGCTGACTTATCTGTCATGCGCGCTCGCTAGGGCGCTAGGTGGCGGCCCGAATCTTTATCGAATCTTTTATCGAATCGTAGGTACACGGGTCACCCACCAGACAGACCTTTAAGACCCTTAAGATCCAACGTCCATCCTAACACCTTTATGTAGTTTTGCCCCCAATGGCAAATTGTGCATCAGATCACAAGGGACAGGACAGTGTGGGGTATGGTGTGGTGCTATAGGGAGCATGCAAGTCACATCGTAGTGTGCAGGTACCATGCCGTCATGTATTACTCGTAGGTACTAAGTCACTAACATGCCGCTGCAGGCTTATGAAGTACCTCGCAATCACATTTAAGCCTGTCTCTATAGCTTCACAGGACCGAGTATCTCCACTACTTGATCCTTCGACATGGTCTTCTGAAGAGACGCCGGCTACGGGGGCTTGGGAAATTTACGGTACTACGTTACCTCGCCTAGTGCGCTACTCTGGTACAGTGAGCCTCTGTAAGCATCAAGCATGCCAAGTAGGCTGGACATGGGCTGCCCTTTTGCTATTATGATCAGTAACACCGTGGATTGTCAGCAGGAATAGTTCATTTCAACCAGGCCGAGGGTCAAGGTTAAACTGCCGGTAGTAGAGCATTTATTTTTGGATGCCGTAGGCACCAGAGATCTATTCACTAGATTTTCCTTATAAAAATGAGCACTTCTTTTGCAGAAACTTTCTTCTCTCTCGCAGCTCTCATCTGAATACTCCAGTGAATAGCCATGGGGTTTTGATCTCTTCCACGCTCCTTCTCCACGCTCCTTTCACACTATTCCACGTTGACATTAATGCTTCAAGCCAACTAGACCATGTATATCCGTACATTTACCGCAAGCCTCCTAGGTCTCGCCAGCTTCACTGTAGCATGGATGCCAGGAACCGACAAGACCATCACCGCACTTGATGGGACCAACCACTTTGAATCCCCCAACGTAACGGACAGCGCCAACAAACGCTCCTCCAGACGATGGCTCCAAGCCTCGGGTAAGATCCGAGGTGTCAACATGGGCTCATTGTTCGTGTTTGAACCCTGGCTCGCCGACACTGCATGGTCGAATATGGGCTGCGGGGCATACAATTCTGAATTTGATTGTGTCAGTGCCCTTGGACAGACCAAAGCAAACTCGGTCTTTCAATCTCATTGGGCCTCTTGGATCACTAAGAGTGATATTACGCAGATGGCGAGTTATGGACTGAATACTATCCGTATCCCTATCGGGTACTGGATGGATGAGAGTGTTGTCTATTCGGACAGCGAGCACTTCCCGCAAGGAGGTTTATCTTACCTAGAGCAGCTCTGTGGATGGGCAAGTGATGCTGGGTTCTATATCATCATTGATATGCATGGAGCACCTGGAGCACAGGTTGCTAGTAACCCAGATACTGGACAGGTAAGTTTCGCAAGTGTCATTCTTGCGCTGATACATTGGCTAACAATTTTGCATAGTACGCTCCTACTCCTGGCTTCTACGTTGACTATCGTACGTATTGGGGAGCACTTTCATTCCTATTCGGGAGTATTCTAAAAGGAATTCTTCTTGAGACATCCCATTTCAAGACGTTTTCTCTCAAGACATGTCTCGGGAGCAACAACTCCAAATCCCCTACAAAAGAAGTAATTGCTAACTCCCCACTTACGGCAGAGTACGCCCGAGCAACTACATTCCTCGGGTGGCTCACTACCCAGATTCACAGTAATACCAACTTCCGCAACGTTGGTATGCTGGGCATTGTCAACGAGCCTGTGCAAGACACAGGAACAACTGCCACAATGGTATCAAATTACTATCCAAACGCTTATGCTGTAAGTCTTCCCTAATTTACCTATTACTTCTTAGACAATATGTCCTAACAACACTCCCAGGCAATCAGAAACGCTGAATCCGCTCTCGGCATAACATCCAACAACTACCTCCACGTCGAGGTAATGAACGAACTCTGGGGTAGTGGAAATCCCAATTCAGCCCTCACAAACACAAACTTCATGGCCTACGACGACCATCGCTACCTAAAATGGGACACCTCAGTCACCGTCTCCCAATCAGCCTACCTTAGCGAATCATGTTCCGACAACCGCAACTCCGACAACGAAACACCTACCGTCGTTGGAGAATTCTCCTTATCACCTCCTGATAACGTTCAATGGACTAGTGCATGGGATCCTAGTACGCAACAGGCCTTTTATAAGAAGTGGTTCGCGGCGCAGATTATGAGTTATGAGACTCATACTAATGGATGGGTTTTTTGGACTTGGAAGAGTCAGTTGGGTGATTATCGGTGGAGTTATCAGGATGCTGTTGCTGCGGGTGTGATTCCAATGGATTTGGATGATGTGTAGAGTGAAGGTGCTTGTTAAATTCCACAAAGGTGATGATAAGGCGTGCCTGGATACCTAAAATGAGATTGTATGAATCAAACATCATGAAGCCTATCTTCTTACTACTAAACAACCATTAGAAAGTGATGACTGGTGAATTTAAGCTTCTAGCATACATTTGGATGCCCATAGTCCAGTGAATAAGTTAACATCGGCAAGAGGAAAGCAAGGCTTAGCGAGCTCGCTAGCCTAAACGAGCTCCAACTTGCAAGCTGTAGTAACACGCAGAGTAGCCTCACTTTAAACATTGCAGTTAGGAGTTTGCATATCTCTAAAAGTATACTAGTACTCTGGGAAACCACATATTACCATCTACTATAATCTGCTACCTTTGCTGCTACCGTACGAATTGGTTTATAACAGATCATTTTACCAGATTAAGTGAATGGCCCAAATTGACTAAATCAAGTGAGTTACCGGAGTGGTCATATGCTAGTGTCGAATTCCACGGAAGTTGTTTCAGTTTATATACATTATAAATTGATATAGCATAATCATAATTTATGAGATCCATCTGT
The DNA here is from genome assembly GCA_003008705.1 of Pezicula radicicola. NCBI lineage: Eukaryota > Fungi > Ascomycota > Leotiomycetes > Helotiales > Dermateaceae > Pezicula > Pezicula radicicola. Next base: position 1,091,005 of record PDUO01000001.1, on the reverse strand, counting down.
CCAAGTAAAATATTCAAAGCATCTCAATAAAGGCCCCTAAAAGCATAGTAGCAAACAACTTAAAATTCCCACTTTTCATCCCACTTGAAGCCGCCGAGCTCCTTGTCGAAGTGGCTGCACTGACTGTTGCAGTTCCAGTGGCACTTGGTGTCGCATCTGAAAGAGCCACACTCGTAGACTCAGCCGCGATAGTTGCTGTCGCTGAACTGATAGTTGATATCGCACTCACAGTCGAGGAAGAATTAGGAGAGTTTGCACCTATCAAAACAAATTCAGCAACCGTAGCGCCATCGCCATCATTTTCTAAGCATCCCTCGATCACAAGACGGGCATAATTTCCACTCCATGCTCCTGTGACGTCGATTGACGTCGTGTTTCCTACTACGGGTATGACCTCATCTAGAGATTCCGTTGCAGCTGTTGCGTTGTATGGTAAGTTGGCAGAAATGTTGCCGAGTGAGATGACTGTTTCGTTTCCGAGGAGAAAGGTGCCTTGGTCTGTCGTTTCTGTACTATTGCCAAGATAGACCGTGGCACGAAGCGGTGGTCGGGCTGCCCAGTCGATGAATATGCCGGAAATAGGGGATGGTGATACAGTTGTCATGTTGATAAGTATCGAAGCCGACTCGTTAGATGCGGGCTGCCAATCAGTAGATGAAGCCCCATCATTTGCAGCCACTGGAAACTGGCCTGCCGCATAGCTGTCTGTAGACGAGACTGGTAGGCATTGTAGTAAATTTCCAGCATTGGTGAGGGTTTTCCAGTATAATCGATTTGGAATAGTGATAGTCTGGTTTATGCTAATTGTGTAGCTGATAGCATCCGTTGAGGAAGTCGAAGGGGTGCCAAGCTTGAAAGGAAATGTGGTATTTGCATAGGCGTCGATTAAGCCCTTTGATTGGGGTGTTACGGACCGAGTTATAGTCGTGTGGGTCTGATTGATAAAGAAGGAGAGAGTTGCGCCGGCATAATGAATAGTGCGTACTCGGACCTGAGGGATCTGTGGTGGAAGGGAAGGATTGATGTAGAGGACAGGCTGATCGGTACGGACTCCTAAGAAGCCAAATGGCACGATTTGATTCGCTCCACCATGGCCAGTAAGGAAAGGAAAAGCAGGATTCGTGCCACCATTTATAGAAGCATCGTCAACAGCCTGTTCAGAGAACTGATACCAAGGACCTCGGAGATAACTTAATGTCCCCCCAAGAGTATAGGTAAAGGCCGAGCAACCTGATGGTGATAATGCATTTGCAACGACTGCAAAGACAGAATAAGTCATTGCGGGACCATTAGGGCTCTGTCTATTTGCATACTGTTTTACTTCAAGTCAGTAAGTGCTACTTCAGAGATCAGAATTGAGACTGGGCTTACGTAGTCTAAGTCGAGTAGCTTCTCGGAAGTGCTGTAGTTCTGTAGGTAGTCTAATGGGTACGCTAAGAGCACAACGTCCGCCTGTTTGACGGCAGCACTGTTGTTCATACCCGTAAATTCAAGGGTGATCCCCGAATCTGCCTTCGGAAATTCAACATTCTGTTGAGATTCCCACGTCTGGTTGATAGACTGTCCTTGAGCTGTGAGTTGTGAATTGGCCTGTTGTAGTAAATCAGTGGCACTAGCCAAAGTGAAGGCGCCGTTATCGATCATATTCTGTCTCCTGTCAGTTATGTCGAGAGTATCATGGCATTCTACCTACAGCATATTCGTCAGGATCTGTCATATTGTGGATCCAATATGTCTGAGTAGTCTCATTGTACTCCAACAGATGAGAAGTCATCAAGACAGCACTGTTAAAAACATCTTGGGGGCCTCCTTCAAACCAGCTATCATTTCCCGTGACTGCTCTTAACTGCTGCATGTTGAATACGATATCATAATTAAGATGATATTGGTAGTCCACACAAGGTCCAGTTGCAGTACAATTCCCGTAGCGCCCAGCTGTCCATGAATAAAGAGCGCTTCCATTGGGATAATTGTTGAAAGCGGCGTTGGCGAGTGCTTGAGGATGTTGTTTGACACGGAAGTTAGTGATCTGTTCTGCCCATTCCGGGAAGGCCAGATTCAAGCCAGGAGCCATCCAGTAATCCATATCCCAAAAAACTTGCCCAGAGTAAGAATCAGACACCAGCCCACCAACTGAAATTCCATCATCATTGAGACCACTACCCTGAGGCTGCATGTTCTGAAGGAGATAATAAGGATTAGCTACACTCGACACATGCAAAATTTCAATGAGCTGATCATCAGGCAGTTCTCCTGTCACAGGGTCCGAAAAATCATCCACTGAGTCTTCTGTCAAGAGAGCTGCCCATGCTGCAACGTGCTCAGAGAGCAAGGTATCCCAGCCGGCAGATGCAGCTTGAGCTTGCTGTTGTCTCGCTGTCGACTCGGGATTAGAAAACTTGTCACTAGAGGCAACACCAACATATTTGAAGAATGTGGCTGTTTGTCCAGCCTTGAGACTGATACCAAAAGACTGGCCAATTGTAGTTGAATCTCCACTGACATATGCACCTTGGGCTGTAGCACGGGTGGAGATGTCTGTGTAACTGTTGGAGAAATTGACGCCTGAAACTACTGCACCAGTAATCTGGGGAAGGTTCGTAGGATGAAATGTTGAGTAAATCGTTGAACCATTCTGATCAATTCCCTTTGTGCTAAGGTATGATCGAACCGCACTCTGCCCATCTAACAAATCAGTCACAGTACCGTTGATGTCCGCTGACGGCACGATGGTCGACTTCACGGCGATGACATTGGGACGTTGTCTACTGAATATGGCGCTGTATGTGATATTGAAAGCCGCAGCAGTGTTTGCAGGAGTCCACGTATAAGCCCACTCCGCGACACCAGTCTTGAAACTCAACTTGGAAGAAAAGTTGGAGATGGTAGTATTGCTAACAGTAGCATCGAGATATTGGTCACCGAATGCATATATTATTGCAGTAGAATGAGGGATTCCAGCGATGAAAGAATCCCAGCCGTACTGGCTCAACCACCCATAATTATTTCCAGTGGTACTTTAACAAGTCAGAATGCAAGCTTAGCTCCAAGTTGGGAAGAGCAAACTCGAAGGCACTTACTTCTGTTGGACGTTGAAGAAACCGGAGATTGTTGAGAAACTGATTCGTTCGTCGAATAAAGGCCAGCCATTTTTTGGTATGGTCCCAGTCCGATCCGTTTGATTCAAGTCTTTTTCGAAGAAGGGACCGATTTGCGCTAGGGACGCTCCAACATATCTGCGCCATTCTGTCAACAAATACAGCCCTTTCAAATTAAATATACAAGCAGAAAACAAGTATTGAGCTTACCCATTCGCGAGCGACAGCCTTGACTGATATTGTCCAGGGACGAGTTTTGTGCTTGTCAAACTCCAGTCCCTCTGCGTCCAGGTTGAAAGTGCTCCAGTTGTGACAGAAAAGTCCGTTTGTGCCTCGCAGGCACCTGGAAGAACTCCCAGGACTACGAGAGCAGCAACCAGAAAGCGGTTGTAAAGGTCCATGCTCGCACAGGTAGTAAGCATTAGAAATTAAGGTCCTGCGTACGTCCAACTCCACCTCATATATAAATGCAGCGTAGAACAACAGCACCGTTATATACTTGCCCACTAGGTGCGGGAAACCGGCCATTTTGAATTTAAATGTCCAACGAGATTCTGGGCGGGGATGCTATTGGTGCGGCCAATGCAACTCGACGCAGCTTGTCCTTGGACACTACGAAAGGTACCTAGGTACGACAAGGGACTGAATGTCTTTGTGGGGAATTAGGGTAAGTGGCACTCTCAATAGGCTCATGTAACTGGTTCATTGTTTTGAGGCTTGGAATATTGGCAGATTGGCAGCTCACAGATCCAGGAACCCAGGATGTCTTGTTTTTGTATTGGTGGTCTTCCTAAACCCCGCATCTAGACTTCCCCCGCTAACAGCTTCTCCCGGCCTCCAAATCCGTTTTGCAGCATTCCTTCGGCCCTTCTTAACCGATGGCGAATGATGATGGACTACGCCGTTAGTTACGATGATGCTACTACTGTATGAAACTACGGTACAGTTCATCAGATCTTCTATAAATGAGTAAAGAAGATTGGTCCATTGTTCGGCCACCCCGGTGTCATTCTCTTTGCCAACTTAATTTTTTTTGTGACTCTTATTTATTACTTTCCAACTCAATGTCAGTCGATCCCAAGCCGTCGCTGCAGGAGACACCCATGCTTCAATGATCCAGGACCTTTTTACCCCTGTAGTTACAGTAGGTGGACATAAGTCTGTGCTCCTACCCCATTTTACACCAAAACTTACACCGAATACTTTAAAGGTTTATAGTAAAGAAGAGATAATTACTAAAAGTCTTTTTACTAGGCTTATTTATTCGATAGTTACCTACCTAAGTCTTTATCACCATCAAAGGGATAGTCATCTTCATTATAACGCCGCTAAAAACAGTTGGAGTTGAAAATTCGCTTGTAATCCTTTGGTGTTAGAAATAATGTAGTAATCGACTTGATTGTAACTATTCAGACGTGGGATTGCTACACTACATATATAAGACTAATAGACTTTCCGATTATCCCGGTGATTTGTAAGCACATTTCTGACACTTGGGGGTAGAGGGTAAATGGTTGGTGTAGCCATTTATGTGGAATACATCCGTAAATCTGTCAGACTTTGGACGACTACCCTATACTTCAACACCAAATCAAAACTCCTAACAATCTTCTAACTATCTCGTCAACGACCGCTTGACGATTTTCTCAAGATCCTCTAAATCGAAAGTGTCAAGCGGTGTACCCTCCACAACTATACTTATAAGCCTAAGATTGGGTTCGTTATTATAATTGTTGTTGAATTCCAGTAATAGTCATATGACCGATCCCATAAGTAGGCCCATGATAGGCTCTCTAGCCTCCTCACAGAATGCAACACTACTTTGCCACCAAATATTGCCGCCCAATATTATAGTGAATTTAATTATAATTATCATTAATTATAGTGAGTATCATTAAAGTGTTCATGTGGTAGTACGTGACTAAACCGCTTGGACCAGGCTCAAATTTAATGAATTTCTCCTTCGTACTTACTTGGAGTTGACACCTTGATGCGCTCATGAGAGAAGTCTCCTGCACCTTATGTGCATCTCTACTCAAAGGTTCCACCCAGTTGATGTTTGAGTGGAGGCTCTATATCACCACCGTTGCTTCGATGATGTGTAATTTCTGTGCCACCTCCAGACAGACGAGAAGCACCACTAGCTGGAGTAGCGCGAGGACAACTGCCGTGGTTAGTCTGACCTGATGGACGACCATGGGGATTCATTGGAAAAGATCAAGAACCTGAGGTTGGAACTGTCTGGCTGGATAATGTAACCAGTATAATAGTGTATGATAGTGTGCTGAGGATCAGAAGGGGATTATGGCGGACGGCAAACATCAGACTGCGAGTCTAGGCGGGTCAGCTGTAAAGCACACAAAGATAGATAAGGAGAAGAGCCTCAAAGACTGCACCTCGGAGGAGTTTGTAAGGTCTGTTGATCTTTAATTTCATCCTTAATTCCTTGTACCTTTAAATTGTATAGAAGGTTTTTGCTAATACACTAATAGTAGAATCTAATACTTCCACAGCCCCGAAGCCCTTTTCAGGATTGGTGAAAAGGAGTATATTCTCCCGATACGTCTTGTATACTATAATTCTAAGTACTTCGACCGTGCTTTTAGTAGCGAGCTTAGGGAAGATCGGGAAAAAGAACTTCAATTAGAGGTTACAACTCATACATTCAATATGGCCATTCAATAGCTGTATTGCAGGTAAATCACTCTGCCACCCCTCCCAGTAGACAAACCAGCGAGCGAGTTACATCGGGAGAAGCTCACAAGTGGGCAAACCAGTGGACAAACCAGCGAGCGAGTCACACCGGGAGAAGCTCACCAGTGGACAAACCAGTGAGCGAGTCACACCGGGAGAAGCTCACCAGGAGCAGCCCACGACTCTTGTTGACCTCTTCCCACGGATGAACCAGGGAGCCAGTTACACTGGTAAAAGCCCACGACTCTCGTTGACTTCTTGAATTTGCTAATAAAGTCGATCTAATAGTTTAGCGACGGAGTAGTAGACCCTTTCAGAAGCGCTAGTGGACAACTCCTAGAGGCTTTATTCGTTTCCCAATTTTAATATACAATGAAAGATGTACTAAAATTTGGTATATGCGTAATGTAATATCCTTTCACCTTTCGCGACTCGCGCAGTACATGGCCTCTGGCTTACATACTCAACCTTACAATGGACAGGTCAGGGTCTAACTTAGCCTCACGTTACCGTGAGTCCTACTACCTTGAACTCAAAGCAGCGACTAGAACAATCCTCTACCGTAGCTTCTCACTACCATGGGTTCCGCTACCGGGAGTCAACATGACGCCTCTGACTCTTAGGTAGCGCGCTCTGAATATAAAGCAACGGCCGCTCTAGTTCGCCCTCAAGGTCACCCCACAAAGAAGCAGAACCTTACCGTATAAATGTTGTAGTAGACTACACCGCGTCTTTCTCTCTATTTCTATTATTCGATACTCGACATTGTTTCTTAATTATCTCCTTTTCCTTTCGAGTCGCACTATCGCAAATCATATATACAATAATCTATCGTTATCTTCCTGCGCCGTGTCCTTCTTTGTCTCTCTTCCCGACTCTGAAGCGAATAATCCCTTTAGAGAGTAAAGTAAGAGCAACCTAAAGGCGACATCTTGGCTTTATATCACATTATGAACTATCGCGCTATTCTTAGATAGTATAGAATAGTCTGATGTTATATTTACCCCCCCGAATTGGAATGTCGTCCTAGGATATACCTCGACCTCAGCCTTTAAATAGTCGCGTGGCAACGAGTGTGGATCGAGAAGTTGCCTCGTTGAATACTACGCTAAATACTTTGCTTGGAAAGTAAAAGTCGTAGATGGTGGGACATTATGGAGATCCTATACGCCCAACACCGCGTCCACCCTTACCAGCAGTACAGAAATCATCTATAACAGTGTTGCTACCAGGCACTCCCGACCTAGTGTATAGAGATTTTGGCCAGCTCGTATTTGAACCTCTCAGCGGCGTATATATAAAAAGCTACTAGCTACAACTACGCTTAACTCATTCATCTTCTGATAATTCTCAACGACCCTGAGAACAACGCTTATCGACCGTAAAGCACCTGTACTCAATGTCTGGAGACGCCTCAACCGCGGACATTCAAGCCTTGACGGATTACTACTACTCCGCGTCTAGCCTGTTATTGAACTTCGCTTTGAGGTAGGAATACAATCGCATTGCTGGCACTCACAAATCATGGAGAACGCGGTCGATGTCGATATAGTAAGGTAGTTCGCGAGATTGTTCAACCACGAAAGCTATCATGACCTCTATACGGGCTGTCTTGTGGATACGGCTTAGATGTAGGGAGGCTTTTCGATTCTTGATATACGGGTCTCTACCTCCCTCCGGTAAATATCTTCTTAATGGGGATATAGAACGTACATGTAGACTTCTTTTACATTGCTGGATCATGAGCGTCTTCGGATTCCCGGAGTTTGCGAGTACCTTTAACAAACTTGTTGGCGAAATATGTTTCTCTACAACGGTAGATGTAACAACTATTAATAGTTACTAACGAGCTAGGGGATATGTTCTTAATAAGGATCTAGAACGGACATCCCGATGGCCTCTTTCACGTTGCGGGATCGTAAGCGTCTTCGAATTTTAGGGGTTGCGGGCACTTTTTAACGAACTTGCTAGCGCTACTAGAGGGTGTCAACTCTGCTTCTAAGGCTCCTTTGCCAATCCCTAGCACGAAGTGCGGATCCTCGACCATAGTTGGTGTTATAGGTGATGGTGCTAAAGGAGCTGCAAGAGCCTAAGGCGGTAGATTGGTGGTGGTTTCCCTTAGTGCTTGGCGAGGACCCGCAGGCAATTGAGAGACTTTTGCGGTAGGTAAGGAGGTAGTCTTAGTGGTAGTATACTTCTATCCTACTGTTGAATTTGAAGTGTAAAGACGATAGTATTGCTACTACTTGTATACCTTGGAGAACGCGGCTGATCTTGAAATGGTGAGGTATTTCGTGAGGTTGTCGTTCGGCCACAAAAGCCATTATTGGCTCGTTCGCTCCGGGGAATATCCTCATAGGGGATCTGGAACGGACTCGAGTCTCGTTGACCTCTCGAGTGCTGGGTTAATCATAATCGTGTTCATCTACGGATTTCCGGGGGTTGCGAGTACTTTAGAGTAGATCTGCTGGTAAAATGCGTTTCTCTACGGTAGATGCAATGACCATCAATAGTGATTGACGAGCCAGGGGACATCTTCAAAGCCATAAGAACATCCTTCTTGAGGTTAGGATCGTCGTCGAGACCAAACATCTCGCACCATCTATTTGTGCCAGGAAGAGGCTCTCCTTGTCCAATTTCCAATAGAAGACGGGTTATCGTCTTGTTGGCGAAACTGCTAGGGATAGGAAGTTGTTGATAGACTACCGGTATTTCTAACACTAACAAGAAGACTAAAAGCACTCGTTATAATGCGACAAATTGGTTGGTGCATAGAACTAGGACCGACATTATCGTCGTTGTGCGGCTACGGTCCTTAGTAAGGTTGCGAGATGATCGTAATATTTTATCGTGTTGTGAAAATCGCATTAGGCCGCAGCCGCAGCATACCTCGGCTAGAAGCGGCTAGGAAAGGTCACCCTACTGAACATCTACAAGCCTTCTAAAACTTAACAGAATCGAACACAAATTAGATCTTGTTGAATAGGTATGTTATGCGTAGCTTATTGGCTTTGAATAGGGTCGTGTTACGTCTCCGACCACTTCTGCTATATCGCCGACACCTACTACATACACACTAATACAGGTACACTATCTCCGGGTACCGGTCGTAGATTCGCGCAAGAAGAGTCGCAAAAACGAGGTAGAGTCGTAAAAACAAGGTAGAGTCGTAAAAATATAAATATAAGGTTCTCCTTACATTATTATAATATAAAGATAGTATAAGTTAGAAATAAAAATATTTTATATTAAGTAAAGTTAATTATAGCCTCTATTACCTTTTCTTATTTTTAAGAAGCATTTAGATTAATATACTATCCCTTCCCCTGTATATTAGCAAAGATGTCAAGGATTCGACACTCTGCTCGTCTACTACCGCTTAACGCGTCTCGAAGGCAAACACAGGAAGTTTATTGGTTAGAACTGCTTCGTTTGATCGATAACTTAATGCACGTCCCTATGGCCCGAGTGTTTGCTAATATACAGGGGAAGGGATACTTACTTCCCTATTAAGTACTTTATATATAGCCCGGTGCCGGAGGTGCGTACTTATAGAAGGTGTAGTTAGGAGACTTGGCAGTCGGCGACATAGTAGAAGTGGTCAGAGACGTAGTGAGACCCTTTGAATACTTGACATTTTTCTGCTGGCCTTCAATTGAATATCTTTCACACTATCTTAACGACCTAGCGCTCAATCCTGCAAATGCATCTGGACTATGCCTTCCATTGCCATTCATCCACCCTCCACTATCAACACTAATACTCTCCTGGCTAACGTGTCGTGCGCCATTACTATGCCCGAACTGTCCCATACCTCCTAAAGCGTCTCCACCGTTCTGGCCTGGGATAGCACCACCTCCTCCAAAGGGATTTCTACTTCCTGCCATAGACATGTGTGTCGCAAGAGGACTTGAAACGTTAGGTTGCTGCTGCTGCTGAGCTGTTACATTTTGAGCGAAGTTCTGAGATGCTTGTTGCTGCATCTGTTCTTGCTGCTGCTGTGCCTGTGGTGGAGTTGGTGCTAGCTGGGGATAGTTGTATAAATTAAGGATACTCCTTTTATCCGGTCTTCCAGTCTGCTGTGCCATCATTGGATGTGTCTGTTGTCTGTACTGATCATACTGTACCTGCTGCTGAATCTGCTGCTGTTGAGGTTGGGGTTGTTGCGGAGGTTGTTGATAGCCATACGACTGCTGTGGGACCTGAGCCTGCTGATTGCTTTGGAAGAAAGGATTATGTTGCTGGTTTTGTAGGGGTTGTGGGGATTGCTGCATTCCATTGTTATAAAACGGGTTTTGGAAAGGTTGCTGCACTTGTGGTGGCTGGGTGACAGGGCTCTGGAAGAATGGCTGCGTCGTGGGCGTAATCGCCGACTGTGATTGCTGTGACATGAATGGGTTATTCTGGAAATTTGTATTAATAGGCCCAAGAGCCTGTGGCGTTTGCTGCTGCTGCTGCATGAATGGATTGTAGTTCTGTTGAGCTTGCTGCTGAGCTAGTTGCTGAGGAGCTAGCTGCTGGGAAGAATTCTCATAGATTGCTGTAGAGTAGAATTGCTGAGGTATGGTCGGAACTGGAGGCGTCATTGATTGCTGGTATATTGGATTTTGTGGTGGTTGCTGAGCTGGAAAGCCACCGGTATGATTTGGAAATAGTGGTTGTTGTGATGGCTGTATAGACATATTCTGAAATGCTTGATTAAGGTTGTGATATGATTGTGCTGGCTGGAGGCCGAATGGGTTTGTGCTGGGAACGTTCTGCTGGCTTTGGGCCCCCATAGCTCCGGTTGATTGGGAGGATTGAGGTTGTGCAGGGACCGAATCGAGCATATCAAAGGGATTGCTTGAAGTTCCCGAAATGGCGGACCTCGCAGATCTTGGGGGACTCCTCGTATTCTGCGTGCGATTTATTGATAATCCTACTCCAACGCTCAATGGCGACCGCGACCTAGGCGTCGGTCCAGAATCTGCACCAGAATTTCCTATTGTAATGACCCCTCCCTGTCCGCCCTCTCCAAGCCTGACCAGAGTCTCAATGGTTTTATCCATATTACCTCCAAGGCCTTTCAGGACAGCTAGATTTCTCTTCTCATCCCTAAATCCCATATCTCGCAACTTAGCCATCTTAGACTCCAAATCGCCAGGAACCTCAGAACCAACAGATGTCCCAAAAATTCTGGATTGCTTGTTCCTTGGGGGAGATTGTGACGCCTCACGTTGGCGGGCTTCAAGCTCTGCAGTTGCGTCTCTCTCACGCTGGGCTTTCGAAGATTTCGAAGACATTGGGAAAATCGAGGATGCAGACCGGAACCCAAAGCGACTGCCCGTCTTCGGTGGTAATGGTGGAGGAGTGTCGTCCGAGTTTGTACTTCCAGTGTTGTGACGCACTGGTGCCGGAGCCCCCGCATTTCCTGCATCTTGATACTTCTGTTTTATGAATCTTTCCATTGCTGAATCCGCTTCGTCCGCATCAATTGGGATCGGGGGTCGCTTGTTCTGGGGATTGTAGACTCTGTTCGACGCGATGTTTCCTACACGCTTCATATTCTACTAAAGTCAGATATGCACCTGAAGTTGGCAGACACTGCATTACCTCTACTTGGTCATTTGTCCAAGAGTCCATACTCAATGACTTGACCTTGGTGATGTGTGTACCCATCTTCCGATGCAAGGCAGCGCACCGCATGCAAAGGAATATTCCCAACTGCTCACAGTATCAGTATGGTCATTCTGACCTCGACGCGTGTCCCATGGTTCACTTACACTCCAACTTGCCCATCCTGTGGCAGAGGGTCAGCAAGTATGACAATCATTTGTAAAGCACGAGTACGTACCTGGATTTCGCGCCTGGCAATCCGCACACGTATCGTTACCAGGCACCGTCTTGATAAGGTCCTGCAGAGCGCGCTCATTGCGCGCCTGCTGCCGTTTACTCAAAGCTCCGGACATTGCGAATTGATGCTGATGCTGATGGGGCGAAATAGACAAAAGGTGCTAAAGAAAGCCACCTTACACAAGCAACTAATGATACAGGCCGAGTATACAATGCATCCAGGGGGAATGTACAATACAAGAAGGGTCGTCCAGGTCGTTCAGTCGTTATTCGTCAAGGAATGGCACGAATTCTGCAGCATGAGTCGAATCGTGGAGGAACTCTGGAAGAAAAGGAAAGGAGGGAGGTCTTTGGATCACTAGACGCTAAGAACTCTCCACGAGGGACCGAAATGCCTGCTTGTAAAGTTCCCGATGCGGTTAGTCAAAATTGAGTAAGGTAGGGCTTGGGCTCTTGGTAGTGGGCTCGAGGCTCGAGGCTGGAGTTTCTCGTACGACTCGAGCCCTCGACTATATCCAATTCAATCTCCTCAATAAATATAAATCGAGGCCTCTTACCCACACTTTCCATCCCGCCTTCTGCTTTCAGAAATACGGAGGAGATTGATCATATACCATCTAATTATAATTTGACGATACTGCCAACTTCCCGCTGCACTGCAAGGCAACGTGCACGGTGCCACTAGACCATGTGGCAGCCATGTCTGCAAGCTGCCCCCCCCCCTTCCTTGCTTCTCCATCTTTGCTTTTATTGTTCAAGAAAAGGGGTCTTTGGAAGACTGTTTTAGATAGCAGCCTCTACCTCACTTACATCCTCCTTATCCGCAACCTTCTACCTTCTTGTTGTTGTTGTTGTTGTTCTTCTTCATTTCTTCTTATCTCAAAAGGACCAGGGACGGAGCAAAATGGGGTGGAATCAACTGATTACGCAATACCTCCGTAAAGCAAGTGCTTACACCGGCTTGTGTTGACCGCTAGGTATCTTATGCTTACTGTGTTGAAGCCTTTATATCTTCCTATTTCCGTCCGTGTTACGTTGTCTTTGCCCTCCTTTCCTTATTTGCCTCTATTTTCATTTTTTTCAAGTACCTTTGAATACCCTTGGCGACGCTATAACTCGAATTTTCCACAAATATTCTACACAGAATCCACCAGTTCTAGATCCTAGTCAACAGCTTCGTAGAGAGATTGAGAATGACATCTTCGGATATATCGGCGACTCTAAAGCCTTCATTTTTGGCCACACCAAATATCGAAGAACCAGAAGCTATCCAAGAACTCATCACACTACTCAATCTCCAACCACATATTGAAGGTGGCTACTTCGCCGAGACCGACCGAGCTTCAGAAACCATTCCTTCGCCGTTCCCCATTAAAGAGTCAAATACTTTGGATCTTGCTCCTCAGCGCCCAGGTATGCACTTTTTAGAACTCTGGTCCAAGTCACCAGTTAAACATAGCTTGCTTCATATTTTTAAGAAGAGACAATCCCTACAAGTATTCCCCATGACTTAAAGTATTTTCAACTAGGCTTTAACCCCCTCATCCGCAACACCTCAACAACAATCTTTTACCTCCTAACGCCTTCCGGTCCCCAGGGTGGATTTCATCGTAATGCAGGGAGAACAGTGCACACACTACATCGAGGAAGAGGCCAATATGTGCTAATCCACGCCTACAAACCTGGATCACCCATCGAAACTTTCACAGTAGGCCCAAACATTTCCCAAGGCGAGAAACTCCAATGGATAGTTGAAGGAGGAAAGTATAAGGCTAGCTTTTTGTTACCTGATTCTGATATCCAGAATGGCGATGAAAGTGGAAGTGAGAGTGGTGAGAGTAATGGATTGTTGATTAGTGAGACGGTTGTTCCGGGTTTTGAGTTTTGTGATCATGACTTTTTGAGTGATGAGGCGCTGTTGGAGTTAGTTGGTAGGGAGAGGGCGGAGGAATTGGCTTGGTTGTTGAGTCCTTTGGGAAAGAAGCATTAAGACATTGACTACAAGTTCTTTGAAGGAGGTTCTTGTCGAGGCGCGCTGATGGCTTAGTTATAGATAAATAGACTTTGGATAACTACATAAGAAGTTAAATGATTCCTCAGCATCCTAAATTCTCAAATCAAGCTCTGCTTCCTTCATGTCTAGGGTTCTACTCTTGAGAAGATTTTCGATAAAATGCCTCACATCCCAACGATCTCACATCTACATGTGCAATTAGCATATCATGTAACATGTAAAGAATCAACAACTACAGCCCAAGGATACCTTAAGCACGGGGATTAGAATGACTCCAAACCAGCCACCAGGAGAGTAAGAAAAGTACTAAAGATGACGTGAGAAGTTCACCACGTGGAGTAAAATGTACAAGGACCGAAATCTACTGGCCTTGGAAAAAGAACCGACCCCCCAGTGCTCACCACCTCAGGTAGCCAGCTAGCTCGCTTAATAATACAACCTACAACTAACTAACCTACCTGCTCACCGACTTACATACTACCACACTTCCCGCACCAAACCAAACCAAACCACTACAAACCCAACTACAAAGGTAGCGCTCAGCCCTTCCTTTCTAGAAGACAGAAACCTATATTCAAGGTATAAAATTCAAGTAGTTTGTTTACTTAGTAAGCTATATAACTCTCGATACGCTCGACATATTGTATGAAGCTTATAAAACCGGAGCCTCCCTCCCATTGTTCATTCAAGATTCAGCCAGTTTCTTGTGCCTACCTTTCTTTATTCTTGTTCTTCAATTGAGAGTTTTTGTATCTTCTTTGTAAGTGGTTGCGTAAGTACTGATTTGTTGGGCTCTACGAGGAGCAGTTTAGTACATTAAGACTAGCCAAGCCCAATAGGAAAGAAGCAAGCTACTAAAGTGCTTGCATATTAAATATCGAGTCAGAGCCATTGGTTAACAGCTTTCCTGTACACTTATTGCTCAGGCTCGTCACTATAGACTATTCTCTGTGCTTTCCTTCGAACCATCTTTATATAAGAGGCATGCATTACAAACAGAACGAACCTGCCAAATAGTTCTACAATTGCGTTGTTCATTTCCCATTACTTTATAGTTTAACAGACTCGATGATCTATCTTCCATAATCATGTCAAACCCCACCCACCAAGTCCACGATCAAGTCCATTCCCCAATCCCTAGAACTCCGGAAACTTGCATATCCTATGCTCCATAAAAATCAATGCCGTAGAGCCAGCTTTCAAAAGCCAAAACCAGGCCTGAAAAACAAGACTGGCTTGTGGTAAATAACCAGCTTCCTTAGAAAGATGCACCACCACATTTAAACGCTCATCCACCCGAACATCCCCGTGATACCCAGCAGGATAATGGTCGTCACAATGCCAGCACCAGCTTTATCTCCGGCAGTAGCAGGTGCTATCTTTTCAGGATCTGAAACTTGAGACCCTGCATCGTTGTTTCCAATACTGGTACCACCACTGCTATTAGTGACAGGGGTACCAACACTTTGGTCTAGCGCCAACAAGTTGGTAAAGATGACCGACATAGCGGCCATTTCCTGTCCTACGCCCGACGTTCCATCCCACTTGCCACTTGACCAACTCAAACCACACATCCGGCCATTGTCTCCCCCGGTACATTGTGCAGCTGCAGCTGTCGCCGATGCTTTGAGGCGTGGCATGATAGCATCGTATGTATAGGGTGCCATTTTGGTGGTCGCTGCGAGCCATCGAGTCACATAAGCTTTGAAGCTATACATATCCGTGGTACATGTTAGTTTTTCTTCACAGGCTATTTCATAGGCGATGTTATTAGGGAAGAAGTTGTTGAATGTCGAATTGAGCAGCCCGTCAACACGTTCTTTCCAAATAGCGCTGCCGTTCGTCTGTGGCGATGTTAGTGGAGTCCTAACGGCAGAGTAGACGTATCTCCTTACAATATTGTACATATTTGCAGCTCCGAGCAGCCAGACCCCATTGTTGTACGAAAACATAATCTTGTTGATATCTGTGCAATTGCTCTCGATGTGTGCGCCATCATAGATATTGTATTCAGCATCGATCAATCCAACATTATTTACCCAGTTCCAGATCTTCTCGGCCCGGTCTGAATATGTTGTATTGCCAGTATAACGTGCCAAACGAGCTCCAATGTTGAAAAAGCACCCATTCGCAATGGTATTTTTATAATTATAACCTGTTAGGTATGGATAGACTTGCCATCGTAAACTGAGAAAAGTTAGCTTCACTTGCCCTTTGTGAACTTATGCAAAACTAACCCTCCACCACACTCGGCGTCTGGTCGCGTAGCCTGTGTATTAAAGACAGCCTGTGCTAGAGCAAGCCATCCGGGCTGATCTGCAGCTGGATTCACGAAGTTCGTCTCCGCAGCAGACATTGCAGTCATTCCCCAGAAACCTAGATCAGTCAGCCTACCTGGTTTTGCAAGAATTCCTACAAGTTAAGTAGCCCTACCTTGATCATCATTTCCCATGGATTGCGACCAGTTCGCAGGCATCATGTCATCGTCGGCACCTGTCTGCCACTGAATCCCAGCCACAATCTCAGCGTTGTACGTGGAATCGCCCGTATAATACCAGTAATCGATCAAGCTTCCCCACATGGCACCCGATTCCCACCAGTAATCTAGACGTTGTGAGCCTTTGGTCGAAGTCCAACATCACGCCATTCTGAGGACTTACAGCCAGTAGGAGGATTTGGCGGAGGTCCAGGTAGCACTCCTGGAATACCACCTGAGAGGTTTCCTTTGTAGTATGTCATCATATCATATGCTATCGTTGCGGCGGCATTCTTAATCGAGGCTGTTTGCAAATAGCATCAGCGGCTGCACAGTTATCCATCCCTTCGCGACAACCGAATGTACATACTCTCTGAAGTCAAATCAAGATCAATGGCTGCAGCAACATTGCTCCCAATGAGCAGCACTGCCGTAGCGCTTCGAAGGAAAGTGGCCATGTACATTATTACTGAAAAGTGTCGTGATGTTTATTCCTTGCGAATCGTTATCGCATTCGTTGGTCCCAAACTGAAATGATGGGCTAGTGGCGTTGTTGTTGACAGAGGAACGACAGACAAAAGACGCAGATGCTGATCACATGAAACGAGTGTACGTCGTCGAGAGCGCAGTTGTGATTGACATCGACGACCCTGTGGAGAGATGGCGATGGAGATGGCGATGGAGGTGCAGAGGAGGCAAGGTTGAAGGCGAAAGGTGAGCGGACGGAATAATAATATGCAGTCTCTATCTGCAAAATTAGGTACAGCGGTAGTTGGGGGCCCGCGCTTGCTTGACTCTACCTACCTGGCCAATACGAGCCCGAAACAACTATTTAAACCACCACAATTTTGGCGCCAAATGTTTTCAGCTGGAATTCAGGTCTAAAAGATGCACAGCGATAGGCTAGATATTCCAGCTTCTTCAATTGTCTATAGACGGCTCCAGCAGAGAGCATCATCGTCTGTCGTGCACCAGAACCTGCAGGTGCTGGAAGGATGGAATTTAGAGTTTGTACAGAGGGCAAGACAGAAAGGTAATACAGCGGGGACCATCCCACTAAAAGTGGATTTTCAGCCTATGAAGAGGCTTACGATAGGGGATCTATCCCCCAGAATTGGCGCAGAAGAAAGCTTGAACCCTCCCCAAGAAATTGCACAAGCATTCCACACAAGTCTTGCACAAGAGCTTGAATAATCAATTGGTGAGAATACAACTTGTGCACAATTCTGTTAGCTTGCTGCTATTGTTGTTGTCGTCATTCTTCCCCTCACAACTTCTGGATTATTATTTAGTGAAACCATCACAACAGGGAAGGATGAACATCAGCCGTTCACGAACGAACGACGTCAGAGCCCCATATGGAAGAAAACAAGAAAACAAGTCGAGTAGAAGAGACGGCTTTGAAACATCCACTAACTAGTGCGCTATGCCTCCCGAGAAAACTCTCTAGATTGTCGATGGCGCCCAGCTACACCAGCTGAAGCTTGGACGATTGGTCTTCTGCTCCGTTTGTCACATTCCTCGTCTCGCTGACCGCTTTGTTCTCTGAAGATCTTCAATTGGAACCCCCTTTTCACTCACGTACTAGTACATGTACGAAATCCTTCTCCTGAATATTGATCACGTGACCATATACAAGGTGTCATGCTCTCGACTGGGTTACAAGAGTGCCTTTTCTTGCTACAAGTCTACCGGTCGATTGAGTAAATAAGGTGAAATTCCTCTATTACTTACTAATACTAATAATATATATTAAGATCTCTAATAACTTTACTCTATTTAACAAGTAGACGGCAAACTAGCTATTGTTTTCGGGAGGGTTTGGCCGCTACTTTCTGCAGCCAACTTGCTAAATCTCGCGCTGCTCTAATGCTTGCGAACGTACTAGCTCTGCAGGAACACTAGATTCTCGTCTTGACTTCTTAAGGAACCTCTTTAGATTTCCTTGGCAATATCTAGTCTAATACAATTTCGTTGCCCCATCTTCGGTCATCCCAACTTCGATCATCTATCTGATCTCCGATTATTCCATCGGGTTGAAGAAGCAAAAGAGAGAAATTAATTATTGGAATTAGACGATTTCAGAAAATGCCATCCATTTCTACGTGATCTCTAACAAATTCAAGTAAATCCACTTTAGCGCCATCTCGTGGTTTTACTTCTTGGAAAGTGTAAGTCTCAAGTGTAAGTCTCGGCAGTCGCAACTGCTAAAGAGGCCTACGGGACGACAGAGTAATTCCCTCCTCTTCTCGAGTCACTGCAAATCTTTCTTTGTAGACTTTCCAGCTCCGAATCCAACGCTTGCTGGTCGTCTATCTTTTTGGCGGCTTCGAAATCGATCAAATAGGCTCGAGACGGCTGGACCACAAAGTTATGTTTGTTCACATCTCCATGGTGTATGCCAAGACCGTGTAGATTTGATATCGCAGTTTGGCAAAGTTGCAGATCAGAGTATCCGGCAGGACGGCCATGTAACTTCTGAAGTAGGAAACCAATCACCCTCTCACCCTCGATTAAATGGCCGAGGAACTCAGGGCCGATGTCGTGCCCTTTGATCCATGAGTACACTTGCGTTTCCTGGCTGTAATGATCTATCTCCCATGGAAATCGAGCGAACTTGACGATGACTGGGACCTTGAATCGAGGTGTGGTTGCTTCATAAACGTTGGGTAACAGCATTTTACCCATGTTGAGCGAGAGATAGTCAACAAACACTGGATGCCAAGTATGCTGGATACTTGAAAAGGTTCTTTCGGTCGTCCAAGCGAAGCGAGGAGACATCCTATCGTCACCTTTGGCTATGTGGCCGAGGTTCCATTCGCCAGACGGGAGCTGCGGTAACTTAGAGACCAGAGCTTGAGGGAAGGTAAGATCTTCGACATCGTAGACCCCGGAATCGATAGAAATGTATTTGAAATGTTTGCCATCAACAAGGACTCGGTAGTAGCTTTCTAGGCCCGTGTCGTCAACAGACAAGTGAAGGATCTTTACATCCTGCATCGCGCTTTATTGCCGGCGGTATTCGATCGTATCGTAACTAAAGATGTAAAATATCAGGAATATTGCTTCAATATAAGCACCAGGAGGTTTTGCCCAGATGACTAATATACGCACCGACCTGAACTCAATACGCGTACTTCGTAGTTCGTTCTACTTCGTCGTGCGAAGGTATACTCAGGAATGAGCTGAGGGTGATGGCTATCTGAATAGATGGAATAGTACAGATGCGCTGCAAGTTTTAGATCTCATCAAACAGAACAAAGCGCTACACTTTCAGTACTTCGCAGTTGACTGGCGCTGGGCACGACACAGAATTTCTATTTCGGAAACCGGCAAAAGAAACAAAAGCCAAAGTGACTGTTCTATTTCTCGCGAGGTGAATACCGTACGAATTGGTTTATAAGAGATCATTTTCATGGGGGCAACTAAGTTACCTAAGTCAACTAAGTTCCTTAAGTCAAGTGAGTTACCTAGATTAAATGAGTCACCCAGATCAAGTAAGTTACCTAGATCAAGTGAGTTACTTAAATCATCTGAATAGACATTTATTCAAAATGATATCTTATAAACCAACTCGTACGGTACCAGCCATTTTAGAGTTGGGCCAGGAATCCTTCTCTTGTGTATGGAAGTACCCAATCGCATTCAATTAACTGAGGTGATGTGTTAGCCGCGCGCCTTTTAACGTGAAATAATCTCTATCTATTTTCAAATCTACAATCAGTTGTCTCTACATTCCAGACAATAATATCATTTCAAAAGAAATGTGGTACTATCCTTAGATGGGGAGATTTTTTATTGTTTATCTATATAGTCAGCGAGGGACTATGTCCATACTTGTAGGATATGACATAGTGGCAAAGATCACTTCATTCTTTTGTTTATCAGTTAAGGTCTAATGGAACTAGTCACTCACTGTAGCTATATTACAACTGTGTTATATTGAGGATTGTTTTTATTAGAATATACAAGCTTTAAATTAGATACCGAAATCAAGTGAGTTACCCAAGTCAAAATAATCTCTTATAAACCCATCCGCACGATACTTCTTTCCCCCATTTCAAGATTCACTTACATTGTCAAGGACACATTGCATGAGTTGGAAGATTTGGGAGAAACGAAAACAATAACACTTATTACTAACTTTTGAAGATCACTTGATCCCTTTCATTAACTATCCCACTAAAAAAAACATTCCAGAAAAACAGAAGATAAAGAAAAAGGACATAGGAAAAACCGAGAACAATAGACAGATAAGAACACTTATTCCCACCCATCAAAGATCACTTGATCCCTCTTTGCCTCTTCGGTCTAGTGGAACCAGCCACTTACCTTTTCCCACCACCTCTTCTCCTCTCCGCTTTCGGCGCCTCTCACTTTCCATGGTCAAGGATTTGCTGGATGAGTTGGAAGAGTTCTGTCGCCATCTGTTGATTACCTAGATCCTTGGAGAAGCGATCAGGATGAAAGCGTAGTCTCTCCTTCTTGAGCCAAGCTTCGGTAGAGTTCCCCGTCCCCTTCAACAGCGTTCTCAATTCGTGATGGCAGATACCCAATTTCTCTCCTTTGACACACCTCTTTCCGTGATTCTTGCACCCAATTTTTGGAGGTTTGGGGAAGATTTTTGTTTGCTCTGAGAAGTAGGCAGTGCAAGATTCTTGCCAACTCTTGAAGAGTTTTGGGATTTCTAATTGGAAGAAGATCTTTCGTCTCAGTTCTGCTTCTTCTGCCTCTGCTTCTGCGCGTTGTCGGGCTTCTTCTGCTTTCTTTGCTTCTTCCTGTGTTCTCTTGTGTGCTTCTCGCCGGATCTTGTAGAGTCTCTGGGTTTCTGGATCATTGTCATCTACTCTGAAGTCGAAAGTCGAGAAGTTTTTCGTTTTGGCTCGTCCCTTGTTTGCTGCTCGGCGCTTCTTTTCTGCCTCTAGTTCTTCGCGTCGGCGTGCTTCTGCGGCTCTCTTCTCTGCTCGTTCTTGTTCAGGAGCTGCTTTCTTTTCTGCCTGTTCCTGTTTCCACTGCGCTTTGTGGTTTTCTCTCTCGTTCTTTTGCTTCTCTGCTTTCTCTTTCTTTTCTTTTGCTTTTTCGCGTCGGGGTGCCTCTTCGGCTTTCTTGTTTGCTTGTTCTTGCTCAGAAGCTGCTTTCTTTTCTGCTTGTTCCTGTTTCAACTGCACTTTCTGTTTTTGTCTCTCATTTATTTTCTTCTCATCTTCCTCTTTCTTTGCTTTTGCTTCTTCTCTCCGGCGGGCTTTGTTGCTGGCTTTTTTGCTGTTTAGTGGAGGTGGATTGCTGCTAGGATTGTAGTCGTCTTTGAAGAAGTAGGATGCGGAGCCTGTTGATTCTTCTTCTTGTGTTTGAGAGTGAGAGTGAGACTTCGATTTTGATTTTGGTTTTGGGTTTGAAGAAGTTTCTTCTTCTTCCTCCCACCAATTCTGCTCATCTCCAGAAGTGGTTGAGGCTTCCGATTCCGCTTGCCCGAAGCGGCCAGTGTTGTTTGTTGGATTTGCCATGTTGACGAGCCGTTGGTGATTGAGTGTTCTGGTTGCTGAAGTTGATGTGGATGAGATGAAGCATAGGATTGTAATGCGAATGTAGCAGATATAAGAATATAATTGGCAATACTTGTTTTCTTTGTCGCAAAATAATAACTAGAATGATTATGTTAGCTCGTTAGTATTGTTTTGAATTAAAACCTTTGTAGTTAACAATTGTATAGTTTAGGGGCTTTGAAGTTTCACAAGGTGTTGAAAGGGTGTATAAAGCTTATTGTATACACCTGCACAATAGCTTTGTAAACTCTTTGGTTATTACTGCTTCAGTCCAGGACAAAGCCATGAGCAATCAGTGCTTCATACTTGTGGAAATTAAAGCTTGGAGAAACCTTTGAAACCTTTGAAACCTTTGTTTCCACTTGCTGCCCTGAGTATCGTAAAGCCAGGGCCCGTCTCTAATCGTGCTCCACAATATATTTTTTGTTCGAAATTATTACGAGGAGGATGAAGATAAACACGAAGCTGCACAAGGCTATAAAATGTCGGTGAGATGCCTGGACTGTCAACAGTAAATGCTCTTCGTCTTTAGAGAGCATCGACTTGGCTGTTTGGGCATTCTTCATCATTGTGTAGAAGGTGGACGTCGCTGGAAGATCGGTTGATCGGTCCTTCGGTTCTTCGCTTATTCGCTTATGGTACTAGTGGATCCGTGAGATATTTATAGCAAGTATGTGCACTTCGATAATTGTCTTTACAATACTTCATAATAGTGCGCAAAGCCCGTGATTATTGAGGAAATGGCTTTTAAAAGCTTATGGTGCCAGCTCACGAATAATGAATGCCAACTGAAAGACGTGGTTTGAGTTGCCCGCTACTTGCACAATAAAAAAGACTATGCTCACGCTGCTGAGGTCTGGCTCTCGGCAAGAGTATGCTAAATACAGATGCCCCCTGAAATGATCATCGCCCAAGTTGGAATGGTTTTCGGCCGCTAGGAGATATCATTGGATCCGGTGTCTGGGGGGACCTTCGTATTGACCAAGGATAGTCGTGGGCCGCTTCCCCAACATGAGAACATGAGACGGGCTGGACTTGGGTGAATACCGGTAATCAGACAACAGATGACAGCAGGCACTTGTGGAAAGGGAGTGTGAAAAACGGTGAAAGGCAAAATCTCATGCCGTTGGTTCTGTACAGTAACTACTGTACTGTAAGAATTGTTTCTCTCTTTCATGCAGATGCAGGTACCGCCACGACTTACGGCGTAGTCAGGTACTTCCGCACAATTAGTGCACCTACACCGTTGTGGAGCGCCCGATCAAGCCATCGCTCAAGGGAATGACGACGTCCCCCCAGCTTCCCGCGCTGTACCGCGCCTGCGCGTGGAACGCCCAAGATGCTTCCAAGAGACACGAATTTGGAGGGGGTGGGTCAGAATCAGCTCGCTGCATCGTTCATGCCTGCATAAACATCTGATCACACCAATTGCATCACGCATCGTTGGGATTTGTTTGTGTAATAGCGACCATAATAATAATCATAATAAATACTGTATTGAATAATAACAATCCCACTGTACCTGTTCTTGGGTTGCAGTAGCGGTAGAAAAACTTGGTTGTGGAAAATAAGAGAGAAACAGAAATAGAAACACAACAGACTACTTACAATGGATTGTTATTTCGTTTGTGTTGGTCTAGATTTCTGCATCCCCGTTTCCGACTCTCCTGAAGGTCGTGAATGTCTTCTGAATCACATGGATTATTCCTCAATTTATTATTTTGAGTGGGTTTCGGTGATTGAAGAAGAAGGCTGAGTACCTACAGTCGGGAGAGAAAGAGCGGGTCAACATCGCTTGGCTCAAGGACTGCTGGCTTTTTTCCAGTTTTTGCAAATTTGTGGAC
Organism: Pezicula radicicola; assembly: GCA_003008705.1. Taxonomy (NCBI): domain Eukaryota; kingdom Fungi; phylum Ascomycota; class Leotiomycetes; order Helotiales; family Dermateaceae; genus Pezicula; species Pezicula radicicola. Next base: position 1,067,504 of record PDUO01000001.1, on the reverse strand, counting down.
TGGGCGGACTGCTTGCTGTATGCTGCTACATACTACTACTACAGTACAGTACCACAGTACTGCCGCTACTCGCACGCCCACCCTGCCCTGGCCTGCCTTTGTGCCTCCACCCCTCTCCCCTGTTCCAGCCCAAAAGCTTGTTCGCGTACGAACACTGAACCATGGTGTATGGTCAGCCAGAGCTTTCCATAAATAACTTCTCGTCCAGATCTCCTTCTTCTCCTCTTCATCAACACACGTCAAGTCACCACGACACCTCAATCTTTGTCCTGTCCGCTGTCGTTGTTCACGTCTTTCTCTCTTTTGCTAATTTCCAAACTACTCACACTCGCTACAAATTTCTTTGAAGATGCGTTCTTCGACTTTTCTTGCCGTTGCGGCTTCTCTTTACACTCCTTCTGCTGCTACTGTTTACCAGGGTTTCAACTACGGTGCAACCTACTCAGACGGGACTGTCAAAGTCCAGTCAGACTTTGAAGAGGAATTCAAGACCGCAAAGGCCTTGGTTGGCAACACAGGATTCACCAGTGCCAGACTCTACACCACAGTCGTAAGTTGTTCTTCCCTCCGGTGATCGGCAACCCAGAGTTGGACGACCCGATCTCCAGATCGATCAACACCGCTAACCAAAGCGCAGCAATCTGGCGGCGGTCCCATCTCAGCCATTCCAGCAGCTATTGCACAAGATACTTCCCTTCTTCTAGGTATCTGGGTCTCGGGCGGACAAGCTAGTGTCACTACCGAAATCGAAGCTCTCACCTCAGCTATTTCCACTTACGGAACCTCCTTCACCGACCTCGTTGTCGGTCTCTCCATCGGTAGCGAGGATCTTTACCGTAACTCACCTACTGGTATTGCAGCCAAGGCTGGTGTCGGAGCTGACCCTGAGACCATCGTCTCATATATCAACCAAGTCAAGACTGCTCTTGCCGGAACTGCCTTGAGCGACGTCTCCATCGGTCACGTCGACACATGGACTGCCTGGGTCAACGGATCCAACAGTGCTGTTATCGACGCTGTCGATTGGCTTGGCGTGGACGCATACCCATTCTTCCAGAACACTGAGGCCAACGGAATTGAGACTGGCAAGAGCTTGTTCACGGAGGCCTACGATTCTACCCAAGCTGTTTCTGGAGGAAAGCCAGTGTGGATCACTGAGACCGGATGGCCAGTCAGCGGTGACACCCAAGGTGACGCTGTCGCATCCATTGATAACGCCAAGACCTTCTACGACGAAGTTGGATGTGGATTTGCATTCGGCAACATCAACACCTGGTGGTACATTCTGCAAGATGCCTACCCAACCACCCCCAACCCCAGCTTCGGTGTTGTCGGTACCACTCTGAGCACCACACCTCTGTTCGACCTGTCTTGCTCCAACATCACCTCAAGCACCAGCACCTCTGCCACCGCAACTGGATCTAGCAAATCATCTGCCTCCAGCGCTGCAGGCAAGTCCGGATCAAACTCTACCGTCTCAACCACCCTCGCCAGCGTCGCTGCTGGATCTACTGGATCTTCTACCGGCTCTGGATCTGGCTCAAGCAACGGCACCTACACTGCCACTAGCAAGACCGCCACCACTGCCAGTGCCACCGGCTCCTCAGCATCTTCGTCCTCCACAACCGTCAGCACTGGCGCCGGCTCAACAATTTCCGCATCGGTTTTCGGTCTCTTCGGCGCTCTTCTCGCCATGATGGTGGCTTTGTAAATTAGCGATATTTTTATAATGGCATAACGGCTGGGGAATTGCTCGTTAGGAAAACTGCATCACATTGAATGTATACATGGAGGGAGCATTACTATACTGGCTGGTCTTTTTCAATATCTGGGACTCAAGTAACAATAATAGAGGAGTCACAGCTTCGACTGTTTCATAAATCCTTCAAAATAAATACCTTTGCACATTCAGTATCCTTGTTCCTTGTGAAATGATGATGGCTTGCCTTCGACTTTGTGATTTTGTTGGTTGATGTAGCCTTGCCTTCATTGTATTGTTAATTTGCTCGCTTACGTGACTTCCCCCTTTTCATTCAGTCGCTTCTCAGAACACTAAGTATCTATCTTAAGGCCTTCAAAACTTTAAGCTCCCAAGGCTCACTTAGTCGCGCTAAAAAAATCATAATTGATTTGCTTCGCGTCTATTCCAAAGTTCCTTTGTTGACGTCACGGGATTGAGGGCCAATGCGTCGACGCGTCAAACCTAGATTCACTCTGTCACATCGACGTGCACAGCTTCTAGCAGTGCAAACACGAGTATATTTGACGTTCAACATCGACCGTCATAGACACTTGGACAATGCCTCTTAAAAGAAAGACGCCGCTTGCTGCGGCAGATGCCAATTCAGCTCCTGCTGCAAAGCGGCTTTCCACTGATGCCGCGAAAGGTGTTGTTGAGGGCTTGGCATCTACGGCTGCTCCGAAGGACTTGAAATACTCAAATGCGGAAGTTGTACGGCTGCCTGACTACGGGATTTCCTCTTCGTTTTCGTGTTGCGATCCTGTTTTTTATCAGTTGGTTTGGAGCTGACTTTTATGGTAGTTGAAGGATATCACACCGCCTAAGACGATCCAGATTGGTTGGTCAGCAGATGATGATGAAGACGAAGAGCCCGTGAACGAAGAAGAAGTAAATTTTAACGAGGTGACGGATAAGGATAGGGAGAAAGCGGCGCTTATCGTTGCGCGCAGAAGTAACCGGATGTGGAGTAATTCGATGCCATTGGCAAAAAGGTTGTTGACATATAACGATGATCGCACCGTCCACGACGACTATCCCGAACTAAATGAAGAGGGGAAACCTGCAAAGAATCGTACTCTTAATCAATGGCTTGCTATAGCAGGCCTTCCTGTTCCTCCTGTCCCTGAAACCGCTAAGGCTAAAGCTGCAAAGGCCGAGGCCTGTCCTGGGGTTACGAAAGAAGGGTTTATGGTTACCGAGGCGGGGACGGAGATGTATAACGAGTACATCGAGGAGTTTTCGAAACGCGATCAGGATTCGCATGGCATGTATATCTACAATGACTGGACTGGATATGGGGTCACTGAATTGATGGAGAATATCATGGCTGGGTTCAACGAGGTGGTTTTCAAAAAGGATGTTGACCCGTTGAAGAAGTGGGCGCATGTTGAGGGTTTAGCCTTGTTTGTTACTATGGGACCAGTTCAAGAGTGGATGAGTGGGTTTTGCCTTTCTACCTAGCTGTGTCTGAACATGTGAGTTTCTAATACTGACGAGTGTCAGTGAACGACGATTCCGAGGGTGTACAAGAAATCCTGGACTTCTACGGCAGCTTCCTTCTCACAGCCCTTGATATACTTCAAGAAGCAAATCTTCTCTCTCCTACATCTCCGGTCCCAAATATCGAGATCATCACACTTCTCATTCTGGACTTTGTGGAGACGCACGTTACGGATGTCAGTTACAGTATTGATTGGAGTCATGAAGTCGTTCACTTCATGGATAAAGCTGGGCTTGAGATGAAATCGAGGACTGATCTTAGTATGGGTTGTGTAAAATTGTCCAAAGCTAAGATTGATAGTTTGAGGAATGCCTATCAGGCGAGGGAAGCCAGGAGTAAGAAGAAGGGTATCCCAGCCAGAGATTGGAAGAAAGAGGTATGTTTGTTTGTTTCTTCATCGCACAATTTTGATGAGGCTAGATAGCTAATGATCATTGGTAGTATGCCAAGTTTAAGAGACAGGGTCATACAGGTGGTACGCAATACGATATTACCAAGATGAGCGCAGCCGAAAAGAAAAAACACAGTTTTGGGTCGTAAAGACTTTTCTGAGTTCGTGGCCCGTTGTCACTGACGTGTTGGTCTGGTTAATGGTTCTTGTGCTATTAGGGCAGGACTGGCTCCCTGGATTATAAATTCATCTTTGTAAGAAGCAATTCTGTGTATTAAAAGTAAATCTTATAGTTTTAATGGCCAAAGTATGGCTCCTGTTATACTCGTGTTCAATGCTTAATGCGGTGGTAGAAGGGATTAGTGGGTACATTTCTATTAGCTTCGGGTTGCCGCCCTCCTTAGATAGGTAGGTAGGTAGGTAGATAGGGCCTGTGAGAATAGTCTACAGTTTCAAAGCCTAGATAGGGTCACTAAAGGGATAGTAGCTCTGATTGATAGGTGCATTGATGCATCTCTTAGAGCAGCCTTGTCGGGCGTGACAGTGGATTCTGCTTCTTCAATCTATTAGGTATTATATGATTAGATTATCATGCTCTTAAGAGCACTGATCAATCTGAACTTGGAGGTGAGATCTGTACATTCTTTATTACCGTACGCGTTGTTTTATAAGAGACTGTTTTAAGTTACCTACCTAAGTGAGTTTTTTTAATCAAGTAAGTTACTCAAGTCAATTTCTTATGCCTAAATAGATAGCTATTCAAAAGGATCCCTTATAAAACAATTCGTATGGTAGACGGTTGCTAAAAGGGAAGATAGGGTTTAAATTTGAGAAGGCAGCCCTGGTGGAATAGTTAAGCGAGGAATATCCATTCCCCTATTCATACGGCAGCCGAGAAACAGCATTTTACCCTGTACTATTCAAGTACGGCAGCCTATTTATCTCCCAACAGCACTCATCAACCACAACCACAATCACAACCACATGAAGTCAGCATCCATGTATCATAACTATCTGGGATCGACAACACTTGTTTGAAACTGCCCGACTCCTATGACAGGGTACGGAAATACGACGATTGATCTTGGGTCCGGACACAAGTCTTTTCCGCAGCGCCGAGTCTGCGTCAAAAAGAAGGCTGAAACTTTTGTCACCTTGTCCTGGCGTCTGCACATTGCACTCGGATCTAAGGATGGGCTTCCACAGAGACCACAAGGCAACCATTATACAAGGTTCTACGGATGCATTTGCACGATCTGTACCGCTGTCAGACGCCTAACTGAGTGCTCCGAAACAAGTGACGTATAGCTGTGCATCAATCGTGAACGAATCATCACATCATGAGCTCTCCGTTCATCCATTAGCTAGATATCCAAGTGGAAGCTACAAGGAGGTTCACCCAGTCAAGCAGTTGATACGTTGCAGATACTCCCCCAAGCCACGTTGTTGAAGTTGCGATATCGAGAGCTCCCCGTCACTCACCCAACGTCTACACAGTTCCCAGTCTGAAAAGTTTCAGCCAGGGCCAATTCCAACACTCTTCAAAAAGCCATTCTCAACCGTTTCTGCAGCCAGTAGCGCTGTGCTGGCTATATCTGCACCTTGCGCACCTATCTTAAAGTATCGTAAAGAAGATTTGATGGGAATGGACAAGGTCAATCTCAGGCTCAGACACTTTTGAGCAGAAATCTGCAAGTCGCAGTCTTGGCCGCCTGAATAAAAAGCCCCTGATCAAATTACGAGCTATGGTAAACCAAACCATGCCAGGAATTTTCTCTCATGGATTCTGCCTTGTAAGAACAAGGGGATAGTCTGCCTCGTTCTGTCAGCATGCTGGCGCAATTCTCGAATGCCATATCTAACAAGGCAAGTTGTTTCTAAGCCATGCATAGCAGCTGCAGTATTAAGTTTGTTGGATTTTGGAAACAGATGCTGTCTCTTTCTTCCCTTTTCGGGAGAATCCATCCGCGCTTCGTCTCAAAAGCTATCTACTTGCCTGCCTTAGTAATAAACGCTCCATCCACCATACATTCGGAATTTTATATAAAGAAGTCTCTGCCTGTATCATTATCAGACCGAATACATTCTATCAATCAAGGTGCACAAACATTCATAAAATCCGTAACTTGACATACACTTCTTCCAAACTCTCGTGCAAAATATTGCTCACATCGTCAAGATGCCTCCCTTACGAAATCCAGACACCTCGGACCAACAATTCAGGTTTGCAGCTCCAAATACTGCTCTCCCTGCCTACGAGTCGCCTACATATGAAGATGCCGCATCTCACTTTGAAACTGCTACTGCTGCTGCGTCTAACCCCGCAAACCAGCCCTTACTTACAGAAGACCCTTTCAGCACCGAGGCTAGTAGGCAACTCTTTGATGCCATAGACCAGCTCCGGAAATGTGGCGCGGGGCAAGATATAGATTTGCCTGAGGTTAGTTGTTACGAATTCTACAAATATTGGAAGCTTACGCTGCATAGCTTGTAATTGTCGGCAAACAATCCTCGGGAAAGTCTTCTCTACTTGAGAGCCTTACTGAGATACCCTTCCCCAGTGATGATAATTCATGCGTTACAAGGTTTGCCACTCGTATAATATCTCGAAGGTCTTCACCTGGCACAGCCGACCTGATCAAGGTCTCTATCGAGGCAGGTGCTGTAGAACATGGCGATGCGAGACTTTTTGGGTACGCGGATGTTGATGGTCGAACGGGAAGCTTCAATCCATCAGTTGAGTCATTCACGAGTGAAGGTTTCCTACAGATCATGGAACAGGTAATGCCTTGTAACTCAGCATGAGCTCAGGACGTAGCTTACATAAAACAGGCCAAAGAAGTGATGTCTATTACTAAAGACCGAAACTTCTCTAGTAAGGTCCTCAAAATCGAACTTTCTGGACCAGATCGCTCCCACTTTGCCATTCTAGACTTACCAGGAATTTTCGAGTCAGAATTTGGCGGCCGTACAAGTAGAGAGGCCAATGGAATTAGACAATTGGTGACACGCTACATGAAGCAGCCCCGGAACATTATCATGTAAGATATCAAGCACATCCATTAACTCACCTTTAGCTGATGTGTGTGTAAAAGATGTGTTGCCGAAGCTACTGATGATCTAGCAAACCAACGCATATTCCAGTTGGCAAACGAAAATATTGACGATCCTTCGCGAATGGTTGGAGTTTTTACAAAATGCGATCGGCTCGAAAAGCCAGACAAGGTGATGAATAGAGCGGAGACTTCAAAGTTACCTTCACTAATAATTAGCTCAGACTATAAGTATTGTCAACAACCACGAGGGAATAGGTGGTGTGGCACTCAATGGATGGTTTGTAGTTAGAAATCGAGGTTCTACAGAGAAAGATTTTTCCTCGGCTGATCGACAAAAAGAAGAGAATGCACTTTTCTCTAAACATCCTTGGGTAGAAATTCCTGAGGACAGACGTGGGACCGCTATGCTCAAGAGGTTCTTAGCTAATTTGCTCTGCCGACGCATTCGTGAAGCCTTCCCGGGGATGCAGAAAGCAGTGCAGAGCCTGTTACAAAACGAACATGAACACCTACAAATTCTTGGCAAGGAAAGGTCTACTCAAGCACAACAACAGGAGTTTCTGCGGGCCATTGCACAGCGCTTCCGCGCTCTGGCTGACCAAGCACTTAAATCTCCGGCAGAACTACCTTTTGATGACTTGAAGCTGCGAGGGATGATACAGGAAATGAATGCTTCTTTTGCACTCAATCTCAAGAAGCATGGTCATCTGTACGAATTCTCTGATATTGAGAACGGAACACGAGCAGAACAACAGCAGAGGGTTTCTGTAGATATGAAGCAGGATTCAGACTCTGAGTCAGAATCAGACTCAGACAACCGATCTCAAGTATGTTCTCCAAATAAGAATATTTGGTCACAAGCTAATTCTATCAGCAATTCAACATACAATCTGCATTCCACTCCCGTGTATCTATTCCGCTCACCCCGGAACGATCTCCCAGACGATCCAAAAAGAAGAGCCCGGCTGCCACTGTTCATCAACAGCCTAGTCTCTACGGAGAGATCAAGGCCCAGATCAAAGTTAACCGTGGCGAAGAACTCCCTGGAATCTTAAATCCCTCAATTCTGAAGCCCCTTATGAGAAAGCAGACGAGTAAATGGGAAGGACTTGCTGTGACTCATTCTCAGCACATTGCTGAGACTACCACCGCTGTAGCAGTCAGGATGTTGCATACGGTCTGCGCAGAGCAAGGTGTTCCAAACTATACAAGAAATGGACTTGAAGATCTTATCCGTCAAACGTTCGGCGCCCCATCAGAACGTCGACTCGTCAAACAAATATCAGAATTGTGTTACAGAATGGCCACTGGCCTTCTACAAACCAACAATGAATCCTTTCTCGAAAAGGTACGGAACTCCCGGAGACTACGCTTTGATGCCGCGCTTGAGAGATATAATCATAATGTACCAGGAGTCAACTTCTTTAGCACAGATATTACGGCACCTAGCCCAGGCTTGCGCAACTTGGTCCAGCAGTTGGTTATTATCAGTCCGGCCACGATCAAGCTCCTTTTTGACGAATTGCATTCTTCTCAACAAAAGAATACCGAAGACGAGATTCATGATTTACTAAAGGCATACTATGAGGTACGTACATACGAGTGACTAGTCTTCCGACCTATCAAGCGGTTGTCTTTCCGTCTTGATGGGGATCCGCAATTTTTATGCCCAGACCGAGTCCCGCTCACATACGCAGGTGGCACAAGAGGATTTCATCCACGATATCACGACCCATATCGTTGAGCCCTTTTTAAATGACCCCTCTGGCCCACTGATGGGTTTCTCTCCAGACTTTATTATGAACGAGCTACGCGAGGATCGAATCGAAGAACTGGGCGGTGAAGACGAGAGTGCTGTTATGAATCGTAAAGATACTGCTGCAAGAATCAAGAGGCTTAAGGAGGCACTAGAGATCTCAAGCAAGGCTTTGAAGAAAAGTAGGGTTGTGGAGTAACTTATGTTGTAAAGAGTAGGTGAAGTTAAGGAACATGAAGCGCGAAATGGCGTGAAGTCTTCTTTGAGCTGCTTTTCTTTGCCCTTCTTTCCTTTTCGTCGAGCTATCTGTGTACAATAGAGAACTTTGATAACGAGTTTTTGTTGTTTATAAGAAGGCAAAATTGACCACAAGGTACAAATGCCCTCAAAGCGTACCTAATCGAGTAGTAAGTACGACGATTGATCTTAGAGTTGGACACGAGTCTTTCCGCAACGCCAAGTCTGCGTCAAAAAGAAGGCTGAAACTTTTGTCGCCTTCTCCCGGCGTTTACGAGAACATCAAGGTCACATCAACCCATTACGAACCGACCGCTGTCAAATTCTCAATTGAGACCGGGACACATTTCAAAATAGCAAGGAAGTATAGCGCTGTATGAAGGACGTTGGATTTGATTTACAGACCCTTCCAACTGCTTAGATCATAAGCCGTGAGGAGCCGTCAAAATTAGTACCGTGGTCAAAATTTTGGAAGCTGCATTCTAGGTCAATGTCACGGAGTATAGTGCTCCTAGTTTTCCGCCTAAGAATTATGCCCTCATGGCTGTCCAGTTTCAACAAGACTGATGGTCTCTCCTTGAGTGAGAGTTGTGCACCCAACATTCCATACTCCCAGTCTCTGGCTTTGAGGAGGCAACTCCCATCGACCGGTGGCCATTTCTGCGGCCAGTAGCGCTGTGCTGTCTACTGTGTCACCATGCATAAGACCCTAGTTAAAACTCATATTTGAGAGATGAAGATGATAACATACATTCTTCTTCTTGATAGCCACAAATTTCTGTATTCTTAGCTACACCTAACAGATTTAACTTGATCAAGCGTGTGCTTAATTGGGCAAAATGTATCGGGCGAGCTGTTCAAGCTGTTACAAAGGTCGTTTGATTCTGCCTTGCCAACTCCTGTTGAAGGCGCTGTGTCGCAGCAGTCGTGGTTCTATTCGTAGTTCCATACTACCGGGACGAGGGAGAGATGTTAGATTCTGTCTCTGGCCAAGTTTGTAGAAGTTCAGAGGCAGCATCCTAGGACTTACGCCTTCCGATGGTGTATTAGAATCGAATCCAAATTGGCAGCGCGCTTGAAGCCATTCAGTTATTCGCTGACCTCGGTTCTTGCTTTTACAATATATTATTTAGAGTCAGAAAGACGAGCTGTTAGCTGCCCTTCCTTCTCATCCTAACGTTTGCCTCATTTAGTCCGTACTAGCAATTTATGAAATACTCGACATTATGGATATTACGCATATAGAAGCTAGGGAGATAATAGAACAGATTGCAAGGGACTACGGTTGGCTGTCCCAGACCGAGAGAGAAGGGAGCCATGAAGCAGCCTTGAGAGCCATTGAGAATTTTAGACAACAAATGGGGTCTTCAGCACGAATGTAAGCTCACCAAAAAGAGCTTTTATATGAACAATACTTACTGGACTACACATTCAAGGTTGGCAACAAATCTATATGGAAGTCAAGCTCGTTTCCTCTTCGAATTGGTCCAGAATGCGGAAGATAACTCGTACTCAAGAACTCGCGAGAGCCCCTTGATCACATTCGATGTTTATCCGAATGAGATCATTGTTCGTTCCAACGAAGATGGATTCAGCATCGACAATGTCGAAGCAATTTGCCGCATCGGAGGGAGCACTAAGACGGGACGGCAAGGTTATATCGGAGAAAAAAGAATCGGGTTTAAATCCGTTTTCATGGTAGCTTCAGAGGTCCATATCCAGTCAGGGCCTTTTTCGTTCTATTTTCAGCATCACAGGGGCGATAATGGAATGGGAATGATCACTCCAGAATGGGAAGATCCTGAAGAGGTTCTCCCAGAGCCGCTGACAAAAATGAGGTTGTTGCTCTCTGACACAGTGGACCGCGCGAGCCTAGACCAACAATTCCACGAGCTGCCCGAAACTATTCTTCTCTTCTTGTCCCAAGTCAAGAAACTTCATATCAACAAATACAGCCACAGCGCGGAACCCATAGATTGTGCCACATATTCTTGTGCTTACAATGAACCGAATCGCTTAACAACACTGACTAAGATGTCTGAAGTCAATGGCGAAGTACAAGAACAAGAAACGCGTTTTTATATCACACGGAGAGAACTAAGAGGGCTTCCGCGTCATGAACAACGCGAAAATACAACTGCAGAAGTTGTCCTCGCTTTTCCAGTTGATGGCCAGTCCAATCCACAAATACAACGACAACAAGTTTACGCTTATCTACCAATGAGAGATTTCGGGTTCACTGTAAGTCATTATTGTTATACTAACTTGAACATACTAACAATGATAAGTTCCTAATACAATCCGATTTTGTGACGCAAGCTAGTCGCCAAGATGCCATGGATACGCCCAGGAACGTCGCAATTCTTGACGGAGTAGCAGAAACGTTCCGGGATGCAGTATTACAATTTTCTGAGCATCCTACGTTGCAGTATACATGGATCCAGTATTTCCCAAAGGACATACCGCAAAGCTTTTGGACACAGCTTCCGCAGAAAATTAAAAGAGCTCTTGCAGCTACACCTTTCTTACGCTCTCAAGGCAGTAGGGAGCTCAAGAAAATCTCTGAAGTCTTCACACTTACTAGAGACTTCCGCGACAGAGATGGCAACCCACTCTTTGCAGATTCAAATGAAGGACAGTTTCTTGCTTCAGAGTATCATCGCTTGAACCTCCATTCATTTGGAATTCTGCGTGATCTGGGTGTGAGCAATCTCACCTGGGATATTATCATAGACAAGCTTCGCACAGATGTCAACTCTCCTGCTTCAAGACTGAAGGCGCCTGGCACAGATGAGGACTGGCACAGTCGATTGTCAACACTTCTTTGCAAAGTCTTCGCGCTTGAAGGAATGTTCGCTGGGCCATGGGAAAGTTCATTGAGGCAAATTCCATTCATTCCATTGCAAGATGGAACTTATGTTTCTGCCGATGTTGGTGAAATCAATTTTCCCGAATCAGTTGGGATAAGAATACCGACTGACCTTGGGCTGCGGCTTGTTCATTCTGCAGCATACGAAAATACGGCAAGGAAAAGACTGTTCGAAAAACTTGGAATTGGAGAAGTCCCATTACTAGAGGTAACAAACCATATTTTTGCCAAGCATAATGCTGTCGATAGCAGGACAATCAGTAAAGTTGTATCTGTGGCACATTTACGATATTTATATCACGCCAGAAATACTTGCCGTATTAACGGAAGAAGTCTATGGGTCTTTGATCTTTCAAATTCTAGGGTGTCGACTCGTGCGGATATATATCTGGACTCTAATGACAGATTTGGCGCTCGCGAGCTCTTGCAGCCACATCCAGCCCCAATAAGTGCTCCTGGTATGAATGTCTCCTTTCTCAGTCATGATTACACCAGTTCGGAGGACATTAATGAGCACGGAGCCCAACGTTCTTCGTGGCTTACCTGGCTTCACAACCACGTTGGAATAAAGCGTCAACCTCGACTTACTGATGAGCGCTCCCCATCTCAGCTGTCGTCTATTTTCCGTTACTTGGCTGAATATCGACCCGACATGTTTATTGGTACTTTAGCAGCTCATTGGAGTTCGTATGAACCATTGTGTCTAGAGTCCAGAGAATTGCTTGCCGAAATATCACAAGTTAGAGTCCGATGTCGAGGTGAACTAAACTTACCATTGCACACAACTTTCTGGTTATCGCCTGCACTCGAACGTCGTTGCGGCCAGTTCTTGAGAGGTGATGAGGAGTTCCCCTTTCTAGAAGTGGACCGGCCAAATACCATGACGTTGAACTGGGACTTTCTTGCCAGATTCGGGGTTAACTTCTTGGAAAGTTTGCCTTTCTACCTCAATATCCTCCAAAGTATCAAGCGATGTAGCGGAGGGAACGCTACGGTGGAAGACCCAGATAGGATTCTAGATTTGTACAAAGCCATCCAAAACCAGCTAATGACGACCGCCCCAGTCTTTAGGAGAATTCTTTTGGACAGAATTCGGTGAGTTTGAAAAATATGAACAGTTGCAAGTCTGACAGTATACAGGGAAGCGTTCAATGAAGGGTCATAGCACCTTTTGGGATCCGGGCAGAAAATCTCTTTCTGCATGATACAAAGATTGGAGCCGCAGGAGAGCTCTATGTAAGTCGATTTTCCTTGTCGAGTATCGCACTCACCCAGCTAATGTAAACTATAGGTTTTTGAAATTCTTACGAGATTAGAGCGAGCACTGCCTAACTTTGGTATTGGTAACTGGCAAAGTACCATTCGTAAACACGTTCGAGAACACCCAAGTTACTATAATATTGAAGAATGGAGAGGGACTGAGACAGCGGACCTCGCTTACCATGATACCGAGGGAGATTTCACAAGACTTTTAATCAGCAATGGTTATCCATTGAGCTTGGATTTGGAACATCGCCGGCCAAAGTACTTCCTGGAGGTCAAGACGACCACAAATACATGCGATACTAGGTTCTTCATGAGTAGGAGCCAATTTCAAAGAGTAAGCTAGAATATTCTGCTGCACGTCTACCCGGGCCAGACAAAGCTAACAGTTCTTCTTAGATGCAAAGAATGACATCCACTCACCACAACAATGTAAATCCCGAGATTTATATTATCTTCAGAGTCTTCAATCTGGGAAGGGCCGACATGGACATGAAGGTCTACCTTGATCCAGAGGCGCTGCGGTTGACTAATGAACTGGAATTCACAATTGAATCATATTCTGTCAAGCCAGGGATGGGTGCAGTTTTACCATGAATTGATCTACTAGAAATTTTCTTTCTTTTTGTAAACATATACCGATATCATGTGTCGTTTATTAGGCGTTATTTGTCTCCGATAAATCCGTACTACCTTTTTTTCTATACTGCAGTTAAACTCGTTGCGCATCCGAACTACATGTATTGTGTAGTGAAATCATATTATCGGAATCTCTCCGAGTAGAAACAACTTGCTTGGTCTTTGGATTAGAAGCTGGGGTTCAGATGCAGTGCTGGAATGAGGCCTTTTCCACAAGGGTTCTCTATGTCTAGTGCTCAAGTCCCTCAAGTCCCCCCTCTCCGAAATCAAGTGCCCTACAGTCGAAATTGCGTCAAAAAGAAGGCTGAAACTTTCTTCACTCCCATGCGTTAGGTATGCACACAAAGAAGTTGTTACTTAGGTTTATGAGATGTCCTCATAGGTACAATTACTCCTCGCTAACCGTTCCTGCAGCCAGTAGCGCTGTGCTACCCTCCGCGCCTCTGCACTCGGTTCGAATTGGCATTTGGATTTGAGCGGCAACGAACAACAGCGGCTGTGTTTATCAAGGGGTTATTTGAAAACTACGCAAAAAAGTATTGTATTTCTTAGGTCAAATATAAATGTTTCCTTTGCAAGTTTTCTTGAACGGCATGGAGCACCATTGGTTCTGTTACTGTACGATCTTTCAAAACCTCCCCGCTCGCTTCCGCTGTGTCGGTAATCTTTACTAGGGAACGCAACCTTACGAATACTTGTTCACCCTTCTTTCCAGGTCATGGCCTGATAGCTGTAACGAGTAAGTTTGTTGGACTTTGGAAACATTCATCGTTTCTTCAAATTTGCTAAGAAGCATCAATGCAGCCAGAGGCTGACGGCTCTGAGAATTGGTGTCCAAGCAATATTGGCTGCACTTATATACTCTGATTGCTTTCTCCAGAACGTGGTTTTCATAAGCATCTATATTCAAAATCACTTGATCTTAAATCCTACATACTGCGGACAAACCCTCGTTGTCTTTCATCCTCCACAAATATCACACTCGGTACTTGCACCTACCTTGCTGAGTGCCTCCATTATTTAAATTGGTCCTTTTGGATAACTCCAGCACCAGGAACCTGCAGTCCCGCACATTGCTGGTTCAACTGTTTACGAGGAAGCTCCATTTCAACGAACACTAAAGTTCCTAAAAGATATGGGCTTTCTCCAGTATCTCCGCATGGATCTTCCCAAAGATATACGAACAACAGCCCTCTTTATGAAATCCTGGTTCTTTTTGCTTTGCATACACATATATGCAGAATTTTCGGGAGCATTCAACCTTTTGGTAACCCTGTTTCACCAGGGATGCTACTCGCTATATGCTTTCAAGACTGGAAGGTTGACCCGTGGTCACCGGAGAGAGCGTCTCAAAACCATTGCACACCGATTTCAGGTTCTCGCGGACCAAGTACTTAAGTCTCCGGCAGACCTGCCATCTAATGATCTCAAACTTCGAGGCCGAATACAGGTTGAAAATGACTCTTTCGTGATAAATTTTCGGAACAATGGCCATTTCTACGAGTTTTGCCAAATTCATTCACCTGCAATATGGCCAATGGAGTCGTCGCCGAAGTTTACAGGAGATTTTGACCCGGAGATAAAGCCTAGTCTAGACAAACCATCACAAGTATGTTCTTACCTAAATATTGTTGAGGCATACACGTTAATATTGCCTTGTCACAGAAGATATTCCAATTCTATGGAGATATGCCTCCAACGCCAGAACAATCTCCCTCAAAACCGACAAGGGAACGTAAACCCGTTGCGCCACCCAAGTACTTCAGTATTTACACAGAAATCAAAGCCCAGATGCTAGCGAATCAATGCGGAAAACCACACGGTGTGACAAATCCAGCAATCTTAAGACCACTTATGAGGAAACAGACAAGTAAATGGAAGGAGCTTGCTGAATCTCATTGCATGCGTATTGCTTCAATGACAATGGAGGTAGCCATTAAGATCATGCATACGGTCTGTGCTGAGCAAGATCTGCCTAGCAACGTAAGAAATAGGCTAGTTGACTTCATATGTAAAGAATTTGGCGCCACTTCAGAAATTCGTGTGATGGAGGAGATATCAAATTTATGTCAGAGAAGGACGAATGGTATCTTGCAGACGAATAATGAGGCCTTTGTCAGAAAGGTACAGATCTCTCAAGAATTGCGATTCAAAGCTGCTATTGAAAGGTACAGAAGTCGCCGACCGGCTACTAGTTTCTTTAGTGGCCCCGAGTTCAAGGGCGTCGAATCTGTTGATCCAGGCTTGAAAGGCTTTCTTGAACCTTTGACAATCGTTGATCCTGATTCTATTATGGAGCTTTTTGCTGAGCTTCATCATTCCCAGCAGAAGAATAGAGAAGATGAGATCCATGACCTGCTCAAGGCATGCTACGAGGTATGTTCATATCCCTAGTTTTCACTTCCGTTAATACCAATCCACTGCAAGGTCATGTCTATTGATCCCATTCTATTCCATAACGCTTTCTCCGTCATCAATTTACTTACACTAATAATTGAATAGGTAGTACAAGAAGGCTTCCTCCATGATATCCTAGACAACATCATAGAAGACTACCTCAGCGATACGTTAGGCCCACTCATGGGGTTTTCACAAGACTTCGTTATGAAGCAGCTAAGCGAGGAACGGATTGAAGAACTGCTGGCCGGCATCAACATTGACTCTTCTATGGGCGAAAACATACAACCAGAACTATCAAAGAGTCTTTGAGTCGAAATGGAACTCAAAGAATTTTGATGCCAGGGCCGTTGAGTGAGTAATTACTCAGTAATGCTGTGGAAAGAATGCGGGGGAAGACTGAGGAGGCTGGAGACTTCCAAGTTTGACGCTTTTCAAACTGGTTTTGTTTTCCCTTTTCACTTTTATTGATTTGCCTATTTATGTACTATATGTGCCCTTCCCCATCTTTTTGGCGCCTATAATGAGCTACGAGAGCTATGTACTGTATAAAGTATTGTCCAACTACGAAGTTATATGCGCGAAACGAGGAACACGTGATACGTGATCACCTTAGACCTGAATAGGCAGCTTGAAATTTTTGATGGTCAAGTAGGTAATAAGTACGTAGGCATTAAATACCGTACGAATTGGTTTATAAGAGATCATTTTCATTAGGGCAACTAAGTTACCTAAATTAAGTGAGTTACCTAAATCAAGTGAGTTACCTAAATCAAGTGAGTTACTTGAATCATCTGAATAAATATTCATTCAAAATAATATCTTATAAACCGATTCGTACGGTATCTCTTGTATGATTGTTTTCATAATACTGCATGGCGCAGTATCTCAAGTCAAGATTGATGGATTGATAAGTCATACAGAGTAAACGACCGTACCTACCTGGTTTAAACATTAATTTAAGACCTGGTGCCTGGAAGGTGGCGTTCTCCCAAGCTCTCAACGATTGGCTGTCGATTCTTCTTTCTGGGTACCAACAACGATAGGATCGAAATCGGATTGTTTGTACAATCCACGAGCAGTGGTAAGATTCTTGAACCAAAAACATTTAACGTGGTAAAGCATAGTGAAGTGAAATTACCTAACTCTTTCTTGCACCGCTACGGCCCCAAAGTTCCTCAGTAATAAATGATAATGACGACTACAAACCACCTCAAACCCCTGTGCCTGCCACGTTGACGAGGGTGTTATCGTCAGGCAAGGAAGTATCCTGGCGATAACAAATCCAATATCACTGATAGAATGTTGTCAGAAGAGCCAGATACTGTACAGTATCTCGATGAAGATATTAATCTTCTTCGGCGTGAGGATGATACGAGTATGATGCCGTCGCTACGCAGACGCCGTGCCTCGTCCTAATAGCTACCTCCGTGACCTCGTAAGAAAGCTTTTCTAGAAGAAAAGTCGACCTTCCAAATCCAGTCTACTTCAATGAGGCGCAACGACGCACTGGCTCAATCGCTATCAAAGCTCTGAGTCCGTGAGCGAGGGTATCTGGAGAATACTCGGCTTGCAGAATCTTGGAGAAGATACGGTACTTAGAGGGGGAAAAAAGAATGAATCTCATCCCATCTCAACTCTCAACCTTGCGAACTCTAAACCGACTCACTCACAAACCAGACAGAAATCTGCCGCAGCACCTGCAGTAAAGATGGTGAATTATGGCAGATTTTCAGCCAAATTTCCGTTAATTATAATGATACACTGATACAGAGACAGTTAGTTGTCGGTACCTCTCTCATGAGCATGGTTAACCACGTATTGCTGCAGGACCGCCCCACCAAAGAGGCCCGAAGATAGGTCGATCTGCACGATATCAGGTATTTCCTTGCTAAACTACTGTACAGTATCGCGGTTATCCGTCATACCTCTATTTATTTTTCCTGGGAAGGAAGCTCCCAGTCCTGTCCACAAAAAGCTCGCATGGCCCCACGAAATTGTGAGCTTCTGTAGGTGCACCTCTCACTTCTCAACTGTACAATAATACCCGAGTTATACCTTCAAAAAGATGCGTTTCTCGACTTGTCTTTCGGCTCTAGCTATTGCTACCGGAGTTGCCTCTGCGGGAAGAAGCTTACAACATGTTGGCAAGAAGGCGAGGGAGGTCCCAAAGCTCGAGCCAAGAGCTAGTCAATCATTCCAGAGGGAGAAGCGTAGTGCTACGGGATCGCAATATTTGACCAATGCCACCGAGAGTAAGCAAGTTGCACTTGGTATTTTAAATGGCGTCTAATTTTTAATTAGAATACGTTGTCAATGGCACAGCAATTCCCGACGTCGATTTCGATATTGGTGAGTCCTACGCTGGATTGATGCCAATTTCCGCAAATGCAAACGAGACGAACGAGTTCTACTTTTGGTTCTTTCCCTCGGAAAACACAGAGGCTAGCGACGAGATTCTGATCTGGTTGAATGGAGGAGTAAGTCCCCCAATTATATAGATAGATCATATCCATTGACACGTGCTGACTTGCTTGTAGCCTGGTTGCTCTTCTCTTGAAGGCCTTCTCCAGGAAAACGGACCATTTCTTTGGCAATACGGAACCTACAAGCCTGTACAAAATCCATGGACGTGGGTCAACCTTACGAATGTGGTATGGGTAGAACAACCAATCGGTAGTGGTTTCACTCGTGGAACTCCAACAGCTACAGATGAGACTGATGTTGCAGAGCAATTTTTGGGATGGTGGAAGAACTTTGTGGACACTTTCGAGTTGCAAAATCGAAAGGTTTACATTGCTGGCGAATCATACGCAGGTTACTTCGTTCCATACATCGCAGATGCTATGCTTAACACCAACGACACTGTGGTATGTATATTTTTCCTGGGGGAATTAAGCTACAAAAGCGTTGCGAGCTAACAAGTTTAAAGTACCACAATGTTGAGGCCACTATGATCTATGACCCATCTATCACCTATGACGCGCTAGCAGAACAAGCTCCCCAACTCCAATTCGTCGACTACTGGGGCGGACTGTTTCCATTCAACGATACATACAGAGACTACCTGAAGAACGTGTCGGATAGCTGTGGTTACACCGATTACATGAACGACTATTTAGTCTTCCCACCAGCAGGACCACAACCACAACCCTCCCAGCTCCCAGGTACTGACGAGGACGGATATACTCTAGATGGCTGCGATATCTGGGATTCCGTGATCAATGAAGCAACTACTCTGAATCCTTGCTTTGATGTTTACCAAGTAGCAACCACGTGCCCCGTACTCTGGGACGTTCTTGGGTTCCCAGGCGATTTCTACTATACACCTGCAGGATCCGAGATCTACTTTAACCGAACCGATGTCCAAGAAGCCATTAATGCTCCAATTGGAACTTGGGAAGAGTGCTCAAGTATTTCCGTTTTCATCAATGGCACCGACAACTCTCCCCCGTCGTCAACTAGCGTGCTTCCAGGTGTTATTGAGAGAAGCAAACGTACTATTATCGGCCATGGAGCACTTGATATGGTCCTCATCGCCAATGGAACCCTTCTGGGTATTCAAAACATGACTTGGGGAGGCAGTATGGGTTTCTCTACCAAGCCAACTGACCCCTTCTATGTCCCATACCACGATCCAACATCCACTGGTACTCTTGCTGGTTCTGGAGTTTTTGGAACCACGCATACTGAGCGTGGATTGACTTGGGTCGGAATCAATCTCTCTGGCCACATGGTGCCTCAATACGCCCCTTCTGCTTCATACAGACATCTTGAGTTCTTGCTTGGCAGAATTGACAGCTTGTCGAGCACTGTACCTTTCACTACGGATAATGTTGAGCAACCTAACATTCCATTGGGCAATGGGACTGCGCCGCCTTATCACAGGGCTGCTCGCTTCTAGGCTGGGATATTAACGGGCTAAGATCCATTCCTGTAACTGCAATAAGTATATAGTGATGATACATACTATTAATGAATAATGTTTTCTGTTTATTTCATCAAGTCGTCCATCGCCTATGCATACGAAGTAAGGATTTGACATATAAGTTTAACAACCTTAGCCGTGCTATGGGATAACCATTCCAAGTATGCATATTCTAGTCCGGCGAGTGTGTCTAGGTTTTATACTTGAGGTTGAGAGCTGAAAGTGCTATATG
The DNA here is from genome assembly GCA_003008705.1 of Pezicula radicicola. Lineage (NCBI taxonomy): Eukaryota > Fungi > Ascomycota > Leotiomycetes > Helotiales > Dermateaceae > Pezicula > Pezicula radicicola. Next base: position 1,047,494 of record PDUO01000001.1, on the reverse strand, counting down.
TGTTGTAATATGTCAGAGTAAGAAATGTCTAATTTAGACATCTCATACCATAAACGAGTTTTAGCCGGAGGAGGCCGGTAATCTACGGTTGGAATAGTAAATTAATTTAAATTATAAACGAGTTACGTCCTTTTGTTTAATTGTTACTACAAAGTATGAGAACAGGTTTACGAAGGTCGGGTTGAGATGGATTATTATACCTATGTTAAGCGACCTATATGTCATGATTGTAGGAATTGCATATTTATTTCGGAGGCGTAAACTAGAATATAGATATAACTATACGGAAGATGTCACGAGTCTATTACTGAGATACATTCCGTTGCTCAAATCAAGTTAGTTGCCTAAATCAAGTCAATTACCGAAATCAAGTCAGTTACCCAAATCAAGTAAGCTACTCAAATTAAGTGAGTTATCTAGTACCATAAATACCCATCTCTCAACTATTCATTACTTCAACCCATTTTGTCCAATCTCCACCATCCTTCAAACCCACTTCCCAAAGTTCCCACCAACATCATCATCACCACCCCTCTAGCTCGCCGCCTCCTCAGCCTTATTCTCAGGACCTAAAATTCAAAAACATCAATCAGTATACACTATCCAAATATCCAATACTCAAATCCACCCACAGCCACACCAACAACCAACAAAACTTCAACCCCCAAAATATAAAAAGGGAGGAAGACAAAAAAAAAACCATACCACCTCTCCCCTCAAACCCCCCCGCCTTAGTAACATTCCCATCCCCAAGTATCTCACCCCCTCATCAGGAGGAATTACCTTCTGATCACCCCTCGACCTAACACCATTGCCATAACTGACATGAGCACCTAGGGATTTCTTTTCAACGCCGGCATCGACACCTGATTCTCTGGCTGTTTTGAATATACTGTACAAGAACAACGAAATTAGCTAATTGTACTGTACTTGTGTAGAATAAAAAGGGAGAGGAAGAGAGGGAAAGAAGAAGGGAGAAAGGTGGAGAGTAGAAGAGTAGAAGAGGGAATGAGAGAAATGATGTAACGAACTGGAATCACCGCTTGGGCCACTACCTGTCTTTACCTAGTGAGTGTTTAGGTCCTTCTCTACTTGCTCGGCTTTAGGGAGGAGCTCAGAGTCTTTCAGAGTAGACATTGCGGAGGACGGGTATAGATATCTCTGTATATTTATGATCGAGATGAGAGTTTCTTGATAGAGAGCTGAAGATTGAATTTTGGTTTTGGAGTTGTAACAGGCAACAAGATGAAAACCCTGTGTGTATGAATGAGGGGAGCAAAGGTTCTGCAGTTACATCATGGATGTTGATGTAATGGTTGTCAACACAGGAGATTTGCATTAGGTAGCCGACATCCTCCCAGCTCATCTTTTTTAGCCCTTCTTGTAAATGCTCACATTAAGATGTAAGACATGGATATACACAATTGCGATCTCCTTGACATTATTGAGTGTAAAAGTTATCACATCCATTTCATTTGGGTACTTCCATACCTACAACAACCTTGCCGCGCCTAGTTCATAATCAAAAGGCCCTCCTATCGTGTCGTTCCAAGAAAGAAATTCTATCAATGCATACCACGGCCAGCATCCAAACCACCTGCCAAGTCCTGTTCCAAACCTGTTGCGCCTTGTCCATAAGCTTCTTGTGGTCTCGGGTCATCAGAGTTCCAAGCACCCCCGTTTGAAGTCGGAATTGGGACAGATAATGGTTGTGTAGCGCCTGCCTGTCCAGGTTGAATTCTCACATGTTGTCTAAATCGGTGCACTTCCTCCAAGATCATCTTGCGCATGTCACCAACGTCCTCAACAACCTCAAAGTCGAAGTTGAAGGTTGTTGGGCAACCAGGCTCGTCCGATGCATCATGCCAGATATGTAGGTACGGGTGCTCGAGAGCAGTCTCGACAGAGATACGCGAAGATGGGTCGAATGCTAGCATGTGATCGAGGAGATCTAGCGCATCCGGGTTCGCGTTTGCAAAGAGCTGGGGGAATGGGCGCTTAGGCATAAATGGTAGATTTCGCACATATTCTTGAGCTCGGGGGGAGCCAATTCTGGAGAGAGTCTCCTCGTTAGGTGTTCCGAGGATGTGGAGGATTTGGTTGAGTTGATCAACATAGTCGCGGCCCTTGAAAAAAGGTCGTCCACCAAGAAGTTCCGCAAGAATACATCCTACCGACCACACGTCGACTGCCAGACATAAGCCAGTGCCATCATTCGACCAAATTTGAGTACTTACTAGCTTTTGTGTAGCTTTGGAAGCTTAACATAATCTCAGGCGCACGGTACCATCTCGTGGCCACATATTCAGTCATGTATCCAGCATTCTCCTCGGGATCAACTGAGAATCCTCTCGCAAGACCAAAATCACAAATCTTCAACTCGCAGTCTGCATTAACCAGCAGGTTTCCTGGCTTCAAATCACGGTGCAGTACGTTTGCCGAATGAATATATTTAAGGCCGCAGAGGATCTGGTAAATGAAGGATTGAAAGTGGGCATCAGTGAGGGGTTGTCCAGATCGTATGATAGCAGCTAAATCACATTCCATGAGCTCTGCAGAAGCAGAGTGTCAGTAGCAGCAACGAATTTCGGGTCTATAGAACGTACCTTCGTATAGATAAGTCTCGTTGAAGTTATCCGGTCGAGGAATGTCCATATCATAAAGACAAGTGATCTGCCCCTCATTTAGCATGCGGCTCGTCGCAATCCTCCGTCACAACATACATTTCGGTGTCCTCTGAAGTGTTGCAGCAGCTTGATCTCTCGCAGCGCACGCTTCGCCAGGATCTTCTTGCTGAAGACATTTGTAACTTTCTTGATCGCAACGCCGTCGCCGGTCTGGGAGTTCGTAGCCGCACTGCACGTCAATACCCGTCAGCATCAGGCTGACACAGAATATACATCTCCGCTGAATGGCGCATACCAGACGATACCATAAGCTCCTTGTCCAAGCTCCTTCGTCACCGTATATCTCTCATCAACAATAAAGTCCTGGTTGAAGACCTTGAAGACTTTTCGTCCCTGAAGGTCTGCCATGATGTCGGGATAAACGAAGGAAGTGTCGCAGGAGAACGAGTGGTCTGGGGAATGAGACCTGCGTGCTTGTATATAAGCAGAAGCGCAGTCCTGTAATAATGCTGGAATAATGCTGGAAGCGCCTCGTTTGCTGCTGTTGGGTACGAAAAGCTGGTATTGGTCTATTGGATGTCCGTAGCGCGCGAGTGCTGTATGTCACAGCGAGGTTGCACGTTCCGAAGGAGTGGAAGAACAAAGGAATGGCAGGGGAGTCAACACCCTTTATATTTCTCTGGAGTTGAACGGCTGAAGGACTTCTCGAAAAGAAGATTGCAGCCAAGTCAGCACTTAAACATCAAGTTCTCACTCGTTGAGCCCTGTCGTTACAGCTGAGAATGTGGGCTGGTACGGAGGTACACACCCTCGCAACCAACGTGGGGCATTTCAGCTCCTCCAGCGACGAACTCTTAGCGAGGCCAATGGTCGGTCTGAGGCTGTTGATAAGGCTGAGGAGCTCTACGAACAACGTCAGCCACAAGAAACAATGTGTGATCCCCGAGAGAATTCCAGGATGACCTACGTAATCCTGGATGTTGCTACTCATTCCAAGACTTTTTCCCTCATCTGTTCTTGCTTCCAACGTGCTCTTGTGTCACCGCAGTGGCGAAGTAAACTCAATAGTGCTATTATTAACACCCTATGGAGAAGCCGGCGCCTAAGGAGAGGCCGAACTGGTGTTCGGTCTCCTGGTCTAGGGAGATGCGAGAGTAGATGAGCCTCAAGTATTATGCCATTGCTTGGGGATTTCATCAGAGCTACGACCTAGGTACGTCATGGGGGAAGCAGCGGTAGGGGGAGGGTATGTCAGGTGCTGAAAAGTGTGTCTTTTCGTTTTACTGTACACACTCTGTCGTACGAGTGGAAGCGGAGTATTAGTTACAATGTTTTGTGCAGCCTACAGACTGTGTAGCCAGCCCCTCGCCGTACCGTCCCAACTGCTATCTCAGAATCCGTACTACCATCACATATCGTAAACCATCCGAAATATATCACTTAGCGCATTGGAGCGCCAAACCCACCACCCATTCCCTGTAGTCTGTTTGCAAGCTGGGGGTATTTCTCTTGCACCTCTAGTTGTGTGCGAGTAGCCTCAGCATACGATAAAGCATTCACAATCTCACCCTCCGTCCGCGATAGTTCAGCAGCGCGCTCAAAGTACTTCAGGGCTTCTGTGACCTTGCCTTGCTGGAGCAATAATTGAGCCATGGTCGCCACGGCAATGTCGCACTCAGGATCGACTATACAACCGTTAGTAGCGAACAAGACGAAGTAACGGGGAGCTTACTAATTAAAGCCTTCTGGCACAATTTCTCGGCCTCGGCAAAGTCCTGCTTCCATTGGAAGAGAGCAAGTGCTTTGTTAATGAGAGGGAGAACGTTCATGCCGAGTGGCTTGGTCTGCTTTTCCATCTCAACAGCAGTATCAAACTTCTCAATGGCTTCTTGATATTTTTGCTGATCCAACAGTAGCTCTCCATAGTAGTTGTACACATCTGGAACCTTGTCAAAGTTCTTGATACATCTTCGGAAAGTAGCCATAGATGAAGCAATGGATCCCATCTTGTATTGCGTAACACCAAGCTGAATATGGGAAAATATGAATTTTGTGTCGAGGTCGATAGATTTCTGGTAATCTTTTGCTGCATCAGCAAATTCGCCAAGGATGAAATGAAGTTGGGCGCGGTGGTAGTAAATGTCAGGGTCGTCGTTGTTCTGTTCCATGGCCTTCTCGAAATCAGAAGCAGCAGCATCTTTGTCTCCTATATAACCTATTAGCCAATGTCTAGTAAAGTGTAAAGGTATTGCTGACCTAGCTCTAGATGCATGCTTGCACGCTTGATAAAGCTCTGAGTCAAGGACGGCTGCAAGTCAACACTTTTGGTAAGATCATTCAAAGCGTCCACATTCTCGCCACGAAGGTATTTGAATGTTCCCCGCATGTTGTAAGCAAATGCTTCATGCTCGCCTAGATCACCCAATTCCAAAGCTTTGTCGAAAGCAGCAGATGCCTCCTCATACCCATCGCCAGTCTTTTTGTCCATGGCGTTCAAGCCAAGTTGTAGTTGTCCGAGACCAGTCTCCTCCGATAGCTCTGCCTTCTCGTCCAAGCCTTCCGGTCTCTCTCGCACACGAAAACTCTGGAGATAGTTGGTGACGAAGGTTGGACTGGGCAATCGCTTGTCCTTTGAAGCAAGAATGGCCTTGCCCTTGGCCTCCGCAACCTTCTTGAGCAGTCGCTCAACAGACTGTGCGCTGGCCTCATTTCTGAATCCGTCAATTATACAACTCGCTGTGAAATCCAAAAGAGCTTCGCTGTATTTGTCGAGATGTTCATATGCGTTAGCTCTTCGGTTCAAAGCCTTGACATACTCGCTGTCAAGGGCAATCGCTGCAGTTGTATCCTCAATGACCTTCTCCCATTGACCAAGAGCGTTATAACATGCAGCACGGTTTGAGTAGAAGATTGGATCAGGTTTGCAGATGATAGCCTTCCCATAAAGGTCAATTGCCTTGTTGTAGTCCTTGCTCCCGTACGCAGTATTGCCAGCAGCCTTCAACTTTGCAGCGAAGTCTTTCCGCTCTTGCTCCGAAAGGCTCTCAACAGTAGACTCATCCACCTCAGGAAGTTCGTCTGCTGTCTCAACTACCGGCGACTTTGGTTTTGAGTCTTGCGGTGATGCAGCTTTCTCTACGTCTCCCTTTTCGGCCTTCTTCTTCCGCTTATCTTTCTTACTTGACTTCTTCGGCGAATCTTTCTCATCACGTCCAATACCCGTCACCTTCTGTTCAATAGTCTGTTAGCCACGCGAATGCCTATCTGCTACAAGGGCTTCATGCGCCTACCGAGTCTGTAAGGTAATATGCAACGCCTGCTCCTGTCACCACCACTGCAACACCAGCAATTGTATATACCACGGCCTTATTCTCTGCTGCCCAGGTTGTTATCCGGTCCCAGACGGATGATGATTGTGGTGTGGATGTGGTGAAATCAGGAACTGGGACACTCCTTTGAGGAGGCGTCTGCGTCGGCGCGGACATTGTGGGAGGAAAGAAGAAGCAGCGCAGAAATGAGAAGATACAGGAGATATATTAAAAGAGAACAATGAAAAGACAACGGAAAAGTAAGTACAGATGGGCTCGATGAGCTGGCGCTGTTTCTGGTGGATGGTTAGGTTGGAAAAGCAGCAGACGACAGACGGAGCTCTCAGAAATTATCACTCGGGACGGGGATGATGACCGAATGGAAGCGGTGGAAGCGCGGTGGGTCTCGTCCTAGTGGCCCAAGTGCATCATCAGCAGATAAACAAAAGCATCAACAACTTCAAAAATAATAATTATTATTCCGGTTTGAGGCCTCTCCTTCACTGTGCATAGGTACATATTATGGTCTATTATTGTCAATCATTATCAGAGTTGGGCCAGGTATCCTAAGTTGTTCTTGTACTTACTTGGCTTGGCACGTGATGTGAGCTGGCTTCAGACGGAACGACTGGCCAAGAATCCATTGGCAATACTAGGCACCTTACTAGAGGCGTTGTGGATATACTTAGTAAGGCAAGTTTGGATAGCTCCATACGATGCGTTGAATTCAAATGATTTGTGCTAAGTCGTGAAGCCAAACCAATAGCCCATCCAAGTGGATCTATGTGCTGTCTTGGTTCCATCTATCAACGATTCAACATCTCCCTAGCAACCCTCGTGTGTAATCCTGTCAGTATAGGGAAGTAATAACGGGGTTGCCCTCCGTGTGTCTCCCTTCTCATCCTCTTATTGCAACTGGAACACGGATCCCCACCTTTAAACAGTGAGTCACTTGAACTGCTGTATAAAAAAGTTGAACAGATTGATTATCATTGAAACCCATTCCTAGATCTGTGCAGGGCCTTACAGATTTCTAGCTCCAATCAACGCCCTTCTTCAGTCACCATGGCATCGCCAGACTTCCAGCTTTTCTCTTCCTTGCGCTACGACCCGCTCTTGCTACAAAGTACGGCAAACACCTCGGTGGCTCCAGAACTTAAGGAAACACCATTTTACATGCTCTCCTACCATAGGGACCGTATCTTACAGGCAGCCCAGCACTTTGGTTGGAGCGCAGCCATCTCCGCCCTCAGCGGTCCCGAGGGCATAGCAAAACTCATCCAGAAGATGAAAGAGGATTCCATTACCAAGTCAAGCACGCCTCTTCGGGTAAAGATCTTAGTAGCTCATGATGGCACCATCACTACGGAGAGCAATGGAGTTCCTGCTGTTCCAATGGAGAATTTGTATCCAGCCCACCTCCCGGCCCCTGCTTCAGCGACCGCTGGCCTCAAAGTCTCGCCCCTTACGGGCGGAGCTCTCACTTTAGGTAAAGAAGATACTATACCTGGAGATCCAGTCAAGGGTGAGGCTTGGAAGATCATCTCCGACAGCTATAAGACCACCCCGTCACCCTTCACAACCTATAAAACTACCAGCAGAAATATGTACGATTCAGCAAGAGACAGGTTTGCCATCAAGGACATGGCGGAGAAGAAAGAGATACTGATTGTGAGCGACGTCGACGGGGTCATTATGGAGGGTACTTTGACAAGTGTCTTTTTCTGGAGAAATGGGAGGTGGGTTACTCCGCCTGTTTCTAGCGGTGGCCAGGCCGGAACTACGAGAAGGTGGCTGTTGGAAAAGGGGTAAGTGTTCTAGTGATTTGGCAGATTTGAATGCTTACTTGAGGCAGTCTCTGTGTTGAGGAAGCTGTGAATGTCAAGTCCATTGTTGAAGGCGAAGAATGTTGGATTAGCAATGGAGTTCGGGGCTTCAGCTGGGGGAAAGTTGGTGTTGTTTAGCAGCCATCCATCCTTCTGGCAGTGGTTATCTAGGTAGGATCAGCCTCTGAAATTGGAGCAAGATAATTGTGGTTCTTTTGCTCTTCGGAATTTATGGCTCGCCATGGAAAGCAGAAGCGACATACAATAAGGTAGAGAGCATTATCTCGGCCTTGATAGGTTACTCCAGTATTGGTGCTGTAGCATTAATAGGCACAGTATGTGTCTATTACTGCTTATAGGGCTTGATGTTGTCGATGTGCGAAGTTTGTTTGGTTGTGCGGAAAGAGGAAGGAGCTACAAAGCAATTCAATACAGAAGACTAGCCAATGATTTTACTCAGCCTTACAACCTCATCCTCGACACTTCGAAGTATAGCCCTCAAATCTCCATCATCACACCGGCCGGTTGTCCTTTCAAGTACTGCCAAGATCCCTCACAAAACATCACTCTCTCCTTGTGACAGTTATATGTCACAACCGTATTCTCCTATCACTATGTGACACAACTGCAATTCAACTCACAGAATTTCTTGATGACTCTATCCCAACCTACGCCATACTTTCGGAGCCCACACAAGCGCATCAAGCATCGACGCGGTTATCACAAGGTCGACGAATGCTGTAGGCAGGCTGATGAAGAGGGCTTCGACTATGTTTGGATTGACACTTGTTGCATCGACAAAACGAACAGTGTGGAATCGTCAGAATCTATAAATTCAATTTATAAGTGGTCCGAAATAGCCAGTATTTGTTACGCATACTTAGAGGACATTGACTGTAAGTGAACCTTCATGTTATTCGACATCACTTATTTCAAAGCCATTTTCTCTTCTCCGATTCGTTGCAGTAGGGCTCGGCTTGCTTCATTCAATAGTTAAGTTTTCTCATGTGGTATGTCGTGATCCTTGCTCTAGCTTCAGTGCATGTTTTCATTGACATTGTTCTAGGCACTGCGAAAAACGTTGTTGGTTTCTATCACAGTTTTCAGGACAGCAGGTGGTTTACTCGAGGGTGGACGCTCCAAGAACTCTTAGCATCTCTTGTGGTTATCTTTAACAGGTATTGGGAAGAACTAGGCACCAAGGAAGCCTAAGTGAATTGGTTTACCAGACAACTTGCATCCCTGCGTCCATTCTTGGACCTTGCTATTCTAGTTAGCAAGACCAGTTTTGCGTAGCACAGAAGATGTCTTGGGCTACTAAAAAACAGACGTCACGCATCGAAGATAAAGCCTATTGCTTGCTTGGAATATTCGGCGTATCTATGCCGCTGATTTATGGCGAAGGGGGAAACTCCTTTCTTCGACTTTCGACTGACCATTCTCTCTTCGCATGGAGTTCTCCAGTTCATCAAAGAGACTCCATTCCTACTAGCCAAAAATTTGTCGGCCCATGTCTCCTTCTCCTTGTTTCTTTGTTATTGCCCTAGTCTTGGATATTTCCGAATAATCTATCTAGCAACCATTTAAGGAAATCCAAAGTTATTCTGGATTTGAGCAAGCTGTCAAACATCATGTTTTTATAGTAAATATAACACTGACAATAGACTTAAAACTCACCTGAAAAGAGCTCGACTGACAGATCTGGGAAGCACGAGTATGAACGATATGAACGGAGCTTTCGCGAACCTCATCCCCAGAAGACTTCATCCACTGTGGTGACCTTGAATACATACCTTCTGGAGATTCTACTGCCTACGACTTCACCAACAAAGGTTTGCATATTTCACAGCCTCTTTAAAAACTCGATGAGGATGGTCTCTCCAATTTCGAATCCAAATGAAGCTCGGCTTTACTTAGCTATACTCAACTGTCGCAAACCAGACGATGATACCAAGACTTGTCCAGAAATGTATGCTTTGCGTCGCTACGGCATCTATCTTCGCTATTCAGGGTCCGATCAATACCACAGAATCTTGGTTGATAGATTTGCGTCCCTACATTATAATCCTTCGGATACAAGATATCCACGGTCTCTCTTATATATCAATCACCGGCAACCCAAAGCTTCGACTTTGCCTGCGGACATACTATCAGACTTGTATTTCTGTTGGCTTGCAAGAAATCCTTTCGACGTCGAGGACTTCCATCTATATGACACTATGGTTCAATATACAAATAGAGAATTTGTACCAATAGCACTCCATAATGCAAAAGGCCACCTGGAGGCTTTAGATCTAACGGACGGAGAAATAGTTGCAGTGGTGTATCGGTATTTGGATACTTTCGAATGCTTTATTGCTATGTTTTGCTTCCGACAGAGCAGCATCATGGCGCAAGTGAGAGGCAGTTTTGATCTAGGGCTCATTGTGGAACTAGATCAGAGAACGTGGCGAGCATTGGTGCACACTCTTCTTCTTTCCATCACCCATAAAAAAACGGCGTCAATAGCCACTCTATAGCTCCCGTGCTTCGAGGTCTCTATACAGTAGAGAAATAAAGCTTTTGATCAGACGGGTCAAGAAACTCGAACGGCGATGCCACTTTTGTGTTGATAGGAGCTACATCACCAAATCAGTTGCAGAGGGCCTCACATATGACCAACAAAGGATTCAAACGTGCCAAGAGAGCCATGTTAACCCTCTATTCTCTACTGCCATATTCACCGTGGCTGTGGTGGGTGTTTGATCTTGCTTATAGGCACTCACTACTTTCTTTCTTCTTTCACATTACTACGGTATGGACATTATGGCTTATGAAATGATTCATCTGTAAGTTATGTGGATCATTTGTTTGGAATCTTCAAATTGCAGCCGAGGTGTATTAGCTCCTCTTCTAGCTTTTTTGTGGTATACCACAGGGTGGACAAACACTTTTACCACAAATTGCGTATAAAAGAAGTCGGATATCAACTAGTAGCTTGCCTTCTGATAAGCATTGCATGCACCATAGGTAAATTGTTTAAATCACCTATCCAAGGTGTAAAACTACATTTGATACCTATATTCTAGTTACTACTAGAGTTATTTTATGGTATATTTGACAATTAACGACCATTATAAAGAAGAAAATGTACTTTCTTTATTACGAGGCAGAAATTGGGATATCTCTCAGACTTGAAGCTCTGCTTCACTAAACAACAAAAATCTCTTAAATGTAGAGACTCTACTGTTCTTACTTTGTTTATGATACACGCTTTAAATTGGTTACTGGAATCAAATAAGTTAGTTACCCAAATAAGTCTGTTACTTAACTAAGTTACTTACTGCCCCTATATGATTATTACCCTCGTAAATATAATTACGTCGCAGTGTGGATAACAACAAGGACTTTGAAGTAGATACATATGAATTGGGTATAGCAGTAGTCTGCTATTAATATTATTACCTTAGAATACCTACAAGCTACTCCGTACCAAAAAAAAAGTTATCTCCCTTAAGCGATCCTAATACCCTCCCTACCTTAACCTACAAACACCTCTCTATTATACAACAAACCAACCATCCCCTTAAGAAAAATCAATAGCCTCAAACCTCTAAATATCAAACCTAGACACACACACAAAAAAAGCAAAGCAACACTACCACCATTACGCCCCCTCCCCTCAACCAAAAGGCCAAAAAGGAAAGCAAAAAGAGAAAGAAAAAACATACAACAGTAGGTATTCGCTGGTGGTCACCCACCCAACTACTAATCTACCGATCTGAGGCTTATGTATGGCAGAGCGGACGGGATGCCCAGTTCTCCTCAGTCTATGGTCGTATGTATCAGTCTTCTTTCTATGTTAAATTATATACCTCATAAACAATGATAAGGACTTTTTTTGCCGAGAATTGAAGAGTAGGTGGACTTTATAGAATGTAACAGGAGTCTGGAGGAGGTAATGAGTGATTTTTTATTGGAGGTGATTAGGAGGTTAAGTGAATGTTTCAGTGTTTTGTTTTGTTTTGTTTTGTTTCTGTTGAAAGGGGGATGTAAGGGGTACTACTGGTACTGTAAGCGAGGGAAGGAGGATAAGGTATGAGATTTTTGTAGGTACCGAGTTAACTGTTTTCTAAGAGGTCATTGTAGATAGCTATCTATTAAGAACGTAAGAGATGGACTTGAGTAACCCATTATATGAATTGGTTTATAAGATGCTATTTTGATAGAGGCTATATTAACGAGGGATTAAACCAAGTAAGTTACTTAAATTAAGCAAGGAAATACTTGTTATCGCGTAGATTACTGATCAGGTGATCTATATACTCGCGAGCTTGGTAATATCTTACTAAGCCGCTTGTATACGAAGGCCAGATTTTTTGGTATTGAGCCTGGTCCGTGCACGCCTAAGAATCATCAAAAGCTTTATAATTATATCTATTTCAAATAGCAATTAAGAGCCCAAATCAAGCCCTATCTATGAAATGAATTGCCTCCCTTATTATTAAGAACCCTCTGATTAATCTCTATTTACCTTTCTACCTATCCTCTTATTGTATCCTAGCTTATTTTATCCTATTTAGAGTACTATACTCTCTCTGTCTATTCAAGAGTATAAGGCCGATTCTATACATTTGTAATAGCTATTCTTATTAGTATCTAAGCTGATTTAATTGTATTCATATCTAGTAAATTCCTAATGTATTCGTAGAGTAGATAACCCTTCTATTTAAGTAATAAGGTTATATATTAACTTATATAAGATAGAGCACCATCTTGTTGTAAATAGAAAGGTGGTTGATTTGGTAGGGAATTAAGCCTATCCATAAATAGAATAAGCTTAGGAACGACGACTTCTTAATAATATCTTATAAAATCAATACCTCCCTTACCTTTCCCTCTCTTTATTATTAAGTTCTTCTAAAACACCTCCTAAGTTGCAGGCTTACTAGGCTTCTTCCTTCTAAGGTTCTACTACTTAAGAGTATCTATAGCTTGAATATAGGCCTATTCTACTTACTTTTGAGGTAGGAGAATTACGTTGTATTAATCTATAATATCCTAGTATTTTGCTTTCTCTTCTGTAGTCTTAGAATAATAGACATAGCAAGGCCCTTTATAATCGTACGAAAAGCAGCCCCAGAACATAGCTTCGCTATAGTTATTATACTAGATTTCGATGCAATCCTTCTTATATCGATCCTCTAGTGTACACAAAATCAAGTGTCTACCTCTGTATTCCCTAACAAGAATAGAGGCCTTATCTATAAAGACTACCCTCTTCCAATCATCTAGTATCTAATCCTTCCTTAATAATACAACCTTATATCTCTACTTCTCTTGTATATCCGTAAGGGCAAGCTTCTTTATAGGCTTTACTCGATTAATATTACGTACCTTTATCTCCTTTCGAATCGTTGATTTTAAGGCTGTAATTCTAATCTCTTGTACTACCTTATACTAAAATATCTCTCGATATTAACGATCTAATTCAATAGCCTCTTTTAATCGATTTCCATTAGTTTTAGACATTGCCTTTGGCTTGAACTTTAGCTTAATTATAACTTGATTATACATCAAAGGAGGAGGGAGGTCATATTTGTTGTTATAGATTTATAATTCGTTATCTCGTTTCTTGATTCTACGCGTAGATTTAATATTAATTTTCGACCGTTTTGTAGCTAGTATAATAGGAACTCTATCATCAATTCGTCTAAGGAATACACCTTTATCTACGCCATCGATATAAGGGTGTTTTAGAGGCATTATATAGATTAATATAGGCAATTGAAGTTCTATTAGGACCTAATTCTTACGATGTTGATATGTGATACGTGACTAAAAACGCTTGGACCAGGCTCAATACCAAAAAATCTGGCCTTCGTATATAACTTTATTTCATTCTTGACTTCCTTCTCTCTTTAGAACTATATAAGATAATATTCTATACTCTTGTTCCTACTTCGAATCCCTTATTCCAAGCTCACGGATAGACTCATCCGTGATACTTGTGTTATGAAACAATCGAGTCGTCGACAACTGTAATTAGTAATAGAGTTTCTCATTATTTTATTTTTGGAATCCAAATTTGGTAGGAGTTATACATAACGGGGTGCTTGTAGTTGGAAACTTGCTCGGAGAGATATAAGCACTTGTTTGGTCACGTCGAACAATCACTAAACAACGTACAGTACAATTACATATCAAATAATACAGACAAGCACTATGTTTAAAGCAGAATCAAGTAATTCAATTGGAAGCAGCAATAAGACGTTGTGTTTGAAGGCTATATAAGTATCTATGTCGATGGGCATAGTTTTAGGGATGCGAAATGTGAACTATGGCTCACCTTTCTAACATCGCAATTGTAGGGGGCGGTCTAGCAGTGAGTTTCCTGGGGCCTCTCCGTTCACTTACCGCAATTACAGCATCTAAATCAAGGCATCAAACCACTTAGGGACTAGTCCTTGCTCTCTCCCTTAAGAAACTCGGAATTGCCTCAACAATCTACGAAAGCCGGCCAGAAACCCATCTCACAGCCGGTACTGTCGTACTGGCACCCAATGCACTACGCATCTTGGACCGTGTCGGTGTATACGGTAAGACCTATGCAACAGGGTACGTCCACGAGGAGGGATATATGACGAATCTTGATGGCGAAGTTTTGTCACGAGTTATCCTTGGTTCTAATCCACGTTATAAATACCCTGCCATTAGAATCTATCGGAGCGTGTTGCGGAAAGCGTTGCTTGAGCAGGCCGACAAGCTAGGTATTGTGGTAAAGTATGGTATGCGGTGTTCCAGTGTAAGGAACGAGACGGAGGACGGCGTCGACGTGGTTTTTGAAAATGGTGAGTCTATTAGGGCTAGCCTTGTGGTTGGCGCTGATGGTGTACACTCGAGAGTTCGAAGCTTCCTGGATCCAAATGTTCGTCCGGAATATACGGAGCAGATGTTCATTACTGGACGTCTAAAAAGAAGTGAGATGCAGCCATTTGACAGACTCTTGCCTTGCTTCATGATGGGTAGTGCGGGGCCTTTCGCTATCTTTCCTGGAGATCATGAGGCAGAGGATATCTCATTCTTTGCTACGCTACCGACCGATAACGGATCGAAGGAGGAGTTGGAAGCATTGCAGGCCGATAAGCATGCGTTGAAGGAGCTGGTGAAGCCTTATGCAGCTGGCACTTACCCCGAGGTCGTGCGCGAGATGGTGGCAAATGTGAAGCTGGATGATTTGACGTGCTGGCCGTGAGTAGAGCCAATTTTATTCAACACTTTAACGAAACGCTGACTTGAGAGTAGGTTTCAGAAACTTCCTGAAGTGAAGAATTACATCTCCCAGCAAGGAAGAGTGGTAATCATGGGAGATGCTGCCCATGCCTTTGCACCGAACGCAGGCCAGGAGCTCTGTCTCTGGAGGACGCCGCCGGTCTTGCTGCAACGTTGGATAAAACCAGCTCAGCAGCGGTTCCGTTAAGGCAGGGGCTGTTGCGCTGGGAACAGGCTCGAAAAGAGAGGATGAAGAGGGTCATGGAAGGCGGGAAGGACATCGTGCGGAGAGGAGCTGTCAATCCAACAGTCGGTGAAGGAGCTGGTGGAGAACCTGTGGAAGATGATCTTCTGTGGATGTATGGGTATGACGCTTATGATATTGCTGTATAATTGGTACAATCTTGTCGTAGCATTACTGAGCCGTATTTTGAATGCCTCCCAAGAAACGCCATCCTCTCTACGCCTTTGAAGAATGCCTTGCAACTATCGGAAGGTCGTGGATTGGGCTAGTAGGAAAACTGAGCCTTCAGGTAAGTCTTGACGTCGAAATTCTAGCCAACGACTACGTCTTGGGGACCAAAGTAGGTCTCCATGGTAGCAACAGTGCCGCAGCATCGCCATGCTGATAGCATTGCAAGGAAAAAGAGGCGTGAGGCAGGACCCAACATCTTCGAACTTATCAAGTTGCGGATACTTCAAGGCGCCTGTGAAGAGACGATGCGCGCTTCTCGCTTCGATCTGAATCATCATCTCTGTCTCCATTGGCCACTGGCCCTGGGACCTGTAAAGTCACATTTTGCCGCCCTCCAACGGAAGAGCTCAGCACAGCGAAGTAAAAAACGGACTACGAGGCGCAACCGCCATTGACTGACGACGAAAGTTCATCATGGATCGTGAGAAGCGCCTACACGCGCCCGACGACATACAATATACAACATGTCGTCGTGGCCGTGAAGTTGAACAACACAGAATGAACCCCCCCACTCCCCCCTACCCGAATTCCCGATCACTTCTCACGTCACGACCTGGTCTTAGTCTCGGGCCTAAGAAAAGGCGGCAAATTACCACAAATAGAACCAAGTATGGCACCTCTCTTACTCCTCTCTTAAGATTCTAAATTTACACGCGAGATTCTCGAAGTACGGTAGTAGCAATAAAAAAACAAATGGCTGGCATGCAGGCGACTTGCAGTGGCACGCGCAAGGGCCGGGTGCGCCTAATTTGCTCACATTACTTATTACCTATGATGGAGTAATAAATAAATTGAAAAAGCATGCACCAGATGCATGCAAACCCCAATGGAGCAAGACCAAGCTCGGCCCGGAAGACCCCTCCTCCCCCTTCGACGAGATGTGTAAGAGATGGCGGAAACCTTCGAAGAGTTGGTGGCACATGGCACACGGGGATAATGCTCCCAAAGGCACAGCGAGCTTGAATGCTGATGTGATGTGTTGGTGTCAAAGTCAAAGTCAAAAGTCAAAGAGTTCTGGAAGCGACGGCGAGGCAGGAGATGAAGGGATCGAGAATCCAGGCTTCGTCCACTTTCCAACAAACAAACTTCCTGTGCCTCTCTTCTGCCTGCTCTGGTTGCTGGATCTGCTGGATTCCATGTCAACATCCTGTACATGCAAGGCTGGATCTCGTCGTCGTGGCTTTTTGTCGCGATTCCGGGTATGTAATTTTTCTGTGCGGGGATTGAGGCTCTTTCGGGTATGGCAGACGCAGGTCGGAATTTGGTAGCACAAGTTCAATAATTGACGGCATATTAATAGTTTATTGATTGATTTGATTGATTCTTCACTACTTGCAGGCTTTCAACTGCAGGACCCTTCGTACAGTATTGACAATACCCGAGTAATGGGGGAGCGAAATGGTCCAGGCGATGTTTTCTTGAGAAGGCGAGCACGGTGCAGCATTAGACCATCGTCCCAGCATCTCGAAACAAATGCCTCTATCAGATAAGCTCTCCACGTTTCGAATCTTAACCTTACTGCGATATACCAGTGCTGTACGAGGAGATCACTGACCTCACCGGGGCATTAAGAGAATTAAAAGGGGATCTTATGCTCTCCCTTTCTCGAGAGTTCATCTGATGTAGAGGATGTTTGAGAGATCAAACGAGGGCTGACTCCGTCCTGTAAGCTGTACAGTCCTGAATCCCCTCCTCATGCCTCTCAGGAGGGGGCACAACACGAAGAGCAGTGCTGTGGTCTAAGCAGATCCGGAGAGCAAAGTCGTCTGATGATTTAGCACATCAAACACCGATAAACTGATAGTGGAAATCAGGAGTCGTGTTTTGATCAGTGCGGATTGCGGAAGTGCGCTCACGGCGCTCTTCTTCCTCGTCCAAGTTCGTTTCTTCCCCAGGCCCCAGGGCTGCTCGTGCCTCTTTTAACAGGGGTTGGGCAGCCGAGCTGGGCCGATATTGAAGAAGGCGATAATAGGATGGGGGGTTTCGAGAGGAGCCCCTGCAGACGGATAATCTCAGAATCTCAAAATTCTCAGAATCTTCAGAAAATTGTTCATTCATCGTTTCTCTTCTCGTTCCATGTGGTGGTGGCTTTTTGTTGTTAGATGCTAGGGTGGTACAGTCAGTACAGTACTACTGGATGGACAGAAAGACTGGGCATAGCCGTTACTCCCGTGCCGCAGACAAACATAGATTGGGAGATTTTCTAATACTGGCAAGCGCAACACACACCACGGCGCGCTGCATGACCTCCCCGGCTAGTGCTGGTTAAGCTCATAGCTTCATGCGGGCCAGAGATGCAGGCCGACGGCAGAAATAGCAGCGAACAGGGGGGAAGGGACGTTCTCAAGCTAGTCAGCTACCCAGGAAGGAGGGTCAAGGTTCGACAGAAGGAAGGAGCTCTCTACCAGGAAGCCTACCCGAATACACATGCACATTCGAAAACCAAAAAACCAAAAAAAGTATAAGGTCAAGTAGTTCCTCCACCAACTATTTCTTTTTCACTCCCCTTTTCATCAACAGCTTCATCTTTCCTCTTTCGTGTTCCGTCCTTCTCTCGTCTGCATCTCCTGGGCAGGATCTCTGGGTTTCCCTTCCTACTTTTTTTTTGATTACCTTTCGGTCTGCTCCTCTACCTCCCAAAGAAAAGTCTCTCTCAGCCTTCCAAAAAAATCCCTCCATCACACCACGATGCCTTCACTACGCGTCTACCTTGGCATCAGCCTTGCAGCTCTTCTACAGTTGTCCATTGCAGCACCCATGCCAGCTACTCTGGTCCCAGCTGCACAACGTGACGCCCGCTGCTTCCCAGTCTTGCCAGTTGCAACTCTAAGTCTACCTGTCAACGGAGGTAAGTCCTATCCCTCCCATTGTGCGCTCAGCAGAGCAATCAACTGACCTCGTCCCCTAGGTGGAACTGAGCTTCCTGCACCAGTCAACGTCACTCTGAAGTATGTTGCAATCGGCCGCGGTATCCAAAACTACACCTGCTCGGCGGTCAACGCTACGCCCGTCGCAGTCGGAGCTATAGCTACACTCTTTGACGGTACCCTCTTCGCATCCACCAACCCTACAGCCTTCAACGCAATCCCAGCAACGGCCGTCTACTTGCCTGTTCCAACCGATGCACTCACCTCTGGCTCTAATTCCTTCCCCCTTCTGGGTCACCACTACTTTGGTTCCACCGGAACTCCCACCTTCGATTTAAGCACTGTTGGAGACCTTCTCTTGGGCAAGAAGACCGCCGATATCAAGGCCCCTTCGACAGCCAATGTTGGACCTGACGAAACTGGAGCGGTTGATTGGCTCCAATTGCAAGACAAGGGAGGATCCATTGGTGTCTCCGAGGTCTACCGAGTTGTCACTGCCGGAGGAAATCCAGACGCCACTTGTACGTCGACCGATGTCATGTCAATACAATACGCGGCACAATATTGGTTTTATGGATGAAAACTTGCGGTTTTCCTAATGCTTTTCTTTTTGGGGGGGGGGTGGATGGAGTAAACTTAATTCAATTCTACATAATGGTTCTTGATGAGCACACATGAATATTTCTGTGTGTGGCTGTATTTTAGCTTTTTAGACTTCGCATTTCAATATGCCACCAAAGCAATTTTTCAAACAAAAACTTGGATTACAGGTGCCCGGATCTAGAGCACACTTCCTTCTCGCATTAGTTTTCAAATGAAAAGCCTTTGAACCCAGAGAGATCTTGACATACACTCCTCACCCCTACCTTAAGTTAACTGAGAGAGGATTCCTGGGTGAAGAGTGCCGGCACATGTGTCCGTAAAAGACTCCGTCTCTGAGTCACACATCAAGGCTGTAAATGTGGCTTAAGCGACCTGAGCATTAGGCAGTTAGAGAATATACTGGTGATACGAAGTACAGTACAGCCACCATAATATTAGTGAGGCTCTACCAGTTGTGTGGGGCTGTACAAATCGTAAGGTTGTACCAGTTGTGCGGCTCTACCAGTTATGAGCTGGTAGCGCATTGAGACTTGCTTACACCTAACAACCGAAGCCTTCACTTTCCTAAAAAAAAAAGTTACCCACTTGCTCTCCTGAATGTCTGCTTACTTACATATCCTCTTCCTCTCCTTGTCGTTTGAAACAACCTCGTCTTGCTTTACCCAGTTAGTAGCGTATTAAGACTTATGCCTAACAAGTAAACTTATCACTTTCCTAAATAGTCAATCTCCTGGATTTCTGCTTACTTGTATAACCTCTTCCTCCCCTTACAAGTTTCGCAAAACTTCATCTTACTTTATCCAGCTAGTGGTACCTACGAAAGAGTACTTTCTTTCTCGCTTGGATTCGGTTATAGAAGCTACCTTATGAGTTGGTCCCTACTGGTCTTGTACTACTGCGCGTTAACTAAGAGACATGGATGGTCTTTGTTGACGAATAGTGAGTGGTATTTTGCAATGTATTGAGTGGAATGGCTGGTTATTTGATTTGATTATTGGGAGTAATATATAGGTAGGCAAAATGGGGTTTGTTGTATTCTGGGTGGAACT
Source organism: Pezicula radicicola (assembly GCA_003008705.1). Classification (NCBI taxonomy): domain Eukaryota; kingdom Fungi; phylum Ascomycota; class Leotiomycetes; order Helotiales; family Dermateaceae; genus Pezicula; species Pezicula radicicola. Next base: position 1,027,488 of record PDUO01000001.1, on the reverse strand, counting down.
TGTAGTGTATTGAGACTTACGTTTAATAACCCAACCATTCTCCTAAATTTCTACTTGCTTGCAAAGACCTTTACTTTCTCTCCTTGCAGTTTTAGAGAACCTTATACGAAGGATAAGTTTATATGTAATGGGCATGGTCCAAGTGTTTTTCGTAGTCACATGACCTAAATAACCTCACGAAATGAACACTATTCTGAACTTCAAGCCTATATACTAGTAGCCACAATAGCTCCTAAATACCTATATCATACGGAAGCTGACAAGGGAGCCTTTCTTAGACGAATTGATGATGGAATGGATCTATAACCTACTGCAAAGAGAGCTAGGATCCCTAGAGGGTTAGTACAACGAATTAAGAAGTATTCAGACGATGTCCAAAACTACAACAAGAGCCACAACCTTCCTCCTCCTTCGATGTATGATCGGGTAGCTATTAAGCCAAAGCTAGGGCCTCGATAGGTGATGTCTGAAACATCTAGGAATCGATTAAAGGAGGGTATTAAGCAGGATCGAAAGTATAGAGAGATGAAGTAATACAATATAGTACAAGAGCTTAGAATTATAGGATCTATATCTATAGTTCGGAGAGAGATGAAGGTATACAATGTTAATCGAGTTAAACCTACGAAGAAGCTCGCCCTTACTCCTATACAAGAAGCCCAACGATACGAGATTGTACTATCACGGAAGCATTGGACATTAGATGATTGGAAGAGGGTGGTATAGATAGATAAGGCTGTAATACTAGTTAGAGAGTACCGGGGTAAACATCTAATATCACGGACGCCAGTCGATAAGTACAAGGAAGATTACATCGAAGTTAGGTATAATAATTATAGCGAGGCAATGTTTTGGGGCTCATTTTTATACGATTTCAAAGGGCCTTACTATATCTACCATAAAGAGACCCCTAACGAGAAAGTGAAATACTAAGCTATTATCAACGAGTACAACGCAGTCTTACTCCTATATAAACAGGCAGAATAGGCCTATCTTTAAGCTATAGATACTCTTAAATGGTAAAAGCTTAATAAGAAGAAGCTAGGAAGGCCTGTAACTTAGGAGGTGTTTTGGAAGAAAGAGATGATAAAAAGAGGGTAAGGCAAGGGAGGGATTGATTTTATATACTATCATTAAGAGGTTATTGTTCCTAAGCTTATTCTATTCATGGATAGGCTTAATTCGATAGATAGACCTCCTTTTATTCTCTAATAAGATAGTGCTCCATCTTACGCCAGCCAATATACCTCTTTATTATTCGAACAAAAAGGTTATTTACTTCATGAATATATTAGGAATTCACCTAATATAAACACAATTAAGAATGCTTAGATACTAATAAGGATAGCTATTATAAATACATAGAATCAGCCTCATACATTAGAATGGACAGAAAGGGTATAGTATATAGAATAGGATAAAATAGATCAAGATACAATAAGGGGATGGGTTTCTAAGTAAATAGAGATTAATCAGAGGATACTAGATGATGAGGGAGGTAATAAATTTCATAGATAAAGGTATATTTAGTATTGCTATTACTATTAGAAATAGAGGTAATTTTGATGATTTTGATACTATTCGGAGTACACGGACCATGCCCATTACATATGAACTTATCCTTCGTATACCTTGCGTTATTCTTTACCTAATCTTGCATGTATCCATGCACCCCCTACCTACACTAGCATTGCTCGCTAAAGAAAAAAAAAAGCGCCAGGCCATAACGGCAATGTGGATAAGTTATACTTCTTCGCATTTATTCCCCCCTTTATTCTTGTAGTGTATATCTTCTCATGGCTTCATATTATCATCCAATCCTTTCGCGCCTTTTTAACCTCGCTTTCGACCTGTACTCCTCTCTCTTCAAGAAATCTCGCTTGGCTACCACACACGCCTAAACCTTCTCAGAGACGATAAAACAAAGCAATGCTTGCTTCAGTCTAGATGTTTATTAGTACGAAAGTATAGTTGCTTTGATATTGGGTGGGCGCCGTAGAGGGGGGAGGGTTACTTTCTGGGAGGTTATTTGAGGTTGTGTTGTTCTTGTCTCTGAGGAGGGAACCTAGAAGGTAGGAACTTGGAAGTATTTGGATCGAAGTTGTAAATATTAGGAAGGGAAGTAAGGAGGACAGCAGTGAAAGAGAAAAACAAGAATCTATATTTTTTAGATACTGAATTGTGTTCTATAGAATGTAGATACTGCTATGTGATTTGTTATGTAGTAGACCTGAATCTTGGAGTCTGAAATGGGGATGTAGTAGTTTAAGGGTTTTTACTTACATGACTTACTTAATTTGAGATGTCATAGATAAGCAAGTGATTTATTTGAGTAACTGACTTATTTGAGTAACTACCTTCTATCTTGGATACCTATTACCCCTCTAGTACATTAGCTTAAATTTTCTCTTATTCATTTCAAGAACACTATTTAGTCTACTAAATCACAACATTGAGGGAAAGAGGTTTTCAACACTAATTTAGTCAAAACAAGATTCACAACTAGTCCTATAAGCAACAAAAATAAAGGACCTGACTTCGAATCCAACACACTTACTTATATTTTATAACACAGACATAGCTTCCCTATTTGAAGCGATGAGAAGATTAACTCATCTTGTATACATCCCTACAATTCTGAGACCTATTCAATGTAATTGGGGCTTTATCATGCAGGTTCTGAACACACATTAGCAGTACGTAAACACCGAATAAAACGTCCATATCAATCATCATAAGGTAGCCTAACAAATTGACATATTTTGTTTCTATAATGATATCTTTGTTAGTGCAAGAATTGTTAAGTATTCATCGATTTACTATATGGTAGCTAGGTAACTTGGGTCCTTTCTAGATGTGTGTATAGAGAAAATGTCATTTAAGCATGGACTTTAGACTTCTCTCATGTATTCTAGATATAAAAGTCAGGCATTTTGTATAACAGCAGAGTATTGTCTATAGCTATAACACCCTATAGTTGCTGGCAGTTAATTGAAGAAGATAACTCTATTGATAAAACAGCGCCCCATACTAAAAGTGGACCTTCTGACATCTGGACAAACGATGAAAAAGACCATTTCGACTTTTCACTTGCTGCTGATTTCAATAGAAGAATGAAGACATTAAGGAGCTAAAACATCAGGTGTATTCATATTGTAGATCCTGCACCACTGTACCGTAACTAATAACCCATTCAATAATACAAATCAAGGAAAAATCCGTCATTATCATCCCATATCTCGCTCAGCGCTCAATAGCCATTCCAAACACTTGAGAACGCCACCATGGTACTCGTACTATTCCATTCATTCTCCTTCTCGAATGACTCCAATTTAGCTTTCTCAAGAAGTGCCTGCTCAGCGACTCGAAGCTCCCTAAAACGATCGACGAAACACTTCACCTTCCGCTTATCGCTCACGTCTTCCTTAACCAAAGTAACAACTCCTCCCTCCTTTCCTTCTTCATCTGAAATCTCCAAAGTCTGTGCATCATGACCAATGGTAGGAGTAATCATATTTCTGCATCCGCAATCGTTAATAGAAATGGGTAAAGATCCAGCCCTCCAATCACCCTCCCTCCGCCACTTAACCTGCAACCACATCTCCGCATCACTCATGACCCCAAAATAGCCTCTGCAAATGCAAAAACCTGCAGCAGCAAGTGTTCCCAAGACTGAGCGTTGACTCCAAGCAGTAGCGAATCTCCAAATATCAGAAGCTCGTTCCTCGCTTCGCTTAAAACAGATCTCCTCGAGATACTCGGCAAACCACTCTAAGACAATCTCAATCTTTGTATCCTCAATACCTTCGTCGTTTTCAACTTGAAGTTGGTGGAGTTCATGATTTTTCTTCAGTTCGAGTTGCTGTTGTTGAGTGAATAACTTGATGATTCGTTGGGGCCATAACTGGTTGAAGAGAATGGCTAGGATAGGGTAGGGTATAGTTGGTTGGACACGAAGTTGGAACAGACAGGTTAGAAGGATGATATTGTATTTCCAGGTTGGGAGACCGCGAATGGTCTTTGTACCGGCCATTGGCGTGTTTGTTAGGTAGTGACTTCAGAGCTTGCCGCAGTGTTTGTTAAGTTTAGTGTAGATCGAGTCGGCTGAGCAGTAAAGCTGTCCACTTATTTGGTAGATGCTGATATTGGATGTTTGTGTAGTTGTGGATTTCAGAAGAAATTATGTTCATATTTAAACTGCCTATGCTGTGAATCAGTCAATATGTGTTAGCCGTGAATAATACAAGGGCGTGAATCATGAGAGACAGCATACAGATGATGATTATGGTTGACGCTGGTTTCTAGCTTGAACATTCCTCATTGTTTTGATTTGAGCAATTGAGTCGACTTGAGTGGTTTGCTTAACTCAAGTGACTTACTTAACTATATAGTTGGTTTCTCGTTGAAACATTCCTCATTGTTTTCTGATATAGTCGGAATTCCTTGGGCTTGCAACGAAGCTCCTCATCTTATAATCTGTTCTCGCTGCAAAAACTTTCTACAAAACGTTCCCTTCTCTGTTGTCATCTACGCATATTCTCTCACTCGCCTGAATTGGTGGAAAATTGAATGATTATGTCACTGAAGCGCAGGATACGCTCAGTATTCTTTGAGTCTCCACTCTTCCTCGTATCTACAAAAGAGTAAGGTCAAAGCTCTCTTTCCCTCAACTGGACGGTTATGCAAAGTCATTATTATCTTGGCAATTGATTTGCCTCATCATTGCTCACGATGATAGAATTGGGATTGATATATGGTCAACATTGATATAGAACAAATTGTGTCTTCTAGGGCTGGGTATTGCTTGATTTTCCTCGAAGTTAGCTACTGTGCCTTGGCAGCCTTTTCGGCAGCTTTCTCGGCTTTCTTTGCCTCAATCTGTTTCTGCTTCTCTATCTTCTTCAGTGCAGACTTAGTCATTGCTGTACCTCCGGTAGTATCTCCCTGTCCAGCAACGGTACTCGATTCTCTTTCATTGCCAACCGGCTTAGCATTGGGATTTCCTCTATACGTTAGTGGCTTACGAGCAAAGAAATCTGCTACAACTTCATCGGTAACCAGAGCTCGACGTTCCTGGAATTCCTTGCAATAAGCTTGTAACTCTGTAATGCATTTTGCTTTCAGCTCTCCGGTCAACATCTCGCCCTTTTGGTATGCGAGCTTGATTTTCTCCAATTCTTCATCGTCTTCGAGGAAGAAAGTAAGGTATTGATATGAGACGTCTTTTTCTGTATCTCCACCCTTCTCTCTTTGCTCTGCTTCCGTGTCTTGCCCCCCTGAGAATGCATATCGGGTTATTTTGTTCTTAATCTTATTTGGCTCATCTTGCATGAAAATAGCACTTGAATCGATACTGGCACTCATTTTGCTGCCAGGCCCTTGTAATGCGTCAAGGAAGCGAGTATGAATGAGAGCAGGCTTGGCAAAGTGCAAGCGAGCTGCCACATCTCGTGTCATTCGAAAGTATGGATCTTGATCGATAGCACAAGGAATCAGTGATGGAATAAGATTCGTCTTTGACTCGTCCTCTCCGAAGATATGTGGGAAGGATGAAGCGAAAGAGGTAGCTCCTTGGATAGCACCAAAATGAATTTTGCCTATACACGAACTATTGAGGTTAGTTTGTCATGTTCAACATTTGTTTTTGAACGAGCATACCTTTCGTTAAAACCAAAAACTGCTCGAGCAACATTAAGCGTAACATGTTTCGAGATACGAGTAACGTTCCTGTAGAAAGCCCCGCCCATGTATTCGTAGTCGCTAAAGATGAATGTCTTCTTGGGATCGAAACCACAAGCGATGATGTCTTTCGCATTGGCTGCAGTGAACTTCTGAACTCCTTCAATAGTGTTTTTCTCACCGAAGAGGTATTTCTCATCGTCCGTAAGCATGATGATCAACGGCACATCGAATACATCTTGTAACCACCTGCCGGCGAATTAGCATATGGACAGTAGGTGCAGCAAACTAGATTGGAGGTCAAAGACGGGAAAGGAAGTTGTGCATACTTGGTAAAAGAGAAAGGGATAGTGTGCCCAATATGCATACTGTCACTGCTAGGTCCTCGACCAGTATACAGGAAGAACGGCTGGCCTTTCTCATACCGATCGAGCATGAGATTCAGATCACGGTGACTGAAAACAATGCCCCTGCGCATAAAGCGATGGGGCTTACGACCAGTGACCTTCTCGAATCTTTGCAAATCTTCTGGCGTTATGATCTGGGTTCCAAATTTCTCCACCAAGGTCAGGTAATTGATCCCTTTTTGCACTCCATCTGCGCCAATTTCTCCCTGAACGTTGTAAGGATCGACAGATTGCTCAGTGACGCTGGTTTTGGCCAATGCCTCCGTGATTGGGGCCGTTCCATCCATAGTCGTGAAGTTGTTGTTGTGGTGGTGGAAGTTGACGTGGAAGAAAGAGAATATGAGGATGGCGGGGTTGTTTGGTACGGTGTTTGTGCCTTGACTCACCAGCCTGAGCGGCGGTGCCCCTCGAATTGGGTTGATTGTGACGGCCAAAAGCAGAGGGCGGTGTAAATTTACTGTACAGCTATAAAACCACGTGCTCAAAGCTCGTCTCGCCACCACCCGAGCTTCTCTCTGGTGCTCTTGAGCTCTTGAGCTCTGAGAGGCGAAGATGTGAAGGAAAGACAACAACGATGAGCAGCTATGCCTGCACCGTATTCGTTTCATTTAATATACTAAGTTTGCTTATGAAGTTGGAGAGTGAGTGTTATAACCACGAACAACGCCTCGCCAGAATTTCCCCAAGACTCCTTCGCTGCAGATAGTTTTACAAAAGGCATTGAGCCATAAAAGAACGCCCAGGACAAAATGGCCCGTCGTGTACCTCCTTCTCCCATATCTGAATACATTGGTCGCATCTCACACATTTCCTACTTGTCTCAAAACGAGTTCTTTATCCTTCCTCATCCCATCTAAAACACCAACGAGCCCACCACTCCTCAATCTCTCTAGTACAATCATCATCCCCTCCTTGCTCTTTCCTAATTGATTCTCTGTCTTGCGTGAGGCAATCACTTCGATGGACCGTTGAATCCCGCTTGTTCCGAGACTAGCAAAAAAGCCTTTTTTGGGCTCCTCGTCTTCTTCTTTCACCACAGCTTCCCCTTTCCTCACAGCCCTCGCTCTCAGTCGATCACCCAATCGACTCCGGAAGATTACTGTTGTAGTAACATCCGTATCCCCATTTCCCTTCAAGTCCTCTCCCGATGCCTCTCCCTCCCTACGATATTCTTGCTTTTCAATTACACTCAAGATACCCGTCCAATCTAGATTCCTACTCTCCGTTCTCATCCACCCCTCCTTAATATCGACCTCACTCGTCTCGAGGATATAGCTCTCACTCCTGCCGCCACTGATATTTCCCAGTACGCTTTTGGGGAGGAGCTTGAGGACAGCCGGCGGGAGACGGGTGCGCTTCTGGTGGATTCGAGTGGTGGTTAGGCGTCCAGTGATGGGATCGATAGTCCGCGAGATGGTATCGGTGGAGAGGACATGGGTGGAGTAGGGATTGGGGTATCGTAGGAAGTAGGCGAGGGTTACGGCTGGGAAGGAGTACGAGTAGGAATAGGAGGATTCGTAGAATTTGACCATTGTTGTGGTTGTTGGGTTACGGGAAGGATAAAGGCATTTGCATTGAGGGGTTGTTTAGAGAGAAGAGAAGACGAGGGAGAGAACAGAGGCAAGGATGGATGTGTGAGGTGGTTGGCAGTGGTGCGATTGTTGGTCGAGTGGTTGCCTATGATTCGAGACAGATTTGAATAATCGGCGCACTAAGGAGTGTGGGGTAGCGTCCACACTCACCATCTAACCGGAAAGAGTTGAATTGTTGCGCCACAAGGGTAAAAGCACACGACCACCAGAGCCAATTGTAACAATGCCATTCGTGTACCACAACTTTCTGGCTACACAACCGTTTCGACCTACCAGTGCCATTTCAACTACTTTCGTACAACGTCAATACTTAGCTTAAGCCTCTTAAACTAGTGAAATAGCTCAGTGTACATCAAGAGAAAATCTTTCCCTTCCATCCACTCCCTATATTATTCCAATAACTCAAGACAACGGGCGCACCTAGTAAATAATGTCAGGCTGCAAAGCAAGATAGTTTGTACCGGACATCGAAGTTCTATTCGGCTATCGGACGATCTATTCTATGTCTATTTATGAGTTGAGTCTATCCCAACCACTATACGCCAAAAAGCCCATGCTCCACATTTCCATATCCCCCCCTAAGGCAAAATCACCAATTCCGTATCAAAACTTCATAACTTCACTATTCACTGATTAACAACGACACCTCTGTATCTCATCTTTCCATCGTTAAGCTTCTTCATCGCTTCTGTAATACCCTCTACCGACATTGGGAACTGCTCAATGATAGGTCTGATCTGGTGAAACGCAGCGAAATCCAACATCTCGCGGTGAACTTGTCTAGCAGCAACAAGGCTTCCAACAACCTTGAGTTCACCAGCAGTGAGACCCGTTTGCGGGATGACGAAATCCTGGTCAGTGACTGTCAAGGGATAAATCGTACCTCCGGGCGCCATGATAGGGAGGAATTGCTTCCAGTCTGGGTTCTGGCTAGACGTGACAAGGAGATGGTCGACACCGGCGCCAATCTTGAGCTCCACTGGCTTGCCATCGGCACCCTTGGTTGCATAGAATTCCTTGGCACCTAGTTGGAGAGCCTCTTCCTTCTTGCTATCGGTGGTAGAGAATACAACAACCTTACATCCAGCCTTAGCAGCAAATTGGATTGCCAAATGACCAAGTCCACCAACACCAATAACACCAACTCTGTCTGTTGGCTTCCAGCCGTTGTTGTATAGGGCTGCAAAAACGGTAGCACCACCGCACATGAGAGGCGCTGCATACTCGCGGGGAATGGAGTCGGGAATCTTGAAGATGTAGTCCGATTTCCAGACTGCGTGTGTTGCAAATGAACCCTGGTCAAAGTTTGCGTAGCCGTATAGTGCTCGTTGGGGGCAGAGCGTTTCGCGGCCGGTAAGACATTGCTTGCAGTTGTTACATGAAGAGTGAAGATAGCCCCAACCTACGGAATCCCCTTTTGTGAAAGACTTGACAGAGGATCCTATTTCCTGAGCCAGTTTGTTAGAAAGATCTTTTCAAATGACGTTCATGAGGCAACATACTTCAACAATACCAGCTCCCTCATGGCCCAAGACCATCTCTTGGTGCCTGTAATGCTCATCCGTGCCACAAAGACCAGAGTGGGTGATCTTGATCAGAACTTCATCTGCTTGAAGAGTCCTTGTGGTCTTAGACTCGACTACATCTCCCGACTTGGAACCCTTGAAAACAGTGAAGTCAACCATTGTACTTGGTTTGTGTTGTTATTAGGTAATTTGAAGGTAGCTTTGGAGATTGAGAACGTAGTAAAATGAAGGACAATGAGAGAACAATGACATAGGATGGGGAGCACACCTATCGTAGGGTATTTAAAGAAGTGTCATATCAAGACGCTTGGCTCGAGGAAGTTTCTTGATAAGCCGATCTTCTTCTATCTGCATATTCTACAGGCTCTAGAACCCGGCACTTCATGGAGGTTCCGAAGGCTACGGTATCTGAGAATGAAGACGACCAGATCTCGGGCTCTTTGGTGTCTATCATTGGCCACTTTAGCAACGCCAGTTGGCGGGATTTGTTCAGTGTGAGGAATCCCGCGGGTCCTTTGACTCCAATGAGGCCGCTGCTGTGATGAATAATGGGGAAGAAAGAAAATTTAAAAAATATTTATGGATACCTCGGCATGACGCCGATGCCATCTAACGTCACATTTGCTTAGCTCCCGTCATTTCAGGCAGGGGTTCGAAATCGTTAACGCCGAAAAGCACAGAGGTTAAAAAAAAGAGAAGAAAAAAGAATCCCACCTCAGACAGTGTCTGAAAATATAAGGGTTCAAATTGCGAAAGTATGCAGGCGACGTTGAGGCGTTGCCTTTGCCGTGCCGGGAGAGCCGTACTTTCATACGCTGGAAACCTTGAATTCATGCAAACATTCCCCTGCCTTCAATGAGTGCATTTGTTGTTGTTTCATGACATTATCTTTGTTCTGTCCCACTTAGTAGCCGAATTACCCTCTTTCCCTTTTCTCCACCCAGATAGGCATCTGTTTCCCCTTCATCCTCATCGTCAGCCTCAACAGCAGCCTCATAGCCCTTGATAACCATATCTTCGTCGACTCGTAAACCTTCCTGAACCAGGAGCTCGATTATGCCTCTAATTCGCGAAATCTCTCTTCGGGTCTCTGGGCCAATCTCATCATTCTGGCTAGAGTAGACTGTACTGCTCACGCTCTCCTCAATCCTTGTGATAGCGGTATCACCTCCAGCTGTCTCAACATGCTTGCTGATCCAAATGTATCCGTTGACTCCAAGAACGATATCAACCTTTCCCCCTCCGTGCCCCGTCTCAATCGTCCAGACTTGTCTCCTGCTTCTGACAACACCACCACCTCCTCCAGTGCCACTGACACTCATAAACACGCCGTTCCTTAGCTTACCATATTTCAAACTTCTTGTGTGTAAGCTCGCACTTCCATCCTGATATAGCGATTGTACTTCAGCCACTAGCAGGTCGCCTTCTGAGAAGAATGTCCGAATCTGCAGCTCATCGGTCTCTGTTCGTTTTCGCAGAATTCCACCGGGAAGATTGATTGCTGAAAGTGGAAGGCCTGCAAGGACAGGAGCTCCTACGTCAACTCGCCAACGTTTGCTCTGGACTTCGACAATACGGCCCACTACTAGATCGCCAATTTCTGGTGTGTATCGAGCTCGTAAGGGTCGCACGGAGAGGAGTTTGTTGGTCTTTTGAACAGTGCCTGCTACTGTCGCTATAATTTCTGTGCTTGACTGAGCTACATATGTGCCATGACCTCTGGCGAAAAAATAACTGTCAGCTATATACTTTGGAAGCAGCGAGAATTTACAAACCTCATCCATTGCGGATCATCAGTGACAATCTCTCCAGGAGTGACAATTTCGGAGTATTTGTCCAGTTCAACCCCACCACCATCCAGATCACCATCGGACGCGTTGTTATCTGGTTGGTGCTGCGTATAAGCCGGAGCTGGAGCAAGTATGGTGATGGCCATTGTTGACGGGGAATAAAGGTGTGCAAGGCTGAGAGAACCTCAAGCTGCAAATTTGGAGAGGCTGCGGCACTTGAGCTTAATTGGCGGAGAACACCAAGGATGAAGAACAAGCTCTTTAAGCGAGCGAGGCGGAAGGTTGAAACGCAAGTCTGTGCAAGCGAGACAAGATCGATCAATCAAGACTTTGCATGACGTAGTCTAGTAAGCTTCTACTCAAGTAATATTGGGACAAAGGAACTACCACCTTGACTACCAAGATAAGCACGGTATGGCATGGCATTTCTGATGCGTGAGCGGTATTGGTTGTTGACCCCATGATTCCCATAAACTGTCTCGAATCCCATACATAAATGGTAAAGATGGCAATCCTAACGTTGTTCTTTCTGTCTTTCCTGCCCAAAACATGGCCCCAAGTGAGCGCAACTGGTTTACCAGTTCATCTGAGTCTCTTCGCCACTCCGAACACAATACCGAGAGCAGCACATATGATGGAGATTCTCAAGAACTGCGGGAGCAGGAGCAGCATGACCATGCCGGAGCGCCTCAATACAGAAGGAGCCTGGCATTGCCCTCGTATATTATGAGCTCAATCTCAGAGCCGTTGCCACCTTTACATACGCCGCATCGAAGACGAATCACCAGGTTAATAATTGGGGTGGTGTTGTGTACGTTGAATTTATGCGTCCTCCCAATAACTTACTACTACGCCTTCAAGTTCGGAACGAAACTGAGCTTACAACAGAGTATGATCCCGGCGCGCAATCATAGGGCTATGGTTAACAAGTTCCCAGTTTTTGCTATTATAACTGGTGTTTATGGATTGATTAGTTTCTCACATTTATTTTTTCGTTCACTCAAGCTGTTTCTGAAAAGTAAATCAGAAAGGTATAGACCGCTAGGTTGGACGAAATGGGGAACTGTGAGTCGCGATTGCTCTGAATGGCATTTTGATATACTAATTCCCAGAAGCTCGAGTTCCTGGAAGTTAATATCCTGATTGGGGTCGCTTTAGTCGAGATCGAACTGGTTATAGGCACTATTCCTAACAACCCTATTACCCGACTATGTGCTATGCCTTCTTCTACGATATGCTTCTGGTTTGGTTTCATCTTCATAACATCGTCCACACTCACGGCACTTGGCTGGCGACTACCTTTTAACATGTCCTCCACACCCAAAGGCACGCTATGGCGCCCTGCCCTCGTCGCTATACTCGAAGATGCGGGGGCGCTAGAAGGGCAGGGAGGTGTTGTGTTTCGACAACAAGTGATAAAGAGATACGAAGTGAGCCCAATGTTTAGAAACATGATCCAACTTATGGTTCGTAAATCCGGTTTATTTTTGTCCTCTTGTTGGTTGTCTTGAGTGCTGTAATATTTCACGATATTTCCATATTATTGAGAGACGCCTCGCTACCGTACGAATTGGTTTATAAGAGATGATTTTGAATGGCTGTCTATTCGGACACAAGAGATGGGCTTGAGTAACTTAGTTGATCTGGTAACTCACTTGCCCTAATCAAATGATCTCTTATAAACCAATTCGTACGGTACTCGCAAATCATGTCTTGGTTCTCCTGGAACCTCTAAGAGAAGCATTGCTAATACCGATGTCTTGAACACAGAGTTGGATATGGGGAGTAGGCTTCTTCGGCATCGCAATCGTTTCCACGGTGCTGATCATGGTATTACCGGAGGATATTGGGTTCGGAATTGGATGGGGTTTGCCGTTTATCTTCGCAACCGTCTTCATTTGGCTGAGCATGGCCATTGTTAAAGTACAATTAAGGAAGGAGAGAGAGGCATGGATGATAAAAGAGTTAGGGAGTGAAGCAGACAGATGCCTCGTCAACCCATTTTCCTAACGCCTTTTAATGATCGCAAAACGCCGTGTACCGTACAACCATATTCTACAACATCCAAAAGCTCCATTTCCCTCTAATTGAACAACCTGTACAGGCCCAACCCGACAAGGGAGAAAGAGATCATGCTTATTCCAGCTTGTCGACTCTTCATGCCGAAAAGACTTTTGCTCTTAAGAATCTTTGCTCGTTGTGCTTGTAGTTGACTGTGCCCGGAAAAGTAGCTGTATGCGCCAAGGCCCACGAATGCAGTTGCTCCTAGAAATGGTTTTCATTAGCTCTCGAGTGGTTTATGGTAGACTGTCTAGCTTCAGACCTGTGATTTTGCACGGTAGGCAATCATCTCCGCGATCTTTCTTCAGCATGGTATCGAGCCTCTCCTGGCTGTTCAACTCCTTCACATTGGGAGTTCCCTCCCCAAAAATGGGATTCCGCATGGCAAAATGAATGCAAGCCCGTCTTTGTTGCTTTGAGGATATGGCGTGAAGTTGTGTTAATTAAGCTTGTGCACGAAAAGGGATGCGGATCATGCGGCCGATGGACTTGAAATAGTCAACCCCACGCTTCCTCCTGCACAGTGCTATTGAGCCTCAGAACAGCGCAAATGATAGCTCAATAGCAAAGCTAGAGTTGACCATGAGCGGTGCTATCGAGGCACTGCATATATATGATGAGCATAAGTACGCATATTCAACCTCTTCTATGTACAGAAACTGACTTCTACAGCCGGCCTATCCTCACACACACCTGGACGTCCCGCCCTCTCTCTGCGACACAACTCCTACCACTGTACATCTCCCACCCTTCACCACGGCCTAACCTAATATACCTGCCTAACACCTCGCCGCCGACTCTCCTTTTTAGCCTGAGCCATGCGAGCCTCCTATATCTCCTCACATCCTCCAGCGAGATTGAGCCTCTCCTTACCCTAGAGTTTCTACATCGAGTTATAGACGTATTGGAAGAATTCATTGGAGCGCCATTACTGGCCCAAAAGGTAGAAAGCAACTACGATGTTGTGGCACAGCTATTGAATGAGATGTGCGATGCTGGGGCTGTCAGCACGACAGAGCCCAATGCCTTAAGAGACTTGGTGGAGGTGGAGGGATGGATTGGGAAACTACTAGGAGGAATTAATATCCCCGGGTACGTTGCCTTGGTCTCCTGGCCACAATTGTCCCAAAACCATCCTTAAGCTAACCGACTCATTAGGAAACCAGGCTTCTCATCAGCTTCAGGTTCTTCCATGGCAGCCATTTCCTCTTCTGGCGCATTAGCTGCAAACACCCCAGCACTACCTTGGCGAAGAGCAAATGTGCGACACACCTCGAACGAGATCTATGTAGATCTCATTGAGACGCTTTCGGTTACTCTGGCACCTTCTGGCCGACCTCTGGCAGCATTCGCTAACGGCACTATTGCTTGCACTGCGAAAGTCTCCGGTGTACCTGATCTATTGTTAAATCTATCTACGCCCTCAGGCAGACAGAATGTGAACAGTGTAATGGAATTACCAGTATTTCATCCATGTGTCAGGCTAGCTAGGTGGAAAGAAAAGCCAGGAGAACTGAGTTTTGTGCCACCTGATGGCCGCTTCGTCCTAGCTGGATATGAGGTCGATCTACTTCCATTCCAAAATGGGAAAATGGGAACTACATATGCGTCTAGTCTAAAACTACCTGTTACTCTTGAGGTCAAGACATGCTTAGGTTCCACGGGGTCGGATTTCGAGGTGAGATTATTCATCACCAAAGTATCCGGACCAGGTAATTCTTCCCTTTCTGGGCCTTCTTCCAGAAGCAGCAGCCATGTGGGAGGCCAAAGAGGCCGTGGATCTAGTGGGTTTGGAAGTGGATTAGGTGGTGGACATGTGGGCACTTCTTCTTCGCCAGCATTAGAAGATTTAGTTGTGACTATCCCACTGCCAGCGGACGTAAGGAATTTGTCCGAAATCCGGGCTAGCAGAGGTGACACAACATACAATCCAGGCGAGAGAAATCTCGAATGGCATATTCCAGCAAAGGATACCGTTGCTGGAGGAGTCACTTTACGTTGCACGGTCGTGGGGCCTCTCTCAGCTGACGACGATGACTTTGAAGGCAATGGATTCAGACTAGACGGGCGGTACGATTATGAGGAGGAACCATATCAGTCTTCGTCTGCCAAGGTTATCACTGAAAAGGATACTGGCGACAACGAGCAGAGAGACGTAAGAAAGGTGGCACAAAATAAGATACTGATGCCCAGCTCTGCGACAGTTAGTTTCTCTATCAAAGGGTGGCTTGCCAGCGGTATCAAGGTGGAAAGCTTGGTAATTGACACTAGAAAGAGCCGTGGACTTGGAGAAAGTGTCAAACCGTACAAGGGTGTCAAGTATTTGACTATTAGTCGGGGCGGAGTAGAGGTTCGGTGTTGAAGAATATGGTTGCATTGGGCCTGGCGTCTGGATTATAAGCACGTAGTTGTGCGGGAGCATTGAATCGTTCTGTCTTCAAAACTAGCCGTGTAGGTCAAAGAATTTGAGGTAAGTATCTTATTCAGAGCTTGCACCTCGAGTGTTGTGATTCAGAGTTCTAGTCACTGTGTCTGGCCGTCGCTTTGATTAATTTCCTTACAAAAACAAACACAAACACACCATGCCACGCCTTGCTCTTATCCATTACCCTTACCTCGTCCAACTGGCCCTACCACATTTTATGAAATGGGGGTATTTTCGCGCGTGAAGGACGGAGTCCGCTATATTCTCACAAGCGAGCTTCCCCGTTCATCAACCACATCAGTAGACTCGGCCGATCGACCTCGCCAGAATCGACGCAAAACAACCAACAGTATTGACACACCTGCGTGGAAAAAAGATGAATTGGAACGACTTGAGGAAATCAGAGGTCGAGGGGGTAACAAAGTCTGGGAAGATACACTACGAGGACGACATCGGAGGCATAGTTCTGGGGCACGGGGAAAAGAAGTCGACAAGAAACCTAACCGACCCCGAAAGAGACGCAGGAAGAGCTGGCATCCGAAGAAACCTCTCGATGTGAATAACGCAGAGGAACAACGACAACTAGAGCCGAAAACGCAGGCTTTCCCATCTGCAGATAATGAATTTTGGAAGTCGGTCAAAGCAATAGAGGGTGCGCCAGTCTCTGTTCCTAATCTTCGGGAGTATACCAAGGAGCAACGAACAGTCTGGGCGGAGGAGGATAAAAGGCAGCGTGAGAAGGAGAGAGTGAGAAAGGAAGAACGGAGGTCAGCAAGAAAGGGGAACGAAACGACAGAGACAAAGGGAAAGGAGAAAGCAAAGAAGAAGAATAATGACAGAGAGGTCCCTAAAGCCAAGGAAGCTGAAGAGAGTAATGAGCGGCGTGCGAGGTACCATGAATGGAAACGTGAGAAAAGGAAGGTAGAGGAAAGGCGAGGCTCTGAGAACGAAAATAAGGAAGTTGGTTCGGGAGACAAAGATGTGAGGGGTATAGAACATCGAGAATATGAACAAAAATCTGCTGACAAAGTCGGGCGAGTCAAAATTAAGCCAGAAGCTAGAGACAGTGAAGAGAGAGGCGAGCAACGAGAGGCAGAGGGAAAGAGAGAAGTTGAGAAGATAGAAAAGAAAAGACAGGAGGAAGAGAAGGAAGAGAAACAGCAACACGAGCAACAGCGAACTCCATACCCCCAGGCCAACAGAAAAGAACAAGATAAGAGAAGAGTTGAAGTTCAAGCGCAAAAGGAGAAGTATCTCAAAGACGTAGAGGCAAAGAAACGTGTGGAAAAGGAAAGCGAGGAGAAATTAGGTCTTCAAAAAGCAGAGGCAAACGAACACCAAGCCGCACTCGCCAAGCAACAAGAAAAGGTCAAACTCGAAAACGAAGCTCGTCAAAAACGAGAAGCTCAAGAAACGCTCGCTAAACAACGAAAAAAACTGCAGGAAGAACAAGAAAACTCTCGACAGCATCTTCAAGCTCCTAAGAATAATAATCTTCAGCCTATGAACAACGATCTAGGTAATATGGACCGTACCTACATAGAAGGATTCCATCATCACCAGCATCAAACCCAACAACGCACAAATACAAAAGTGAACCTCCCACCAGTCCCCTCACCACTCTCGGAAAAGAACCTCAAATGTCACACAGCCGATGGTGGGGGTAGTGATCTAGGAAACATGGATAGGACATACATAGAAGGGTTCTATGGATGTGGTGACTGTATGGGATGTCGGAAGTCTCAGAATTGTGTTAATAAGGAGTGGTTGAAGGCGAGGGAAAAGGGGATCGCGAAGAATAGTGTTGCTCATGCTCATGGGAGGGTACTACCCAGTGATTTGGGAGGGGTAGGGGAAGCGAAAGGAGGTGTGATGAGATTGGGATGGATGGATAGGACTTTTATCGAAGGTTTTGGGGGAGGTGAGTGAAAGGACTGTTTTTGAGACAAGGAGTAGCATGGTTTTCACACCCCGAGAGATCATGAAGATTATTGCGTGTACCTAATACTGTTCAATGTGGATGATTATCCCCTATTATATGTCTCTTTCAACGCAGTCAGCAATTCCAAGATCTGTGTCCTGATGGACGATTAATATGGTGATTTTATATTTAGTGGAAACAAAATTGGCAAGAATGGCATGACTATAACAAGATTCAAAGCAAAATACCAGGGAATCAAGTGAGTTACTTAAATTCAAATCAACTTAATCAAATAAGCTGCTTAAACCAAGTGAATTACTATGCCCTTATGTAGGTCACTATTATCCTCTTAGGATGACGGTGTCTGCATACTAAGGTCCCAATTCTAGTTTTTATAGACTAGTAGAGCACAAGTGCAGCTGGAAACTCGTTCCAAACTTCAGTAAACTAGGGTCATCCAAAAGTTCTCCGAGCTAAAGTCCGGGGTTACCTCTTCAGTGCGATTTACAACATAAGAATATTCAACTTAATAAGATGGTAAACCCAATGGTAGATTACTTATTTGACAAAATTGTCCAATCTTGAGATTCCCTATTATCCCACGGCTACAATACAATTTTGCCCTTGTCACTGCACAATCAAGAGACAGAGAAGCGTACAAATCAAGATACAAAGAAGGCAGGTGAACTCCAATATCCCATCCTCCACTTACACAGACAAACAATGTGAATGACTTTTCCAGCTTTTACTTCAAGACAGCAATACTTTATCTCAAGTATGCGGGAAGAGCGTTCCTACCTTCCAAAAGATACTTATTAGTCGCGAAAGAAAAGACCGCCAATACCACCCACCTCAGCAAACTCCCCTTGGCATCATTGCCCCCTAAGGATAACACAAACTTGACCCAATACCCGACGCCTTTAATTTGTTTACCATCCCTTCCAAAATCTGGCTTTTGTTCTTGGAGGGCACGGAATTTCTTGAGTTTGCCAAAGTAGGGTGGGTAGCGGATGCTGATTAGCTTTTCCATCCAGCCGGGTGTGGTAGTGACTGCACGTTTGTGGGTGAAGGTGTCAAAGGAAGCACGGCCACGGTAAGCGCCTGTGCCTGAGTCGCCCACGCCCCCAAATTGTAGGGTTGGGATGGAGGCATGGAATAGTGCGTCGTTTACAGAGGCACCGCCGGACAATGTTTGGCTAAGAACTTTAAAACGTGTTAGTACATGCTATATATTGGAGGAAATGCAGCGGACTTACTCTTATTCGTCTCACTTTTGTTACCAAAGGCATAAAGTGCCAGTGGTGTTCTGTGAACTTCATTTGCAATTCGGATAGCTTCATCAAGGTTGTCGACTGGGAAAATTGGGATCAAAGGCCCAAATGATTCGTCCTTAACCATGGAATCGTTAACGTCATTAACTTCAACTATTGTTGGCGCGATGTAGAGAGTAGTCTCGTCCATCTCGCCTCCAATCAAAATCTTCCCTTTAGTATCATCGAACATCTTTTTGATCCTCAAGAAGTGTCGTTTGTTCACAATACGGCCATAGTCAGGGCTGGACTTGACACCATTGGGGAAGAAATCTTTAAAGGCATTCTTTAACTCTTCCACAAGAAGTGGAAATACTTCTTTGTCGACCAAAATGTAGTTCTGGCCGATACAAACCTGGCCTGCATTGAGGAGCTTACCCCACAACAGCCGCCTCGCAGCAAGTCGCATATCAGCATTTTTGGTGACAATAGCAGGATTACGGCCTCCAAGCTCAAGACAAACTGGAGTTAAATTTTCAGCTGCCTTTTTAACAATGATTCTTGCAACCTGATCATTTCCGGTGTAGAAGATCTTAGCCCATTTCTGATCGAGGAGGGACGTCGTCTCTGGGATACCACCATTGATACATTGGTACGCGGTAGGATCCAGACTGTCGTCAACAATCTTCTTTATTACTGCTGCTGAGTATGGGGACATCTCTGAGGGTTTCACAACAGCTGCACATCCAGCAGCAATTGCACCTATGAGAGGTCCGAGCGATAGCATGAAGGGGAAGTTGTATGCACCGATAACGAGAACCATGCCCAAAGGCTCCTTCCTTAGGTGAGGAGCCAAGAGGGTATTCGCAAGTGGGATATCCGGAGCCTTCTCATCCTTCATCCATTTCGCCAGATTCTTGGTCACAAAAACAATATCGTTCTTACACCAGTCTAGCTCGGTGGCATAGGTTTCAAGCTCAGGCTTTCCCAGGTCGAGTTTGCATGACTCGATCACGGCTTCGGTGTTGTCAACCAAGGCCCAGTAGAGCTTGCGCAATTGAAGCAGTCTGTACTCAATAGGCTTGGTCTTGTTTGAGTAGAAGGTGGATTGAATGCCGCTGACGATCTGGGGGATAGATTCAACGGGCGTGGCTTTGAACTCTACAGCTTTCGAGGAACCCATTGCTTTTTGGGTCGACTCGGCGGGCGTTGTATGAGCATCAGAGACCTTGGAAGAATTTTTGGAGGATGGCATTGTGGATAGCTAGAAGTAGTGTTGTGCGCCTGGGACATATTAGCAGGTATGCGCGTGGTGGGCTAGAGATGCTCACTTTATTATTTACTTTGCCTAAAGAAGGGCGACTAATATGAACGAGGAGCTGTAGTGCTGTATTGATTGTGGAAGGAAACAGGAGGGGGAGGTGTAGAAATGGAAGGGAGATGAAGTCATTCCAAAACGCAGAAGTCCATACAGCTAGCTGTGTGAGATGAGCTGCGCTTCCCCACATCAACACGGCCGAGGTCAGGATCCATACTCCGTAGGCACCGCACCCCCTGCAGACGGGCCCCAATGGCCGATCGCACGTGAAGAGGGTTTCAAACGGTGTAACTCTACTCCGAATTTTGACCTTCGATACGATCAACAGATGTTCTTCTCATCCATCACCTAATACTAATATTGCAACTTTGCTGATCTCCAACATACTGCGAACACATTGGCAGGTTAACTCCTGCACCCTTTGACTTAGAGTTACGGATGTAGATTGGTGAATTGTGCCATCAGTGCCTCGGTATACCTCCTAGTTAAACATTGGGTGACTTGACGCAGCTCCTACAAGCTCATTCTCCTACGAATAGGTATTCTTACAAGTACTTTTCCATACCCATCTATCACCGCCTCGGTGTATATACAGCATCTTACAAATATTGTACACCCCCATCATGCTACCTTCGGATATTGACCCTCTTTGGTTTCCCCTTACCAGCCATAACCATGTCAGGTAACTCTGCCTTCTTGGGTACAGGTCTCGAGAGTACCTCCTCGATCTTTTTGACTCCATCCACAAGTTGTCCATCAACTAAGAGCGTATCATCTTTCTGTACCATGCTCCGTCGATGTGCTTCTAATTGCTCTCGTCGCTCTGGTGTCATTCGCCATTCAAATGGAAACTTAGGTTTCGGCTTGAAAATGTGATGACGAGTGTCCAGGGGGACATCTTCGAAAGTGTCCTTGGGATCCTGATATAATTAGACAATACGAACCTCTGAGGATGAATGGTCAAAAACTTACCCTTGCTTCTTTTAGAAGTACGTCCACCAGATCCCCAAGATATCGCTTATTCTGAGCTTGTGTCTCGAACATCTCACTGCTGATTCTGACAATATTCGTCTCTGGGTTGTACCTCACACCGACCAACTTCTTCAACTTCTGAGTCTGAATGTCCGTCAAGTTGGGCATATCCTCCGGACAGAACTCAAGCACAACCTTCTTCTCTGCTGGATGCTGTTCACCCATGTACGAAGTATATCGAAACCGTAATGGCTCGTTTCGAGTTGGGGGTACAAATGGCTTAGCCATCTCTAGAATCTATGTCAACAACCATTCAGCCAACAACAATCCAAGACGGACTTACTCGCCAGTAATGGCATATCCCAAGCCGCTAATCTAGCATATTCTCTCATCTCCCGGTGATGCTCCAATTCTCCATGCGCAAGAGGACCGATATCATCCTCATCCTCTTCGTCCTGCTCCTCGTCCTCGAATGGTTCTTCTTCGCCCATGTTCATAAATGACTCCTTCGGCTTCTTCATTCTAATCGGTGCATCATCCTGATTCTTCGGGTCCTCATATAAAGCACCACTTTTCACAAACTCCTTAACCTGGTTTCTCAACTCTCTATCAATCGCGCGTTCGATCAACTTGTCGTTCCGCAATTCTTCTTCTGAGAGTTTGTCCGCTGGTGGGGTTCCATTAGATCCCTCTGCCTCCCTCCGTAGTGGTGTTGTTGCAAATGCCCTACGTATTCCAATAGAGCTTGTTGGGTATCGATTTAAGGTAGGTTTGCATAGGCATCTCCTTGCGGCCAACCGCAGACTCTGCACAACAGCTGCCATACTCTGCTGTATCCCCAATCTCGGAGGATTACTGGCTTTGCATAGAGTAACAAGTTGTTTTTCGAAGATTCCCGAGACTTTTGAGTAGGATGTTCTGAGTTGTTTTGTGGTCGGGAGGAATTGAAAGGGTGTGAGACCTCTTGGCTTGGAGGAACTTTTGACAAGGTCCAAACTTGGCAAGCTTCAGTCACTGGAATTAATTCGGTGACTGAGTCTCAATCGTGGAAAGTGGCCCGAAAAGTTTCCAGGATACCAATTGAGCAGAATTGTCCAAAAGTTCCTGTTGCGACACGGCCACCCGACCCGTTCGTTCTAACGGAACAAATTCTTAGTCACATGATATTATGCCTCATTTAAAAGGCGACAAAAATTCACAAGGGCCGACCATTTTTCCTTAATCCTATTGCCCGAAGTAATACCTACCGAAAAGTCACGATAACGATAAGAATGCCCATCATCAGTGGTCGGGAGTACCTCGACCAACTTTTCGGAGGACGTAGGAGACCACCACCTTCAATGCCTGCACAACCCAAGAAAGAGATATTTGTGACGGTTGGGGCGACAGCTACCTTTCATGAACTTATCAGGCGGGTCGCTGGCGATGACTTTCAACAAGCTGCAAAGACACTGGGCTTCACTGGCATGAACGTTCAATGTGGCAACAGCATCCAGGAGTACTTGGACAATAGATGTGCTTCTATCCCAGGTTTTGAAGTTCGCGCTTTTGGCTTCAGTGATAAGGGCTTGGCCAAGCAGATGCGAGCCACGCAAGAAGGCGACGGACGTCTCAAGGGAGTTGTCATATCGCACGCTGGTAAGTACAGACAGAAGATAGTTTGGTACAAAGACTCACGCATCAAACAGGTGCTGGGAGCGTCTTGGATGCTATGCGACTTGGTTGTTCCATCATTGTTGTACCAAATGAGAGTCTTCTTGACAACCACCAAGCCGACTTAGCAGAAGAGCTTGAGGAGCAAGGTTATGCCACGAGTGGTACCGTCAAGTATGTTCCGGACTGTCTCTGGCTACGGATCTCAATCATTAGATGGGCTCGGAGACCCGAATCAACAACACCATTCTTCGTTATGTGCCTTACTAACATCATGGTAGGGACCTCCCTGATGATTTACGCCGTTGTGTTGACAGAGCTGCGGCGTACGAGTGGCCACCTGCAAACCAAGGCAAAGTAATTGAAGACGTGATTGAGGGAACTGCTGTCAAGGAAGAAGTTGTTCGGGAGGAAATCACCAACAGACATATGGATTAAACGACTTCTGGAGAGTATGGAACGGCGTTTGTGGGATATGCATGGACTGACTGGCAGGAAAATGGGTCGTCAATGCTTAAAGCATGTAGGATTTTACAGCGATGGTTTGAGCAATCGAGATTGAGGTATTTCGCCCAAGATTTAGACTTGGCCTTGAGTATTGTGTTTTGGAAAAGCCGTATTGAGGACTGAGATTTTTATCTGAGGACAGCTTACATGGAGAGACTATTCCAGAGCTACTGTCGTAAGTCTTAGCACCCTCCTCCAGTTGAGTACACAAACTAACTACCCTACGAATTGGTTTATCAGAGATCATATTGATTAAGGCAACTGAGTTACCAAGGTCAGCTGAGTTGCCTAAGTCGAGTGAGTTACTGAAGTCCATTTCTTATCTCTGAATAGATAGCTATTCAAAATGATTCTCTTACAGCGAATCCGTACGGGAACCTGATGACTGAGAGTAGTAATCAAGAAAGTGGACTATTCTTAAAACGTGATAGTGATGTCAATCTTTCAGTTGATGATTATGATGCTATTCAGTCTCTCGAAGCTGAAGTTGGCGTTGGCTGAAACTCGACTCTTCGGTCAGAAGCAGGTGTAGTAAGTAAGAATAGGATAGGGTACCGATACCGTAGATTTCTTACCCGACAGATCGGTCAGAGCCAGATTTTGCGACCGAACCAAGGATCTCTCAAAGCTTCTTTTCTCACACCAGTCGGCCAAACAGGAAAGACAGCCTTGAAAAAGGCTGGCGCTTTCATCATAAATGACCAAAATAGTCGACGGCCAACTCTCGGAATGTGGCGATACCGTGGCACCGGGCGGAGTTACCTACCGGTAGCAAAGCAAAAAACCTTCCTGGGAATATTTGTCGACACTTGGGCTACAAGGACGTGCACGGTATTTTATACCTTCGTTACAGTACTTAACGAAGGGCTTCTGGCCAATAAGTTTAACACGTCTATCTTTACCAACACGTTAATCAGGCATAAACGAGCAGAGTGCTGAACCCTAGTGCAAATGGTGAATATAACCCAGGAAGGGATACCTGTCAGCACACGAACTGGAGGCAACATGATCATGGAGTCGTGCAATCATCGTTGAGGAGATAGCTCGGGGCTGCGGCGGGGATAATTCGTCACCACACCATTTGCTATGCGTTGTGATGAGGAGTCCTTTTAGCTGTTAATTTCCTTTTCGCCTTAGTATCAGTTACCTAGCTATGTGTGACTCGGCAGTTCGCAGTGTCGTGGAGTAGTGCTACTACAGGACAGGACAGGACAGGACAGGACGGAGGCACGGTCGCTTATTCCGACCTCCTCTTCCAGAGTCGAATCAGCAGGTCCCTAATTGGCACAGGCCACAATGGTACACCGCATTACTACAGTACCTGCGAAAAAAGCAACTTTCTGCTCTCCTTTTTCTTTTTTAAAAAAAAACCACTGCTGAAAAGGACAAAGGAACACGATAGCATACATGTAATAGCGATATCAAAAGTCTCTATGATTGTAGATTCCTACTGTAGGTAGTTATTATTCTTTTCGTCTTGGGAAAGGGTACCTAGGGTGTCTTAGGAGACCAGACAAGCTTTATTACAAGCTTTGATCGGAGAGCAAGACACAGGGGGGCCCTTGTCCCTACCCACATTTTCCGAATATAAGCTCAAGGAGCTACTCATAACTCGGTCTCTTTCCACCCAAAACTCGTCCATCCTTCCATACGAGCCTCAGAATCAACTTCTTGACTTCTTGACTTCTTGGCTTGCACTGCCAAAGACACAATGTTGCAATGGACAACGGTTGAAATGACGTCGCCGCTACTCGTATGGTGGAAAGAACCACCGGGGATCCATACTAGAATGGTGTTAGGCATTTTCGTACTCAGGTACCATTGCGGGGCTTTGATCACTGTCACCTTGGTTGCAACTGCTAGTTGCCAGCTGTGTTTGTGCCGTTGCCCCTGTTGTATCGGAGGGATAATCCTGTACTACTCCGTCCTGTACAGTATACTCTGCTGTAGTATGGCGAGTGTAAACTTCCGGTGGATCTTCGCAATTTTCCCCGAGGTCCTATCATCATCTACTGGACTTTGAATCCTTGATCCGGGCCCTATTGCACACTCTACTTATACCTCCGTCGTGTATAAAGATCCCGTTGATCCTTCTTTTTGGGAAGCATTCTGCTATTCACCTGCCACCGGTGACATTCATTCAGAAGTCTACACGTCAATTTGTCCTTAACCATGGTTCAGATCAACCATCTCCTCAACGCCTGCGTCGCCTCCGGGCTCCTCCCCGCAGTCCTGGCCGTGCCCGCTCCTCAGATGAATTATGACGAAAACTCAGGACCTGTCGGTGGAGTAGATCCGACACCCATTCCTACCGTAACTACTCCATCGGGCTCTCTATACGGAAGCGAGGCTCTTTTGGGAGCGAACTCGAGGCCGTCTCCAGTCACTGGCGGTGATTCTGCCATTGTATCCGAATACGCTCTCGTCAGTGGCCAAGAAGCAGATGCCAAACTTGGATTGTACCTGGATTTCAATAGCGTAGACAGCGCACCAGGTCCACAACCGATTCGGGGTACAACAGGCCAAACGGATCCAGGTCCAAGTCAGTCCCCTCTAGCAAAATTTTGATTGGATGTAAATCTCACATTTTGTATAGGAACACTCGACTACGAGAAGCTTAACCCAGATGTCTTCGCACCACCAGGGACAGATTCGGGAGCGCTACCAAATTCTATGTGGCCATTGGGTCTCAGTCACAACAGACTAGGAACCGGGAAGACCTCAGGTTGGGCGCGCCAGCAAAATGAAGCACAGCTTCCGGCTGCAACAGCCATGGCTGGAGTAGATATGCGTCTGGCTCCGAACGCATACCGTGAATTGCATTGGCACACAGCAGCAGAGTGGTCCCTGATGCTCAAGGGAAGTGTTAGGTTGTCGGCAGTAAACGAGGAAGGACAAACGTTCCTCGACGACGTAAGCGACATTCTCTATGTTCTCTTGCCCTGCCCTTGACACCCTGTCTTATGTCACTTACTCTCAGTCTTGAAGAACACATGATACTAATTTCCTAAACTTCAGGTTTCTGCAGGTGATGTGTGGTTCTTCCCAGCTGGTGTTCCCCATTCCATTCAAGCACTCGAGGAGGGCGCTGAGTTCTTACTCGTCTTCGATAGCGGGGACTTCAATGAAGATGGAACATTCCTTGTTTCTGAGATGTTCTTGAGAAACCCAAAGTCTGTCCTGTCAAAGAATCTCCAAACTCCAGTGTCTGCTTTAGCAGATCTGCCAACTGATCAGCTATATGTACATACCCCACTACATCTTAACAAAAATCTCTAGCTAATGTTACCCAGATTTTCGACGGTACCCCTGCACCAGCTAACATCTCCGAGCAAAATGTAACCTCATCAGCCGGCATCCTCCCAGCGTCTCAATCCTACACCTACCACTTCTCCGAGCAAGAACCCTATGTCGTACCAGGAGGCTCAGTAAAAATCGTTGATCCAACCACCTTCCCAATCGCCAGCACTTTTTCTGCAGCGCTTGTTACTGTCGCACCAGGTGCTATGCGCGAAATGCACTGGCATTTAGCCTCAGACGAATGGAACTACTTCCTCCAAGGTTCCGCCCGAATGACACTTTACTTAGCTCCAGACGCTGCCCAAACATTTGACATGACAGCCGGAGACGTCGGATACATTCCAGCAGCTAACAGTCACTATATTGAAAACACCGGAACCGAAGATGTAATATTCCTCGAGGTTTTACAAGCTTCTAAATTTACCGATATCAGTGTGGCACAATGGCTCGCTTTGACACCTAAGCAGACGGTCCAAGATACGTTGCATCTTCCTGATAGCACGATTGACAACTTGCCCAGGGAGAAGACGTATATCAAGACGGGAAATCCTAATATGACGGCGCTCGCTGGTGATCCAAATGGTACTGCGGCTTATGAACCTGCCTCGGCAACACAGAAAATGAAGAGGAGTGTGATTAAGGATTTTCATGCTTGATAGGTTGGAAAGCTATGAGCGATATGATCTTTGAGATGTCTCTGATTGCTTGTTTTATGATATGTAGGCCGTGCTGGTAGTGGTTCTTTTTTGTGAATAGCTTACTTTTGTCTTCCTTGTACTTTATGTCTACGGCTAATGATTTACGATTTTATTAAAAAAAAACCCAATTGCTTCAACTGTGATCATGTCTGAATAGAGTATTATTACATTTGATTCCCTATAAATTCCTGTCTGCTACTTATTATTCTACTTACCTTACGTTTAGCGATTCTTCCTCCTTTCCTCTATAAGTTCGCTCGCTTAACTTAATCGGAAACTTCCTATATTACTTCACTCTCTAATTTAGTTGTAAGTGATTGCCTTTTTACCTATAAGCTCTTTATCTATAGAAACTTAAAAGCTTTTAGTAGAATATAGGCACTACTATATAACTATAGTTATATAGTTATTTACTTATTACTTATTTGAATTTAGTTACTCACTTGAATTTAGTTACTCACTTGAATTTAGTTACTCACTTGAATTTAGTTACTCACTTGAATTCAGTTACCTACTTGATTTGAGTAACTAACTTGATTTGAGTAACTAACTTGATTTGAGTAACTAACTTGATTTAAGTAACCAACTTGGTTTGAGTAACTATCTTGATTTGAGTAACCAACTTAAGGCTTGTAAAAATGCATTTACTATATTATACTATTAAATACCCCAAGTATATTAAAAGTTAAAATTAACAAGCTCGTGGACATCTTAAAACAGCAAAGAACAAAAGAGAAAACGATTTTCTTTTGCAAGTCAGTCTTGAATAAACCTGAGCGAACTTAGGAGATTAATTCAAAGTTGAGGAAAATATACTATGAAGTTCAAGCCTTGGTAATGTTATCAAGGGAATAAATAAAAGGAATGGGGAATCTCGGATGTTTAGATTAACAGCTTAAACCAGTAAACTCTTACAGTACTTCAAGGAAATTGATTTGCCCTATTTCTTTTCATTTCTGCAGTTCTCTTTTGGGGGCAAGTTTGATGTGCCTCCGGGTTTTATATCTCCGAACTCTACTTGGCAGGTAACAGAGATAAGGCTAGTCAATGGCTCTATATTAGAAGCGACATCTGTGGAAGCCCCGTTACCTTTTCTAGCAGAATAATGCGACTGAGTCATGCAAGATACGACGTGAATGCAAACTGAAGTGAACGAATCTAAATAATGTATGTATTTTTACACACTAACTGCTTTCCATGAGGTTGACCATGGTGGATATCTATCAGACACTTTTCCTGTATGTCTATTTGGAACGCCCCACTGTTGAAAGATGCGCCTACACGTTGAATGTGTTCCCATGCCCTATACCTGCAAATGCTGTTGAACATTTTAAAAGATTAAAGAAAGTTTCATAAGATCATGATTAGAAGAGACCGTCGATCTCGCCAGTCTCAGTATCGACATCAACATTCAAATAGCCAGGAGCAGTAGGTAGACCTGGAATAGTCTGGATATCGGCTGCTAATGCGTAGCTAGAAAATTGTTAGTGAAGACCAAATCATGTGTCTCAAACAACTTACAGATATCCAGCACCGGCTGCGAGTCTGACATCCCGAATAGGAACAGTGAAGCCGGTGGGAGCACCTTTGAGATCTGGGTCGTGCGACAGAGAATACTGGGTCTTGGCAATGCAGATTGGAAGGTTGCCGAAACCTTGCTGGGTGTAGGTATCAACCTTCTTCTGTGCAAGTTCACTGAGCTCAACGTTCTCGGCTCCATACATCTTCTTCGCAATAGCCTCGAAACGTTCTTGGACTCCACCGTCTGTGTTGTACAAGAGCTTGAAGTCCTTCTCCTTTTCGCTAGCAGCGATGACACCCTTGGCGAGATCAACAGCGCCTTTGCCTCCCTCGGCCCAGTGGTTGGCAGGAATTGCGTCTTCTGCTCCTGCAGCGATAGCTTCTTCTCGGATAACTTGGATCTCTGCCTCAGTATCGGTCTCAAACTTGTTGATAGCAACCACGACTGGAACACCATATTGCTTGGCGTTTGAGATGTGCTTCTTAAGATTGACGCAACCCTTTCGGAGGATCTCAACATTCTCTTCTCTGTAAACTTTATCCAAGGCAGCACCTGGAGCAATTGGGGGCCCACCACCGTGAACCTTCAATGCTCTCACCGTTGCCACAATGACAACGACGTCGGGCACAAGGCCAGAAGAACGACACTTAATATTGAAGAACCGCTCTCCTCCCATTGTAAAATCGAAACCTGCTTCGGTAACAACAAAGCCGGTCTTCTCATTGTGGTTCTCATCGGCTTCGGTACCAGCGAGCTTCAGGGCAAGCTTGTCCGCAAGGACAGAGCTTGCACCAATACTGATGTTTGCAAATGGCCCTGCATGAACGAAAACTGGAGTTCCCTCCAGAGTCTGCATAAGGTTAGGCTTGATGGCATCCTTCATTAAGGCAGTGAGAGCACCACCGGCACCAATGTCGTCGCAAGTGACTGGATCGCCGCTCCTTGAGGTACCGATAACCATTCTGCCCAAGCGTTCTCTCATATCATTGAGATCATTGCTAAGAGCAAGAATAGCCATACACTCGCTTGCAACGGAGATGTCAAATCCAGTCTCACGAGTCTGCCCTTTCTCAGTTCCTGCGGTACCCACAGTGATACCTCTCAGATGACGGTCATTGACATCAAGTACACGTCTCCATGTAATTGTTTCTGGATCAATGTCTAATCTCGCAAAACGGTGGATCTCATCTTCCGTAAGCTCATTTGGGTCTGTCTTGGTAATACCAAGCTTCTCGAGTCGACGGAACATAATGGGCTGGAACTCACGCTTGCCTTTCTTGGAAGGAACAAGACGTTTGTAAAGAGGTCCATCCTTCTGTGTGTTTTCATGGAACATTCTGGTCTCAATGGCAGCAGCGAGAAGATTGTTCGCAGCAGTGATGGCGTGAATATCACCAGTCAAATGGAGGTTGAACTCATCCATAGGAATGACTTGACTATAACCACCTCCAGCAGCACCTCCCTTGATTCCGAAAGTAGGGCCCTGACTAGGTTGGCGAACGTTGGCGAAAGCAATGCGGTTCAGATGAGCTGCAATAGCTTGTGTAAGACCCATCGTAGTAGTAGACTTTCCTTCGCCGAGAGGAGTAGGTGTGATACCAGTGACAACAACATATCGTCCGTTGCGACGATGCTCGAGACGTTTTAGAAGGCTAAGGTCCACTTTGGCTTTGTACGCACCATAAGGCTCAAGTTCGTGTCCGTAAATACCAATCTCTTTGGCAACACGGGTAATTTGTTTCGGGTGTTGTGCTCTTGAGATGGCAATATCCGAGGGTACTGGATCCTGGATCTTGATGGGAAGAGGCTTGATGGACCTAGCCTTTTGACGATCAAAATAGGTAGTTGCCGAATCCACAACGTTTTGTAAAAGCATAGCAATTGTCATGGGACCAACTCCACCTGGAACAGGTGTGATCTGTGACGCGACCTCCTTTGCCGACTCGAAGTCTACATCACCCACAAGTCTTTGACCAGACTTCTTGGATTCATCTGGGATGAAGTTGGTTCCGACGTCAATCACCACGGCTCCAGGCTTCAACCACTCTCCCTTAACAAAATTTGCCTTGCCAATTGCTGCAACTACCACATCTGCTCGCTTGATATATTCCGGAAGATCCTTAGTCTGCGAATGGCACACCGTGACGGTAGCATCGGCATTTTTCAAGAGATAGCTTGCAGGGCTGCCTACAATATCACTACGCCCGAGTACAACTGCGTTCTTGCCCTTGAGGTCCACACTGCTCTCCTGGAGCAAGACCATGACACCTTTCGGCGTGCATGGTGTGAAGAGGGGCCTGCCTCCTCGCTTTGCAAGCTCTCCAATGTTATTCGCACCGAACCCGTCCACATCCTTCTCATCCGAAACTGCTGAGGTCACTTCGTACTCGGAGATGTGCTTGGGGACTGGCAGTTGAACAAGAATACCGTGTACTTCGGGGTCGTTGTTGAGGCGTTCAATCGTATCAACAACTTCAGCTTCCGTCGTGGAATCCGGGAAATGAATTAGTTCACAGCTGATATTTGCCTAGTCTGAAGTTAGGACTGGATGCCACGGACATGCTTAAGAATGTGGTGACTAACCTCCTCAGCAGCCTTTAACTTCATGCGAACATATGTTGCTAGCAGCCAATTTAGTTACGTCCCAATACTAATGTTGGAGTGAGTCACATACTCGAGTCAGATCTGTCGCCAACTATTAGGAGTCAGTAAGGTTGACGTAAAGAAGACTCTTGTTCTAGCTTGCATACCCTGAATAATCTTCAGCGAAGGCTTGTATCTGGGATTAAGCTTTTGGGTGGCCTCAATCTCTGAGTGAAGCCTCTCACGAATGCTCTTCGCGATGGCAGTACCATCAATCTTGGTTGCTGTCATCCTGGGAGAAGTACTGGAGAAACCTCTGCTATGTTGGGTGTGTAGTGAAGAGGAGGGTGTACCGATGGTGGGGTGTTTGACAGAAGAAAAAGCTAGACCCCGCGATAATTCAGTTTTCTGCCTGGCTGCGCGGGAGGTTGAGGCTACGCAACAATGGAAAGATCTCGACGAGAGTAGGTCGTGTGAGTGCTGGGGGAGACCTAATCTGCTTCCTGTGCGGCCCAATGATGCGGATTGGCTTACCAGACCAATTCTTGAGCGCCGCATGTAGTAGTCTGCTGTCGTACAGCTCCTCGACACCGCTGTTCGCCTACGAGCAATCATCCCTATGTCGGCAGGGATCTTGACAATGGGGAACTCTACTGCTAGACTAGGAAGGTGAATCCCTAGAGAAAAAAAACAATATGACTGAACGAGTTGAATCGCCACTACTGAGCTTTCTGTATGATTATGACAAGAACTACTTAGGTACAACTCATACGAAATGACACCGTCGCAATTGCAAAAGAGCCCTACCAAAATTAATAATAATAATATGACTCAAACCCATGACGCGCCGGCATTTGCGATTCTGACCCAATTTTTTTTTCTTTTCGCAATGATTTCTTCCAGGGCTTCCAGGGCTCACAGGGCTCAAGCCGCCGCGATCGCTGCGTCTGACTCCACGGCGTTTTGGCGAGTTTATTTTGGTGGGGTAAAATGAGTCACTGTTATTGGCTCAGTAAAAACCATCGCACTTTGGACTCGAATTTCAAGAGAGCCGCATATATCAAGAAGGACGACATCTGCCACCCCACAACCTCTCACGATCACGAATCAAGTCGCCAACATGAGACCTACATTATTGCAAGGACATGTAGGTTTTCCCCCAATGCCCAAGAGAAGAGGCCCCGGCTAACAGGTTTCTTCAGGAGCGGGCTCTCACCCAGATCAGGTGCGCACAAACCAGACCCTCAAGACGGTGGCGCATAGTTTTCTTACTGATTTCCTTGTAGATACAACAGAGATGGGGACATAATCTTCTCGACTGCGAAGGATCAACATATCTGCGCGTGGTACTCACACAACGGCGAGCGACTAGGAACCTACCATGGCCATCAAGGAGCTATCTGGACGGTGGACGTTGATCCAACAAGCACATTGATTGCGAGCGGTGCAGCAGACAACACAGTTAGGCTTTGGGATATTCGGTCGGGAAAGTGCTTAAAGACCTGGGATTTTGATACTGCCGTCAAGAGAGTTGAATTCAACGAGGATGGTTCGCAACTACTTGCTGTTACGGAAATGCGTATGGGTTTCTTGGGCACGATCGTTGTTCTGGATATCAAGTTGGATGTAGACGCAGAGCAGTCAAATGAGAGGGCTATGACCATCACTTGCGAGGATAGCAAGGCTACCGTTGCCGGATGGAGCTTTCTCTCAAAATACATCATTGCTGGCCACGCTGATGGAAGTGTATCTCAATACGACGCAAAGGTATGGCAAGATAATTTATGTTTGCAGACTGTGCTAATTGTACTACTAGACTGGAGAGCAGCTCGACAATACACAAGTTCACGACGATGATCAACCCATAACTGATCTGCAGTGGTCACCAGACCGGACGTACTTTATTACTGCTTCAAAAGACAAGACTGCAAAGGTAATATGGGAAGTTGAGACTCGCCTGAAGTATGCCACTAACCTTTTACTTAGCTTATCAACGCACGCGATCTTGAAGTTATGAAGACCTATGTAGCCGATACTCCTCTCAACAGCGCATCTATCACACCAAAGAAAGATTTCGTTATTCTCGGAGGTGGACAAGCAGCCATGGATGTCACAACAACCTCAACCCGGCAAGGAAAGTTTGAAGCTCGCTTTTATCACAAGATCTTCGAGGAGGAGATTGGCCGTGTCCGTGGCCATTTCGGACCACTAAACACAGTCGCAGCAGATCCAACCGGAAAGGGCTACGCAAGTGGAGGAGAGGATGGTTATGTTCGAGTACATCATTTTGATAAGGGTTACTTCGACTTCAACTACGAAGTGGAGAGACAGGCTAGACAGTGAGGTTAGGGAATTGCTCTTGCGAAGGTTGCATTGGGGGCGTTGCGGATTTGAGGGCCTCAAAATACTTGTAGAATTGGTAGAGAACTGGGTATTACAATGAGGAACATGTTGCACACTTCTTGCTTGTCATTTCCCGTTCTTTCAAGCGTGCAAAGAAGTCTCACCAAGAACAAAAGAACTACACTGGATAAGAAAACGTTCGGGTGGTGGCTTTGGAAACTGGCTTCGCAAATCGCCTTAATTACAAGTACAACTAGAAAAAAACTGAGAAATCTCCAAACTTCCTAGTAAGTAAGTTCTCAGGCGAGAGTGTGATTGTGCATACATACCCAGGATGCAAGTGGGGTTGAATATTCGCTTCAAGCACTTATTCACCTACCCACTGAATGTCTCCCGCCAATCCGTTCTGCAAAGGTAAATTAATAGCAAGCCAGTAGGATCAACAGTGTATTCGGCAGTTTGTGTTTTTAGATATTAGTTGAATATGGATAATGATGCTCGACATACCCATGATTTGTAAGACGTACCCCGCTAACGTCATATATAATAAAACAGAGTAACCCCACCGTAATCTTTAGGACAATTACTTCATATTTCTTCTCTACCTCCTCTTCACACAATCATACCCAACCCCCAAGTCGCCACTACCAGTGACAATTAACTGTAAGCATGAGTCAAAAAATGCGTGCAGTGGGTAAGCCAATACCTCCTTCCAATATCTCGTAATGATAACGTCAATTAATACCAACTAAAACCCCGCCACAGACATAAAAAATGGCACCGGAAACGCGGACGCGCTTCACATAACAGAAGTTCCCAAGCCTACCCCCTCAAGATGTGAAGCGGTAGTAAAAATCAAAGCCTTCGGGCTCAACCGCATGGATCTCCTACAACGAGAAGGTCACTATCCATTACCTCCACAAGCCAGCAAGATCCTAGGTGTAGAATTCAGCGGCACGATCGAGAATCTAGGAACCGAAGTAAAAGAAGGATTTAAAGAAGGAGATGAGGTTTTTGGTTTGGCATATGGGGGTGCTTATGCCGAATATATTGCTGTGCATACGCATATGCTTTTACATAAACCAGAACATTTGAGTTGGGAGGAAGCAGCTGGGGTTCCTGAGACTTGGATTACGGCTACGCAGGCTTTACATCTTATTGGGGAGATGGCTCCTGGTAAGAGTGTTCTTTGGCATGCGGGTGCTTCATCTGTCTCGATATCGGGCATTCAATTGTCTAAAGCTGCAGGCGCTTCTGCTGTTTATGTTACGGTTGGATCACAGGAGAAGATTGATTTTTGCGTGAAGGAGTTAGGGGCTACGGCGGGTTTCAACTATAAGACTCAGGACTGGGCTAAGGAGATTCTTAAGGCGACTGATGGGAAGGGTGTTGATATTGTGATTGACTTCATCGGACAGAACTACTTCCAAGGGAATCTAGATGTTGCGGCACGAGATGCTCGGATTGTCACTCTGGGAGCTATGAGTGGCACAAAGCTGAAAGAAGGAGTCGATATTGGTGCTTTCCTCAGAAAGAGATTGAGGCTAGAGGGAAGCAGTTTGAGAAGTCGCGACACTGAGTATCAGGGTCGTTTGCGAGATAAATTGGAGGAATACCTTCCTAAGTTTGAAGATCACACATTCAAGGTTTATGTTGAAAAGGTCTTCCCTTGGGCAGACATTGTGGAGGCACATAAGTTTATGGAGAAGGATGTTAGTAAGGGAAAGATTATTTGTACGATTTCGTGAAGCGGGTGCTTTCATGGTAGCGTGGGAGGGGATTAATCATGGCCAAGGCTTTAATCCAAAGGTATCGCAAATTGTCTTCATGTAACACTGTTTAATATGGAAAAGAACCAAATCTGGTACATAGCAGGCTGAGGGCACCTGCCTATTGACCTGCCTATGTTAAAGCTATCTTGATCTCATGGCACCGCCAATATGGGACCAAGAAGGATAGGGGTTTGGTTCAAACCAGTTCATTGTAACATCAATATTGTTAAATTTCTAGGAAACTCGTTGGCCAAATCAGAGTTTACCAGCAGTACTTCGGAGTTAGAACAGGATCACACCCAACTGGTAAGATAGCCACGGGCATCTATATACCTTAGTCGGTTACTACTTTAGCTGGAGCTTAGAGTCCAGTCTAAGGAAGGTGTAGTGACTCGAGTGCTGCTATTTCTCTTTATAGTACTCAGTGAAGCGATCATGTAATTTACATTTATTTTAACTCATGTCATAAAACTGGCTAGAGCCAAATTGAGGGAGCGAATCCAATGATTAGCCAAGCCCATGAACGCAATTTGACTCCCTTTTCATGCTATTCCCCTCCCAAACGCCTTGACCTTCATTGCTCATTTACACATCCAAACGTCTACTAAGACAGTCCGCTGAATGAATAACAATACTATTTTACAATTATACAGTGGCCATTATCTTGCTCGATGAGAGCGATGACGACCATCTTTTCCCCTCTTGCTCTTGTTTTTATCTGGTGGAGGCTGGAATGGAACATCCTTGAGCTGTTCGGTCATGAACCTCAGCATGTAATCATCAGTTGACCTAATTGGCTTGCCCCAAGCATTCAGTTCATCTTCGTCCTCCACATCGATGACATCAATTGGCGCAGGAGATCCAGCAGCGGCGGGTGTTGCCAAACTATCTCCAGGCGTTGTTATACCAGCCGGAGTGGCAGAAGCATTGACATCCTTTTCATCAAAATCTGCAGCATCTGTCTGCACTATTTCTCTTTCAGCAATCTTTGCAGCTGCAACATCTTCTCTGTCTTCAGCCTGGGCGAGTACACGTTGCACGTTGTTGCTGTTGTCTGGACCACCAAGCACGCGATCCATGGCCGCATTTGCTGCCGCATCTCCATCATCCAGGGCCGACTCTTCTCCAATAACATCGCGAACAGAGATCTTGTTGAAATAATCGGTGGTGAATTCTCCTTCCTGTATAACAACATCATCCAACATGCGTTTCTGATTTGCCTTTCGCAAGATATTGGCTTCAATTGTATGCTCAGAGACGAGTCGATAAATATGTACATCGCGTGTCTGTCCAATGCGATGGGCACGGTCTGTGCATTGTTTGTCCATTGCTGGATTCCAGTCGAGGTCGTAGAAGATAACAGTGTCAGCTCCTGTCAGGTTGATACCTAAACCACCAGATCGACTGGAGAGGATGAAAGCAAGAATCCTTTTGTCATTATTGAAGCGGTCAGTGAGGATTTGTCGTTGCTCGATCTTGGTTGCACCATCAAGGCGGAGATACTTGTGACCATGAATGTTGAGGAATTGTTCAAGAATATCTAGTACTTTCGTCATCTGTGTGAATATCAGGGCACGATGCCCGCCTGCTTGAAGCTTTCGAAGCAGCTTATCCAGAGTCTGAAGCTTACCGCAGTCATATTGCAGTAATCTTTTATCTGGGAACTGTATTGAGAGTCTCATACGAGCTTCGTGGAATGGATCCCGGTCGGACTTTGTAACATTTGTCTGGAATTTGTTGACTCCTTTGGGTGTGAGAAGTAGAGGTATCATATCCTTAGCAATAACAGGAGGTGTTACGCATGCAAACTTCTGAATAGTAGTATTTAAGGCCTCTGATCTTTCTGAAAGAGTTGGCACCATAGACCTGAGAATAGGAGAAGAGTCCTCTAGCCATTGCATCATTCGGTCTCTCCGACTGGGTCTCGGACGCAGAGGTCGTTCATTGATGCCAAGAGATAGTAGTTCAACAAGCTGCTTTCCATAAATTGGCTTCTGTTGCCTTCGAAGCGCGTTGAGATAGACGCAGTGCTGGAGCTCTTCAAACCGGCCCCACCTAGAAGCACTTTCCAAGTACGTCAAGTTACTTTTTACAGTCGCTGGGTCGAAGTTGGTAAGGGCATATTGTGCCCTTAAGCGCTGTGCTTCTCGCATGTCCATAAGCAGGCGGTGGGCACTAAGCATGTAGCTCCGAGCAGTCACCGCTCCAGAAAGGTCTTCATGCTCTGTCGGAACTAGATTCAAGAAATCCAGGCTAACAGTTGTCATGGGGTCTTGCTTAAGCAGACGTCTTCGAACTAGTAGATCTTTTATTTCGAAGTCCGCAATAGCTGACTTCTCCATAGGGAATGAAGTCATAATGGGGCGATCTAAGAAGAGATCTGGATGGTTACAGACCTTTCTTAACTGCATTAAGCAGTTAACAATAGATAAATAGTTACCCCCAGCAAGTGTACCTCTGGTGTCCTCTCGATTGAGAAAGCTGTCATACAACTCGCGCTGCCTCTTAGATAGACGGCAGAACTCCACGTGCTCATATTTTGCAGGCATCTGCTTCTCGACGTCTGCTTTAAGACGCCTTAAAAGATACGGTCGCAGAACTTTGTGAAGTTTGCTAATTATTGCCTTGGCCTCATCATCCATATGCTCGCGTCCATGTTCCAAGATCTGCTCGGATGGCTTCTTGAACCAGCCCTCAAATTCTTTAAGATTAGCAAACCCTGCAATTCCGTTTGACGCGTCTTCGGATGGCATCAAGAAATAAAGTAGTGACCAGAGCTCCGTCAAGTTGTTCTGAAGAGGTGTACCAGTCAACAGAAGGCGCGCTCGAGTTTTGAATGTCAGCATGGTTTGCCATCTCTGAGACTGGAAGTTCTTGATATTGTGGGCTTCGTCAAGAATCATATAATGCCAATCTCGGCGTCTGAAAACCTGCGCGTCTTGAAGGACAAGTTGGTAGGACGTTATAACGACATTAAAAGAGTCTTCGTTAAGCCACCCTTTGCGTTTTCTATTCCGTTCGTCTTGTGAGCCGTAATATGTCAGAATCTTGAAACCTGGCAAGAACTTTTTGAATTCCATTTCCCAATTCAGCATAACACTAGTGGGCACAATAACCAAATGAGGGCCCCAGACATGATGCTCGCAAGCAAGGTGCGCTAGTAGAGCGATGGTTTGAATGGTCTTACCGAGACCCATCTCGTCCGCAAGAATTCCGTTGGTATTATTCTCGTAAAGTCCTGCAAGCCAATCGAGACCAAAATGCTGGTATTCTCTGAGAGTACCTCGGAGAAGGAAAGGCACCGGCGTCTTTAGTTGGTTAGCTGGTTGTGGCGTAACACTGGATGTGGCTTGACGGCTGTGCTGCTGAAGATCCACTGAAGAAGCGGAATCAGCTTCTGAAGGTCTCGTCTCAGTGGTCCTAGGAGTCGGCTGGCTACTTCGATCAGGGCTCGCAGCCGTGACTTCAACAATTCGGTCGTGTGAATCTGTTGTTCGAATCTTGATATCTGTACGATCTTCGATTAGAGCGTCTTCCATGACAGCGTCTTTGCTGATCGCGTCTTCTATTCCAGTGCGCTCCATTGCAGTGTCTTCGCTTGTGGATGATGTCTGCGCTACATCCGGCAAAACAGAGTCTTCATCTTTCTTGCCCAAATCTCCATCGTCCACAGGCGTGGCATCCGAGTCTAGCAGGTCATTTTTCATTGCCTTGATATCAGAGGGATCAAGGAACCCAAGTAGACTCGATGCTGCAAGATCATCATCTTGGTCACTTTCTTCGTCATCCTCATCACTATCACGATCCTCATCACTATCTCCCATATCATCATCCATATCGATCGACTCATCACTGTCTTCATCCTCTATAGCACCAGTTTCGCTATTCTGTTCTGCATCAGAGGGCCCATCCTCGTCCTGAGAGCCATTGTCGGTTGCAGACAATGTATGAATGTCGGGTAGCGAGGCATACTTTTCGCGTAATTGTTCTAGCGAAAGATGTTCATCCTCAGCGGCATCAGGCCGTGGTTGCTCGTCATCCGCTTCTGACTCGGCCGAGGACATGTTGCTCTCCCCATCCTCATCTTCAGAAACGTCACGGGACTTCGCGCCATCCAATATTTCTGAGTCCGAGACATCATTATCTTCTTCGTCAGTGGGAATCTCGGAATCTCTCTGCGTCCTTCTCGCCTCAAGCTTCTGAGTTGACGCATCCACAACCTCGTTGAGAGCCTCACGCACCCGGGCCTGCTCTCTTTTTGACCATTCAGCCGCGCGTTGTTGATCCACTTCAAGTCTTACATTCTCCCAAGTGGCCTGGAAAACTTTCATCAAGGTTTTGTAGCGACCTTGATTGGCCTTTGCTTCTTCAGCTTCTAATTGTTCTGAGGTTTTTGGTTGTCTTCGTATCCATTCGTCCCTGCATGCCTCAGCAAGTCTTTTAGCCGCAGCCCGATGTTTATTATGTTCTATCTGCATCAATCTCCTAAACTCACGGACTGCCCTATTCATGTGATCTTGATGCGAATACTGAGGAGGGGGTTGTTCCTGCTTCTCAGGTTTGTACACGGAGCAAAGTCCGGGAGCTAATAATCCGCCAGGCTCAGTAGCACGCTCTATACGGAGTAGTAGTTGAGCATCCCTCATTGCAGTCTCGGTTGTGAGGTTCGGTCCATCTTCTGGGGTCAGGAGCCCACCCAGCTCAACTGGTACATCTGCCTTCGACGCAAGGAATTCCTCCAGTGTTGCGCACTGCTTGGGCCTCGGAAGCACTAGGCCAGGATGTAGACAAGGAAGTTTTGGGGGTCTGATTTTCAGCTTGATTTTTGGCATTTTGGCATTGGGGCTTGGCCCAGAAATAGTATCAACCTTAGGCAATGTTGGTCGGGATTGGTCATCCACCACTGCTTCACTAGCTCTTCGTTGAGGTCGATCTCTCGTAGCGTGAACTTGCGCTGGCGCAGGCTGTGAATCTGTTGTAGGAACCTTCTTCTTGTGCGAGCGTTTGGGTGTAGCAGTCTTCTCACTAGGCATTGACTTCCGATGATGGGATCGCTTAGGAGACATTGTAGCTTTGGCTGATGTATTGGAAGGTTGTTGACCAGAAGGCTGGTCCGCAGACACAGGCCGCTTGACTCCATTGTTTGATATACTGACAGCGTCTCGTATCTGAAGCGGTGACTTATTTCCATTTCCTTCGCTATGTTTGCTTTTGGCAGAGGGAGTCTTTTGTAAAGCACCTCTTGTCTGGCGCACGTCTGTCTGAGGCTGTGGGTTGGGAGGAATGCGATTTGTTCGGCCTGACTTTCTGACCCCATTTTGTGTGAATGAGGATGGTCCATCTGCTAACGCCTTCTTCCATGGTGGTGATTCGGGTTTCGGACGCGCTTTCGATGGGGCCTCGCTGACTCGGCGCCTCTTGCTGGGACGTTCGTTGTCTTCTCCGTCGGATTTGTGGCCATTTGTAGCAGGTGTTTGTGGTATTTTATCGTCTTCGGGAGGAATATCTAGTCGTAGAATATCTCAGCGATTTCAACTTTCCGAACAAATGTTGTTGTTCTCTTACCATAGATGGATTGCTCTGGAGCATCTGACGCGGTCTGTGTCATTCTTGGTGATAAATTCCTAAGCCCTACCGGAATCCGGACGAACGTTGCATCTGAGGGATCGATTCGAACTTCGAAAGATGCGCAATCTTACGAATACCCTTATTCTGAAGTTTGCGCATGACCAGGGGTCTGTGGCGTCCGTTATCTTCGAAAATGTCGAAAATGTCGAGATTTGATGTTGGTCTGGTGGTGGATGCACATTTTCCATTCCGGCGCTCTGGCGACCAATTTGGTGGACTATTCGGGAAAACTTTAAAGCGGATCGATCTCTCCGCTTGACAACCTCACCTGGCTAAGCCAGGAAGACTATCTTGACGACCCATTGATTCCTCGCAAACATCTGCCACTGTAAGCTGTCTCGTCTCATTTGTATGAGCTTAATTGAAGACTGATGTATTTTGTAGATGTTGTCGCGACGAATTGCGACAGCGCGGCCTCTGAGAGCTGTAGCTCCCCTTGCACGACGAATAGCAATCACACAGCAACGACATGCCTCAGCTCCTGCTGCGGAGGGACCTGATTACCCTAAATTGGTAAGTTATCTATATTCTGCATACGTTGTAGGTCAATCCTGATTCTAGAGCTAATTGCTAACGTATTCTACAGACCGACCTTGAGGATCCCAACATGGTGATTGCCTGTCCCTCGAGCTTGCCAATCCGTACACGCTGACTTATTTCAAGAATGGAGGATACATTAACCCACCTAACGTCAAGCGTCAATTCCGCGATCCTCATGGGGACTGGTGGGACAAGCAAGAGCGACGTAACTACGGAGAGCCGGTTCACGAGGATAACGATATATTAGGCATGTTTTCGCCAGAAGAATACACACATGTATCACCGGGGAAGGGCGCGTTGCAAATTGGTGCTTTTGTTGTGGTTGTGCTTGGCCTTTGCGGTGTTGTCGCTTCACTTTATCCAGACAAGCAATCCGCACCGAAGGAGTATGAGGGCGGACTTGAGAAAGAATTGGGAGGTCCAAGGGCTGTCCGAGTGAGTTGTCTTCCCGAAAGGAAGTGCATAAATATATACTAACAAGAATTAGGCCAGAGCACCTGGTGATCCGATTGAGTAGGGCGTGATCAATAAACTTGTACATATGAATTGGAGCAGTCAGCATGGAACAACCCTTAGACAGTAAACCGAGGATGATCAATGACTTGTTATTGAAGAACTGTTGTTTAAAATGTAGGTCCTTGGGCGACAAAGCGGGGATGATAGAAATGCTGGCAAGCAAATACAAACACCGAAAACATTTCAGGTGCCACTGTGGTTATTAATTACAATACGATGAACGGAGTAGACATTGGAGCTACTCAAACTAAATTGATGTTTTACAGAACTGCCTTCCCCATTCGCCAGGGAGCCTTTGCTGCTCTGCATCTAACCCCTGTGGTAGGATCGACTGGGAAAGTGCGCTGGAATTACGTGCCCGAGTTTACAAGCATAACAAGCTCTTTCCATTCTCAACTCAAGATGGAGGTAGTGCTTGCAGTATTCGCCTCCATTTTAAGCTGGTGCTTCAGCCCGATCCTTCAGCCCGACCCTTCACTTCTTTAATTGTCCAACAAAGTCTACTTTCGAA
This sequence comes from Pezicula radicicola, assembly GCA_003008705.1. Classification (NCBI taxonomy): domain Eukaryota; kingdom Fungi; phylum Ascomycota; class Leotiomycetes; order Helotiales; family Dermateaceae; genus Pezicula; species Pezicula radicicola. Next base: position 984,974 of record PDUO01000001.1, on the reverse strand, counting down.
ACCATCTGCACAGAAACACACTTTGTACCAGGCTTTCCTCACCATCCGAGTTGTATCCACGTTCCATCCCCCATCAAATCAGCATGCGTTACCAGGACTGGGACGTCCTGGTATTCCCCGAGGACTGCAAGGTACCTTTGCAAGAATTTAGAACAGCATGCCAAGTCATTCAAGATCCTGGTGAGTGGTTCACATCCAGAAGTCAGCCCTGATAAGAACTCATGTTTTCTACAGAATCTAGCATCTACTCGCAAAATGGCCAGATGCTGTTGCCAACCGTCACTTCGTTTATCCCCGGTCTACGCGCTGGATCCTCTTTTCGCATATCTATTCACTGCTGGAAAGATCCCGATATGAGTGCCTACCTTCAATCGATTACCAAGCATGCCGAAAATGCTATCTTCGAAGCCCGACTCTTGATAGACGGCAAACTCATTGGGTACGATGCACTATTCTACTCCAGTTCTAACCTGGTCATGTGATGTTCCTGGTTCTGACGGCCAACAGGTCTAAGTTCTATGGTCGAGCAGGTCCATGGCCATCTGTTATTGAAACTAGCGTTGGTATGTGGCCACTGCTAACAGCTTCCACTGCCAATACCAGCAGCACCAGAATGAAAGCCAGAAACTAACGTTTTGCTAGAGCTCAACAAGCATGGCGAGTTCGAGCCACTTAAGTTCCCAGAATTTCACCACGAAGTCCTCACACAGCCTATCTGGAACGCTGGCGACGATATTGGTCGTATCAAGCTTATTATCGCGGAAGGATTTCCCCGTGACTCTATTTCGGTGCCATTTGAACGCGTTCGGAATTTGGTAGCATTCTCCTTCCAGCATGCTCCTCTTGGTCAGTACTTTTCATCTTGCTACTGGTGCTCGTGTGGCTGGCTCAGCTCTGGCAAATCGAATGAGTTAGCCATACCAAGTCGGTTACTCCAAAGTCGAGGGTTTTCTTGATTATCCTTCCTTCTCCTTGTGGTGGTCAAGTGCTTCTAGAGATTCATTTTCACCTGCTCAATCCAAGTTATCAACTCGAGAGTTCAGAGCTAATTAGATATATCTGCAGAGGTGCTTGAAAATTGCAACATTGCCTGGCCAAATGCGGCAATGTGGCGCCAGGTGTCCATAGCAGCTCCATACCTCGCTAGGCAGCCTCCGCCGCGGAATGCCAGTGAGGGTGGTGGCATTGAAGCTCATAGTCATTCTCCAAGACGCAGGGTCCCATCCACTAAGAGGATGACTTCTCTTCCAGCCCCAGTTGTAAGTTCCATTATACAGTTCTTGAATTTCCCATGCTGATGCATTAACCCAACAGCTGCATAATCAACCAGTAGGTTCTATGGCGCCACCGCGTCCTGCCATATTCGACCCATTCATAGATCCAGAACACTACTGGCGCCAAACCTCCTCGTCTGGTGATGTGTCCATGAGACAAGCCTCCTCCTCCGTTGGACACGATATTTCCATGCCTGACGTCTCAAAATCAAACACACGCACCAACAGCAGTCGTCAGGTCACCAACCCAATTGTCACTGACCAACCAGATCGCAGATTTGAGACGCTTCAAAGTGTTGGCGCTTTCGAGTCGGTCTGCGAGGCTCTTATGATGCCCTTCGTACCCACTAACACCCCGCTCCAAGCGACGACTGCGGATGGGACACCAGTCCCTACAAACCAAACTGGAAACGCACCAACGAAGAGACTTGCAGAGCTAAATTCTGGTGGTAAGGAATAAGGGCCTCTTTCGCTCTGCTATTGCTGACTTGTGCTGCAGTTAAAGCGGCTTTTGAGGGCGAGACCAATGTAGCATTGGAAGCGGCTGCTGGCTGGTCCCCAAGCGTCAAAAGCAAGAAAGAGAACGCTCATGGCCAAGATCACAATCCAATTGAAGAAGTCCCTCGTAAGGTTGCACAGCCCTTCACCAAAACCACCACCAGCGGAAGCAAGAGACAGCGCAACGTTACTCCTGTCGCTGCCAAAGTCATCGATGAGCAAGATGAACCAGGTCCAGCAAGTAGAAAGGTCTCTCGTGGGGCAGAGACAGGTGGAAAAGAGGGCGAGCGACGAGTATTGAGTGGTATTGTGAACGTCTAGGTGTCAGGATATGCGAGTTCTATGGATAACTCAAGTTGGTTCAACTGCCTTAAACTCGACTCTCCACAGGCGCCGCGATCGAGGTACAATATTATTGGGAAGTCATGGCGGCAGTCTTGTCTAGTAAAATGACAACGGATCATTTTGTATCAGTAATACGGCATTCGTTTTACACCACGACTCTTGTTTTCGGTGGCTATACCTTACCGTACGCACATTTTTCTTTTCGGCTGAACTCATGGTTGGTATCACTAGAAACTATAATACAAAGCTATAACACCTTAACGCCTGCAGCTCGGGTAAAGAATTGAAGTCTGCAATTTGAAAAAATATATATTTAAAACAAATAATGGCCGGACTACCCTAACCGGCCTTTGCTGGATCGTGACGCATTTGAAGGGGTATGATTTTGAATGTGAAGACGCCAACGCTGTATGCCCAAATTATGCCGTGATGCCATCTTCGCCGAGAATGGAAAACTATTACGCCGTAGCCGTCTAACCTGCCCGTGCCGAATATGAAAGTGCGGCCTAAATCTTCACTTCTTTCTCCCACTAGCGCCAGTCGCTGTAATCTTGGAGGTTGACATCAAATCACCAATGTACTTTTGCAAGAACTTATTATTATTATCTAGCTTGTCGTGTTCCTCCTTGACGGCTTCAATACGGTTGAAGATTTCGAGAAGGGAGTCTTGAAGAATTTTAGCGTGCCTGTGTCGACGTTAGTTACGGCCGAGGAATATCGCGTAAACAGTGGATGGACGAACTGGCTCAACTCTGCCCTTGCGTCTTTGCTCATCTTCTCTATATCCTCACTGTTTCTTCGGGGACTCATGGTCCGGGCGTCATCCTCGTCAAAGACCTCGTCTCCTTCGGACAATTCTACTTTAGGGTGCTCTCGAGGGACTATGATGGTGCCGCTAGACTTTCTGGTTACGAGTTTGGGCCGCTGGACGGGCGTGCCATCTTCAAGGATAGAGGAGGATGAGGAGGAGGCAGTGGTAGTCGAGTCGGCGTTATATGTGGCGGGGACGGACGACGACGACATACTCTTGGGGTATGTGCTGTGTGTATGTGGCTTGTACCGTCGCTGGTAAGTGGAATGGTTTGCCTTACTCTCGAGGTACGGTAGGGTTGGGTTGGATTGGGTTTGGAAGATCAGAAGGGCTTCAAGCTTTGTTTGGTATGTTGGGGGTTTTTGAATGTGAGGTGGAAATATTTCGGTTCGAGGGAGCAAGGGAGCAAGTACAGTACCAGCAGACTGCAGTGCTGGAGACGGTGGACCCTGAGTGCGCACAAAGGCAAAGATGATGGGTGTAATGGTCGCCAAGGATGTTCAAGTCCGCAACGCTGCCGATCTGTCAAGGCAATGCCCCACTCCTTGGACAAGATCCCTGGACGGGCGTGAGCAAAAGAACTTTCCGGGACGCTTAAAACATAGGGAGCGCATGGGAGGGTAGTTAGAAGAAGATGTGAGAGATGATAGATTGCAACCTTTTACGCTCAAGGGCGCGCTGCCTTTTATTTTGTTACTTACTTTTCTGACTGCCCTATGACGCTATCTTTTCCCGGCCACCAAACACCACCAACCACCACCCCTCTGTTTCCGGTACTGTACGACCTGAGGTACCGTACTGTACCCTACAATGCTGCTTCTGGCGCCACAAACGAAAGCCGCCCCCTACAGCCGGTACTGCTGCTGGCGGCAACATGCGAGAAATGTCGCTATGCCACGAGGATATTAGTACTGTAGTCGCTACTACTGTGCTGTTCTGTCTGTACTTGTACTGTACATGCAGCATTCAGGTCCCATCACCCCCTTCAAAATATGCATCGTTCCCAGACTTCCAGGGACGACAGGCCTGCACTCGACACGATGCTCCTAACCTAAAGCGAGTAAGCGATACGACTATTTCTACTTACCGTAACCTACGCTTCAGTAGTACTACTGTAAGTACAGCGTTAACAGAGGCGGGGCGCATGCTCTGAAAGTAGCATGAAAGTACTCCGTACTCAGGATGCGACATACACCACTCCCATGCTGACTCTCTGCACTTTATGGAATAAATCCTGCTGGGGAACAGGTTGGCCCTGTTAGCCCCCCTTCTCTTTGACTTTTACCTTCCGAAACTCTCACCGAACGGGGCTCTGATACGCTGGGATCTTGGGATGCCGCAGCTTGAGTCGGTCAATTATTTCGTCAAGACTCAAGCGTGCTTCCTAAAAAAAAAAAGGTGTGGGGAATACAGGCGACTTTACTTTTCTGAGTTTTCTCTGGCTACCTATGGCTGCTTTCTGTCCGGATCCTTGTCTTGATACAGCAAAAGTCGGCAGGTTGACCGACAAACCCTCGTCCAACGGGCACCCCTCCGTGGCCTCCTCCCTCCGCTAGCAGCGCTCTGCCTCCCCACTCTCGTCATAATGCTTCGGTCCTTGGCTGCTGCTCTTGATCAGCTGCAAGCCTTCCGCCCCTGGTCGTGCCACCAGTGCGCTATGGGCTACAGCGTGATTAGGCAGGAAGTTAGTCCTGTTAATCCGTTAGTGTACTAATACATCAAGCAAGCACGCAACGATCATCACTCATAATTACTCTGTGCTGCCCATCCTTCCGGAGCCTGTGGACGAAATGGGAGCCATTAAGAGGCTTGAGAGGACCGTCGCCCAAAACCTGTGATGCTTCAGGATCCTGCTGGGCACCGCTCCATTCCCCGCTATGTTAGGCCTTACCCAAATCGCGCAGATACCGTTGCAGTATCGCCACGAGAAAAAGTATATCAGTATCTCGCAAGCATGAGCACACTTTCGCAAAGCAATGTCAAATTTGTCGACCTTGTTGCTCCACCACTCCGTTTGTTTCTCTAGTTTTGGCAAAGAGCCCAAGCATTCGAAGTTCCTGTCTTTTGGTGATGGGGGCTACCGTCTACCGCCCAACTGATCTGCGAATTCTTGCATGCTCTGATTCGAGAGATATTGCTCGAATCAAGCGGTGTGCGACATTTCATTCCTCCTTCATCCCGCTCCATATTTCCAATAGCACTTCTCGAAAACCGAAATCAAAAGACACTGTGAAAAGCTCTGTGCGACTTATTCATCATTGCTACCCAACATCATAACAACAACACATCTAGGTAACCACCGAGAGAAAGATGAGGGTTTGCATATGATAATGTAAAGATACTCTGTAAACTCGAAGGATTGTTTGCATCTTGCCCTTGCCCTCCTGTCTCAGATTACTCGTTTCATATGTCCATATCTAGAATATTGCCAGCTTATCAAAATAATCTTGACCCTATCATCGGCTGGGCATCGTCATCCCGCTACTCTCTCGCTTCCAGGACATCAGACTCTCACGAGTTGTTAAGACATCAGAGCGAATGAGCTTAAACCGGTCCAAACGGCGAAGAAACCCCAACCGCTCACAGCATCGAGTAAGGGCTATATTACTGAAGAATATAGGATGGGAGGGGGAAGGGGGTCTGGGGGTTTTTCAGCAGACCTTGTGAAATTGAACAAAAATACTACTCGTACTATGTCTTAGTCTAGTCCGTTGAATGAGAACACATGACAGACGACAAGAGAGTTGATATCAGTAGTTAAAAGCAAACTTATATGGCTCGGGCATTTTCTTCCTTCGTCCTTGGCCGAGCACCACCAAAGATGCGAAGAGCACCGATGCACATCTTGCTTAAACTACCAATCACCACAACCACAAAACACGTGGTATTTTAGCTTCCTTGCTGCAAGCTCTCGAGAGACGTGACGGCATTGCTTGAATCGCGACAATAATAATACCCTAAGCACTGGACGCTGATGTCTTGCCGTTGGAACTTGGCAAACCATATTCTACCGAAACAGAGAAAAAGCTAACAGATCAACTATGACCACTCTACAAGTTACAAGACCTACATTTATATCGGTAGAACTGTCTAGCGTGACGAGTGTGAAAGTCAGTCAGTGAGGAAAGGCTGACGTGGAAGGACCCGTGTGAATTGGCCCGGCATATCAAGACACTACATACCATTATATCAGGTGAAGCAGCGCGACTGAACAAGTAGAGCACAAAATTCTCGGCCGATAAAATGAGAATCTGACAATGTTGAGGTCTCATACTGACAATAAATTGGAACTCTACATTTCCGCGCAGAAAAGTGATTATTCAAGTACGAAGTATCAGGATTTTATTCACGATTGTTAAATGGATGATGACCTGATCTCGCTAACAAACACCACTCCCTGTCTGGCTAGTGCTGTTGACGCAGCGTGTGTGAGGCTCCGCCTGCGCCGCCTTGCTTTCAGATCAAGGGAGCATGAAAAATACCACTTTATTTGTGACCACTGGACAAAGGTACTTTGCAACTGAGGTTGATTCTGGTTGTGCGGATGCATAGCATCTGAATCACAATCACACACCTTTGATAGACTGCTCTTACCAGAAAATCCGGCCCCTCTGGTGCTTCTCCATTCCAGAACCCCTCAAGAGTACAAACAAGACCGATAACGAACACCCCTGGGAGAGAAAAGATGTCTCGATCTCGTCCCAACAGGCGCATCAATAGTCTCCAAAGTAGCGATCGTCTTTCCCGAAATACATCGCGAGTACGGCCAAAAGTGGTCAGCTACAATGACGCATATACCTTCGCACTGCGAGTCGCATACCTCCACCATCTGATACAACCTCGATCGAAACGAAAGCAATATGTCCCCGCCCCGAAGCCAGTTGCCAGGAAATCAACAGCGGCCTCAATTGGGGAGCTTGTGCAGGACTTCTCGCTCATGAAGGACACAAAGAGCGCAAAGTTTCCCCATGGCTTCATGTCCCCCCTGGAGAGACGAATGCAAGCGGTGCTGCAAGGAACGGAGAGGCTTCCAGGATACAACGATGCATCCGTTAAAAGAACATTTGCGGAGGCCTATACTGCTTTCACGGAGCAAGGGTTTAGGAGACGAATGGACAAGGAGCGTCGGGTGGAAGATCTTGTTCTCATCTTCTACTCAAATGCTACGAAGGCATTACAGAAGGGAAGGGCCTCGGACGACTTCACCTGGAAAAATCTGGTAGATCGGCATGTGGCTCTTTTCGTCAGGTTGATCAGCAATACCCTTAAAGATAATGGCCACGAGAAGGATAGACCTGAGTTGATGGGACGCTTGGCAACGTTGGAAAAGAAACTTTTAACCAACGATGAAGATTTGTTTATCGAATCTGGGAGTGGTGCTGCCGGTACTACCATTGAAGTTGTGACTCCATTGAGTCAAGATGTCAAGGATATGCCTATGGTACTGGTGGTTGGAAAGATATTCGGGCTAAGAAACTCCCAAATTCAATCGGACATTGATGCCCACAAGAGCATCTGGACAGAGGAGGCTGCACTTTCAGATCTAAAAGCCTACCAATATCGTTTGACTGCCAACACAAAGGGGACGCTACGGAGTGAGGATTTTGACGTTGAAGATGGGTACCAGGCCTGGCTGAAGGCCGAGACTCCAGAACTTTCCCGCATGATGATGGAGGTATTGCAGGCTAGACCAGAGCTATCAAAGAGTTCCGCAGGCTCAAATAAACCTCTTCCGCTCGTCAACCCATCTTCGAACACAACAGACGACCAGGCCTACTCGGAGTTGTCAAAAATGCTCACTAGTCCTGTAGATCAAAGCCCTTCCTACGGCTTCGATCAACCTGTTGATATGAGTGCTTTAACTCTTGATGATCCACCAGTATCACCTATACATCTTGAGCAAGCAACTTATACTTACATTCCTCCCGATCCGAGAGCCTACTACAGAGCCATACTAATGCATGCAATGACATTCGACCAGCTTCACGCAACAGTAACAGAAGGTGGAGCCTCGAATGCAATTCTTTCTAGGCCGTCCATGGAGCTTTTGACGGAGCTCTGCAGCCGCTGGCGAATTCCACAATTTTCGAGGCTTGTATTATTCTTGGATGTGGTGTCGCAAAAGTTTTTAGACCAAGAAGTAGGGCTAGAAGAGCTTGACACAGCCTTCCAATTCGTCAAGAACCCCCCGGTGGAGAATAAGCGTGCTAGTATGCATGTATCTTCTGCGAGTTTGTCGTCCATGAGCTTGTCATCATTTGATACAAGTCAATGGACTATTCAAGACTTTGCTTTATATCGACAGACTCTGTCCAACCTACACGATGGGCTTCTACGTGATCTTTATGACATTCTCCAGCACTGCTATGAGTCAAAACCACCCTCTCCAGGCTCGATTATGCTCGTACTGGACAGCCACATATACAGCGATCCAGCCTTTTCTCAGGGCCCCGGCGAACACGACGCATATGTGGGGCAACTCGCCGAGGGACTTCGTCAGAAAGCTGCAGCAGTATATAGAGGCTATCTTGAAGCCGAAGTGCCACAGAACCAGGAAGAATGGCAGTTCTATCACGTCGTGCAACTTGGAAAGTCGGTCGTCAAACTATGCGAGCGCATCCAGAAGAGGTACCGGAAGAACCCCGAAATCATGGGCGTGAATCCCTTGACAACCTTGGTTGAGACAATGTTTCCAAGTTTTGAAAATGATGCTGGCGACCTGATTCAAAGGATCTTGCACGTCGCTCATTCGAATAATTCTGAGATTGATCTACAGGACGGGTTTGACCTATACAGAGCGCTCGTCGAAATCCGGCAGATTCATCGTAAGGATCTGCCTGATAGGCCATTCGCATTCCACATCGAAGGTCTTCTGGCAGATTTTGTTTGGCGATGGATTCGAGTAGCCGATGCGAAGATGGTTGATCTAGTCGATCAGGCCATTAAGCAGGATGAATTTCAAGTCCGCAATGAACACCCACAGCGAATCGCAACGGATGAGGAGCGCCATAGTGTCTCTGTTATTGATATCTTCCGCTTATTCAACCAGACGGCCGATCAAATATTTCAACTTAATTGGGATGACGATGTTCAATATGCAAAATTCATGACTGCACTGTCTAAATCTTTTGGTATTGGTCTCGCAAGATACTGCGAGGTGGTCGAGCAGAGATTTACCAAAGAAATGGACCGGTTATCACCTTCGCAAGAAGCAGCTGTCACACAATCAAAACAGGAGAAATGGATGCAGCTCGCTAAGGACGCTTGGAACAACAAGGAGAAGATTGAGCCATTTCAATTCTATCCTGAGGTAATCTTCAATCTTATAAAAAAATTCTAAAACCTTAGCGGGGAGTAAAGCTAATACATCGCAGTCGTTCGTTAAATTAAACAACATCGAATATGCCATACAGCAATTGGATGCGCTCGAGAGGACAATGAACGTTGATGCCTGTGCTGAAGTTATGGCCCGGAACGCTCCCCCCCAGGAGAAGCAAAAGCGACCCAAGAAATACGTATTCACCATCAAGATTGTTGAGGGAGAAGATCTCAAAGCCTGTGACCCAAACGGCACCAGCGATCCATACGTGGTATTGGGTGACGAATATCAAAAGCGCTTGGCAAAGACTAGAGTTGTGATGAGAAACTTAAACCCACGTTGGGATGAGTCGGTTGACATTACGGTCCAAGGACCACTAAATATCATAGCAACCATTTGGGATTGGGATACATTTGGTGACCATGACTATGTTGGCAGGACATCGTTGAAGCTAGACCCTGCTCATTTCAGTGACTATCTTCCCAGAGAGTATTGGTTGAACCTGGATACCCAGGGGAGGTTGCTCCTGAGAGTTAGCATGGAAGGAGAGCGAGATGACATTCAATTCTACTTCGGCAAGGCATTCCGCCTTCTAAAGAGAACAGAGAGAGATATGACCCGAAAGATAACGGACAAGGTACAATCCCCATCCCCACCCGAGATAGACTCAACATACTAATGCTTAACTAGCTCTCACAATATATCAACGCATCTCTTTCTCATGAGTCGTTAAGGAGCCTTTTATCACGTGGCATTTCAGTTGCAGCGGTAACGAGCATGTGGAAGCATCGTCAGTCAGTAGCGCCAACTCTAACCATCGCGGACCAAGAGAACGCTCTTAAACCACTATTCACCTATTTCGACGAGAACTTTGCTATCATGAAGCAGACATTGACAGATGCATCCATGGTCATGGTTATGACTAGGCTGTGGAAAGAGGTTCTCTTGGCAATTGAGGGCTTGCTAGTTCCACCTCTATCAGACAAACCTTCTAGCCAAAGACCACTAACACAACAGGAGCTAGATATAGTGTTCAGGTGGCTCGAGCTTCTCTTTGATTTCTTTAATGCCCGAGACGAAGAAACAGGCGAGGCCATGGGTGTTCCAGCCGAGGTTTTGAAGTCACCAAAGTATCATGAGTTGGCGTCCCTCAACTTCTTTTACTTCGACTCGACTGATAATCTAATCCGCACATCGGAGCGCATGGCAACGACATCTGCACAGCGTGCACAACAACAACGCAATCGACTATCTGCACCAGCCAGCATAGGAGCGTCTTTTGGTGGCCTCATGGGTACAGCTTCCACAAGGAGGACGAAGAGCATCATGCTGAGCCGGAACTTGGGTACGATGAAGAAGGCCAAGGAAGAAAAGAGGAAAGAGGCACAGGCGGATCCCAGCGACGATATGATTTTGAGGATCTTGAGAATGAGGCCAGAAGCCGCATCCTATCTCAGGGACCGGAGTAGACAGAAGGAACGTCTAGCTGCCGCAGCAGCAGCGGAAATGATTGTTCGACAAAGTCTGGCGTCGGGTGGAGGGAGATTCGGGGCAAACAATCTACCTCGACGATGAAGGAAATGGGTTTCTTCAACATCAATAGGGATACGGCATTGCAAGGGGAGTTTCGGATGACACCTGCGATGATAATGCTAATAATGATGATGGAAAGATTTGGTGGGCGTTCAGATGATACCACATGTTGTTTAACGGTCGTATAACCTCAAGTCTTCAATCACAGGACTCTTTGACATGACTCGGTGCCCCCATTTATCACCAGTGAAATTGGTGATGATTTTCTGTCCAGGAGTTGCACTCGTACGATAGATGTTCTCTCCAGTGGCAGTGCAGATACTCTCTCCTCGTGGCATTTCCTGAGTGAACGCCAAGTCGCACACGCTGTGGAGCCCCCATAATTCTAGTTTGGGCCTTAGAGGTTCTTCCACTAGTTGTTCACCGGCTTGCTGGACCTTTGTACCCTTCGTACAAGGGTGCAAGAGGCCTCTCGGGTTGACAAGCCAAGCCCGCTGTGCAGGTTGATCTGTGAAAAGGCAAGGTTCGACGGAGATACAGCCTTAAGATATACCATAGCGTACACCAGTCCTATTAGAGCCAGCATTATGAGAATGGCTTTCTGTTCTGGTGGAGAAATGAACACTTAAATTCATCTGCGACAGTTTGGCTTTTCAGAAGAGAGGGAAAATGACGAGGAGATTGAAAATTTGGCCTCGTATTATTATTACTAGACTTGGTAATACTCTACCGTAATGGCGGGACTTCGTAAAGCGAATAAGGTCTCAAGCGAGGCTGTTCGCAAAGCCACGGCTACCGAGATAAGCGCTGATCTTTACGCCTTTCCCATGTCTAGAAGGAGATCGCATCTCAATCAGAAGTGCGCAGTCTCCCTTCACTGCTTACTTGCTGATCTCAAAATCTGAAACGTTTCAGCATGCTGAATTCGCTCTGTTTAGATGTCGATCTTATGTACCTAAGTACCCGTTTATACCAAAGTTGAAGTTTGGGGGTTCAGCGGGGGCAGTTTCTCAGCCGTTCAGGGGCGCAGCCGCGAAGTCGAATAAATCCGGGGACGACTCCCTTGCGTTACCAGAGCACGAGCATGACGACAGGAGTGAGAGGAATTCTTCAAAAAGTCTCCCGTTGGGGGGTGGAGGGTTTTTAGACCTTGACAGAGAAGAAGAGGAGGAATTTAGGAGATTGGATCTATCACAGTGAAATGTGTCCGATTTATGTATGCCTCTTGTCGATGGATGTGGAGGGAGGTACTTAAGCGCAACATGACAATCATAATTGATCCTTTTGCCCAAAAGAAAGCCAAAAAGAAAAAAAATTTAAAAAGAAAAATTAGATGAGATCCTCCCAACTTCGCATGCGAAGCGATAACCATTGATAAGCCCCTCCTCCTCTGCAGTATTATTGCATGCCAGTACTTAGTAGACGAATCCACTCTTCTCTATGGGTGCAGAGTGCAGAATGCAGACCGCCGCACCTCAAGCGACGGTAGGCGGTTAGGCCATACAAGCCAAGTCGTGAACACCCAAGCCATCACGCGCTTCAGGTTGAAGGCCGGGAATAAGGAGCTAAGAGCTACCTACGGACCACCGACCACGGTACGGCTGCAGATGCCTGCAAAAGACTCCTTCGTTACCGTCTTCTGTCCGCTGTACCGCCTCCTCCACAAAATGCAAAGGGCGACGGTGATTGGGTGCGCGACAAGCTGATGGAAGTTCAAGCGTTCAAGCACCTTTCAAAGCTACGGTCCAGTAGCCTTGGACCAGTCGTGCCAGTCACCCTCAAAGGGAATGGCATCAAGGCGGGCCCACGGACCAAAGAAAGGCATTTTGTCGTTGAGACGAAGCCACCCATTGCCATGATTGGCAGGTTGAATTGCCCTGCTGTGCAACTCGTGCTACTTTGTGCTCTGTATTCAGGTGTGAAGGCCGCCTCATTCCCTTTCTTTCCTAGCGCACCTTGCTATCTGGGTTAATACTAGTACTGCCCACCATCTCGACCCGGGATCCTTGTGTTGAGCTACTCAGGGCTGCCTCCCTATTCTTCTTTCTTGCATTATTTGCCTTATTATTATTGCCAACCAATACGTACTGTACAATCAGTCGTTCTTTGTACACATCACCGACTCGACTGGCCGCATCAAAACCTTCGACCGTCCAGAACACGCTCTTCAACATCACCGCCCCCAATATCTCCTCCTCCTCCTCCTCCTCCTCCGTGTTTCTTCGATCTGCTCCGTACATCCTTGAGGGGTCTTCTTCTGTGGCAGTGCACGGTTTCTTTTGCCTCCTCATAATCCCGGAAGTCGGGCTCGCTTCTCGTGACTTTTTGACAGGGAAACCTCACGTAGAATCTTTTGATCCTCTGCATCAAAGAGCTGCTGGGTTATCCTGTTGTCAGCCCGTTACAGAGAGTCAGTTAATCATTTTATCCCTTTTCATCCAATCTACAGATATACCGACGGCACGGCTACTTTCATTTTGTACAACGCGCGTGGGATAACTCTATAATTCGTAATCTACTCCTGACACCGCTCATAGTTTCTCTCCGAACCTCTACAAGTCTCTCTACCGCCTTGTATCTTTCGTTCAGCCCCTTCCCAAGCTCGAATTCTTCCTGCTGCAATATCTGCCTTCATGGTAGCCGGCGCTTTTTAAATCAATAAACAGCCAGAAGGCTGCCCAACAGCAACGATGGCTGACGAATCCACACTCGCCGCTGCGTCTGCTATACTGCAAAATCTGGCGACGAGCGCCAACGTATCTGCGGGGCATGTGTTCAGCAATCATGGCGTCAAGCTCCCCGGAGCAAACACGCAGGCCAAGTTCAACCTAGAACAGGAGATTGCTGCTCTGGTTTCTCGAGTACAGTCGCTCGAGGCAAAAGCAATTGCTATGAACCACCAAACTCTGCCAGATACGCCCAGCGAGTTGGGCGCACCATCAGCCTTTGCAGACGTGCTTACAGGAGCCAGCACAAACCGGTCACCGCAACAGAACGCGGTCGCAAGACAGCAATTCGTCAAATCGCTATTGGCGTCCCGAGAGACCCCATCCGGCGGGGAACGACCGCAGAAGTTCACCAAACTTAGTGATGAGGAGCTTGAAGCTTTACGGGAGCACGTCGACGACCAGTCGAAGCAACTTGATAGCCAGAAGACGGAGTTGGCTGGTGTTAATGCACAATTGATGGAACAGAAACAACTGCAGGAACAGGCTCTTAATGTACTTGAGGTTGAACGTGTGGCGGCTCTCGAACGAGAACTCAAAAAACATCAGCAAGCAAATGAAGCTTTCCAGAAAGCTCTGCGGGAGATTGGAGAAATCATTACAGCCGTAGCGAGGGGAGATTTAAGTAAGAAGGTTCAGATACATTCAGTGGAGATGGACCCTGAAATTACAACTTTTAAGAGGGTAACTAGTATTCACAATTCCCATGCTGCAATACTGTTTGCTGACAATCTCCAGGTTATTAACACTATGATGGATCAACTGCAGATATTTTCCACCGAAGTGTCTCGCGTTGCTAGGGAGGTTGGAACCGAGGGTATACTTGGTGGTCAGGCTCAAATATCTGGCGTTGATGGTACATGGAAGGAATTGACTGACAACGGTATGTGAATATTCATCCGGGCTCTCGGAGTACTGTAGGCAACATGTCTTACATGATCCTTGTTGACTGGTACTTCCCTTCTGTTAAATGGGATGGTCTTACTAACATCTTGGGTAGTAAATGTTATGGCTCAAAATCTTACCGACCAAGTGCGCGAGATTGCTTCCGTCACTACAGCTGTTGCACATGGAGATCTTACGCAAAAGATTGAACGACCTGCGCAAGGAGAGATTCTACAACTGCAACAGACTATCAATACTATGGTGGACCAGTTGAGAACGTTTGCGGCTGAGGTTACACGCGTAGCTAGGGATGTAGGAACAGATGGTATTCTTGGCGGGCAAGCAGAAATCGAGGGTGTCAAGGGCATGTGGAATACGCTTACTGTCAATGTCAACGCAATGGCCAACAACCTTACAACTCAAGTCCGAGACATAGCTACGGTTACGACTGCTGTTGCAAAAGGAGATTTAACGCAAAAGGTCCAAGCCGAATGCAAGGGAGAAATCAAGCAGCTCAAGGAAACCATCAATTCCATGGTAGACCAGCTTCAACAATTCTCCAGAGAGGTTACAAAGATCGCCAGGGAGGTCGGAACCGAAGGAAAACTCGGTGGGCAAGCTACGGTGCACGATGTTGAAGGCACCTGGAGAGATTTGACTGAGAATGTGAATGGAATGGCTATGAACCTCACGACCCAGGTACGAGAGATTGCAAAGGTTACAACAGCTGTAGCCAAGGGTGATCTCACTCAAAAGATTGGAGTTGAGGTTCAAGGAGAAATTGCGTCCTTGAAGGATACCATAAACACTATGGTTGACAGGTTAAGCACATTTGCCTTTGAAGTTAGCAAGGTTGCCAGGGAGGTCGGGACTGATGGAACCCTTGGTGGGCAAGCCCAAGTCGAGAATGTCGAAGGCAAATGGAAGGATCTTACAGAGAACGTGAACACTATGGCTAGCAATTTAACTTCGCAGGTCAGAGGGATCTCGACGGTCACCCAGGCAATTGCCAATGGAGACATGAGCCAGAAGATTGAGGTTGAAGCAAGTGGAGAAATACTCGTTTTGAAGGAGACCATCAACAACATGGTTGATCGGTTGAGCATCTTTTCAAATGAGGTCCAGAGAGTAGCAAAGGATGTAGGTGTTGATGGTAAGATGGGTGGTCAGGCCGACGTTGCTGGCATCGGTGGCCGATGGAAAGAGATCACGACTGGTGAGTAAACTACGTTCTTTGTTGTGTTGTGTGGTGTGCGTCAGAATGCTTCTAGTTCCAGAGGGGTACCTAGAGATGTTCATTTTTGTAACGTTGACTAACTTGATGGCAGACGTAAATACAATGGCTATGAACCTGACGGCGCAAGTCAGAGCATTCGGAGATATTACTAATGCAGCTACCGACGGGGACTTTACCAAATTGATCACCGTTGAAGCATCTGGAGAGATGGATGAATTGAAGCGAAAGATTAACCAGATGGTGTTCAACCTGAGAGACAGTATCCAACGAAATACCGCCGCTAGGGAGGCTGCCGAATTTGCTAACAGGACCAAGTCTGAGTTCCTTGCTAATATGTCTCACGAAATCCGAACACCTGTGAGCCCCCCTTTCCTTTTCGCCCCTTTTCTCCCCTGCCCTTTCCCACTGTGCTGTTTGCAATTATTCTGCTCCTCTCTTGGTCTCAATGCTAACTTACAAATTTTTAGATGGTACGTCTTTCAAGACGTTTTCTCTCGAGACATGTCTCGGGAGCAACAACTCCAAATCCCATACAAAAGAAGTAATTGCTAACTCCCCGTCCACAGAACGGTATAATCGGAATGACTCAGCTCACGCTCGATACGGATCTTACACAGTATCAACGAGAGATGCTGAATATTGTTCACAATTTAGCGAACAGTCTTTTGACGATTATCGATGATATTCTAGATCTCTCTAAGATCGAAGCCAACCGTATGGTTATGGAAGAGATTCCATATACTCTTCGTGGGACGGTGTTCAATGCTCTAAAAACACTTGCGGTCAAGGCGAACGAGAAGTTCCTTGATCTCACATATCGCGTTGACAGTTCAGTGCCGGATCATGTTGTCGGTGATTCGTTTCGGTTACGACAAGTGATTCTTAATTTAGTCGGCAATGCAATCAAGTTCACTGAGCATGGCGAGGTATCGCTTACGATTCGGAAGGCAGTCCAAGACCAGTGCGCACCGAACGAATATGCAATCGAATTCTCCGTCTCCGATACTGGAATCGGTATTCAAGCTGACAAACTCGACCTGATCTTCGATACGTTCCAGCAAGCTGACGGCTCTATGACACGGAAATTTGGTGGAACTGGTCTTGGACTCTCGATTTCGAAGAGACTAGTAAATCTCATGCGTGGAGATGTTTGGGTCAAGAGTGTATATGGCAAGGGTAGTTCATTCTACTTCACTTGCACTGTTCGACTTGCAACCTCGGATATCACCTTTATCGAGAAGCAGCTCAAGCCTTATCAGGGCCATACCGTCCTCTTCATTGATAAGGGACAGACCGGTCACGGCAAGGAGATTATGCGCATGCTCACGCAGATAGGCCTTGTGCCAGTAGTTGTAGACTCGGAAAGGAATACCAGCCTAGCCAGTGTAGGCGGTATAAAGATCGCAGCTGCTTCGTATGATGTTATTATCGTCGACTCAATTGAGACGGCAAGGAGACTGAGATCGATTGATGAGTTCAAGTACATTCCCATCGTACTCCTAGCACCGATTGTGCATGTCAGCCTGAAGTCGGCTCTTGACCTTGGCATCACGTCTTATATGACCACGCCTTGCTTGACCATAGATCTGGGCAATGGAATGATACCGGCCTTGGAGAACAGAGCTGCGCCTTCATTGGAAGACAACACAAAGTCGTTCGACATCCTGCTGGCTGAAGACAACATCGTCAACCAAAGATTGGCGGTTAAGATATTGGAAAAGTATCACCATGTTGTCACTGTTGTTGGCAATGGCCAAGAAGCTCTCGACGCCATCAAGGAGAAGCGGTTTGATGTCGTTCTCATGGATGTACAGATGCCTATAATGTAAGTTCTTACTTCAATCGATGTTTCTGGCTGTGCTGATAATCTTTAGGGGTGGATTTGAGGCCACGGCGAAGATTAGAGAATACGAACGAAGCCTCGGTACTCAAAGAACACCCATCATTGCGCTCACAGCCCATGCCATGTTAGGCGATCGCGAGAAGTGTATTCAAGCCCAGATGGACGAATACCTATCGAAGCCTCTCAAGCAGAACCACCTCATCCAGACAATTCTCAAGTGTGCAACGCTTGGTGGAGCGCTTTTAGAAAAGGGCAGAGATGTACGATCATCTGCCAAAGATGAGACACCTAACAGGAACCCAAATGGAATAGCCAAACCCGTTTCAAGTCCCAGCAACAATAGCCTGCGGCCGCCCATCGAACCACGCTCAATCACCACAACGGGGGCTATCAACCACGGAAGTCTTGAGAGTCCCGCTCTCATCACTGCAGATTCGGAAGATCCTCTAGCAAGAGTATGTATGCACATTCCACCCCATGTCAAGTTACTAACTGGGCCCTAGCTCCTTATGCGCGCGCATAGCAGTTAAAATACATCTGGATCATGTTTTTCCAAGCTTATGTCACGAAACTTTCTTCTTCTGTCGTAGATACCAGCGATTACCATCTTCCCTTTTGATGTAACTCTTTCCGCCACCAATGAGTTTTCTGGCTGGCTACTTTGGGGCGTATTTGGCGTATAGGCGGGGTCGGCAAGGGAACCAAATCAAGCAATGCAATAAACGATGCATTTGCCACTATTGCATTTTATCACCTACATTTATTACTTTGTTTCTTTTTTATAATGCTGAGCTATTACTTTATCATAGCTTGCGGTGGTCTGGGCAAGCACTAAGGTAGCTGTCGTTTATACATATATATTTTACTGGGTGGTTGGAATTACCAGCGTAGCTGTAGTGAGTCGGTCTGTAGTTTGGATGATGAGGCTATGCATTATTGAGAATATGAAGCATACGCTTCATTGTTGAAGATATTGATTGGTCTTTTCAACGGCTATTGTCCAAATTGAGGTGGTGTTGTTTTCGTCATGTGACTTATACTCCCTTCGCGACTCGACGCGGTACCCCTCAACACGTCGCGTCTTCTACCGCACTCCAGCAACATCGTGACATTGATAAAGTATTCGAGTCACTGTTCCAGTATTGACAATGGCTGAAACTGGGACCGAAGTCTACGAAGTCTCTTCTTCTCCTTCCGAAGCTGAGTCTGATAGCAACGTTTCCGACATAGGCGCCTTTGACGAAGATTTACTCAAAGACGGTCTCGCGAAATGTCTGAGCACCATCCAAACATCCGGATCCTTTGCCTTTGCAGAGATTCTTGAGTCCGCTCCAAATCCAGGCATTCACTTAAAAGAGGGCGGGATAATAGGACTTCCCTTATCGTCAAGGGATGCCGATGCAATTATAGCGGCCAGCCATGAAGCACCTTTCGGCAAAGGAGAGCAAACAATCGTTGATACTAAAGTACGGAAAACGTGGGAATTATCGGCGGATGATTTTGAGCTTCGAAATCCTGCCTGGCAGGGTCAGATTGATAAGATTACTCAGAAAATTGGAGAGGGTTTAGGTATTGATGCTAGTGGGAAAGGCGTACGGTAAGTAATGCAACATGACTCCAATACAAAAGAAGGCTTAGCTTATTTCTTTGATTTTTTCGCAGAGCTCAATTATACAAGATGCTTGTCTATGATGAGGGAGCTATGTTTAAAGCTCATCAAGATTCTGAAAAGGCTCCGCGTATGTTTGGAACGCTCGTCATAGCACTGCCGTCAAAACATGAGGGTGGAGAAGTTATTGTGACCCATGCAGGACAAAGTAAGACTTTCGAGACATCCAAGTCCTCTGAATTTGGTTACACATTCCTTACTTGGTGAGTCTGCTCTGGTCGACTGAACCGAATAATGATATAACTTACAAGATAATCAATTTTCAGGTTTTCAGACGTAACGCATGAAGGTTCGTATTCTTATATCCTTGATGTGGAAGATACTGACTACGAGCGTCCAGTCAAACCTGTGGTGTCTGGCAAACGCCTGGTCCTTATCTATAATCTTGTGCACACTGCCCCAGGTACAAAGCAATCTGCCGCAAACTCAGGCAATAGTGTTTTGCGACTTACATCGCTACTCTCCAGATGGAAGAGGCATATAGAGGATCTCCCCATGGCCCTCGCTTATCTATTTGAACACGAATACACAGATGCCAGCCTCTGTTACGATGCTCTCAAAGGTAATGACCAACAAGTTGCATCCCATTTGCAGGAGGCATGTGCCAAAACAGGCTTTGTTCTATACCTTGCGAACCTTGAAAGAACCGTCATGGGTGATTGCGACGACGATGATTATTATGGTGGTTATGGAAGAGGATATGGTGGTATTCATCCCATAAATGATGAATATGAGACAACTATGTCCCTGCAATCAGTTGTGGAGTTGTCAGGAGTCGAGGTTGCCAAAGATCTAAACATCGATGAAGACTTTTTTATTCAGACTGATCCTTTTGAGGCTTGCGAGCCTGACGACGAAGAATTTTCTGGCTTCACAGGAAACGAGGGAACCACTACAACTGTACGTTCTCAATTTCTTGGAGCGGAACTGCCCCTTTCGAGTCGATTATTCTTTACTCCTAAATCATGTTTAAATTCCTCCCGAGCTATCTAGAATAAGTAAGCTAACTCCGGATTTTTCTAAATGTATAGCACTTCTATCATAAAACAGTCGCAATTGTCATTCCTAGGAGGCTCCGAGTGGAATTTTTCTTGTCTCCAGAGCCTAGCAAGGCTTACACCTCTCGAACGTTCGGAAAGAAAGCTGACGCGATCGCTTGGATTGATCGCCTTAAAGATGACCTGAATAGAGGAGGCAGCGATAAAGACATGGCCTATGATGACCTCGTACAAATATTTAATATTGCTATAGATTGGAGCCAGCGGACGAGTGGGCCATCGTGGAACACCAAGAAGGCCCCCTTCACCAATGAGGAGTTAATACGGTACTATATTCTAGTCTATCCTTTTGTATTAATGTCTCGTTCTGTCACTAACAGGTAAACTACAGAATGTTCTCTGTCGCTGTTGATCTTAGGGAAGAAGAATTGTCCAAGAAGTTATTGCCCCTGTGTTCTAACAAAGCTTCTATGCCTATGTTTCGGTCCTTGGGATCTGCTATTGTACGATACAAGATAGACTATACATTGGTGCAGTGAGTACAACATCTGTCGGAGCGTTCTGTCGCTTCCGTCTACCATAATCAAGCTCTTCTTGCGGATTATGTCCATCTGACCTCTTTCTAGATTGGCTTCTGATGTCTCGAAATTGCCAACATTCGCTGAACGATTAGAGGCACTGTGGAATTTCCAAATTGGAATACAAATTGAGACCAATTTTACCGAAAACGCCAACTCAATACAGTATCAGCAGTGGCTCACATCAGAATATGATAAGGCTCTGTCTTTAATGCCCATTGTTTCGGCTAAAGACGCAGAACAACTCGTCAAGCTAGCCAAGCGCATACCCTCACAAGATATATTCAATAAGTACGTGAGGATGAGTTCTTCCCCATATTTCTACGAAAACTAACGAACTATAGGATCCTACCAGCGGTCAAACGAAACGTAAATAATATTACAATGGCCATGGCCTTTCTGGCAGGTATCGTCGATTCTGGAAGCACTAATAGTTCAATATCCGCCGATGTTATGCAAGCAGTATTCAAGGATGTGATTTCTGATCTTACTGAGCATATTTCCTTAACCCTCGTGCCTTCTGATTCAACAAAGAGAGTGATGCCAGGCAGCTCATCCACGTCGCAGCATCTACTTAACCATTATTCTAGCCGGGTTGGTTTAGGCCCTCCATATTACAGAAATCCTCCACAGCAGACAGTAGACAACGGGGACAGAAATAACATCATCCTTCTATTCTGCCAATGTTTGTCCCTTGGCCTCACAGCGGAACTCGACGGCTTAATTCTGAGATTATGCAGAGGCTGAGACTCTTCCAGCAGCAACTCTTGAAAACATCCACCTCCCTTTCCTTAAATCATTAATCACCCGCCTTCAAGAGACAAAAGTGCCCTTGAAGGACTCCCAATTCAAACTCCTATATCAAAGAGTTCTCGCACGGTACGCTATTGTATATGCCGGACAGGAACCTACCAGGCCTACAGACTGGCGGCGACAACAAAGGGGCTGCCGTAGATCTGAGTGTGTAGATTGCAAGGAGCTTGACAGGTTCT
The DNA here is from genome assembly GCA_003008705.1 of Pezicula radicicola. Classification (NCBI taxonomy): domain Eukaryota; kingdom Fungi; phylum Ascomycota; class Leotiomycetes; order Helotiales; family Dermateaceae; genus Pezicula; species Pezicula radicicola. The sequence goes on along the minus strand of PDUO01000001.1, from coordinate 963,266 downwards.
TAGTCGATCCGACTCGAGAAGTCCAGTACGTACTTAATTTCTTAAGAGCAGAGTTACCCTTTCAAGTCGATTACTTATTACGCCTAAATCCTATTTGAGATACTCTCAAGATATCTAGAATAAGTATAGCTAACTACAAGTTTTTGGGTGTATAGTTGGTTTACTATGGTACAGCAGCGAAGAAAGCATCTAGAGCAGTGTCTCGCATCCTCTGGACACGTGCTAGAAACCGATCGCAGAGGCACACCTCAAACTCTTGTGGTGAGGAAGAGAATGACGGAATTCGAGAGCACGGTCAATTCTTGGAGATCACGGTGTGCGATTGCGGGTCAACGGATCCGAGATATAGGACTTGAGGTATTGAAGGACTTGCTTGCCGAGTTCTATGACCCTATTGTGTTTCTCAAGGTGTCAGTCTTGGAAAACCTTATACGGCGAGGCGGAGGGGTGACTCAAGAGCCTCTCTCATCGGGTAGTGGAAATGTTCCGGGTCCTATTCTACCACCTATCTCGCGAAGGAAGATTCCCACTGCCAGCGACGAGGTAATTGTCATAGATGACTGATGCACGGTAGAGTGGAGGCATTGGTACTTAGTTCACTTGAAATGTTGCGCCCTTGTAAAAATGTATATACATGTACTATGAAACTTAATAATATTACTATGTGTTGTGCATAACAGTCACTCTAACTTATTGGAAACAAGCCTGTGTCATGCTGCTATTACTTATGCTCCAAACAACATAAATTACTCAAACCACGTCAAGACATTAAAACACAGGGTGCCTAAAGAAAAGTATCTATTGACTTAAGTTACTTTAACTACCTACGTTAAGGTTCTTTCCACCGCAGTGGTAGCCTCCACTGCTGCACAACCTTTTAAAAATTAGACACATGCGACATATCAGTTTCCAATATTCAAATCTGGGAAGGTATATGGGCAATTTGTTTAGAAATTCCCTCTTTGTAAGTTTAGTCGTCTTATTACTGTAGATTAATAGCATTTCTAAGTATAGTACATCTATAGAGAATCTACACAACTTCAAGTCCTGGTGGAGCTTATGCAGTAGCATTTTAGCCATGGACTTAGTGGTATTGATATTAAGATATTTGCAGTCCGGTTCAGAAGCGCGCAGCCAATATGGGCCTTGTTAGATTGCTCATTCGATTGTATTACATTTATAAACCTACGTTGAAGATCTTTCAAATCTAGCTAAAAGGCTAAGCTGATAATATTGTTGTCAAATGTATTCGGAGGATGGTAAACTTATGTGCTAAAACTCATATTATACCATGGATGAGAAAACTATTTTAACGTTAATACACACAAGCTTTAGATCAACTATTAGGATTAAGTCAAGTCAGTTACCTAAATAAGTCAACTACTAAATCCAAATAAGTAATAAATGAGCGACTGTAGTCCTATAACAGTGCCTGTATTCCATAGAGATTTTTCTAGTTTCTATAGATCTGGTGTAAAAAGGTTTACACGAGATAGACTTAAGTAATTTACTTGATTTAGGTAACTCAATTAGCTTAGTGAAATCACTTGGCTTAAGAAACTCACCTGCCTCGACTAAAATAATCTCTTATAAACCAATTCATACGGTACTCTTGCAGAGTCATCAGCTATCCGTTTTCCATCTCCGTCTCCGTCTGCTACTACATTAGCTATTATATGGGCCTTGTCAACTATCTTGCCTAAGAGCATACCTAAACAGGTGGCAACAAATTCTCGTCAGCTACCCTCAGCAAAGCCTCCCCTAGATTAAACTAATATACCAGTAATTTCTTTTACAGGCGCTCCAGGGATACACAGGCTCGAAGAAAGGAGAAGGCAGTAGTCAGACGAGGCTATGTCCTAGATCCTAATAATGTTGAAGCGACTATATTCCTATTAGCGTCTCTGAAGAGAGAAGAGAGAGAGAGCTGCGAAGTCGACATTTAAGCAGTTTCAACGAAGTAAAGATGGCGGTAAGAGACTTCAGTGGTGGGCCAAGGATTCTGGACGGGAAAATGAGCCAACGAACAAGTTTGGTCTTGTCTTTGCTCCATTCAAATACTAGGAAATCAAGGATCCCCAAGGTGCTTCTTCTCAAGTCAAACTTCCTGCTCCAGTCGAAGATTCTACTCACGCCGAAGCTTCTACTCAAGCCAACATTCCTACTCATTCACTTCGAAGATCGACCCGACTGGCTGCTACAACAACACGCAACTACTATATCCCAAGTGAAGAGGAGATAGAGGAAGAGGGTATGCTAAGTGAGGACGGAGGAAAGAGAAAGAAATAAAGAGATAGATGATGATAACGGGATAGATTACAATGACTTGATGAGCTGGGGCTTATAAGGACGAGAATTCATTTGCTAAAGCGAGTAGGATTAATACCTCCTAACCTTAAATACAGTATTGCTAACCATTCCACTTTATGTAGTATCTCAGGCCTTTTTTGTAGCTAATCACAGCTTCGCACTTAATAGAATCGGGATAAATATACCCCAATCTTACTGAATTTTGCAATTGAATTGTCTTTAATATTGACCCGTTATTATTCGTTCTTAATTTCATTATCAGCTTCATAGTCTCGATAGTAGCTTTTCACCTTCGCTTGTTTTGTTTGGCCTCGCTTATTCTACGATTGACCTTCAACTTTCACAACACATCAAAAGTATATTGTCCCGCAGAATCCCTCAGACTCTATTCCCTCATTCCCTCATTCCCTCCAAAGCCTCTTGCATTTTTCAAGCTAACACGACTTTCTATTAGATCATGACTGAACTACATAGCGAAGAGGATTGGCTCATCGCTAAACCATCGGACGAAGATGATCCCCATTTCCTGCCTCTCCACCGCTGAGATGACGCTCTACCACTTTCGCACTCAACCCCGACCCCAAATCTGCGAGCAGGACATATCTTTTACGAAGACGAACATGGAGTTCAATACAAGAAGTACAAGACTAACCATGCAGTAAGAAGGAGGGTATTATAAGGACAAGCCAATTGCTGAAATCTGTGAGATTGAGAAACTATACAAATTGCCTTGTAAGAGAACCTTTTGATTAGGATTATATTGAGATATAAGCCCCATATAAAAAATCCCATATTAATGGGACAACATATTAGGAGCATAAATATAGTTCATAATAGTTGTTGTGCATTGCATAAACTTAAATGTATATAGTAAATATAAGTTTTAGGCCTAAAAAAAGGTGTTATGCTCTAAAAGAAAAGACCATATAGGGGGCCAGAGGTGCAAAAATGAAAATCGGCATCTCTTGTAGCAAAGTCATAGGCCAATACTTATGTTCCAAAACATATGAGACGCTTATTCTGTGTCAAACGTAAATTTTTTTTGGCCCATATACAAACGGGGGTGCAACCAAAAGCGCCCTTAGTTGTGCGTAGTAATATTTCCCTCGAGAATAAATAAACAACAGTGACTTAGTGTTATAAAAACACTTTCCCCCTTCAGTTGAAAACAAGCGTTCCTAAGCGAGGAACAGAATTGAAGAGTTGTGAGATTGAAAATTTTGGACTATTAGTACCGTGACTGTATGCTATTAGTAGTACTTACTGTAAGAGTCATAGGGTCAATAAAATAGAGAACTGATAGATTGCATTAGGACAGCGCGTAGAGCAGATATTATTCCTTTGCCATTCCACTGCTGGAGTAAACTTGTGCCACGGAATATTTTACTCCAAAGGATTTGGGAAGTTACGAATCTAGATTGTACGTAATGCTAAAGGCTGAAGCCACTTCAAGAGCCGATAAATCACTAGCCTGGAAGCTAGCCTCAGTGCTGACATGTCTCTCTGCTCTGGGAAAGATTAGCCATCTACCCCATCTCGATCCGGTCAACTAGAAGATGGTCTTTAAGTGATCGTGCCGACAATATAAACCACAGCTTGCCTACAGTTTGAGGCTGACATGCATGTGTCTCAATTTTTGGAGACTTTTAAAGGTTCAATAGCTGCTGTGAAGTCGGGAGTGGCATCCTATAGCTTTATGAATTTCAGTGCATCCAATTGTGGTTGGGCTTAAGATTCTCCAAGTGTGGCGCTTGGTCATACATTCAGGGCCGGCCACTACCACTCTAGTTTGATGGACCAGCCTACTTTTCAGATCACGATCTGAAGGGTACTACTTCTCTTATCCCTTACTGCGAGTCGTTCTTCCATATGTTGATATCTCCCGTTATTGTTATTGTATGGCATCTTCAACCACGGCGTTTCCGCGACTAGAGATCTCAGTGCCTCTGAACTTCATATTTATGAAACTGATTTTAATATCGCTACTGTATCAGCACTCTGAACAACCTTTGAAATCCAGCATTTAGAAGTTAGATACGGAATATCTGATCACTGGCCAATTACGGCATGGCTACCAACACAATACATTACTACTTGTGCTTTCCAGTTAAGTGTGTGCGTGTGCTATTCTATCCTAGCATGACTTTGCCGTGTTTGATGCTACTCAGATATCATTTTAAAGGCCTGTTGGAACCATCATCATTGCTTGGGAGGTAGAAGTTGTACCAATGTTCAATTGTAGCACATGATCCAACATTGATTATTGCCACATGTTGTCAAGATAAGTTTATTAATAATACCAGAATGGAAAGTGTAAGACGCAAGTAGGAATGTGGAGGACCCGCCTGACTTTGGTAGTGCACTTTTCGGTTTTCAACATGTGGGCGGTGAACCACTACTAACTTGTGATTTGAGATCATGCGCAGCAATAGCACCACCCTTCGGACGACGATGACTGTCTCCATCTATGGACCTGATCTGACATTTAGGTAAGGTTCCCACGTAATACACAAGGTTGGAATGGTGAAAAGCTACGTATCTGATTGACTTCGATAGAATCCACAGCAAACCTTTGTGCGGAAACCTTGGCTCGGGTCCCCAGTAAATGTTTTCATGTGTACTTCGTTCAGTACGAAGGCATAGGCCGACGAGGACCTTTTTCTCTCTTTCCTTTCTGTTGGATTTTATGAGCTATCAGAACGCTTCCTCCTTCCCAAGCATGCACTCACTCAAAAGTCTGTGATATACTTTGACTCGATATCAATACTTTATTTGGCATTCTTATATGAATGCTTCTTTCCTAAAACGTTGCAGTTACAATTAGGTCATGCAATGGTACAACGCTTCTCGCGTGCTGAGAAGTGCCAGCAGTAATTGAGTCACGCTACACTGCGTTTGTAATGTACTACTACTACTACTACTGGGTATGACCAGTCAAACTGTTGAATGGCTCTAAGGCCCTTCTTGACTAGATCACTTGAAAAAGTCTTTGGAGCCAATCAGCGACCAGTCCAGCCACACCAAATCAGTTCCGTATGAGTATTGTTCCGGAGATGCTCCATACCAGGTACTGGAGTTGAGATCTGTTATTATTATTATGAACGGTGCTGTCGAGCATCTTTCCGTTATCGCAAGCAGACATCAATTTCTCACGAGCCTCTCCTCTCCCGTCCCTACGCACGATGGTTGTGGTTGTGTAACCAGCGGTCTAGTAAAAAGATCCGGATTTGCGATCGGACTGAAGGGAGTGGACGAGATCGTCGAATGAGATGGCACTGTGATTACGTGCAGAATGGGATATGCATGCTGATCGAGCCTTCTCGCACTTAAGGTATGGCGGTGGGTTCTTGGGGAATGTAAGAGGTTGCTGCGTGCAGTGCAGGATAAAGCACAGGAGACAGATACGGAGTAGTGAGCGAGGTCCGGCTGCCACGACAATTTTTCCACCGGTAACGGCCGATGTCGAAGCCCAATAGCCATGGGAATCTGTCATATTTTCTCAGATCTAAGGGTGCTGCGATGTAACTTCATGCAAGGATAACCGGGTGCAATCATTGAACTATCAGCCCTTTGCTCTTCTTTCTGAAAGGCGCAAGGCAGGAGGAGAGAGCTCTTGGTTGAATACTTCTTATGCTTGACAGCCTGCGGAAAGATGTGCAGTATGTACTGTATTGTTGTATGGTCGAGGCCACGAGAGAGAATTCCTACAGAAATAATAGCCCTGAATCTTGCGACACAATCTCGCATGACTCGGTGGGAAGGTTGCCCTTGGCCCTTTCCTTGCTGGCTTATTCTACGTTATAGTACAATACTTGAGGGTCCTGGTCCCTCGCTGGTGTTATGGACTCTCTCATATGGCACTTCTGCGCCTTGGTTGGCTGGAACACTGGGACCACTGTCTCTAATTTTGCGGCTATTGAGTGACTACGAGTGTTTTCTAAAGAGAGTTTTGTCCTATTGTACGTTTACCAGCTTTACGCAGGATGGCAGAAGTAATGAGAATGTGACAGAACAAACAAAGGTTGCCAGTGTGTTTCGAGTTTCCCGTGCGATGAACCGAGCGTCGTTGGGGGTGATGTTTGTATGATAGCGCAATTAATATTGGGAGGGGAGATTATTCATGGATATATATTATTTGATTTTTTTATACCTATATCACTCCGTAGTTTCGTGGATTTTTGGTTGACGTTGCTCCTTGCTCTCGTGATGTGTGTGTGAGTTGTGAGTTGGTTCGCGGTCGTGGTTCTTCCAATTATTACGGAGCATTTGCCAAAGTATGATGATTACAAATGGCGTCACTGGTGTACTGCGCGAGAAGAAGAGCCTTTTTCAGCCCAAAGTTGACCCAAGCTTTCTGCTTGTCGAGAATCTACAGTAACCCGGTCGATTGTACCTGGACCTGGTGGACCAACAACACCAGCAACGACAACGACAACGACAACGAGAACCACAACCTGGTCTCCTTCCTTCCTCCTTGTGACAGATTTAACTACTGCCGTAATTATTATTCCTCGGCTCTTTTCTCTTGATTTCTTTTCGTTGCTTTTTGACATTTGAGACGACTCCTGGAAGTTGCCCCATTGGACATCCCGAAATAACCGTAAATTCCTGAACATGCCCTATGATAAAGCACACATACAGTCCAGCAGGTACCTGCTGCTGTAGAGTAGATCCACGTCCTTTGGTCCCGAGCACCCGAGGGAACGGAAGTAGTGAGTAGCGAAGAGAAAAAAATAGGACCTGGTGGACAAGAAAACAGGGCTGGCCTTCGGGGGCTTGGACACTTTGACATCCCCAATACACTTATTCTTACTGACTTGTGCAATGTGGAGGGTCTCGAGGTGCCGCGAGGGCTGATGGACAAGGACAGGAAGAGGGCCTTAGAGTCCACACAGAAACCTTATTGGGCTTGAATTCTTTTGCACTGGCCATCACCACCACTCTGCACCCATACAGCCCAGCGTCAGCGCATTTCTGCCCGTATGGCGCACCATGCCTAACTCGTGCCCCCCAGCTTGCTATTCAGCCAAACAGAATCTTTTTTCGTTTCGAAACTTCAAACTACCCTACTAGCATGCTCCAGTCCTCCAGTCTACAGTAGTCGTACAGTACACTTTATAGCTAGTGAAAAAATAATTGTCTTGTCCGCCGCTGCACGACGCGCTCATTCCTTACCTAAAGCCTCCCCCCCCAAAGTTCGCAACCCAAAATACGACCGCAAGGCACTAGCTGTTAGACGGGCTGCGGACTAAGACCCAGTCCCCGCTCTGTTCTTACTCTCTCTTGTTCTTTCCACTTCCCACCCTCCCGCATCCTCCTCCTCCTCCCTCCTCATCAAACATCTCCCTTCGATTTGGTCTTCTCGCATTTGTCGTCGTCGTCGTCGTCGTCTCTCGTCCCTTCCGTCGTATTCGTCCTTTGCGTCAATTGTTTCCTGTCGATAACTCGGTCCTTCGTGTCCTTTCGTGTCGCCGGTGTTCTTGATTTCTTGCTTTCCTCGGGATTGAAGTTTTCCAGCAGTTGTTAACCTGGTCCATCGTCATGTAAGTAGCAGATCTTCATCCGGTACCTGGCCCCAAGTGGTCCGCATCCTCAATGGCATTCAACACGCAACCCCTCTTACCTTACCCTCCCTACCCAGCTGGGCCACCACCTCTTGAGCCTCGTACCGCCGCTCGTCTCTTTGCTATTGCTACTGCTGCTTCTGCTGCGACAAAGCTTCAAATCGTCGTCGCACACGCATGGCAGCTTGCATTGGTTGGCCAGGTGTATTGTGCGCCGGCGCAAACGTTGATCCAGGGCGCTAGTCCTTGTGACATGGAAGTCCGGTCGATGCGCGTTTGTTGGCAAGCCAGGCGCATGGCGCATCAGAGCTCAGCAGCTTGCTTGAGCACGCCCTGGTTGTTGCACACCACATCATACACCTTATCTTCACGTCTTGATGCTGACTTGCGCTTTTCCTGCTACAGCTTTGGAGTCAGCCCCAGCGATCCCTTCCAGCGAAACATCAACATAACCTTTCTCGAATTTTCGCAAGCGTTACCATAATACTTTCGATTCGAGTTCTACTGGACACTTTCCTGCTTTACGACCGCACATTAGCACACGAAATCACTTTTCCCGAACGCTCTGGATATAATATCTGCGAGCTACTATTAAACTTTTGAGGTGAGCAGTGAACCTCTTTTACCCCAACACACAATTGGCGGGCCCAAAGAAGGATCAGATGGACTGGAAGTTGCGCCGGTCGCGAGCGAAGCCTTTTCGCCTTGCGTTGAAGATGACGGGCTATATGACCTTCCCAAAAGCTAGGCTTGGTACGCTCTATATTGGTCTCCCAGTATGAAAATTTAGCACAGTACATATACGCAAAGCTGCAACCCTGTGACAAGAAGCAAGGTGTGCAGCTCTCTGTCGTACTCAATCTGCTACACGCGGCATATCCGGTACAAGCAGAAACACTTCACTTGAAAGCGCCCCCAACTCTAGAATCATCGTGCCTATACTCCCCTCAAGTCACCAAAAGTACCTCTATTGCCAGTTGGCATTGAGCTTTGACGGGCTGTTAAATTCGAGAGGGACACATTTGCAAAGTACGAGCCGAGCAACAGTTTGCGGACTCAGAAATTGCATCCGCCAAGAAGAAATAGAATCCCCTGGAAAAGATATACCTTTTTACCACCTACCATCGCGCGTGTACGGCAGCTTACTGTGCTGGCTGCGGAGAAAGTTGGCTCCCAGCAAAGAATGTAATCTTTGCGCTGGCTTGGAGACCAGTGCTATCATTGTGATCCCAGTGGAAACAGGAGTTCCTGAAAAAGTGGGTGTAGCAGTCTTTCGCCTCACAAAGCGGAATATGGGGAAGTGGGGTCTTGATCGAGCTCACAGGGCAGACAGACAGACAGATATTGGAAGTGAAAACGAGTGAACCATTGTCCGCCGTTGCCTAAATCTAGTGTGGTTTTGGGGACCCGCGCAGCCACCGACTCACTCCGCGTTCATAACCATTAAGTCCCGCTATAAATTTCACAGATGCGCGAGTTTTTTCTTTCAATTACAACGACGTCTTTCAACACCTACTTCCGCAACAGATCGATATCAAGTCAAGTGAGTACTATATTTGCAATATGTGGAACGTTTGGACTTGAGGTTGGAGAAGTCTCCCCTCTTGAGTCTTCAGCAAGTACCTAATCAACACTACCCCTTTAGCGAGGATAGCAGTGTATTGCAACTTTCGATGTTTGCCATCGCTACAACTTCAAATCCTTTCTATTACCATCTTCGTCTGCTATTCGTTCTCTGCACATATTTCATCTCAACCCGGCTGTTTCTCCGCGCATCACCTTCAGATCCTTATTCATGTGCCGCCTGTCACTAGTTTGTTTTCATTTTCCGCGACAGTGGATTTCGAAAGTCGAAAAAAAAAAAAACCATGAACCGCGACGACTTCGGGCCAGCCAACCAATAATCATTTACATTTAGCTTCATTCAAACTGAGCTCCCCGCTAACTCAAATTCGATAGATTACCGAGTTTCGAGTATTCAATCTCCGACCTTGTCCTCTGACCACAATACACTTTTGACGACCAACATTTACATCAATTTACGCGAGCAGCTTGCACTTTCTCGTTCTTCGCGCGTCGACGTTTAATTGCCTTTTAGTCTCATCTTCTACAGCAGTCATGTCGTTCCCCAGTTTTGATCCGTCGCAGCAAGGTTTTGAGAACGGTAATGGTGGTATGCAACCCCCTCAGGGCATGCAACCCCAACAAGGACCACCTCAAGGCCTTCCGCAAGGGGCTGAAGGTGGCTCTCCAGCGCCATTCGCTCAACAGGGCGGGGTTGAAGGCTCTTCTGGGAGCGTTTCTGGTGATGCGAAGACTACTCTTTGGTACGTAAATTCGAATCCTTGCACCGATATTATACTTTCTACGTCGATATACTTGAGCCTCCGCGCCGAACGCTATTCGACTTCGAGGTCTACTAGACGGGAGAATTCGCTAACCATGTTGGCATATTAGGATGGGTGAGCTCGAGCCTTGGATTGATGAGAACTTCATCCGCTCTGTTTGGTTTGGAATGGGCGAACAAGTTAATGTTAAGATGATCCGCGATAAATTCTCCGGGTAGGTTCTTGTTACCTCGATATCAGTTCATGTCCACTAACATCTTCAGCAACGCTGGCTACTGTTTCATCGACTTCTCTTCTCCTGCAGCTGCCGCAAAGGCTTTGTCTCTCAATGGCTCAATGATTCCTAACACATCGCGACCTTTTAAGCTCAATTGGGCTTCAGGTGGCGGTCTTGCTGATAGACGGTCAGAATCCCGGTTCATATTCCTTTGTCCTTTTGCTCATAGCAGCCTCTGATCTTTACTGACATTTGATAACAGTAGTGATGAGCGCGGTCCTGAATTCTCCATCTTTGTTGGCGATCTTGGTCCTGAAGTCAACGAATATGTCCTGGTCTCTCTGTTCCAAGCACGATTTCCCTCATGCAAATCCGCTAAGATTATGACCGACCCTATCTCCGGCATGTCTCGAGGTTATGGCTTCGTCCGCTTCGCCGAGGAAGGAGATCAGCAGCGTGCTCTGACTGAGATGCAAGGCGTGTACTGCGGCAATCGTCCGATGCGCATTTCTACTGCTACTCCAAAGAACAAATCCGGTGGTGGTGGACCACCCGGTGGTATGCCTGGAATGCAAGGTGGTGGTGGTATGCCGGGGGGAATTGCTCCGGGCATGTACTCGATGGGAGCACCTCCTATGGGTTACTATGGAGCTCCTCAGCCAATGAACCAATTCACCGATCCGAATAACACCACTGTCTTCGTAGGTGGTCTGTCCGGCTATGTTACTGAAGACGAGTTGCGTTCGTTCTTCCAAGGCTTTGGCGAAATCACCTATGTCAAGATTCCTCCTGGGAAAGGATGTGGTTTCGTCCAGTTCGTTCAACGTCATGCTGCAGAAATGGCCATCAATCAAATGCAGGGTTATCCTATCGGAAACTCTCGTGTCCGTCTCTCGTGGGGACGTTCCCAGAACAACTCTGGCCCTGCTGGAACACCTTACCGCCCAGCTCCACCACCACCTCAATACCAGTCGATGGGAATGCCACCATCTCATCCTTATGGCAATTTTGCACCTTTACAGGTAAGTTGACATCCAATTGATACCATCCTGTAAATAGCTAATTATCTTCTATAGTAAGCATGCATCTTCTTCCGTGTTTCGCGAATGGAGTTCAGTGTAGCGATGACGGCGTCCTTTTGCGATTGGCTTGCCTTTTCAGGGGCTTCAATTCTCTGCTTCCAATACTGGATGGCTGTTTCTCCTCTTAGCGTTACTAAAAGTATCGGATGGGTGGGAATTTGCGTTTTTTTGTCATGATGCCCATGTATAAAAGCGCATTCGTTAGACGGCTGGCTGATGCTTCACGCGACACGATCTCATATATGTATCTCTTCTTTCAAAACTGTACGGTCGTGTGTCGCATGGCCTGGCTTGGGTCTTATTTTCCTTAGTATATTCTGGTGGCAGGGTGATCTGCCTGGCTTTGGCTTTGGTCGTACGCTCTTCAGCAACTCTTTCCTTTTTTTCTTCCAAAATTTCCAAAAGTTTTAGAACCCGTCATTCACGAATATGAGCAGACTTGCGTATGTGCGGTCGGCTACGCAAATGTACCTGCTTTGCCAGGCATGAGCTTTTCCCTTTGTGGCTATTTCAGATGCCATTATACACTATTTCCCCCTCATTCCTTCCCAATAAAGGCTTTTGCACCATTATATTAACCTCAATTACCGTGCTGGAGGAAAGATTATTTTTCTCTCGGAGACCATTCATTCGCAATGGTAACAACGCTTTGCAGCTGGCCTATCCTACCCCTTGTTTGAAGGCCGTCTTTCGTACCCTGTCAATTTTTCTAGTCTTCTATATCCTTGTCACTCATACCTGATATGAGCTGGTATACTCGCGTCACCACGTTGTCGATATTGGGTGTTCGTTACTACTGGGGCCAGCACAGAGTGTTGCACTGCAGGCCATGGTTGGCTTTTGTCGGACGTCAAATTTCTATCCCGTATTTATTTCCAACATATCCTAGTCTTCATAAAAACAAGGAGGCCCAGTTGTGTGCGCCCTTTACGCTCCCATTTTCTTTCTCTTCCGTCTATTCATATATACACAATCGTTCTAGGACCTGGCCATGGATGGGTATTTTGGACTCCAACTGAGGAACACTAACTGATTTCATTCATCCAGTTTGACATCTGCTGACCTTTTTGTTCTAGAACCTTTCGAAAAGATGCTATTGGTGGTGCCTTACCTAGAGTGTTATCTAGCAAAGAGTCTGCTGTAAAGCAACTCACTGAGAGCATTGGGGATGTATACCAACCTATGCAATACCCGCACGACTTCGCTGCTTCCGCCTCTAACGAACCAGCCGTTACCTTCACCATGCCTCAACGAGATTTCACCTTTGCCGCTCCCCTTCCTCCTCTTGCTCCGTACCAGCAGACCGTACTAGATATGGCCCCTCCGTATTCAGCACCATCGACAGCTGTAGACCTACCATATGCTCCTCTAATGAATACCGCATATGGTACAAGCCCATTTCAAGTTGCCGTTGATGGTGAGGAGCAGGTGGTTTTCCGTGGCAGAGCCCGTCGCGCTGCAGGTTCTGCATGGTCAAAGGCAAAAAAACCCCGTCGTCACTACTAAGCCGGTTTCACTGGAGGGTTTGTCACTTTGCGAGTTCTCATGCGCATTCACCTCTTGGACCTCAAGAACCACGATAGTACTGCAGCAAATCTTGAGAACTTGCACCTCATTTGCTTAGGGCTTATTCGCTTTCTTCGATTTTCCATCATGGACAACATTTATTTGTCATCCGAGCACAATAATTTACTCGCTCTGCTTGCTATTTCCTGCGCGTTTTGCTTTTACAGCATTGATACCCATGGGCTGGATATCTCTTACATTTGGTGTTTGGCGTTCGCAAATTTCAACAAGATAACAACCCAATGCTTACGATCCTCTTCATGGATGGACATCTTTTCACTTCACACGTACCAGTATCTCCGAAACAAGATGAAACTCAGTTATCGACTGCATTTTTCTCTTCTGCATAGATAGTCTGTTCCTTTGGATAGAGACACTATTTCATTTAACTTGATTCATGGCTGGGAAAGGGTAGGAGATTTTCTCTTAGGAATTTGTGTGTTTTGCATTGCGTTGCATTGCATTGCACTTTCGTCACCCACATACAATACACATAGACTCCTTTTGCAATCTTTGCTTTTTTAAAGGCTTTCTTCTGCTTTTCTTTCAGGGAAATCAAAGCAGATAGCGAGAAATACATTCCGTTGTACATATAATACCTTACTGTGTCACATTTTGCATTGTGAAAGTGACTTGATATTTTTGACCCCAAGGAGTATACCTTCAAATTTTGAGATATTGACAAGCTCAAGATTTACCGATGAGTTATAGATTAGCCGGAATAAAGCCGGGTTTTTTATTAATTAAGAAAGTAGTATTTTAGTTTATGAAGATTGATTTTTGAAGGTAGTTCGGTGAAGTTTGTCGGTAGAGGTTATTGTTTTCACGGCTGTGTTGATAGACGCTTCACTACCATCACTGTAGCTTGTGAAACATGTATATTGATGCATGAACTTTACTCTTTTGTTAGTAATGCTACTTACATCTATGAGTCTATAGCATTAGTGCTTTTTAAGTTATTGACTTTGAAATGGGCTTGGATATGGGCTTTAGAGAGGTGCTTAAGTGAGAAAGGATAACATTGTCCAAGATAGTCACACAACGAAACAAGTGAGCTACTTAAGCTGTATGGATTACCTATTGTAAGCTAAGCAACTTATTGGAACGAATGTCATGTTAGAGGTTCTAAACTAAATGAGTTGACTACTCAAGTTAGATAATGTAAGATCTGTTGTCTAAACTAATTCAGGCCTCGAGATAGTGAGTTCTTCGCTCTATGACTGGCATTTCAGATTCTTAAGTGTAATCACTGCAAATCAACCAGTATGTACAACATTCAACGGATAATATTCTCCTGGTATCTATAGGTGCTATTTTAGAAACTGCTATAGGGCATCATCATGTAAATCATGAACAAAGTCATTTTCAATGACATGACATGACAAGTTGTATTATCAAGCACAAACCTTCTCCCCTCACTTCCTGGTCTTCCTTGCATGCTTGACTAGATTTTCAATAACTCCTTCAAATGCTTCTCTATCTCCCAACTTCTCATCAGTGCTCTTTGTCCAATATTCTAATACTTCTTTGGCTGTAACTTCCATGGCCTTTAATTTTTCAACATGATCTTTTAGCTCTTCGATAGTTAGCCCACTTAAAGCCTCATTGGTAATGGTACAAAGTTGTCTTGCGGACACGAGATCCAACTCTGGAGCTGGTGGTGGTCCTCTTCGGCGTTTGGATGGTACAGGCTTGCCTTGTGAGTCCACAGATGTAGTAGAATTGTTCTCATCGCTGCTCTTGAGGCGAGAGATCGACCTGGAGTCCGTTGACTGGCGAGGAGATCCTGAGGAAGGGTTCAGATGGATGGACGGTAAGATGAGCTTCTTCTGCTTAGACGCTGGCAATATCTCGTCTAAGTCTACAGGAACTCCCAAGGAAACTAAGAAGAGTCGACGAATGCGTGAGCGAATCCAGTTTGGAGGCTGAAGGGGTGGTGGAGCTACTAGTTGAGACCACAAGGAAGCACTACGTTGGGTAAGGAAGAGAGAATTATTTTCCTTGGGAAGAGGAGGTAAGACTGAGGTGTCGATTGTGTCGGGCGGGAACAATGCATCTAAATACGGCTCTGCGGCAGATTGGATGGCGTCTGGGGAGTCGAGCTCGGAGAAATCAAGTCCTGGCTGTGCTGGAGGTTAGTAAAGCAAAGGGGAAGGAAGGACATAGATAAGACTTGAAAAAACTGTCCCATTGCTTGCGCATACAGTGTCGATTTACTACTTACAAATGATGGTACTATAGGTATGGACTGTGATGGAGCAACAGACGCAATTTCTGCCTCCTGAAAGCCGTCATCAAAATCGTTAAAACCCGCATCTTCCTCTCCCTCCTCAAAGTCATCGAAATCATCTCCAAACCCGCCCTCAGAACCATCTTCTGCTTCATTGTAATCATTGATTGGGAGCGACGCCTTCCTTCGTGTTGACCCTGAGGACTTCTGTCTCGAATGGCTTATGAACGAGGACCTAGCAGGAGAGGTTGGCGACCCTGATTCGGTCAATCGCTCGCTGAAGTACGAAATGAATGCTTCGACTTACCTGGTGCATCGCCAACCTCCTCAACCATATCTGGTTCTGCATCCTGGCGTCTTTTCTCGTACGCTTCCGTGCCCGGTATCTCTCCAAAACTTGGCTTCGAGTCTACCTTCTCAACCTTTGTAATGGGGATAGGTAGGTCGCCAGGTGTGCTTCCCGCTCTGGCTCGTGAAATGCTTGAAGAGCGGCTACTATATCCAGAAGTACTCCTCACCACCATGTCTGGAACTGCATCTGCAAGGCGCATTTCGTGGGCGGGCGTACCAGGTGCCTCACCGTAGCTTGGAACGTCTGTATCAATCTTTTCGACGACCGTCATAGGAATTGGACGACCTCCAGGTGTGGAAGCCCGCCTATATCCAGCAGCACCATCAAGTCCTGCATCCTCACGTTCTGGTACAATAGCGACCTCGTCAGTCTTTGCATCACGACCCCTAATCTTATATGCGTCTGTTCCGGGAACCTCACCATGGCTTGGCTCGGTGTCGACCTTCTCCACACGGGTTACGGGCACCTCGACTGGGGAGTTCAAAGACGAGTGCTCAAGTCCGGAGTGAGCATCTGAGAAATGGTCATCAGAGGATTCATTTGACTCTGTAGAGTATTGATCAGCTCCACTGCATGACAGATGTGGTGTGCTTTCGTAAACTCACCCAAATCGTGGGCTCCTGGATCATCTATGCTCGTTCTTCTTGGGGGGTTCAAACTGGTATGGTGCTCTTCCGGCATGATAATGCAAAGATAAGAAACTCGAGTGTGTTGGGTATATTATGGGAGGTTTCAATCTGGGTAGGAGTAGGATTTCGGATACGAGATTCGACTCTGGGCTGTGAAGTGAAGTGAAGTGATGTGAAGTGATGTGATGTTCGTCTGAACTTCCTGGAAACGTTAGGACAGTCTAGGCTCGCTCAGCAGCCACCCGCGCCTAAATTTCCAATGCCGCGCCGCAATACAGAAACGCGCTTCCAGAACAAAGGCTGAGAGTCCTTGTACGAAAAATACCATTTTCACGCTGCTCAAGTGGAATCTTGCAGTATAGGACCAGCGCTTTTAACCCTACATCTCGATATCCACCCGGTCACTCATATCGGTATTTAACAGGCCATATATCTCGAGTCTGCGAGGCACGAACTAGCTCTGCCCAAACCTGGGGAGCTCTTCATCTATCCTACCATCCATTGCGGCCACTTCTCATACGGTAGTCATGGCATTCAACTTTGGTTCAGGAGCTGGGAATACGTCGAGCCTGTTTGGCACGGCAGGTAGTAGTGGAAACATATTTGGTCAGACTCCTGCAAGCTCTGCGCCAGCTTCAACCTCTGGTGGTCTCTTTGGCCAACCCGCCACGACAACAGCTACTGCCCCATCGCCAGGCATGTTTGGCGGCGGAAGCGCAGCTGGAGGAGGTGGATTATTTGGTGGTGGATCGACACCCAGTGGCTCATCTAGTCTTTTTGGAGGAAACAAACCAGCCAGCGCAAGCGGATCAGGAACATCAACCCCGTCATTGTTTGGAGCAAGCACTGGCCCTGCACCTCTCTCCTTTGGCGGAGGGAATGCATCCAGTTCTTCTGGTCAGAGTGGAGGACTTTTTAGTACTGCGCACTCAGGTTCAGGTAACTTCAGTTTGGGAACTGCTGCTGGAGCAAAGCCCGCAGAAAGTAGTGCAACCGCCCCAGGAGCTTCTTCCTCTGCGCCTTCAGGTTCCACGACACCTGCCCCAAACAAGCCTACATTCAGTTTCGGAACCTCCACAACTCCCGCAGGACCACCGCCAGCCGAAGCTCCCAAAAGCCTCTTCGGCACTACACCTGCTGCTCCATCGGGAGGTGGACTGTTTGGACAAACCTCAAAGCCTGCCGAATCAACACCGAAACCAGCAACATCTAATCTCTTTGGTAACACATCTACGCCCGCTTCAGGTGGATTATTTGGTGCAAAACCTGCTGCTCCAGCTTCTAGCTCAAATTTGTTCGGCAATGTTGGAGCGACCTCTTCAAACCCCTCTTCTGCCCCAAGCACTACTACACCAGCACCTACATCTACGCTCTTTGGCTCCAACCCACCAGGAACTGCCGCCAGCTCAGCGCCAACAAATCCGGTCACCGCGACTTCTACGGCTCCTGGTCTCTTTGGCGGCGTAAACAAAACTACTCCTGCTTCATCCGCTCCGTCTCAGTCAACACCAAGCCTTTTTGGCAACCCTGGTGGTGCTACAACCACAACTACAACCCCAACCACAGCGATATCCTCTGCGCCAGCTGCTGCACCTAGCTTGTTTGGTAACCTAGGGAAGAATAATACTAGTTCAGCTACTACATCCGCAACCAGCACCATTGCATCTGCACCTGCACCCACCGCCAATTTGTTTGGCACTACGCCTGCAACAGGACCTACTTCGACACCTGCAGCTACGACAACTTCTACTACCACAGCTCCCGCTGGTTCAAACGCTGCTCCTCTGGGAGCTTCCACTGCAGGCCCAGCACCACAGTTATCACGTCTGAAGAATAAGACTATGGATGAAATCATCACAAGATGGGCCTCGGATCTCTCCAAATACCAGAAAGAGTTCCAGGACCAAGCGGCTAAAGTTGCATTATGGGATCGCCTTTTGGTTGATAACGGGGAAAAGATTCAGAAACTGTATCTCAGTGCGATTGAATCCGAGAGGGCCAGCAATGAAGTCGAGCGACAGCTGTCATCAGTTGAGAGCCAGCAAGATGAACTTGCAGCTTGGCTTGATCGGTATGAGGGAGACGTGAATCAGTTGTTCGAGCAGTACCAGATGTCAGATGATCTGAAAGGCCCAGATCAGGAGCGTGAGAGGACTTACAAGCTTGCGGAGAAGTTGACAGATCGTCTCGATGAAATGGGCAAAGATCTTACGGGAATGATTGAAGCCATTAACGAAGCATCATCAACATTGAACAAGAGTAACAAGTCAGATGATCCGGTAAATATACTTCCCTGGTATTAATCTTCAATGTAACATGCTAACCTGGTGATGATAGCTATCTAATATTGTGCGTGTTCTAAACCAGCATCTTCAGCAACTCCAATGGATTGACCAGAATGCGACTTTGTTACAGAAGAAGGTGGCTGCTGCTCAGAAAATGGGCCAGAGTTTGACTTCGAATGGGTACGGTGGGCAGGAAAACGATACGACTGACGACTTTTACCGGTCATTCATGAGTAGCAGAAGGTAGACGTGGTCCCAAGCTATGGTAGTATAGGGAGGCGTTTAGTCCATTATGGTATGGTTGAATTTGAGCCTTGGTGTCAGTCGAAGCATGGTGTCGGATTATGAAGCATTGGAGGGATAGATGCCTCTCATACACCCACTCATTAGGGGAGTGTTGTACAATACAATAATAGCAAAAGACAAAAGCCCGAGAACGAGGGCAAAATTTGAGACAGACCGATAAGTAAGTCTCTCTAGTTGGTATGAGGGATTCTCGAATAAGTCGCAAACATATTCGATTATGCGAAATAACTTTCTGTAACTATCACTTCCTGCAAATTTCATAGCATAGGCCCACAAGCAGCAAAATCAGCGCTCCTATTGTAAGCATGCTGCAAATAGGCGAGTACTGTATACACTGGACCATAGATCGTAGTTCGTCTCCCAGACTCATATCTCCGTAACCTCGGGTATGCCAGCTGCCATAACCCATTCAATTATACACATCAGCTGTAGAGGCATCACAATTCAGCATTGCTCGGAGCAATCGAATTTCCCATCTATCCGCAAGTTTATACTCACTTTTGCTCTCCTCCTTGCGATTTCGAAATCTCATCACTATGTAAACAAAGCTCGTCAGCAGATGGTCCGAGAACTCCGTACACTGCATACAGAAGATGTGCTACTTACATGTGCTCCTCCAACTTCTTCAGGTGAGCATGTTGCTCGGCAACTCTCTTCTTGAGCTCCAAAAGCTTCTCCTTCTCGCGCATCTTGACGGTGTAGTCCTCGTTGGCCTTCTCACGCTTTGAGAAAGCATCGCTAAAAGACGCCCGCCATTAGCTCTATGCTCTTATAGGAGAGGGGCCGAAGAAGATTCAAAACAAAGAAAGGGAAAACTTGCCCTCCTGGGCGTGGTGCTCCGGTGTCACCCTCTGCCATGATACGAGATGTAGTGGTGAAAGGACGGCAAGCTGGGCGGGCAGCTCTGACAATAGATTGACGAAGCATTGTGAATTAATTGTTGCTTTGGAACGAGGGGTATCGTTGGTGTTTTGTAGTTGATTTTGGTCGGGGTATGGAGTGATTTAGTGACTTGGGGTTGATGAATTGGAGGGTGGTGGTTGGATCGGGTGAATCCTTGGAGAAGAGAGAGCTCCAAGACGGCGGAGCTGCCTCGCTGCCCTGTGAAAAACAGGTGCTCGATCGGATAAACGACGTAATTCACGCCTTGATTCTAGGGAACACATTCAGGCAGACATGAACCACGTGATGTATCTTGGCGACCATCTATCCCGCCGTAGACAATAGAACTTGGAGGGGCACAATAATATTATCGCGGCGTATCCAGTGCTCCAAGCGGTGAAGGCTTGTATTGAGTATAGCTTCACCTGCTACTCCAGAAGGTGAACGATTCTCTCATGATCTCATACATGTACTGGACTTGCCTTCTCCACAGAGAGAATTCTACATGGAACTTCCTCTCTCTGACAGGAAAGATAGCTAGGGAACACGGAAGAACATGACGATAGGCTCACAGGCTCAGGGCAGCACTGCCACAAAAATAGCCCACAGCAGGCGAGAACTAAGTAAGCTTCACCATCATGATGGTGTTTCAAAGCGTCGCCGCCGTAATTATGATCAAGTGGTTACATTATTGGCGAGCAAGAAGAGAAGGAGGCTGTTTATCGAGAGAGTATCACAATGCATTGAAAATAAATCTTGAGGGCATCAAGGCAAGGATGTCTGGCCGTCAGCCCTGCCAAAAAGTACAAATAGAATGGAAGGCCACGCGCAGACGACCCCCTTTTGCGCCCTTGGAATGAAAATAATAATACTCTCTTCTTGCTCTGCTCTTCCTGACCCTTCTTACTCTGTCTGTATAACAAACAGGTCCACGTTTATTCGAGAAATTACTCATAAACGATCCCCTCCGTTGTATTGGAGAAAAAATTGCTGGCGCACTCAGCTTGTTTTGTGAGAGAGAGAGAGAGGAGTCGCTTGACGCTTGATTGACGCTTGCCTTCCCTTTCCCTGCGCTAAGGATCTTCGACTGCGTCTGCATCGCCAATTCACTACAACCAAACAACATCCCCATCAACAAGAGACCGACCTTCCTACCTCTCGATCTCAACCTCACTCACTCACCCACTCCAACAACAACCACATCTACCTTGAGCACCCATACGCTCCTCGCAGTCACAAACACTTAAATTCTTCAGGTGAGCCTTCTTTCCGCTTCTATTTCGTCATCCTTGGCCCTGCTCTCCCTATCTGCGTGCGGCCTGTCGCTGCTGGCCATCTCAGGGTCATTGGCTATTCCAACGTACGCTTGAAAGAAGATATTCACATGGCAATTGCACAACGCCTGTGATGGCATCCATCTCAAGGCGTCGACACCGCCATGGGGTTTGCGACTACCCCTCTCAGAGGCTGAGGGGCACCCATCTCGACTGCTACTGGCTATGGCAAGACGCAGAGGTTATTGGGGAATGGCATACGAGGCGCTATCATTTGCAAGCAAAGCGGTCGCCGTTCGTTTCTGAATCGATCTGCACCAAGTCGTGTTGATGGGCCGAGTGTCCTTTTTTTGTGCTTTTGACGGGCACGCCAATCAGCGACCACCATCTACCGCATCCATCCACTTTTTTAAACCATCTAATTCCAACCTACTGACATCTCCTTTACGCGCAGGCTTCCCTCTACCGCAAATATGGGTTACGAAGACTCCGTCTACCTCGCCAAGCTCGCTGAGCAGGCCGAGAGATATGAAGGTTAGCGTGCTGAAGAGATTTGTAACGCGAATGGTGTAACTAAGCTTTCGCAGAAATGGTCGAGAACATGAAGTTGGTTGCCTCCGAAGACCAGGAACTCTCTGTTGAAGAGCGAAATCTCCTCTCTGTTGCCTACAAGAATGTTATCGGTGCTCGCCGTGCATCATGGAGAATTGTCACCTCAATCGAGCAGAAGGAGGAGTCTAAGGGCAACTCATCTCAAGTCGGTCTGATCAAGGAGTACCGCCAGAAGATCGAGGCAGAGCTTGCCAAGATCTGCGAAGACATCCTCGAGGTTCTTGACAAGCACTTGATTCCCTCTGCCAAGAGCGGAGAGTCTAAGGTCTTCTACCACAAGATGTTCGTTGCTATCCCATACCGCTCTCCTGCGAGAGTCTAGTAGTTGGCTAATACTGCGCCTTTAGGAAGGGTGATTATCACCGATATCTCGCTGAGTTCGCCATTGGCGACAAGCGCAAGGAGTCCGCCGACAAGTCGCTCGAAGCCTACAAGAATGCCACCGAAGTTGCACAGACTGACCTTGCACCAACACACCCAATCCGTCTGGGTCTTGCCCTCAACTTCTCCGTCTTCTACTACGAAATCTTGAACTCACCAGACCAGGCATGCCACTTGGCCAAGCAAGCTTTCGATGATGCCATTGCTGGTAAATATTCAACCTTACCTGCACTATTGTTTTAGTTGCTAATCCGTCCGTCCTTCACGCAGAACTTGACACCCTCAGCGAGGAGAGCTACAAGGACTCAACACTCATCATGCAGCTCTTGAGAGACAATCTGGTAAGATAAAGATGTTCCCCCCACAATGAGACTTTAAATTTACTAATTTCGATTTAGACCCTCTGGACTTCTTCTGAGGCAGAGCCGGCTGCTGCTGAGTCGAGTGCTGCTCCAGCTGAGACCAAGGATGCTGCTCCAGAGGCTGCCGCGCCGGCAGAGACCGAGCCTAAGGCCACTGAATAGATACATCGGTTTTGGCGTTGATATTTGGTACTCAGGGTACAAAGCGAACGGGAGACTGGTTGGGTTCTTGCATGTTTTAGCAGATTGAAAGAAAGGTGGCGAGACTACATCGGGAGACGGAGCTTTTTGGAGGTCGATTTGCATTGCAGTTCGCCTTGCCTTTTAGACTCTAATGCTACATCACATTGTACTTCCCCTTTCTCTTCAACTGTACGGGCGCTTTTCCCAGGCCGCCAGTACCTCTATTTCTGTTTCCTTCTAGACCTGATATCGCATAGTTAGTTGAGCGCGAAAAGACCGCTAAGATTCTGCCTGTTGCGGTTTATTTTCTCAATCAGAAGACAAAAAAAAATTCAAACCATATTCATTCATCCATGATCTGGGCTTGTGGTTGTGCACAATGAAAAATGGCATTGACCAAAGGCTTAATCCAACCTTAACTAAATTGTCATGTCCGTTAAAGGATAGTCCTTGATAAGAAAGCGTGGGTAGGTAACATGGTTGCCTACAACAGCTATTTATTCCATTTTGAAGGACTGAAAATTGAGGGATGAATGGTTGTGCCTAATCATCATGGTGTTTGATTCATTGCTCCTACTGCACAACTAGCTGCTGTATTTTGTTCACCAATACTTTCGTTACAAAAGACTTTCCCAAGTAACAAGACAATGGATGATGCACTAGTGATATGGTTCGAAAGTTACAGGCGGTGAACACTGCCTACATTGTAAATCTAGGTCTTATTTCACTATGGGACAACATGTATATTTATGATTTTCCGAATTTTGTTTCTAGTCCGTTCGTAGCCATGCTTCATAATTCATAATAAAGAAGAAACCCTTCTCGCGAGAACCCCTGGTTTGAAAAAAAAATCCAACATAAGCAACACTCCTTCAATATCCACGAAAGCCAGTAATGCGACCCCACACTCCATCCATCCAACTGCAATTCAAAAGGCATTATACTCAACAAGAACAACATACAAAACAATAAAAACGCAAACGACATCCAAACGCCTAATCCCTCCCTGCCGCTCGTGAGTTGGCCGCCGACAACGCCACCATATGCTTGTACTTTAAGTATGTTGAGTGATGTTCATTTACAGTCCAGAAACCTTGCGCGAAGAAGAAACACTGGCGCTCCCAATTCTACCACTCGTCTTGCGGACTCCTACTGGAGCTGCCTTTTCACGCAAACCATCGCCGCTCCGCTTTGGGCTGCCTCGGACCTTGCTCAAGGTACTGGAGCCACTGCCAGATTTCATTACACTTGGAGTTTTTGGGCGAGATGCGCCAATATTCTCAGCGTCATTGCTGCTGTCATTATCAATGGATGTGTAAATGGTAGTGGTTTGACTGATAGAGCGAGAAGACTTCTCGCTTCTTCCAGGAGAGCGAGATGTCTTTCGGCTTGTACGCATACGCAATTGCCACTCGTCGTCGCCTTCAGGATCATCGAGGGATTGCCGGTGGATTGATATCATCTCAGTCTCTCTTTGCAGCACCTGCTCATCCTCTGCTGTACTGTAGCTGGATACAGTTCGCCCGTATGGGTGATGCCGATCTATTACACGACTAGTCTTTCGAGGTTGACCTGGAGTTGGCGCTGGGAGGCAGTCCTCCTGGACGCCAACGTGACGAGCATCATTGTCAACTTCTCCAAGTGGAGACCGTCGATTCTGGCTTCCATTGGGAGGTGTAGAGAAGTGAGCTTTCTGACCTACTTTTGTAGGTGTGCTTGGTGCTATCTTGGCCATCCTCTCCTTCAATTTGAGCTCGAATTGCTCCTCTATCCACCATTCTCTGAAAGTACCTTGATTCAGATGAAGCCAGTGTTGTTGAGGGCCAACGACCATTCCGGGTCGCATAAAGCGCATGTAGGCAATGATCTCGTTGGCAGTAAATCCGTAACGATATATCAGATATGCGCCAATCAAGCAGCCAGTACGACCAAGACCAGCTTTGCAATGGACGGCAATACCTCTCTTCTTTACTGTGATCATCTCGTGTGCCAGGTTGATGAATTTTCGAACAACGCTTAAAGCCGGGCAAGTTCCATCATCAAATATCATGTCTAAATGCTCTATACCAAGTGCAGTAAAATATGACGGCGAGTATAACTCAGAGTTCAAGCGAACGACAAGTCCGATGTTGCGTTCTGAAAAGTGCTTGAGCACATTCTTAAATGGGGTGGGAAGGGTTGGGTGCGCATCAACGGCTTCCAATGTCGACGGTAAGGTGGAGTATAATGGCGATGATGAAAGGATAGGCGCTACAGGACTGTGTTGCGGCGATGCAAATGCAAGGAAGTCTGGAGTCAGCCAGTTGAAGTCTCCTTGGTCGACACGCTCGTATCTCTCGTACTCCTCCAGGTCAAATGCAGGGAGCGCACAGAAGCCCTGTTCCTTCGCTCTCCAAACGCCGTAAACAACATCTTGCACAGTTATACCGTAATCTGCCTGGCTGTATCCTGCATCGCGAAAGGGCATCAAGGGTGGGTCAACTTGCGAAATAGGCGCGAGTGCGAGATGTGGAGCCCAAGACTGGATGAGAACCATGTAAGAGGCAAGGAGACAGGCGGCATTAGATCGACCTACAACAGAGTATTAGTGCTGGGTCTTCCGGGGCAACTCAATGAGGAACTTACTGCGTGGGTCGGATTTGCTCCAAAAAACCACAGGCTTATTTTTATTTTCTGGAGCACCGAGAATATCGTGAAACTGCACAGCAAAGCGATACAAGTGTCCAATGTGCAATGGTCCAAAGTCATGGTGAAAAGCATTATATAATAGTGTATCATCAATGCAAAAGTAATATGGTGGTGTTCGGTTTCGTTCAGAGTTGACTGCGGAGGGTCCTTCTTGGGCTCGGTGAGAACGCTTGCTGGGAGATCGCCGAGATGGTTGGGGGTCGGGGTAGGGGAAAAGAGTGTCTGCTTGTGGAGGAGTAGTGTATGATGCTAGATACAATCGGTCTGGTATATACGTTAGCGATGAAAATGGGCGTGTGGTCGTGTAGAAGAGCGGTGCAATATCGAATGCGCTGAGGTCGCCAGCCATGCCAGAGGACACTGGCACCCATTGCGACAGATAATTGAAGCCCGCAGAACTCATGGTAGCAATGTTGTAATGATACAGCAATGCGCTGAACATACTTTGCAATGTCTGGGGGGTATGTAAAACTGACCTGGGATATACTCGATAATCTGCCCATACTTGACGGCAGGAGTCATTTTGCTATTGCGGCTACCTTACAGCTCAAAAGCTAGTAGTCGCAGTTGCCAGTTGAAGATAGACTTCCGGAAGTATGAATCGGATCGGAGGGCGGATTGAGGTACGCGCGCAGAGGGAGACAGATCTAGTGCCGCACAAGCAAATAGGCAATGTTGTTGTGTTATAAACAAAGCATGCTCTTCCTAAAGGGGAGTTAAGAGACCGTTCGTGGAGCGTTAGAGATAGATATCCTATTACTTGTAGAAAAGGATTGAGGATCAGAAGAGAAGTGAAGATGGAAGACCTGGAGATGGTTATCAACAGAGGATTGTTGATTTTGGTCGTTGTTATTCGAGCCGCATGCGTAAAGGAGCTAGGCCATTTAGCGACAACGACCCATTTATTAGTGGTTTCCCCAGCAACGCCCACCGTCGCAAATGATCTCGAAACACCAAGTCCTGATTATCGAGATTAGTCGTTCAATGCCCATGTCCAACTAGGCAACCAGCCACAAGATATACACAAACCCGATATCAACAGATCAACAGATCAACATGACTTCTCAGCAACATCTAGATCCCGACTTTCCTTGCGCGCTGTATGCATCCTCGCCACCTCCCAGCGGCCTTGCACAGTACTGATGACATTCTTATCAGGACAATCGACCTTCCTCTTCCCACAGCGCGTCTAGCATCGGTAGCTCTGCAAGCCTTACGCGTTGACCAAGAGTTATCTCCCCTTGTGCGCCGGACGTTCTCTACTATTGCCCCAACCACACCACAGTCTCCCTCTGACCCTACAAGTAACGACTCAACTTCTATTCATTCCTCTGAACAAACAGTTCTGCGCACTGAGTACAAAGCTACAACGAATAGGATGCTGAGAGTTGCTGTTAATGGGTTTATGGAAAGTTTGAGTGTGGTACTTGGAGTGATGGAGGAGCTGGATGTCGACGTCCTTGGCTTGGAATCCGACAGAAAGTGAGGTTTCGCCCGGAATGGCAAGCTCTTGGAGGTTGTCTGCCTACCCGTTGACCGATAACACGAGCCGGCGGGATGCAGTTTGTGTCTTGTGGTTGCAAACTAATACGGATGCTTCTCGTACGTCAAACATTCTGGCATTACTATGGATGCCTGGATGCAGTCTGCCGCTCTGCTTGCTGCTTGTCTGCGGATTGAGCAGATATGCGAAGCAGAGTCATGCTATACAACTGGTCTCATCCTGAAGTATGGAGCTACCTATGATAGCTCGTGGGCATGGAGAGCAGCCTTCTTGAAAAACGAACTCTGGAGCAATACCCTAGGTATATCCTTAATGGTCCACTAACCACAATGAATAACACATATGACTCCCATCTTTCTCTTGCTCCGTCTAGGAATATTTTGAAGATACGTAGGTACGGCTCACTAGTTGTGTCCTATATCTCCGTGGCTGAATGGTGCGACTGTCTCGACCTTGCCTTCTGTAGTGTCAGCGGATGAATATTTGGTTTCATGCTTTCCCTTTTCCACTTATTGTTTCTGAGTTCTATTTCGTCTTAAGGACAATCTTCTCTCCGTCCAACTAAGCCGTGGTGGTTGGTGGTAAAGTTCCCGTCACTTGAGGCATTTCCACTAACAGTACTGTGGATTCTACTGTGTGTGGCCCATAGAGACGGACACTACCGTTAAGTAATTTCTTTCCCTTATGTAATATCTAAGGATTCAGTGGCGTTCCGGAAGGCCATCATATTCACAGTATCTGCAACGGAACGACCTGCCGGTTGTCAAATTCCAAAGGAACCACTGGAGGTCCACCCGCGTGCCTGGATGCTGCAGCTCTGGTATCATACAGTACGGAAGTATGTCCTCAGGGGCACTGCAGCAGCTAACTAGCCTTCTTCTAGGCTCCTGTCGACGACTACCGACTGCATCCTCCATGGCCACAGCCACGCGCAACTGTGTACGCAGTAGCCTCAACCTCGGCACCGTGGGGTGAAAACCTCTTTTGATTGGTCTTGACCCTTTCACCGTATCGCACAAAATCAATGTGGCGCCGGGAATACTTCTAGAAGGACCAAATGGAAGGATGATAGACTACGTATTCCCGGTACATATATACTACAGTACAGTTAGAGACCTCGTAAACCTTGTGAAAGCATGGGCCTTTCTGCTATTTTTTCCCTTTTTTTGCTCCTTTGGCTTGTGCCGTTCGGCAATATTCAACCGGCATTCTACGAAGTCGGGTCCGCCGTGCAATTCAGGATGGTCGGTATAGTTGCGGGCTACGAGTCGACTTGAGACTTGAAAAGTTTCTAAGGAAATCGCACATGTTAAAGCAAGGTTGTGGTAGCTGTCAGCAGACGAACAGTTCGCTTTGGAACTGGAAATGGTTCACTCCTCCAGCAAGCAGCCAAATGGCTATCGACGCAGAACACCAATTAAATGGGTTACCACGAGCACTACAACCCCTACAGTTTGCATATGCAGTGCAAGTCTCCCGATGACACCTAGTCTTAAAGGCTTCGACCTCATTGCTCCCTTATGACCAATCAATCCGAAGCAAATCAATAGGGTGCGTGGGAAGTGCGTGGGGAGGTTATACAAAGGCTTTCAGTGCTGGGGATTGGTTCAGTCGTCCACCATGGCTGGAAACGGTGCAGCTGATGCAGTCGATTAGTCGCGTCTTGCTAATATTCAATTCTCTTCGCAGAAGTCACATAGGAAGAGAAAGCTAATCGAGGTATTAAATTTTGAATTTTGAATTTTTTTTAAAAAGTCCGAAAGGCACCGTATACACAGACAGTTGTGGAAACAAAAGAAACTGGCCCCCGCGCATCTCAGGTGAAGTGGAGTAGACCGCGGCTAAGTCATTTGACTACGAAGGTAAGATCTGATGCTGGCGAGTCACACAACCAAGGTCGAGCAAGGGCAGGGTCAAGGCCCGTTGTGTGCGCGGTGCTTTCTTCGTCGGTACGCCCACCGCGCCAAATCTGAAAGCCAAGAGACTTCAGAAAATGCCTCCGCCGTCGTCAACTTCGTGGCTCTTGTTAGCACCATTGTTCCCTGAATAATGTACATACTGTACTGTGGTGCTAGGTCACCACTAGCATCGGACTTTTCTGTACAGTATAATATGGAGGTATATAATTAATTTATGAATGGGGTTGTGGAAGTGTTTACAGAGTACTGGACTGCTATTTTGAAGTATTGTACAGTAAGAACGAACGGCGCGATAACCGACGTATATACGCCGATGGCAAGCATAATGCTGGTAAGTCAACCAATAAGTCACTCAGCAGTATCCCATTTTCGGGGGAAGGTAGTGTGCAGAGTTTGAGACGATCTCCAAATAAAATCTCACCAGAATATGAACCTGAACCTGGACCCCAAGTTCGACTTCCTGTGCAAGGGTTTTAGTCGGCTCACACTCCACCTTCACGGTAGTGTGTGTCCACCAGCAGCAGGAAATGAGCCCCTTCGAACAAGCTACTCGTCCTACACCGAAATCCCCAAGGAGAAGCTTCACTACTACTCACTGGCCATCAAAAAAAATACACACCACACAACACACCCACACTAGAGCCAGGTTCCCGACGCCATCAGCGCAGAGCAGGAACACCCTATAGCAGCATACTTACCTACCTTCCCCCCGTCTACTTGTGCTGTCTACAGTACCTACTACCTACCCTACCCACCTCCTTACCTTCACTATTGACCGTTGGAACTGGAACCTCTGTGCGACCGTTCCCCGCTAATGGATTCGAGCTCGTAATTCGCTTGCCTCACTATCAGTCCGCTGCCCGCGCCAATCGAACCCGAGCAATCTCTGCTTGCTCGCGAGGCCGCGCGACGACGCCTCACTTCGAGAACGATATAGAATAATTCCCAGACGGGAGGAATTTGCGACGGGAAGGGTCGCAATGATGGATGCTACTAGTGCTTGGACTGGCCAGGACCCAACGTTGTCTCTTGCATCCCAAGACGATTTCCAGCAGTTCCTCGACATGGGCAACCACCTGGGGGACTTAAACTTCGATTTTCAAGAGTTCAATGGCCAGCAAGGAGCACCGATAATGCGCCAGGACGGCGGCGAGGCTATGGATATGAGGATGGACGCAGGTCATGGGGGAATAGGCCAACACGATACAATAATGCAAGAACACATCCCAATGACCACAGCATCGAATCATGCCTCGATTCCAGGCACACCGCTCACACATGGGCACCCCTCGAACGATAGTCTTAGTGACCTAGATGCTCAGATTCAATATCTCCAGCAGCAGCGGCATCAGCAGCAGCAGCGACAAATCCAGGACCAGCAGCGCAATTACTTTTCACAAAATCGTCCCATACCTCCTACGCCGAACAGTATGGAGATACATGCCGGCAACTCTCAACAATTTTACCCGCAGTCAGATCCTCAGCAACAGGCCATGTACGAGAGGTATCAAATGCAAGTGAAAGAACAAGAGGTGAGTGTTTGTAGGCGTTCATGAAGAACTTCCCCAAAACTGACCATTCCATAGATGGCTTTCACACCGCTCGTATCACCAGCTGTAACACCTCTCGAAACTCAC
The DNA here is from genome assembly GCA_003008705.1 of Pezicula radicicola. Lineage (NCBI taxonomy): Eukaryota > Fungi > Ascomycota > Leotiomycetes > Helotiales > Dermateaceae > Pezicula > Pezicula radicicola. Next base: position 932,935 of record PDUO01000001.1, on the reverse strand, counting down.
TTCAATATTCCTGAGTATACTGTACCTGGAGCCTACTTCAGCCCGCTGAGTTCTCCTGCTCTCCATGCTCAAAACGAACACTCTTCTGTATACGAGCAAATGCAGCATCCCGGCACCACGAATTCTCCGATCGATATAAATCTTGATAACCATTCTGCACCAGGAAGTTCCAGCATTTTATCCAAGAAACCCAGCAGAAAAACTCTAACAAAACCAAGAAATACCCGAGCAACGATACGTCAGTCGCCCATCGTCAAGCCGCAACGCAAGCGAAAGGGTGGCTCAACTACGGCCATGTCTCCTCAGACATTGAGCCACAGAATCGATCCAGCTAACGCTCAAAAAGGCCAATCAACGGCAACTACTTCTTCGACAGCAAGTACAGAAAATTCCAATTCGGAGAATGGTTCAATAAGCCCTGAGCATCTTTCGGATATGGCACCACCACCTATCCCAAAGCCAGGATCGGCAGGAAGATCTCCATATATCGCGGCCCAAAGAGATGGTGGAAGAAGTCAAACTTTTCCTCTCGGATCACCTGCTACTCCAGCTTCGCTAATGAGAATCACTAAATCTCCTAATTCCACAAATCAAAACGCAGACATTGATGATCATGCCATGGGAGGTTTTGCACTACCAGAGCCAGCTACTGATCTCGGGAAGCCACCAGTATCACGTATCGATACACAATCGGATGGTCAAACCACTCCGACCCTAGGGTCAACGGCCGCAAAAACTCCTGGTTTCCAGCCATTGCCTTCTCCAGCCTTTGCACAACCGAAATTAGCGGCGTCAGCAAGTCAGAGCCCTCAAATCGAAGCAATGAACGGTGGACCAATCCGGAAGACGCCTCTTCTCGCCGCTCGTGGATCGAAAAAGAGAGGCAGTGTTAGCTCTGTCCAGGTGTCTCCAGCTCTACGTCCTCGGATATCCCCCAGCATAAAGCCTTTGCTGCCAGGAGGCGGTTCGGTATCTAATGACACTGCCTCCCTGCTCTTGGCATCAAAGTCAAACTATCAAAACATCCTTGAAGGCACACATCTTCCTGGCGTTTCTTACCCGACAGAACTATCTACCAACCTCACCTCTAAACGAACATCCCATAAAATTGCCGAGCAAGGAAGAAGAAACCGTATCAACTCAGCTCTACAAGAAATCGCCACACTCTTACCCAAAGGTCCTGGCAAGGATAGTGGCGGTGAGAAGAGTGGCGATGCAGGAGATAATGGTGATGCAAAGGGTTCTGGTGCGGCTGCACAAAGTGCGAATTCTAAAGCTAGTACAGTTGAACATGCCATTGAATTTATCAAGTTGTTGAAAAAGCAAGTTGAGGATACTGAGAGAAGGGCTGCGGATGCCGAAAGAAGGGCCGAGGAAGCCGAGAAACAATTGACAGAGTTAAGGACTTGACTTATGAGCAGTCGTGGTTTTGTCGGAGTATTGGAGTTCCAACGGTTATGATATACCAAAATATGGTTTTGCGATTGACGAGCACATGTGTTATTGATTTTTTTTATCGGCGGCTATACTATAGAGCGTTTTCTCGGTGGGAGTTTGGGCTCGGTGATGGCTGCATGTTGCAATATGCCTGGTTTACATGCTCTAAGAGTTGTAATGTATACGTTGATGACTGCGTTAAAAAAACAAGACTAAAGCAGCCGTTTCTTGCCAAAGGCAGTACAGCGATGGTAGACCTCGTACCGCCCTTCGTGAAGTTTTGTGGAACTCAGTATTAAATCCTAGAGGTATAAGGATATGGGACCACAGATAATGTCATGTTAGAGTCTCAAAACACCGAGAGCTATCAAATGAAACAATATTTCCGAGAAATCAATGCCTTTGGTTGCCTACAGCTTCAGAGTGAAGAAGACAAAAATATACTTTCATGTCAAAAACACTCTTAACTCATCTACATACTTTGAAGATTACATGTGCAATATAGTGCCAATCACAATTTTTTTTCTGCATAATCCGTCTTACATGTCCTTATTATACAGTTACAAACCGTACTGATTGATTCCTTTAGTGTTACTTTTTATGGGGTTATTTCTTCCGCTTCCCAACTGGTTTTTAAAATCACTATCGACCGTCCCCGGTATTCTAGGCAATTAGGGTGTGTTGAGTAGACGTTTTTGTAGTCACTGCTATACCTTTTGATGTAACTATGCCTCGACCTAAGGCATATCTGGACTTTATCAATATCAAGTTGCCAAGGAAGGATAGCAAGTTAGCCATCCATAGGCCATCACGATATAGCGTAGTACCTCCATATCCAGAACACAGTTTTCGGTCACTCAATAGCATATTCAAATAGTATACCGCAGGGTACTACTTGGAAGTAATATAACTTGCTCGTAGAGTACATTTCAATTCATCTCGTCACGTCTCTATCCTCATAACAGGAGAACCACCGTTCCACATCTTTCCTACGCTTTCCCTCAGCATCTGCCATCTGCCCATTCAGCAGACAGTCTAACTGCACGCTCGCTTCAAACATTACCGAAGACAACTGATGTGGTATCTTTTTAAACACAACAAGATAAAGGAAAAAGCAAGAAAAACGCCATTATACATGCAAGATCTAGTACAATGCCCATTCCCTGGTAAGAGACAAGTGAGTTTTTTTATAAAATGGCTTGAATGCCTGTAAGAAAAGAAGAGACGCCCCGGCGGAGGTTTTGTCCAGTCTATGCTTGCACAACCTGCTCCGCTGTAACAACATTGCTCCAAAAATGCATGTAGAAAGTCAGAACACCAATATGCAAACGCTAATATGATCAAATGAGTGTTAATAAATATGCAAAGTGTGAAGAGCCTGTGACAGATCCCTCATATTCTGCCACCAGCACCTAGGTTCAACCAACTCATGTCAGAAGATTGCTGAGGCTGTCTGCCTGGGCGCGGTGGAGGAGCCTGAAATCGGGCTTCTTGCGGGAAAGGGCTTCCGGTCCCAGGTGGAAGAGTTGCACCATAAACTGATTCCGTGTATGCATCGCTTTGCACGCGATCCGCAGGATCATGCCTCCCAAAGTCTTGTCTCCCCACTTGAGACCACGTAGTATGATGACTCTCGCGTATCCCAGTCGCATAAGCATTAGGCCTATCAGGATAGGAGGATGTTGAGCTCCTATTATCGTGGTGATCGATTTGCCCAGCCATTCCCTCCTTGAAGGGAAATTGACCCGCGGATGTTTCCAGCCTGGGGCTACCACTAGCTACCCTATAGAGCCCAGGTTGCGCTGGAATCTGCAAAGGCGGGGGCATCGCCGAAACCTGAGTCGCCGTCACACTTGGCCGTCTGTCATCCGTGTATTGCGAAATGTCCGAGTCCCTATCCGACCCCTCGTAGGTTGTTCGCTTTGAACCAAATCCAAAAATATTGAGAGCACTTCCACCAGACCAATATTTATTCCATCCGGAACTCCGTCTTGTGCTCCCGCGTCTTGCGTTTCCATTCGTGCTACCCCGAGGTTTCCGTACAGACCTTTCCCGTGCGAAGGAGACACCTTTCTCTTCTCTTGACACTGGTTCCACAGATGCGACGTACTGGTCCTGGGGTATGGGGTTGCTGATGGCCGTCTTGTAGTTCGTATTGAATTGACTGCTTGTCCTACTGCTAATACTACCGACTCCCTTTGAAGTTCCCCTGTTATGTCCGATTCGGCCCATCAACATAGCTACCGAAGAGAAGGACCCCTGAGACTCATTTTGATTGTGCCCGTAGCGGGCCGGGGGACTTTGTGGAAAACTGCTCTTTTCCGGGTAGTCCATAACCATGTCGTTCTTCTCATCGTTTGAAATACCACTAGCCCGGCGCTGGTGGCCGGCTTCGTCGTGTTTCCTTTTCTCCTTGCGCCGTCGGAACAAAAACAATATCGCTAAAAGCAGAAAGGCAATGCCTGCAATAGTCCCAAGAACAGCCCCCAGAACTTTGACTGGAAATGCTGCAGCTGCAGCACTACTTGATTCTGCTGCTGCTGCGGCAGACGTTGTTGAAGCTGCCTCTGTTGAGGTGGCAGACGCCGAAGCCTGAGTTGAGAGTCCGTTTACAGTAGTGGTCGCATCCGAAACTAGTTCTTCTGTGGCATTTGCCCAAGAGTTGTCCCGAGCTTTAAATATGCACAGAACGTCTTGAGTACTTCCCCCGGATATAACAACCTGTTTGCTTTGATCCATGGCCATTGAGTATGTCGATCGTGTGCTCGTCGGTGCTAGGGAATTGTTATATGCTGGCCAGTCAGCAACAGTCAAATTGCTTCTCTTGACTCTCTTTGCCGCCGGTTCTTCAAATAGCTCCTCATCAAATGCTCTTCTCACAACAGGCGCTGCGTTCGCAATAGGCAGGCCGTCCGCGCCCACAAGGACTGTCCGATTGACAACATTTGGAGATACGCTCATGTCGAATGTGTATAAATTCCTGCTGCCGTCGTCACCACCCACTACAACAGCTTTAATTGCCGTGGTGTTGTATATAGGAACCGCCAAGGTTATGTTTGTATTAACCCATGATTGAGAAGGGCTAAACACCATTACTTCGGTGTTATCGACGCTCCCTCCAATGTACACGGCTTCACTTTCTGTCCATTGCATCAGCAAAGGATGCATTGCTGGTCGTGCCTCGGCCTCAAAAGCCAAGACATTGTAAGGCTCTGAAGTCTGTATGGTAAAAGTCTGAGATGAAGGGCTTTTAGTACCATCTTGCGTGCCGGCGTAGACCAGAATGGAGTCCGACGCGTTAAGGTAGACAGCATTGTGGTATAACCTATTCTGTGTCACGGGCACACTGGGGCTTACTGTTTCCCACTTTCCCGTCTCGAATACGAAGCGCTGTAGTCCCTGATAGTCGCTGGTGTTTGCTGTCCCACCAACAATGTACAATGCTGTTGTGCTCGTATCGTTTGTCGGTGTCGACTTCACACAAACTCCTCCTGTAACTTGAACTCCCATTGGTAACTCCGACCATACCCCTCCTTGAACCAAAGGTAGGCTCTGAAAGGCATCGGATGAGTAGGAATAAAGCGTATTGTTGAACATCGTCGAGCAGGCGTCCACTATAGGAACGACTGGGGTTGGAAGCACCATGATTGCTTCGAAGTGGTCGTAGGAATGGTATTATTCACCCGTATGCTCTTCAATCAATCGAAGCTCAAACAGGATCTACTGTCTGGCCGAGGAATTCGTCAATTCGTGTACAACATCCACTATGGTGACATTATGTGGAGCGTGAGCGATGTGTGAAGTTGTGCCAGACTCGAGAAGGAAGGATGCTGTCAAAGCTATCGAGGTTGAAGGAGTCTGCCCGTGTCGTAGAAGGAGGCTGCTTGAAAGAGCACAGTACTGCACCGAGTTACAGTCACCGAGCTCCTCTCAATAACTGAAAAGGAGTCGCCAAGACAGCCGCAGCTTTCGTCCAATGATTCTTCAAACCAAGAGGAACCCGTCAGTAAACAGTTCGAACCTAATATCAGATCGGCTTTTGCAAGCTAATCCTCGACTCCAGCACTCAAAGATGGTTTGCTGGAGGTTCGAGAAGTTTAGCAAACTCAAACGCAGGCCGGATGAAACGGAGGAAGTCGAAGAGAGATGATGAGTGAGCCGTGACGAGCTACTACTGTGCCTCTGCTCGGAACTTGTCAAAGCCTGGGGTTCCTAAAAGGACTCGATATGCCTATCGACGCCACGAGGTGTGTAGTAGTGTTGCGAAAGGATGCGGCTGTTAATGGCGACACAGGTAGGACGTAGTCGTATACCGGTACGGTAGTATTGGACGTGTGGGATGGGCGTGTATCAGAGAAAGGAGGGCTTCAAGATGGAATCCTTGGAGCGTTAACGAATGGCGAGGGCCTGCCCGTTTCCTAAACTCGATCTACAGAACGATGCCGAAAATCTGTTTCTCTGGTGCTCATGCGTTGTAAGAGATGCGCGGTCCCGGCGTTCGGAGACTTGTTACAGGTATAAGACAGCAAAGCAAGCTTGGAGCGGTGGAGATGTCGATGTTCTACAGTAAAGTAATAATAATATCAACAAGAATAACACATTGGTCGTGGTGGCCAAGTGCAGAAGATGGGATCCCAGCAATGGGAGAGGATAGGTGGTGGTATGGATTTTGGTGTGGTGTGGTGTGGTGTTGTTGAACAAGCAGGAGATCTTCTTTCTTGACAGGCGTGGAGAGCATGGGGGGGAGGGGGGAGCGGCGTGGTGGTGTGTGCTCAGCGGTGTCAATTTCAGGACTCAGAAAGCACACCCAAAGTATCCTAGCCCACGGCCGGGAGGCCTGTGGAAGTGTGCCGGGAAAATTGGAAAGAGACGCTGTGGCCCAGGGGGTTCTCGCGATGTGATAGCCTCAAAAGCATTAAGAGCATTAAGAAGGAATCTCTGAAAGATGACACGATTTACAAGGAAGACGACGAGGAAGAGGGTGAGGAAGAAGAATAAGAAGAAGATGATGATGATGATGATGATGATGATGATGGTGATCCGGCAGTTGATCACAGGAATAGAAGCGGTTGCACTGGAGCGGCCATGAGCATGTCTTGATGTTCTGCAGACGATTTGTTGGTGATTCGTAGGCACACTGGAGCACAGGAGCACTGGAGCACTGACGACTCCCCTAGTGAAAAAAAACCAATGCGGCGTTCTGGTTCCTGAGATGTGTTGTAGGGGGCTCCCTTGCCCTTGCAGCGGCCCATGGCTCAAATTGGGAACGTCGGGCCTTGGATGAAACGCTCTTTTTGGTGGAGACGGACGCAAGCCTAGAAAAGGGGTAACAAGTCCGCCGTCCACGACCAAGCTCGAGGCCTCGCAGCAGCATAAATCTTCGTAAGATGGCGAGGATGGCGGTTCTAAGGTTCGAAGAACGTACAATAAATACCGACAGTCCACTGCAGTACTCGTAGGCACAATCAAGCAGCAGCAGCACCCGTACCAGAATAATGAATAGGTTATGCATCTTTCGAAAATAACCCGTCCACTTCACCTCATTGGCCGACGGGGTTACTCCCAGCATCAGCGCTGACAGTGCATTCTCCAAAAAGTCAACCAGAATGACAAGTGACAAGTGTGTGTTGCTTGGGAGAGCGTGTCGCAAGCTTGCAAAGCGTGATGTGGCTGAGCCGCTGAGCGTTGCAACGGTACGGTATCGTACGGTACCCGAACATCAGCCTCGGCCTTCATGCAAGTTGTCTCGACTTTTGAGGCTCTGTCGCCTCTCATTCTATATTCTACTGCGTATTTTATTTTTATTCTTATTATTATTATTATTATCGCGAAGCTGTTGTCACACTGTGCCGCTAAGGTAGTCCTTTTGTACGTACTTAGTAATAAGTTCCATGTGCAAGACTCAAATCAAGTGTCGAGTTGACCTTGTTGCTCTCGTCCCTATTCCTCTAATCTCTGATCTCTGCTGGTCTTGGGCTGAATTTGCATTGCAATCTCATCTCGTTATCATCCCATAACTTCCTCCATTCAATTCGCTTCTCTTGCAAGGTGTACTTCGTAAGCGCTCTCTGAAATTCACTTTCTCGTAACACTGAAGATCTACCATTCCCTTGAGGTCATGTGCTCAACTTTGAATTTCACCCAACCGCGCGCTGTCGTTTTCATTAATTCAAGAGCGCTTGGAGCCTTGATTGGTCTGCACCACAACCAATATTTCCACCGCGACTTCACGAGCGAAAGTGACAGGATCGAGAGAGGAGTCTGCAAAAGTTGCATTTCCTCAACGAGGTCGGATTATCAAGACCAGAAGAGGCATTATTTTGCCTTCCTTGCATGGAGAGTCGTTGCTTCTTCCATCTCATCTTCCGCATAATAAAAGGCTAATCGTAACTACTAGTCCGACAGCGACTGTGGTAGTTCATGTGTACGGTACTGTGCTTCGTCGAGCAATCTGTCACGACAAGCTTGGCCAGCGCGGTATCTACCTATAGTAGTCTGACAAAACTCTATCCAGTAGATATCCAACTTTTACAGTAAGTAGTGTGGTTGAGACTTGAATTACGACAGAGCACAAATGCCAGTAGCTTGGTTCCCTTCGCTTTGTAGCACATCTATACTTGAATACCTTAAAGTCACCTGCCGCGCTATGTAATAGGGTGGTGCTATTGTTCTGTTGCACATCAGCAATTGAGTGCCGAGCACTGGAGAATCCTTCGCTTGGAGTCTTGGGGATGTCTTGCAGCCAATAACGGCATTTTCTAGACAGGTAGATCAATGCTTCCGGTGAGGGAGTTCATGCCGATTGCTTTACGAAAGTATTATTATTTCCTTTGCTTAACTCGAAGTCCGACACAATTGTAAAAGATCTTCAAAAGTCATAGCCATAGCCACCTGTGACTTCCACGCGAATCTCATTTGAGAGAAAACATTGTTGAAGCTGGATTTGGCACCCAACACACGACCCCTTTTCTCATAATATGAGGTCGAGCGTAGTCACAACCTTTACGGCATAGCCATGCACTACTAGTGCTCCCTAAGCACACGTCTCTTGGCTTTCTTTTCGGAGTTGACATCCATATTCATGTTCTCACTACAACGAATGGTTCTCCAAGTCAGTCGTCACTTTTTCTCCCTGTCCATTCTCGTTCAAATCTGGCCCGCGAATGATGGCCACGGAGAGGAATGGCAAATTCATAAATCAGAAGTGTCATGGCGCCTTAAGTCCAGTGCCGTTTTCGAGTCCAATCTACTCTTTTCGGTGTGCGACTTTCTCCGTTTAGTTCAGTTGTTCATAGAACTATTGGCAAACTGTCCGTTTTCGAAGCCGGGATAGCCACCAAAAGTATCGACCCAGTCCCAGTCCAAGTCCATTGGCATATTCAGCAGGTCTTGAGGTATGAAGGACTGCTGAAAGGAGTTCAGGTTGGCTGCGTTTGAGAGACTGCCGATACTGAGGCGGTTATGCATGGACTCCATGTCGTCAAAAGCCGATAGACCATTTTCCAGAGGAAGCATATGGTCAGTTGGAACCAAATTGTTAGTCCAGCTGGTTTCGCCAGGTATGTCATGGTTGAGAGACGTTGCACCGGTGCGATCAGCCCATCCATGCATTTCGTAACTCATTGTGGGAGAGAGGACTCCTGAGATCTGACGATTCACTGGCTGTGGACTGGCTGACGGCTGTGTATTGTTCCTAGGCGTTACAGGAGGATGTGAGTTTTTGGCAAGAGCTGTCGTGCCATATCGTGTAGAGGACTTCTGTTGTGCTTGCTTCTCTACAACAAGGTTGGCCATCCTCTGAAATTCTGCGCAGACGCTTTGTGCCTGAGTGAAAGGAGCGTCTCCTTTTTCGCAGAGCACAGAGATATAGTCCATAACGACGCCAATTAGTTCGAGATCTGTCTGCGATTCGCTGGCTTGTGGATTTTGCAAGATGCCAGTGAAAAGAGTGATTAAAGAAGCTATAGGATAGTACATTATAAGCCTAGCAAAATTAGTGATATCTCCTCAAAATCGCTCTTTTTGAATTACAACTTACCACAATGCCGCATTATCTTCTCGTGGGACGTGCTTCAAGAGACGTATACTATTTCTTGCTGCTGCGACACAAATGCCTGCAGAAGAAAAGACTCTGGGATTTGTCATCCGAGTTTTGAGGTCTTGGACAGTTTGCTCTGAAAGACGACTGAGCCAAGCGCCAGTCATTCTATGAATAGTTGCAAGGCAGTTGTAGTAGTCAAATTGAAGCATCAGTATGTGCATATCCAAAGGGGAACATGCAGCAGTCTCAGTCTGGTTTGGTATTCGAGCTTTCCATTCCGCAAGCTGACTGTCCAGCTCGCCGACGGTGGCTAGAAGCTTCTCGATTGGCTGCTTCGCAGCCTCTGTGGAGTACAATTGCTTGTATAGTTTGCTTTGGATAGTTGCAAATTCGGCTAGCAATCTAAAAATATTGTATTTAGTGCCTGCCTGCAACACCGTGCCGACGTTGTCCTCTGGTTCAAGATTTGGCAATTCCACGCTCATATCAGTATCTTCTTGAGCTGGCGGCCTTCCCATTCGCAAAGAGATTTCCTTATCTAGTATATATGCAATCCAAAAGACGCGTTTTCGTTGCTCGCTCTCGGCAGGATTGAAATTAAATGCGGAGCCGCTTTTGTGCAAGCCAATACTGTAGGAAACTCGAATTGCGGCTGCTACCAAGTTATAGGAAGGCTCCGGATTAGCTTCGCAATGCATGTAAAGAGACATGCCAACCATGGCCTGAACGCTTAGGAGGTCGGTATTTTGCACTATCAGCTCAGCCAAAACCGCCATAGCATTCTTTAAGTATCCACGAGCCCTTCTATCTACATCAGGCTGTATGGTGTCTCGGAGTGTCAAGCGGCAGGAAATGGCCAATGCAAGATTGAGACTTGCCCACCACCCGGACCCCCCATACGGATTCGCGGAGTATTGTCGTTCCACTAGATGCATAAATGTTGGCTGGTGAAAGAGGGGCATAATAGCATTGAAGTCTCTGAAGAAGTGCTCAAGCAGGGAAAGACATTGTTGCTTTGGCGGCAGAGGCTCAAAAATCGACCTTTGAAACAAATCTCCAAAAAGGTCGGGCACTGAAGGATGGAATCGTGTGTTTTCTGCGGATGTAGAAGTAATGATGTCTTGTAGGCCAGTATCGCCTGTCTTCTCATTGATCCACTCAATGCCATCTGGTGAAAATATAGAGAATGATGATGATGATCCTACAAATTGTAAGCTGTGGCCTTAGCGGAATATTGAAATTGTACTTACCGATAAACTTTGATTCTCCTAGTGCGTTGGTCAAAAGGAAGAATCGCTCAGTAAGCTTTTCTATCTCCTCTTCGGTAGGTTCCTCCTCGCTGCCTGGATCTCTGACGTTTGGCGACGAGTTCGCTGTACTATACGCAGAGATCTCTCCAGGAGTGGCCGGCAACGGTTTTTCAAGATTAGAGTTCGACGGCGAGTGCGAGTGAGAATTTACAGTCTCTGATCTCTGCCTTCTACTGGTCACTGGAGTATGGACACCAGGATCCACTGGCAGTGTGCCATTAACTTTCTTTGCCAACAGCCCCTCAATCCTCTCGAGCCGTTTCTCTAGAGTTTCAATGTACCTCGCCCTGTAAAAATTGTTAGCGAAGTCAAGTTGACTGAAGGAGCTCGAAGCTCGCTATGGACAAGGCACATGGCGATATGAACTGGACCTGATTCCGCCTTCAATTATCGAGCTGCATTCGGTGTCCATGCCGTGCAACGACAGCGCTAGGCCCAACCTAAGTCATAGTATAGCCTTCGGAAGTGCTTTCAAAACTGGCTACAGCTCGATGATTGCCTTGGGAAGTCCGGTGCATGTCTACATGTGCCACTTGCCCCGTCCACAGCGAGCTTCCAAACATATGCGCACCCTTTAGGCCGAGCTCTTTTCTGTTCTGCTACCCTGTATACACATTCTCGAGAATGATCTGCGCAATTCGTGCAAGACGGAGTTCTCCCATCACACTTAATCTTCTTTTTCCTACAGGTTTCACATGCCTATGCATTGTCAGTCAACGACTGCTCAAACAATACCAAAAATTGCACGAGGGGAGTCAGCCAGCTCAGTGATTCAGCGAGGGCCATTTGCATCTGGACTGCTTCGTCTCAATCGTCAAGTTGATAACAGTGACCAAGCGGGAAATAGAGAAGTAAATCTGACCTTCGCAATGCGACTCTTCTTGCTGTCATCAGGACTACCACTACCGGCCAGGGGCGACTGATCCATCGAGGGCCGTGCTGTAGCAATAGAGGGACTTCTCTGGTAATCCATTTCATCCGCAAGCCTTTGTATATTGACTTGTGGTCAACGAAGGAATGGTGTAGACTAATAAGGTAGGTAGGAATTAGTCACTCCGGGATCAATGGACGTTGCGGACGATGCGGCGGAGATCACGGAGACGAGATTAATGCAAGGCTGAGGCTAGAAGTTTGGTTTGCCTATTTTTGTTTTTGCTCAGGCAGTCAGGGGTCATGGTGGTGGTCTGTTCGCTTCTTCAATTTTTGATCTGATCTAATCTAATCTATGATGTCAGGCTGCTTCGGCTGCGTGTACGGTACCACGATTGATAATTGACGCAGTGCGTACTATGGCATGAATACCTCCCTCTACCTCTTCGAGAAGCTATTCAAGTCAAGTGCTTGTAAGTTACCCAAACCAAGTGAGTTACGTAGTCAATCTAGAAACGAGGTATTCAAGTCAAGTAAGTTACTCAAATCAAGTGACAAATGAATGCAGTTAGGTAAATTCAAGGGACTTACCTGGTCACGTCCAAATTAAGCACTTAACTCAACTTGATCAAATGGAAGTTTGAGTGAGTTACCCAACTCGAATAAGTTACTTTCAAGTGTTAAGGGTCTGCCTAGATAGTGGATGCTACATACTAAAAATTAAGTCAATTTACTCAGCCCAAGTCAGTTACTCGATCCAAGTGAGTTAGTTACCATGGCATGGTATCTAAGAGCCACCTCACCAGGCTCGCAGTATTCACGTGACATATGTCAAATATCAATTTTGGCGCTGTGCATGTATCAGTAGATTGTTTGCTCATGAACGTCAAACAGCGCCCGACGCCTCCCCGCCCAACTCCACTCAGTCCCCTAAACACAAAATACTTCCTTAGATGTCGACAACACATCTCACAATATGGCCGCTGTGAAGAGGTCACGGGCCTTCAAGGAAATTACAATAGGAAACTGCGTCTGTCAGCAAGGCCATGCTCGTTATCAAGACCCCTGGGCGGAACTCGAAAGTGACCGTTTAAGAAACCCCTTTGACGAAGAGCCGGGCCTAGTCGCGGAGAACACTGGCGACGACGACGATGATGATACACCACAGCTTTCCTTTTGTGAAGGCGGCCCTCCGATTGCCCCTTGGAGATCGAACTTGGTTGCTCTCTCTCAAAGGTTCAATGTAAGAAGAAACAGCCTCAGAGCTGATCCTCTTCGTAGTCTGACTTCCAATAGGTCTATTTTGCAGCATACCAAGCCCAGATACATATGACGATTCCCCGCAATGTTAAATTGACGCTGCCTGCGAAGTCTGACATGATTATTGTGCCCGGAAGATCGGCGGAAGCCCGGAGGACGGGAGGCTACCTTTTACCTGAGCATCCCCATTGCATAAATCATATGATAGTTGGGAATCTCGGTATCTATGAGATCTTGTTATTGGCTTGCGATGACGGCGATGTGTTGGCATGGTACACTCATCTTCTGATGCAGGACTATGAGAACTATAAGGCGGAATGGTTTGAAGGTGACTTGAATGGAATGACTCCATTCTGTTCCGTATCCCCGTAAGTTTTCAGATTTAGTGAGATAAGCGGCGTCCAAGACATGTTCCAGAGCTAACAATCTACAGGTTCTTCCATGAGAATGTGGGTAAAAGCGCTTGGGGCCTTGCTATACACGAGGAGTCACGTCTCATTGCAGTTGCATCTAATTTACGCCAGGTCATTGTCTTCGCGTTTGCTCTGGACACTCAAGCTGAGCCGGCTGATTATCTCGACGATGGAAAGGCAGCGTTGGCAGCAGAGACGTTTCCACTTTCTGACTCTTTCACTCGCCAGGACAGAAATCATAATTTCAGGATATTGCTTTCTTTGGGCAGGTTCGGCCATAACATTCCTTCAATAGCGTTTACATCCAAAGATGGCGAAGCCGAATCTATAGTCGCTATTGACATACACGGGAGCACTTGGGTCCTTGGAATCTGGTCCCCCAATACGGATATTACGCGCCAGTGTCTACCACCCGTAGATGGACGATTATCCCAGTAAGTACATTTCCACAGTGCGAACATTTAGTCAACTGCGAAGTGCAGCCTTGTAACAATAAAATTGAGTTACTCAAGTCAAGTGAGTTACTATTCTCAAGTTGGTTAATCATCTCAATTGGATTATTCGGTTGGAGTCACTTGGCAGTGTCGAACTCCGCAGATATTCTAGTTTCTAGAGATTTCTCGCAGCTAAATTCGAGCGGAAAAAGTATATCGTAATATTTTCTAGACGGCCTCTCCGGCTGGTAGCCCTATCTTGCATTATAAGATATTTAGAGTAACTCACTCGACTTGAGTAGCTCATCTGCTGTCAATTTCTCAATTATTAGGATATTCTCACCACTTGAATCCAGCTAATTGTGTCCTAGTATGGGGTGGGGCGTCTTGATAATACCATTAGATCAATTCAAGAAGGTTCCAAATCTTCAACTCGCATTGGGTTCAAAGCATACAGAAAAAGAGATTTTTCGCGATGCTTGTTGTCGTGCACCTAGGGCAATCGATACCAGCCACACTATTGAAGCCGTCCGGAAGGCCTCCTCCTGGCATTCAGATTATGGTCCGGTGGTAGAGCTCACTCCTGACACCCCTTCCGACATGGCTTCTGCAGATGAGGAGGCAAACGAGGATGTTGAATGGTCTGCAAAAGATTTGGAGTGTCTGCACGCGATGCAGAGGGTTGTCAGCAAGCTACTGCCTGATGATTGTGCAATATTTCGCACATACAAACATGACATCGAACTCCGACCTCCCATCAAGTCTTCTCTGGTTCCCTCTATAATTCCAACAGTGTGTAAAGCAGTTGCAAGCCAGCCATTTCCTGCCACGCTGAACCTACCATTCCTGGAAATAGAGCGCCTCAATATGTTAGCGAATATTCCAGAGCTTTCTCTTGTCATTGTCGCAAGTCAAGCTGGTCGAGCGGTTCTAATTAGCTTAACGCAAGTGTGCTCAGCACCTATGTTCCGTGTGGAGAGGATTGTTCCTTTCAAGGTCCAGGAAGACAAGGGCTTAAGGCCACATGTTCCACTGTTGGGAATGGCAGTCTCTCCTCTACCAATAGATATGCCTGGTAGTAAAAAGAAGAGAGGATGGGGTGTAAAGCGATGGCGATTGATACTGCATTACTACGACCATACCATCCTAAGCTATGAACTGAGTAGAGATGAGGAAACGAAAGGATTGGCGGTTAGTTAGTAGGGCGACGGAACTTTGGTTGAACTGGGCGTCAGGGAGTCAGGTGGGACGATACCAGGTTGGGTTGTGGTTTAGCAATGCAACAATGCTCTGAAATGACAAGACAAAAACAAGTTGTCTGTAATGAAATGGAATTAGCGGGTCAATACTCCGTATCAAGAACAGTAAATTTGGAATCAATTCACCAGAATAACTTACTTTCCATCTACTGTTATTTTGAGTAGCCTGCTTAAACTTGGAATCAGGAAACTTGGATATGAGCAACTCACTTGAGTTGAGCTACTTGAGGCGTTTTAAGTAAGTCAGTTGATTTAGGTACCTGGTTTAAGGCTCGTCGAGGATATATCACGAATGTCATCGAAAGGAGGCCTAACGGCTTTGACAACCCTGACTAGAACTACTTCATACGCCCATGTAATGGAAGACGTCGGTGGAGGATTCACAATTGGAGTTTCTTTGCATTGGATGAAATGAACAAAACAATAAAACAGTTGCTATAAACTCGAGAACTGTTCATGAGCAGACCAAGGGAAGTCATCACGAACCATTAGTCACAAGCGGGGATGGTACCTCCGGAAGCGACGCAGGCCAAGAGTCCACCAGCCCACCAGTCCCGCGGAGCACAACATTACACAACGCCATTATCACCGCGGTCCCAGCTCATTGGATCAGCTAGCAAGATAGGGCTGCGTCCTCCCATTGGCTGTCTAGACGTCAAGACAACCTTTTCCTTATCTTGACGACTTGTATCATCAAATCCAAGTCGACTACATTGGATCTTGCGAGATCACGACGTCATACGCGAGCCCCGAATGAGGACAGTAGGGAGACGAAACCCGAGATGAGCTGAGACCGGAGCGGAGGAAGGCTAGCTATGTGTCTTGAAAACTCTGATGTCCATGGGGGAGGAGGAAAAAACGAAGAAGAAAAAGAAGAAGAGCAAGATGGAAAACACTGCATTCACGAGATGCACGCGGGGGTATACTGTACTGTACCTGAAAAAATACCCGAGAGAAAAGCCAAAATGCCACGGGAAGAAATAATCCTGGGGAAACTTTCACTCTGGGCGAAAGAAAGATGGGCAATATCCAACAGGTCGCAGCTCGGGGAATCGGCTTAGGCTTCTACGGCCAAGGTACTTGTATTTTCTGCATAGTATGGGGCAAGTGGCAATACCGGGGTAATCAATCATTATTCAAACAGGTGAGAATCTCGAATGGTGAGGAATAACAAACAATACCACGGCGCTTCTTGGGATTCTATCTTGCTACTTAGTCCTTCCCATTAGACGAACTATCAAGTTTTTGATACGAGAGAGTTGCGACAGGCCAGCAAATTACGTTCGTGCTGAGCATAGGACGTCTTTCAGCGAATTTACCCCACAGTCTTTAGGTAATTGGCGTCAAATATGGAGCTCGAAGGCTGAAATAGAAGGGTTTGTGTGGATGCGAATTCCCCATGCTACTTCGGTACAGTATCCGCAGCCTCACGGTGTCATGCATCCCCCCTTGATGAAGCGAGAGAAAATTCTTCTCAAATCCCGCCACGAAAATAAGAGTAATCGTTTTATAATTGCGATGTCGGCCTTCTGAGAACGTGCTTATGCAGAAGGATTAAATGAGTTTTTATGTTGTGATTGGAATTGGCCTCTTTTGATGGGCTGGTTGAAGATACTTTTGTACCAAATTCAATCCGGGTAGGCGAGCTGTCGAACAGAATTTTTTCTTTTTTCTTCTTTTTTTTCTTTTCGATTCTTGGCCTGTGCTCTCCACTTGCGAGCCCAAACAGTAATAATAAATAATAATACTAGGGACTGACGGTAGGAATGCGGCGTATATGTGAACATGGGATATCCCACGACAGTTGGGTTTCCATTGCCATTTCCATTTCCAATCCCACGCCGAGAAGACCTTGGAGGCTAGAGCTGCAGATCTAAACCCACCAGATCTGCCCACCAAACCCTTGCTCAGCGAACATCCTAGTGAGTTATAGTCGTGCGTGCGACAGCGCTCTAGACAAGAGATGCCGATGCAAGAGCCAGCCGGAAGAGGTCGTAGTCGAGTTTATCGAGGTCTTGGTACTGACTGCTGCTACGGCGGTACGGTACGGTACGGTATCTATTGCTGGAATTATTCCTACTGAACTCTTAAAGCCCACTGTGCCCCCCCTTCGAACACTTGCTTCGTTTTTCTAGCCTTTACTTCGCACTGGACCAGCTACTTGTCTGTATCTTCCAGAGCTCTTTCTTTCTCCTGACAATATCAATATCTCCCAAGTCTGAACCAGGACGCAAGCACTACCAACTAGCCTCCTTCCGTCGCGGACTCTAGCTTTCACCTTGACTCTGCCCTGTTCCTTTCCTCCTTTGTCCATCAACTTCTATCGTGCATACTACACCCAATAGCGATTTGTACATCATTCTTGCTTACTCGCTTTGGTGGTTCGACGACCGAGCGTGCACACACACTCTACGTCATTTTTTCACTATCAACAGAACTTCGTAAATTTATACTTTCGAGACCGAGGTACACAGCTCTATTGACGTCGAGGGAGCGACCTCAAAATGCCTTACGCGCCCAATTACGCCTGGGTAGGCTCGCCGGCCGTATACAATGGCACGGGAGGGTCTGGGGGAGATTCTGCTGTTGAGAACTTGAATCAATGGTTCGACCCCGGTGATCAGGGTGAGTGAGAGATGAAAATTGAGGCCGCCAGATGAGATGTTTGTCCAGGAACTGACTGAGAACAGCCTACATTATTGTATCGTCATGCATGGTATTGCTTATGATACCGGGTCTCGGCTTTCTTTACAGTGGTCAGTAATTTTTCATCTTCCAATCCTCCTTGCAAGCTGCTCACGCGACATCTAGGTCTCGCTCGGCGAAAGTCTGCCCTCAGCATGATATGGGCCTGCATGGCAAGTTTTTCAGTAATTACCTTCCAGTGGTATTTTTGGGGATACAGTTTGGCATTTTCTTCTTCTGCTACAAATGGTTTTATCGGGGATTTGAAGCATTTCGGCCTGCTGAATACTCTGGTTAGTCAATTATCCATTTGCTATGCTTTTTCCCAAACAACCCAATTAACCCTTAGAAAATCTTAGGGAACACCTTCTCCCGGATCCCCTCTCATTCCCGAGCTTCTCTACTCCTTCTACCAACTCCAATTCTGCGCCACCACAGCTGCAATTGTCATGGGTGCGGTTGCAGAGAGAGGTCGTCTTGTACCAGCCTTGATCTTCATTTTCTGCTGGGCCACACTCGTCTACTGCCCCATTGCATGCTGGGCGTGGAATGTCAATGGATGGGGTTACACTTATGGTGTTCTCGACTATGCTGGTGGTGGACCTGTTGAGATCGGATCAGGATTGTCAGCTCTGGCTTACTCAATGGTCCTTGGAAAACGTCAAGAAAAGATGATGTTGAACTTCCGTCCACACAATGGTTCGTGCAGCTGAAATTCCCGGAAAGACGGATTTTGACACGCTCTTTCAAGATCAAGCAATATTGACTTTTGTGTTAAACAGTTTCTTTGATCACTCTCGGCACAATTCTTTTGTGGTTTGGTTGGCTAGGTATGTGCTCAATTCCTCGCAGCCAACCTTCTGGAGTCTATCACTCTATTGAGCTATCGTACGAATTGGTTTATAAGAGATCATTTTTGAATGGCTCTCTAGAGATTCAGACATAAGAGATGGACTTGGGTAACTCACTTGCCCTAAAGAAAATGACCTTTCATAAACCAATTCGCATGGTACCTGGGAAGAAAGAAAACTAACTCTGAGCTCTTCACTTAGGCTTCAATGGTGGATCTGCATTTGGTGCAAACCTCCGCGCCGTCATGGCATGCTGGAATAGTTGTCTAGTAAGTACAACCTTGGCCGGGTTTGGACTCGCATGGCACAGTCAATTCCAGAGTCATGCCTCGGATTGGACCTTCTGAAAAGAATTGCAATACTGACTTTGTCTAAAGGCAGCAATGTTTGGCTCGATAACCTGGTGTATCCTCGATTACCGTCTGGGTAAGTAAAGCAATTGAATCTTGTCAAGAACCCCAAAGCTAACCTCGCAAAGCGAGAAAATGGTCAATGGTTGGCTGGTGTTCGGGATGTATTTCGGGTCTTGTGGCTGCTACTCCTGCCAGTGGGTTTATTCCACTTTGGGCAGCCTGCCTTCTTGGTGTCGTCACTGGAGTAGTTGCCAACTTTGCTACCAAGATTAAGTTTTGGATTCGAATCGATGATAGTATGGATGTTTTCGCTGAGCATGGCGTGGCTGGAATTGTCGGCTTGATATTCAACGCATTTTTTGCCGCAGACTGGATTATTGGTCTTGATGGAGTCAACACTGGCGTGATCAACGGCGGTTGGTTAAATCACAACTATAAACAGCTTTACATCCAGATTGCCTACATCGTAGCTTGCATGGGCTACGCATTTGTGGTCTCTGCCCTCCTGGCATTCGTCATCAACAAAATCCCCGGGCTTCATCTTCGTGCTTCCGAGGAAGCCGAACTCCTCGGTATGGACGATGATCAGCTCGGGGAATTTGCCTACGACTATGTTGAAGTTCGCAGAGATTATCTTGCCTGGACACCTGCCAAAGATGAGCCGGAGAAGACAGAGAGCAATGTCAACCCCAGTGACCGACACGGCATTCCAGAGCATAGCGATATGATAACCGGTCAGAACCCTGACCACAGCAGTGGTCACGAACATGCGGGCGTAGCGGCTGAAACCAGAGAGAAGGAGAAGGCTGGAATGCCTAATGGCAATGGCTCATTGGCCAGAGATGAGATGCAGTGAGCATCTAGATTTATTAATCCCTCATATAGTTATCAATTTTTTTTTGGGGAATTGAATATGGCAAGGCGTTGGTGGATGCTTGGAGCGAATTCGATATCATTCTAGTCAGGGCGAGAGTTGTCTTCCAATATCCAATTTGCTTATGTTCATAGCAGTTCCAAATCAGAGTTAGGCACTGCACAAATAAAACGTCTTACTTGTCCTCAATCAGTTACTGTCTCCAGGGATATACTCTTATTCGGCATGTGGCTCATACAAAAGTCTTTGGTTACTTGTACGCGAGAACTTCTCTTGTTATCACCAGTTTTCAGAATCCAAGATACTCGCCGTATCTCCCTTCCGAAACGACCAAGGCATCTTAGAGAAATCTCCCATCATCACATCTCCCAAGACTTACTTATCATCCCCAAAACAACCGACGACTCGACGAGATGACGTCGAAATAAGCCAAGGCAGAGTACGCCGCCGATGACATCAACACACATATCAAGACTTCGGTCTATGCATATCCAGCCGAGCTAGTATCCAGTTTAGATTGCTTATCTTAGCTTTCCCATGTTTCTAAAACGTGGATCACTGTACGTACTCGGTACTTTATCAAGTATGATGTACCTCCGTAAGGAGCATAGAGTCCGGGGGTGCATGAGGTCAATTATTCTGTGGCACCAGTGGCGCTTTTTGAATTTTTGATAGGACGACAACGACGACGCACCAGGCGGAGGCTTATCAGTATCCCTGTCTTTTCTTTTGGCAGGGGGGAGGGGGTCAGAGAAGAAGAAAGGGGAGATATGGGTATTCATGCGGTCTTTTTGGTTTGAATGATAGGATAGGGAATTGTGAGAATGGGGGTGGGTTTCTTGAATTGAATTGAATTGAATTGAATTGAAGGGATGATAAAGATGGACGGTCCTCCGGTGTTAGTTGATAGGAGTAGATACTGTAGGGTCTAGAGATAAGTAGGAGTTCCGAGTTAAGCTACGTAGGTACAATAGGTAAGGTATTATTTTGTGGGGGTCGTTCTTTGGAACTTGGGGAATTAGATAGGCGAGGAAGATACTAAGTAAGTTATGGTGTGCTGTAAGAGCCTGGGCCGGTCTTATCTGGGTTTGGGTTTGGGAATGGGGATGGAGATGGGGACAGAGATTGTGATGGTGATAGGATGCACTGTTGTGCGTCATTGTACATGTATACCTAGAAGTTTCATAGTATAGAAGGGGGAGGGGAAGAAGGGAAAGAAGTGCAAGGGAAGTGTGAGGTTTGCCTTATCTATTGCGTACGAAATAGTACGGGGTTTCGGAAATCTAACGTATGGCTCGCTTACATTCTGACTGGCACATTATTTCCCTTAAGGAACAACTGGTTGGAAAAGTTTGTGGCATGCTGGATCTTGAGGTTTGACCGTGTTGAATGCCACTCAATTTTTTTTTGGAGCGCCTAATTATTATTAGTAGGGATGTAATATTTGTGTAAGTTTGACGAGGCGGTGATGAGATAAGAACTAGAGGATGTCTGGATACTTGTTGAATGACTACGGGGAGTAACATGTTACATCTGTATATGGGCAAGGAATGGTGTTGTATTAGATCTATACTGAGCAAGGAGTACCGAAACTGGCCTATTTGTAATATCTACTACCTACCTAGTCAAGGCGAGGCTGTCACATAGCTTTCCTAGGATACACTTCACTGTTCAACAATAACTTCATTATTATCTCTCTCCCTAAAAAACTTTGCTCGCATTCATTGCCGATGCCATAAGATTTAAGAATGTTCATGTAATTAATTACTTTAAAGAAACTATGGAAAAGAAAACTACGAAATAATAACTCATACAGGAATTTTCTCAATAGACGAAGAAAATAAACCACCCATAGCGCCTGAATTCTATGCAAGTCATTAAGCCCAAAGGCCAGGTATCGTCGTCTCTCGTTTCGTATCATACCTCTAAATACTACCCTCCATGACATCAGGCATAGTGCTCTGCATGCTTACGCGCGACCTATTACCAACGCTACCGTCACCGCTAAAGATCCTCACCGATTTCTTCGGTTTGGCTACCAGCACTTGAGCTGGACAGACCACTATCTCTTCATCCCCTTCACCTTTATCATCTCCCTTCTTGACCACGAGGGGAAAGAGGACTACTCGCACGACGGCCTTCTGAGCTTCCAATTCCTCGTTGGACACTGTGTCGCCACTACGTTCGTTCATGAGTGCTGCGTTGAACGATACCTTGCTGGCTAGATCGCCATTGGCGTCGTACTCTGGCTGTAATGGCGGAAGCATCATGTACTCGGCGCGCTGTGTACGCATCTCAATTGAAAGATCTACCGCCGCCTTCATGACTCTTCTGAGCTGGTCTCCAATTTGATCCTCAAGCTGACTTGGTGGTGGTAAGATTTCGAACAAGGTGTTCAATATCTCGTGAACAACTGCCTCCGTGTCTTGTTCTCGTTGCTTCAAGAAAGCCTCCCTCTTCGCCAGCAGCGTGAGTGTAGTAGCACGCCATTGGTGAACTGCTGCTGGAGGTCCGACTTCTGAAAGAAGTTTCTCGAGGGATTTGAGTTTTTGCCGTTGTTCTCGGTCCATGCCGAAGAGATAGCGTGTGAATACGAATTCCCACACCATGGTCATTGTCATCGACATGAAAACATCTCTACGCTTGACCCGGTCAGCTAGGTAGCTGTCAACATCTGAGCCATCGAGAATGGCATTGTCCAATCGATCAATAATCTTGTCGTTGTTGATTTCGCTCGTGAGTCGACAGGCCCTCATATCTGAGAATTTCGAGAACCGTAGGACCCATTGTTGCACATGCTGGCAAAGTTGTTGACATGCTGTATCAAAGTAGTCCTCATCCCTGACGGTCAAGAACTCGCTGTTATTCGCCTTAGAGAGCAAAATCTCCCTCTGCATGGCCCTAATCCGTCCCTTAGCTGCCTCCAGTTCCCCTCGCAACTGTGCAATCTCCCTATCCTTCTCCATCACTGTTTTCCGTACTTCGCTCTCAACGATTCCTTGCATCCCCGCAGATAAACTGTCATGTGCTGCACGCACATCCTGGAGCTCTCGTGTTGCTTGAGCATGTTGCGCCTCTAGCTGCCCATATCTATCATTGTGTTGATGACCCAGTGTCACGCTCGCACTTGTGAGGCCCTCATTGACCTCAGTCAATCTGTTAACTTCGCGGCGTAGCCAGTCGAGGGATGATTTGAGGCTATCGATCTCCGCATCACGATCCGCGAGAGCTGAAGCCGCATGCTGAGTTGTTTGCAAGGTATGCTCGGCCTGAGCCTTCGCTTCAGCAAGCATGCGATTCTCTGCAGATAATTGTTCGACCCTGGTTTCGAGATCTAGGACTTGCATGCTTTGTCGTCGACGCATGCTATGTGGTCGCGTTGGAGACCTGGGCGAACCTAGGCGGCCCTCGCCGAATCCGTCCTGAGATTGAGTTAGTGGCGTGTCGCAGTGGGATATGGTTTGGATTCGACTTACATAGACATCAGCCATGTCCTTGGCCCGGACGCGGCCCTCGTTTGCTGTTGGGTTGGCAGGTGGCGCATTCACATTCGCATTGGCACTGGCATTGACAGAGACATCTGAGGTTGAGGTCGAAGTTGCGATCGCAACTCGGTCAGCCTTTTTAGATTCTTTAGATTCCTTAGATTCCTTAGCGAGATCTAGATTGCTCGTACTTCGTTGGCTGAGAGACCTTAGATCCCCGCTCAGCTTCCGAGCAGTACGGCGGAGTGGAGGGGTCGCCGACGCACTTGACCGATTGCTGCCGACGCTGTCAGGTCGCACAATCTTGGCGTCGGGCGTCCGCAGTCGATTAATATTGGACGATGATCGCTGCCTCTGAACGTTTGGGCCGGGCCCTGGGCTGGGACTTGGAGTTGGCGGTCCATGCAGATCTCTGCTCTGATGGCTTCGCACTGCTGCCACGCCAGCTGCGACCGTGCCTGCAGCTATGGCATTGTCGTTGAAGAGCCTGATTCTGTCGGCCAGTGGCTTTCCTGATTTGATATCTCCGTATCTATCTGCCTTGGGCCTCACTGGACTGATTCCACGTTGTGGTCCCTCTGCTTTCTGTAACTCCTGGTGGCGCATGAGATCAGAATTCTCGCCATGTTGCTTTGCTTCTCTCGAGCGTTTCACACGTTGACGATTGAGGTCTACAGTCTCGCTGTCTTCATTGACAGGTGGCCACGATAATCTTGCAAGAGCATCATCGCTTGAGGCAAGTCCGCGCCCGTGGCTTGCGGGGGAATCATCGCGAAGATGAACACCACTGTCACGGACGTGCTCATGGTTGTCAGAAAAGCCTCCTTGTGGTGGAATTGGGGAGCCTGTGACAAAGGCGCTGTCTCGGTTAATATCTGGTGTTCCATGTTGGGTAGATTTAGGAAGATGGGTTTCTGCTTCAACCTCCTCTTTTAGAACTGGTAAGCCTGCTGAAATTGACCGGCGAAATTTGTTGCTGCTCAATGGGCGCATTGGGGTGTGCTCGACAGTTGATTCTTCAAACAATATACCCTTATCTACGGCAGACTGATTCTCGACGCTGGGTTGTGCCGCTTCCGTTGATTTAATGGGTTCAGGAGTATAGAGTTCAGCCAAACGATTCTGCTTCTTTTTGTCTTTCTTGGACGAAATAACGAACTCGTCATTTTGCTCCGGGGTACTTGTCAGATCGCGTTCTGCCTTTGCTGAATGTTCTAGCTCAGGCGGACTATACAACTCAGCTGAACGGTTCTGCTTCTTTTTATTGGTTTCCTCGGAAGACATAGTGATTTCGTCTGCGGTGCTTGGCAGACCATGCTCTGCTTTGGTCGACTCCTCATGCTCAGCAGGTGTGTATACCTCTGCTATCCGATTCTGTTTCTTTTTCTTCTTGTCTTTTCTGGAAGAAACCAGGAACTCGTCTGTTGGATCATTCTTCTCAGATGTACTTGGCAAATCACGCTCCGCTGTCGTATCTACTATGTCCTCTGTATTACTGGCCTCCAGCACACGGCTTGGAACTGACGCACCCGATAGAGTATCATGAGGCGTATCTTTAACGACCGACTCATGTGGAATGGAATCTTCCTGGGGCACTGCGGAATTCTCGCTTGACGTGGCTTTCTCCACCGCTTCGGGTTCTGGAACGGCATCTTCAGCATTAGGAGCCGACCAGAAACCATCGCTGCCATCATCAGCGTCTTGGACCTCTTCATGTGGTGTGGGTTCGGCTCCTTCCCACAGCATAGGATCATCAAAGATGTCGTCTTCGCGGGGGGATCTCTTGTCGATGCTCTTTTTACGTTTTTCCTTCTTGGACAGCTTCTTTGCGACAGGAGCGTCTACTTCTTTGCTGGCTACCTTGGATGCTGGTGGTTTTGCCTGATTAGGATCGTCTGCAATTTCGTTTTTAGCTTGCGTGAGAGCACTAGCTGTGAAGGCTGCACCAGCTACTGCAAGGACTGACCGGTTCTTATGCTCATCCTCGGGCTCTGTTGACTTTTGGGGAAGTTCAGTACTTGGCAGGATTATGTCGTCTAGTCCTTTGGGAGATTCTGTCTGGGTTGGCACCGCAATTATGCCAGCTGTGGCAACAGGAGCTCTTGCCGGGTTGTCATTCTTCTTTTTACCCTTCTTGCCTTTTTTAGTGGGCCTAAAGAAGTCATCGGCGGGAGGGTTCACATCTTCTTTGTTCACGTCGTCTATGGGAAGGTGGGCTAAAACTGGGCCGGGTGTAGTGTCGTCATCTGCAGAGTGGCGTTTTCCTTCATCAGCTGCTTCGACTTCGTCTGCCCAAGATGTTGATGCTGGCTCTGAAAAGGTAGATGTATCAGTCGGTGTAATATCAGTTATCGTTTGTCGCTTCCTTTTGTCCTTCTTCGAGGTCTTCCTAGCCAACCCGGCTGAAGATTGGTCTTCCTCGAAAGATTCCGGGAATGCTTCCGCTGTCGCCGTAGAGATTGTAGCCGCCTCAACTGGCCCGGTCTTTGATGAGTCCTTTCGATTTTTCTTGTCTTTTTTGGATTTCTTTGTTGTAACGTCTCCAAATGGACCCTCAGAGCTATCTACCATACTGTCGGTATTTTCCAACACTGGCTGGGCACCAAGTGATATACTTGAGTCACGCGTCTCGTCTAGGTTTGCTGTTTCAATGGACTCTGGCTCAGCAAAAACTCCTTCAGATACAATGTTTGTTGGTTCGTTAGCTGTATCTGATTGGAGTAGACTTTGACGCTTCTTATCTCTCTTCGATTTCTTGGTAGAATGCTCAAAGGTGTTCTCAGGTTCATCCGTTGCGGCGAGAATAAGATTAGTGTCCATAGACGTTTGATTGGAATCTTGAACATCTGTTTCTACTTGTGGGCCAACCTCTTCTACTGCTTCTTTCGTCAGAGCATCAGAAGTGGAAGATTGAAGGAGGCTTTGGCGCTTCTTTTTGTCTTTCTTCGATTTCTTCGTCGATAATTCAAAGGCATCATCGGGCTCATCTGCCGCGGAAATGGTAGGATTTTCCGTGACCGTAACATCAGGAATTTGGGCGACTGGTTCTTCTTGGATATCCAAATCTTTGCTTGTTTGCTCTGGCGAATTATCAGAGGGTGATGGTTCGCGGAGGGTCTGACTCTTCTGCTCGTCCTCAGACTTCTTAATTGAGATTTCTGAGGTATGCTTGAGGTCATCTGGAATCGGGACAATAGGAGCAGATGCGGTAGTCAGTTCAGTAGGATGTTGACCAGGAGCTGTCTCTCCTACCGGTTTGGTCTCTTTGAGTGCTTCTTCTGGCAGCTCATCGTATTTCGAAGATTGAAGGAGACTTTGGCGCTTTTTATCCTTTTTTGACTTCTTTGATGTGGATCCGACTTCGTCCAGTGATACAGACTCTTGAGTGGTCTCTACAGGTGTCAAGAGTTGAGTGGGGCTGTTGCTTGTGCTTAACTGGTCCTGGCTATCGTCTTGGACGGCAAGGCCTTTTAGTTTCTTCTTGTCCTTTTTGGCCTTTGTCGATGTGAACCCAAAGTCGTCAACTGATTCTGGTTCTTGAGCAGGCTCCACGGTACTAGCTTCAGCTGTTGACAGTTGTGCGGGACTATCACCGGTTCCTAACTCTTCCTGGGTATCTTCATGAGAGACAAGCCCTTTTTGCTTTTTCTTGTCCTTCTTTGATTTCTTCGGAACAAATGCGAACTCGTCATCAGGAACAGGAATGGCTTCAGTGGATCCTTCATTGTCAGGTAGGATAACGGTTTGAGATAATTGAGCATCTCCCTTTGCAAGGTTTTCAGGTGATAGTTCGTCTTCCGTCGTCGTACGTAGAATGCTTTGGCGTTTCTTTTCCTTTTTTGACTTCTTTCCAGTGAAGGTAAAGTCATCCTCAGTAGCAGGCGTAGATCTACCTAGTTCTTCGGCTGACTGTTCTGGGATAACGGGTGCATCGTTGCCAAAACTGTCTGAGACTTCTGTTTCAGTTGCGCTCCGTTGCAAACTTTGCCGTTTCTTTTCTTTCTTTGACTTCTTTGCAGGGGACATGGTCTCATCTGCAGGATCAGCAAGGGGTGTTTCCGTGGCTGCATCAGCGTTTTCGATATTGGGTACTACCTCAGAAGCTGTGACCACATTTTCAGGTGGAAAGCTGTCTTCCGTAGCAGTCTGCAACTGGCTTTGGCCCTTCTTTCCCTTCTTTGATTTCTTGCTGGAAAGAGAAAATTCGTCTTCGGGCTCAAGGACTATGGGTTCAGCTTGGCCAACAAAATCGGACGGTGGAGTAGAGGAATCATGCTGATGGTCAAGCTCTCTGGAAGGGTTGTCGGAAGAGAAGCCTTCATCAGTAGCACTTCGCAACAGGCTCTGGCGTTTTTTGTCCTTCTTCGACTTCTTGGAACCAGATCCAAACTCCTCCTTGAGCTGGCGGGCAAGATCGAGCTGGTCTTCTTTGTATCCGGCTGCGAGACCATCTGGGCTCTCCTTCTCAATTATGCTCTGGACGTCAAACTCACTACCTCCAGCAGACGGCTGTGGTGCCTCATCGAAATAGCCATCCCGTAATCCCTGATCATTCGTTGGTGTTTGTGAAGTGCTGCGACGCTTCTTGTCCTTCTTCGATTTCTTTGCGCTAGACCCAAACTCCTCTTTCAGTTGACGAGCAAGCTCAAGCTGGTCTTCCTTGTATCCAGAAGCAAGCCCATCTGGAGCTGTCCGAGGAGCTACTTCACTGTCTTCGGTTGGTGGTTGTTGTGGCTCCTCAAAATAATCGTTACGTGATTCTGTCTCATCGATAGGTGTCTGGGAAGCACTGCGCCGCTTCTTGTCTTTCTTGGACTTCTTTGCGCCAGAACCAAACTCTGCTTGTAATTGGCGTGCAAGAGAAAGCTGCTCCTCCTGATAGCCTGCAGTCAATCCGTCTCCTTTATGCACATACTCTTCGAGATTAGGCTTGTAGATACCTTCAGTAACTTCCGCAGTACCTGTATTGGTATCCTCAGGGAAGGAGTCGACATCTACATCTTGAGTGGCGGAGCGGGAGGCACCTGGTCGCTTTTTCTTGTCTTTCTTGGATTTTTTGCCTCCAGACTCCTCCTGTTCTGCCTTGAGCTGCCGAGCAAGTTCTAGTTGCTCTTCACTGTAAAGGGGTTTACGAGCCTCAGTGGTGGAAATAGTCTCTGCATCCTCATTTCTGATCTGAGGATCCTTGGACAGACTTCTTGCTCGAGACGGCGCATGGATCAGTTCATCTATCTGTCTGGATCTTGAGTCCTCCATATCAGAAGTAGGAGGAAGACTGCTTTGCCTTTTCTTCTTATCCTTCTTCGACTTCTTTGACCCAGCGCTGAACTCTTCCTGCATCTGCTTTGCCAATCTAAGTTGCTCTTCTTTGTAACCAACCTTCAGACCATCAATCTCAAACTGTTTTGATGCGAATTCCGATGTGCTAGGTTCTTGAATAATATCATTATCAGATTTCGGGAGGGTGGACTCTTCATCCAAACTGTTGCCTCCTTTATCTTGGAAAACTTCATTTATCGTGTTGTCAGCGATGACTGTGACACCGGCGGCAGCAACTGGCAGTGCCGTAGCAGAAGGTGAGAGATAGCCTTTGTTTTGTGCCTCTTCAGTGTTCTGCGGAATAGGTGAGCCTACGGATGGAAAGTAATCAGTTGTAGACTCCTCTGCCTGTGGATTGTTCGCAAGTATCGAAGGAGTGATTGGAGTGGCTGGCCAAGCACCTGGACCTCCCATCGGTGTGAGTTTTGATGCCGGTGACACTGGATTAGAAGTAGTATTTTCGGGCCCAACAACGCTGTGCTGCTGTAACGGGTCTAATTCAGGGTCGGCTACCACTTCGTCCTCGGGGCTCCAAGACTGGGATTTCCGTGATTTTTTCTTGCCTTTCTTCGAAGTTGAACTGGCCGAGTCTTCAACAGCTATAATGTTTGGACTAGAAGGATCATCTGCTTCTACAGACTTGCTCACACCAGACGTCATGGCTTCAATATCGTCCCACGACGGTTCTGGTGTCGATTCAGGCTCAAGGGATTGTACCTCTGTGGACTTCTTTGATTTCTTCGATCCAGGCATACTGCTTTCATCGAGCTCAATTTCGGTCAGTGACTGAGAGGTGCTGGTCTCTTCCAAGCTGTTTTCGCCTTGAGACTGTTCCAGTACTTCCACACCTTCATCTCCCCAAGACTTTGAGGATTTCGATTTTTTCTTGCCCTTCTTCGATGCTTTACTGACAAAGGGGTCTAGCTCAAGGTTTTCAGATTGACCGGCATTTTCAGATTGACCGGCATTTTCAGATTGACCGGCATTTTCAGATTCATCGATATCTCTAGGCGCTGAACCCTTTTCTGGTGCCGAGAAATCGTCAACGGTCCAAGACTGTGAAAGCTTCGACTTTTTCTTTGCCTTTTTTGATTTAGGATAGGACAATGGTTCAGGCTCGATATCTGAGGGTTGCCGTGATACATCCTGCTCGTCGTTGTTTCTCTCAGCCGAAGATTGCTCCGAATTTGATGCGTCAGCGTCACCATCTTCCCAGGTTTCGAACTGATTTGACTTTTTCTTGTTCTTCTTGGACTTGGGTCCTGAATTTTCAATATCCTCGACAATTGACGATGGCTCTGAGAAGTTCGCAGTCTGGAGCTCCGTATTAGAGGACAATGATACTTTTTCTAGCGACACCTCTTCCTCCCATGACGTAGAAGATTTCGACTTTTTCTTGCCCTTCTTGTTAGATTTGGGAGTGGAAAGTTGTTCTGGCGTGGACTCGGGTATTGTTTTTACTGCCTCAATAAAAAGTTCAGGTTCGTCGGCGCTTCTTCCCACCAGCAACTGTTCTGGCGCGGTCGTGTCATCTAAGTTCTGTACGGATTGCGTCTCAACAGTTGAAGACCGGTTAGAAGACTCAACCGTGATAACTGGTTCGACCTCTTCCTCCAGAGCCTGCCCTTTGTTCTTCTTTGCCTTCTTGCTCTTTTTGGATTCAGGCATCGCAAAGGAGTCTGCTTCCTCGGGCGTAGGTTGGACAAGACCCGTGGTCTCACTTTCCTTTGGCTGGGAGCCTGAGGGAGTTTCATTGTTTTCTTCCAGAGTCAACAGTTCAGCTATCTTTGATTCGGTGGTATCGGGCGTTATCAAGTCCTCATTCCAAGCTTGTGACTTCTTAGATTTCTTCTTGGTCTTCTTTGATGAACTAGGTGCAGCCCAGTCCTCGACTGGCTCAACGTCGCGGAATTCTGACTGAGATGCAGACTTGCCCTGTTCCCTTGAAGAAGACGCAGATTCCGAAGTGGCATTGACAAGAACTTCTTCGTCTGGAACCCAAGCTTGACTTTTCTTTGACTTTTTCTTGCTCTTCTTCGAACCAGACACCACAAAGTCGTTGTTGTCAAATCCCTGAACGTCAGCTGATTTCACACTGTCGCCTTCCTCTCCTTGTGTTGATGTTGCACTCTTGTCTGAAATTATCTCTGGGGTAACAATCGAAGTCGGCTCATCGCTCAGAGGCTTGGATTTCATTTCATTTTGGGAACCTGGTAAGACAAACGCGTCAGGCTCATTAACAGCTTGAGGCTCAGATGCTTTGGCTTCATCTGACGTCTTGGAAATAATTGGCTCTGCCGCTTGCTCTGCGGTAGATTGTGCGATAGGACCCACAACGTTTTCAGAGACAACCTGTTGATCAGCTTCAGGAGCGATCCGCTGTGTTGTCTCCAGACGATCGTCTACAATGGATTCTGCACGAGCTTTGGGGAGGGTCTCCGGAATGATCTCTCTGGCAGTATCTGAACAGCTCTCCTGGGATATCTCCGCCAGGTCTTGCGGAATGGCTTCCGAAATTGGCTCTGAAGTAAGCTTTGCGTCGGGTGCTAAGATAGTGTCCGAGCTCTCGCCTTTTGGCACCCCTTGCGGAGATTTCTTCGACTTTTTCTTTCCCTTTGGTCCAGGCATCATAAAGTCATCAGAAGGTTCAGGTTGTTGAGGTTCAAGTACTGATTCTGCGGTAGTTTCCATAGTAGAGGCTGGTGCAATGGGCTCAGATACCTCCTCTTCGGGTTCCCACGTCGGTGCTTTCTTAGACTTCTTTTTGTCCTTCTTTGAACCAGATGTTGTGGCTTTAACAGTCTCCTCGGATTGCGATGATGTTTTGTCTGTCAATTGTCCAGCTGGTAAATATTCTGCTACATCTGGGACATGCTCTGAAGCTAGAAGACTTGTTAAACTCGCAGACTGAGTTTTCTTGGACTTCTTTTTGTTTTTCTTCGACTCAGACATCAAAAAGTCACTGGAATCATCTGGAGTATTCACGGATTCGGGGATAGATTCGTCCACTGTTTTGTCAGCTGGCGTAGGGCTCGAAGATTCGTGTGCGAGCTCAGATATAGCCTCGCCTCCTTCCCGAGTCTGAGCTTCCCCCGGAGTACTTTTTCCTTCCTCTGACGCAGGCATGGCATAGTCACTAGGTCTATCCAAAGTATCGATGGGATGAGATGTCACATTCTCCGGTGGAGAAACATCCGTGGATTCTGCAGTGGCAGCAGAGATAGTTTCGATTTCCCAGGAAAGAGCTTTCTTAGACTTCTTCTTGCCCTTCTTTGGCGCCGGCGTAGAGAACTCATCTAGTTCTTCTGCAGCCGTAGAAGCCAGCGATTCTTCAAGTTGAGATTCGGAATGTGCCTCAAGTAAAGAGTCAGAAGCAGACTGAGACTTAGATTCGGGTTCCATGTCCAAAGTTGATTTGCCTTTCTTGTTTTTCTTTCCCTTCTTCTTCCCTGGCATTGACAACTCTTCGGGTTCTGCTGGCACGACAGCCGCAGCGCCTTCTTCGTGTGCTTGTTCCAATGTGGGTTCAGGCTCCGAGTCCAGTGTCGAATTACCCTTCTTATTCTTTTTGTTCTGTTTTGACCCGCGCGTTGGGGAATCGCTGATTCCTTCGGATACAGTTGACGCCTCAGGTTCTTTTTCCAACTTGGGCATAGATTCTGCCCGGACTTCTTCAGGCAGATCCTGTAGATCAGTTGCTTTCTCGAGCTTAGGCTCGGGTCCTTCCAAGTCTAACTTCTCTTTCTCCATCATGCCACTCTTCGAATCGAGGACTGAGGACTGCTCAATTTCCCCGGACGCATCTTGTTGCTCAAGGCCTTTCTCTGGCTCAGAAGCGAGCACTACTTCAGCTTCTGGAGCTTCAGATAGAGCTACAGACTCTGGTGCTTTCTCTGACTCCAGAACGACTACTGCAGATTCAGGCTGTTCAGATAGACTCTGTGACTCTAGCGCTTTTTCCAACTCGGACGTCGGTTCCCAGTCCAGCGTTGACTTGCCCTTCTTTTTCTTGCTCTTCTTTGACGCAGAAGTCAAGAATTCTTCGGATGCTTCGGATGTTTGCGGTTCAGATTCCTTCTGGAGTTCAGTCTCAGGCTCCCAGATGGTAGATGATTTGCCCTTCTTGTTCTTCTTGCCCTTTTTCTTCTCGGCAGGGGCAAAATCACTAGTAATGGGGTCCTCTTGTGCATTGACTTGACTACTTTCCGCTTCTGCTGTTGATGGCCCAGAAGCTTGCTCAGGTTCTAGCTCTGGCTCGAAAACGAAAGCTGATTTGTCCTTCTTGTTTTTCTTGCCTTTTTTACTCGCAGGAGGAGCAAGATCATCGGCGGCGAGGTCTACCTCAGGGATATCACGAGTGCCATCTGGGAGCGGCGTGTCGTTCTGGTTCGATGGTTCAGATTGTCTTCCTGATTCAGACTCTGGCTCCCAATCCATTGCAGATTTACCATTTTTATTTTTCTTGCTTTTCTTCGCCTCAGCAGTTGGGGAAGCGACGACAATATGGTCTTCTCGTGTAACGTCCTGAGTGCTTTCTGCTGGTGAAGTTTCATCCTGGGTCGATGACTGAGGAAGGGCTTTCTGATTTTTTTTACCCTTCTTCTTGTCTTTCTTGGATTTTGAGAATGAGAGATCTTCCGACGCCTGATAGTCTTCATCTAGTCCACTTGAGGCAAGCCCAGTATTTAAATCTTGAACGATTAATGCGTCGTTCTTTGCTTCGAGCGTTTCGGGCGCATCCTCAGGAGTTATTTCATGTGTACCGCGTATAGCTGTAGTTTCTAGGGTTCTGATGACACTACTGTCTTGACGCTCTTGACTTCCTGAGAACTGTAGGTCATCTGATGATTGTTTATTACTCTCATAGAACAAATCATCTTCATCGGCAACTACATTGATACGTCTGGGCTGCGCTGGAGGTGATGTTGAATGCAGCAGGTAGGAGCTTCGGTCTTTTGTCATGGGGTCCACGGGAGACGGGTCTTGGTGACTTCCTGGAGTTGGGGATGGTAGTTCATCCAGCCAAGCTTTATTTGTTGGTTTTGAAGAATTGACAGAGGCAAAATAGCCAATCGAAGATACCAAGGCAGCATCACTAAGTGCAGTAGGGGTAGTATCTTTAAGTGGCTGCTCGTGATCTTTCGGTAGAGCTGATGGTATTCTACTTAGTGGCAGATCGATAACATCAGAAGTTTCACGGCTGGTCTGTTCAAGAGTTCTTGTGGCCTTTGGCGTCGATTGTGTTGAATCCAGAAAGCTTGGAAGAGATGTATCAATAGAGAGGGGCGGCGCTTCTTCGCTGGTAGAGCGGTCAAGTAGCTCCTCTTGTTTTCCAAAGTCTTCTGTTTCAGGCTGAGAAGAGCTTCTAGATGTCTGCCGACTTGGCGGTAGAGCAGGCAACGGCTCTTCGAAGTCAAGTTGCTGAACAAATGATGATCGGCGATTGCTTTCCACAAGATATAGCGGTTTGTATTCTTTTGTGCTGTCCCAAGAAGTCGGCCGGGGCCGAGTTCTTGGGGATGACAGATTATCAGAGTTCTCTGTCGCTGCGGCTGTCATCGGAGATGATCTAGCAAGAACAGGTGATGAAGGAGTGGATCTATTGCCCATAATAAACTTCAAAGGCACCGCACTACGGCTAGGCGATTTAATAGGGCTGTCCTGCCAACTTCTTCGTGTAGAATTTCTGTCCTTAGCTGAGCGACGCTCGGCCTCTGGCGTTGGTGGCCGACTTTCTGGTAATTCAGGAAGGTCGTCGATTGGTTCCACGTCAGGAGATGGTGGTCCACTGGGAGGCAGTGGGAGAAGGTCACCATATTGAGGATCTATGGAGGGTCGAAACTGTCGCTGCGTAATTTCAGGGTCCAGGATGTTGTCAGCCGGGCTTGAAGAGGCGGACTCCTGTATATCTTGCTGTACTAGCAGGTCAGAATGACTCAAATGCTGCGCTGAAGTCTCCTTGCGATCAGCATTGGTGGCTTTTGATTGCTGATGCTGTGTCGCAATTGCAACTGCAGCACCTGCAAGACCGACACCCGCGCCAAGGGTGCCGGTTTTAACTAAAAAAGACTCCTTTTTGTCTTTCTTCGTCATTTCGCCATCACTTCGAGAACCATTGCCTTCGCCGTCGTCGTTGTAGTAGTGGGACCCGTTGCCGTTCGAATGGCCATTTCCATTGTATGATTCAGAAGTCAAATCGGTGGTCGAGCTTCGTTTGGACTTTTTGCTCCTCTTTTTGGGCTCTTCGAATTCATCCTTAGTGACCTCCTTTCCATCAGGTTCTGACTTGGATCCGAAAAGACCAAAGAAGCCACCGCTTTTCTTTTCTTTCTTTTTGGTTTTCTTGGGATCGTCCCAATCATCACCTGCAGGTGCAGAAGCCACAGACTTCGTGTCGTCGTCGTCATACCTCCCACTCCGGTGTTTCTTTTTTGATTTCCGAGGCTCATCGTCATCGTATCTTGAAGCACCTGCTGAGACCACGGACTGAGAGACTGAAACCCCTCGATGCGTACTATCAAAGATGCCACTATCCATAGTTGAGGACCTTCTTGATTTTCTCGGCTCGTCGTACTCATCTCGGCCTGTCTCTGATGGCGTGACCAGTGGAAGCGGGACCTCTGTTGGGTCGATATCGAGATCATACTGTTCGCTCTTTCTTCGTGATTTATCTTTGCTCTTCTTGCTTGAAGACCTTCCTACTTCAGAACCAACCTCGGACGGCGGGACTGAGCGCGATGGGGAGTCAAATCGATCACTATCACGCTTTGACTTCTTCTTTGACTTCTTCGGTGTATCCCACTCGTCAGCCGCAGGAGTAGCGACAGAGTACTCAGCATCTTGGATATCATCGTAAGCGCCAACAGGGACCGACACAGTTGACTTGCCATCTCCTGATTGTTCTAAGTCATCGTCAAATCCAGATGAGCTTTTCTTGGACTTTTTCTTAGATTTCTTCGGGATGTCCCATTCATCAGTCGCCGGGGTAGCTACAGAGTTCTCGCCAGCCTGAATATCCTCATAAGCATCAACGGGAACAGCTACGGTCGGTTGACTGTCTTGTGGTTCTTCTATGACATCATCGAAGGCATTTGAGCTCTTCTTCGCCTTCTTTTTGGACTTCTTGGGAGTATCGAAATATGCTTCTTGCTCCTCGGAAACTGATCTACTGACAACGGATTCATCCAAAGGCGTCGTGTCTCGTGATTGCTCGATATCGTCACCAAAGGCTGACGAGCTTTTCTTCGACTTCTTCTTCGACTTCTTTGGGGCCTCAAAATATGACTCCGGCTCTTCCACAATCACTCCACCGGTCGTGGACTCTTCTAGAGACGTTGCATCTCGTGATTGTTCTAAATCATCTTCAAACCCAGATGAGCCTTTCTTGGATTTCTTCTTGGATTTCTTGGATGTTTCAAAATAAGATTCTGGCTCTTCGACAGTTGATGTGGCGGCACTGGGTTCTTCCAAAGGAGTCATATCCTCAGCAGCGATATTCTGTTGCTGAGCTGCCTTGTCTCGTTTTTTCTGCTCCTTTTTGCTCAGCTTGGGCGCTTCGAAATACGTCTCTGTCTCCTCGGCTATCTCTTTTACAGTGTTATTTTCTTCAAGAGGAGTCACTTCTCCGCTCTGTCTCCTTGCAGCCTTCTCAAGCTTCTTCTGCTCTTTTTTACTAAGCTTTGTAAAACCGTCGTCGGCCGAAGTGCTTCGTTCAGCCTTTGGCGTGTCCGGCATCTCGCCTACTACAAAGCCTTGGACAGGAGGAGCACCTTCGTGGCCGGGAGACTCAACTGCAGAGGTTCCAAGGTCAGTTATAGTCTCAACAAATGGAGCTTGGTAGATTCCTGCGTCGTTTGAACCAGGCGGAGAGCTACGCCTTCGGTAGGTCGGATCATCGATCACAATGTTTGGGTCGAACCCGGTGTCTTGTAAGCCTGCCGCAAGCGTAGCAGTGAAATCGATATCATCTTCAAAGGCGCCAGGAACATGTGACCTTTGTTCGGACATAGGCTTTGGGCCAGTCGCAGGAGGGCTTCGGCGACCTTTGCTTCTAGGTGGGCTTTCCGGCTCCACAACAACGCCACGATACTCGTACTGGCCAGCGAGCTTATAACCATTGTCCTTTGCCTTGGGACTAGTGCTGTTCTCGCCACTGTCCGCAATCGCTACACCTGCTCCGGCTCCCATGATGCCTGCGGCAATTGCACCCCAGCCTTTACTGCTGGAAGATGGCCTCTCCTCGTCAGCCCTCTCTCTATTTCGAACTGGACTTGTTGAAGGGCTTTCGACTTCGTAGTGTTTGGTCTCATTCTGACCCCAAGTGACGCCCTTAGACACTGTCGATGCAGTGGGGGATTGCATGACAGTACCCCTTGGCTCAATGGTAAATTCAGGTTCGTAGGCAGTTTCTGGTCTGCCACGACCTCTAGACGAAGATGATTGACCTACTTCTGACTGTGAAACAAATTTTTCGGGTCTCGATTGTGTCGACTGCCCAACTTCGGACTGGGAAACAAATCTCTCGTGTTTTGGTTGCGTGGACTGACCTGTTTCTGAGCGGGAAATCTTGTCTTTCTTGGATTGCTTTGGCTCTGCAGGCTCGGACAACGCAACTTGTTTCTCTGGTGTGGGAGTTGGTGCTGGCGTTGGCCGAACCAGGTTCAACAAAGGTCGCTCCTTAGGTAATTGAACGTCTCTGGAAAAGAAAGGGTCCGAATTCGCTCGTGCGGATATAGGACTTCTGAAGGAATCCAGATCTCTGGGATCTAGCACATAGTCTATTTGAACATCGGCGTTAGGGGCATCATAGGGACCCTTTTTCTTGTGGTCTTCCATCCCAGGTGGAGTGACAATTCTAATGACCTCTTCTTCCTCTTGCTTGTCATTGTATTTGTCGACGACAGAGCGATCCGGGGATGGCGTGCGCGAACGAATTACATTAGATGCGATTTTACGAGCCATGACTATTTCACGGTAAGCACGGTCGGCTTCTTCTTGTATTGGATCCTGCTTCGGCTCCCTATCGGCATCGTGCCTCCACTCACGGTCATCATAATCACCTCGTCGCTCACCTCTTCTCCTCTCGGACCTTGACTCCCGATAGCCTTCAACCGCGACCGCTGCAACAGCAGCACCAATGGCACCAGCAGCTATCGGGGCCATTGAGTGACTTGTTTCTTCATAAATCGACTCAGCATCGTGAATTGTTCTACGCTCATCATGCACATCGCTGCCGCGGTACCATTGGTCTCTGTCATCTTTGCCTGCATAGCGTCGGCCCGGATCTGCTCGAGAAGCAATTGATACTTCTTTTATGGACGAACTGCGTTTGCGAGTAAAGTCTGGCTCTCTTTCTACAGTTACAACAGTGGGTGCCGACTCTTTCCTTCGGTGAGTTGAAGACCCAACCGTTGAAGCGATATCAGGGGTGGGAAATGCGTCGTCCGGTACTTGGTATTGGAAAGGATCTACAGCCTTGGAAACTGTTGATGAAACCTCACTCTTTGCAATTCGATCGTCTGAGCGATCCTTGCGCCTCTCTTCCTTTCTCCGCGCGTGTCGTTCTTCTCTGGTCTCTTCGCGTGGCTCCTCTCTGCGCTTGTCTCGCTTCTTGTCTTTGCGCGAACCCTCATCCTTCTCCTTCTCCTTCTCCTTCTCCTTGTCTTTCTCCTTCTCTCTGTCTCGCCGCTTTTCCCGGCGCTCTTCTCGGTCTGGACTGCCACGCTTCTCCTTGCGACGCTCTTCTTTCGTCTCACTCCTATCACCATCACGGCGTCTTGGCGGACTGTCATCTTCTTCCCGTCTTTTACCGTTGCGTTCGGAGGCAATGGCAGCACCAACAGCAGCACCTGCGACGCCAACTAGCGCAGCCTCAACGAGTGACTTGCCACGACTGGAAGATGAATTTTTCTTGAGGATTCCAGAGTCTGACCGGGATGCGTATGTTGACTCGTATACACTCTGAGAAACTGGAGTAATGGGCTGAGGTTGTTGAATGGGGATAGGACCAGGCCTGGAAGACATATAGGATTCTGGTCGGGCGGTAACAATGGAGTTTTGTACTACATCAAACCGAGATGGGTCGCTAGTTGGAATAGGATAGACATGCTGCAATGAAGTCTGCGACCCACTAACAATGCTTTCTTGTCGTGTCTCCGGTCTAGACTCAGGCCTGGGAGATGAAAACCTATCAGGTTGTCCAAAATCGCTATGTTGATCCCATTCAGCTTCTCCAAATCCAACAGGCTCAGTTACATAACCATGTAGTGAGTTCTGAGGTCCGAAAAGTGAAGGATCCACCACACTGTTGCTCCTCTGCGGTCTACGAACGGCGTAGTCCCAGTCACCACTCTGGACCACAGAGCCATACGCCAATTTTGAATCAACACTAAATTCAGACTCTTCATCGGACGCAGACTCCCATCCATCCTCATCGAATGTGTCTGATCCATAACTGACCTTGGAGGGTGCTAGGCCTCGACTTGTACCAGTGTCGTTTCCATAACGTGATTCTCTTGAGGAGAATATTTCCGACTTCTTTCCGTCTCTGCTTGTCCTCAGGTCCATTTGATTTTGCTTTCTAGCGAGCTCCCTCAATCCTACACCAACGGCCAAAATCTCAGCATCTGTTGTTGTGCGACGTTCTGAACCAGGCCTTTCGCGTTCCCTTTCTCTGTATCTCTCTCGTTCTCTATTAATCTCCTTCCCATTCCTAGATCTGACCCTTCGAAGTTTCGGTTTCCTGATAAATCCTGTGCCATAGGCAAGGTCACTGTTTATCGAGGAGGAGGACGAGTTGCTAAAAGCCAAAGATTGCTTGCTTCTTCGTCTCCGAGCTTTACGTCGCTCGGAAGGGGCAGTGAAAAAGGTTCGTATAGCGTTTCCAAATCGATTTCGTGGGAAAGTCCGCGAGATGTCCAAGTAGGAACTCGAAGACGAAGATGATAGTGAGGCCGTGTCGTTGCGACCATCGCGATCATTGTGAGAGCGCATTCTAGTTCCTTCATCATATTCTGACCTCGTGGGTTCCCTTCTTCTCCTGCCAGAGCCTTCAGGGCTCGCACGACGTCGATCTGCCATCATCGTGGCTCGTACGATTCAGGTTGCGGTCGCATTTGTTTACGTTACTGACCATTCAGTAATAAAGCGGAGCGGGACGAGCTCAAGCTTGTTGACTTTGAGAGGCTGGGGAGCGGGTAAAATTTTGGGTCAGCGACTCAGCGTTACTTCTTCAGGACAACGCCACAAGCTGAACTCCAACCAGATCACACTGCGACTTTGGCAAGACCGCGAGGAAGGGGATTTTGTGTGAAAGTCGGTGTATCGTGGTAGCGAAGCAATGAAAGCTATCAGAATAATAACGAGGATAATTCAAGATTCTCAACAAGGATCTGCTGGACAGTGTTTGCCTCCGAGCGCCTCCGCTTCGCTAAGGTTGCCAACGCACAAGGATCATCTGTACTCGGTATGGGATCTGGACCATGCAAGGAAACTTGTGGGTCGAATTCTGAATGCCTTCAGCTTTGTGATGCATTGTTGCCCAACGGCGGTTATCCGGGACTCTGAACAACATACTTTTAGACAGAAGCTTCTCTAAGATGACGAGCGAAGTGAAGTTCCAAGGAGCACCAGGGTAAACAGCTCGCTAAAGCATAACATCCCTGTCCACAGCGACGACTGGCAAACAGCCTTATCTCAGCTCCAAGAAATAAATTATAATTGTGCCGTGATAATTGCTTTGTAAGATATCATTGGAGCCGCTACATATTGAGATCTGAGAGATATATTTGAGTAACTCCTAAATAACTTGCTTGATTTGGCTAAGTTATTTGATGCATAGCCCTAATCAAAATGATATCCTATAAAGCTTTTTGTACGGTCCTCATATGAAGCTGCTAATTACAATTATATCGTACCACTCTTAGGGTATTGCCTCCCTACTAATTGCAAGGAGAGGAGGTCAATTGTGAAATTACTGGCGAAACTCGAAAGAATTTGATGTGTTGTGTTGCCATGTCATCTAATTGAAAGTCATTATAACCAAAGCTGGAGAGACGATAATCTCTTAAACTACGCATTTGCTCATTGACAAGGAGTCAAATCGTCCCATCCTTCTCCAAAATGATGGCGCAAGGCCCGTTCCAGAACTACCATTTTCCCGACACCTCCCCCCACCTCCACCTCCAACCGCACCACTTCCTTCTTGCAGTGAACAAGAGAAAGGCCGCGGATAGTAATATTCGAGGACAGACCAAAATTGCAATGCGTTGACAGTGGAAACACTTTTGGCAGAGTCTTTGGTGTTTCTTCT
This sequence comes from Pezicula radicicola, assembly GCA_003008705.1. Taxonomy (NCBI): domain Eukaryota; kingdom Fungi; phylum Ascomycota; class Leotiomycetes; order Helotiales; family Dermateaceae; genus Pezicula; species Pezicula radicicola. The sequence continues at coordinate 892,034 of PDUO01000001.1, read as the reverse complement.
AGGGAGGCAGGAAGTACAATCCAAGACTCACTTGATCTGAGTCACTCACTTGATATATATCCCTAATTAGAATGATATCTTACAACGTAATTTATATAGTACTTAATCGCAAAGGTGGTAATTGAAATTCTATTCTACTACTCTCTACCATCTTTCTAGCAATGTCTCTATGTCTATAGGTTCCAATAGTTGCTAATCTGCTCAACCACGTCCGACGCCTTTCTAATTGGAAAATCATGCCCACCCTCTATTACCCTCCACTCGACCTTTCCGGAACCAATGGATGCCAAAGCATCCTCCCGTAACTCGGAAGGAACGATGACTGAATCAGTACTCCCAGCCATAATTAATACCTTTTCGGGCCTCAACCCCAACTTTCTCCAAGTCTCTTGCTTTCCAGATATCGATGCATGCTTGATCGAAGACACAAATGAGTTGATGAACCCAGCATGATGGTCCAATTGCCATTGCACAGCACCTCCGACTGTGAGCCAAGGTTTAGATTCTGAAAGAGGAGCGCTTTCGAAGGTCCGGTCTCGCGCGCCTTTAATCTCCTCACTAATAGCATTCTCGACATCGGGATTGTTGCGTGTAGTATTATGAATAGGGCCCTGTAGCCGTCGCCGGACTATCCATTGAGCTAATCGCTCTGGCATCCAAGGAGAGTACAAAATCTTGCTCTGGTAACCGAAATGGCGAGGACGAATCAACCCTGATGGGGCCAGCAACGTCAAAGACAAAACCATCTCAGGAAAGAAAGTCGCAAAATCTGCAGAGATCCCCCCTCCTAGTGACTGTTAAGGGTTACTTCTGAAATTCCCAGAACAAGTAAATTGACTGCAAGCTCTTTTACTTACGTAGCCTATGAGGTTAAACCCATTTCCAGTGCCAGTCCAGCAAAGAGGCGATGAACAAATGGCCACCAGCAGTTGACTGGTATACAAACGGGAATCGTGAGGTAAATCAGAAACACCGTCGCTATACCCTCTTCCCATAAGATCTACCAACATCACTCTACAGCCTCTTTTTACGAGTCCGTTGGCAATTCCTCCTAGAGAGACGCATGGAGTGCTGATACCATGAATGAGAAGGATTTTCCTTCCCTCTTCAGGTCCCCACTCGTAAACCCTCATCGTTCCATAGGGACTGTTCACATCACGCCGGCCAGGGAATATATCTGGCGGGTATTCCTTTAAAGGAAGACAGGGATCCAAAGTCAGTCTACATACTTCTGAACAAGAAACGAGAGCAAACCAGGAATGATTCGGATCGAGAGATATTGATCGGGAGGAAGCATAATCAAAGCATTCTACACCCCGGAAAATAGTAATGGGAAATAGCAGCCGCAGATCTAACATACCAGTTTCTCCTGGTCGTCTTCTGATAGATTAGGAAGCAGTGTAGCTCTTGGACTTGGAATTATCTGTGGCGTTACATGGCTAAACGCTAGTCTTGAGATAAGGATGACGGCCAGTGTCGAAATTAGTGACGAACCAGCAATGACGCCAACGCGAGTAGGAATGCCGCGAAACGTATGTATTAGGTGATGAGACATTTATGGGAATGAGATAACCAACACGTTTCAAGACTGAACATAAGGATGAAATTGACAAAAGTGGTTGCGGTATACTGTCCAAAGGCAGGCTCGGCAGGACAGGCACAATCGGACGAAGGTACGGAGTACCTCGGCTAATACAGAAAAGTGGCGCACTACTGAAAAACAGCTTCAACGCGCTGGGTCGAACTCTGGACTACTACGTATAAAGTGTTGTACTTTTATCGCAGGGGAGTAAAAATGATATTCGGAATTTCTGGCAGCTATAAAAATTTGCTATAGATTATAATAACGGTTGTAGTAGGCGAAACACCTATCTACTTCGTCCACTAAAACATATAACCACTTTGTAAGTGGTGTGTGCAAGGTTAAGTAACTCGTATTTGAGTACCTCACTTACTTTGAGTAACTCACTTGATTCAGATGTATAAAGTACTTTCGTACTTTTTGGTGGTGGTAACTTACCTATCCTTATTAACAGCACCCGTCATAGCTAACTCCTACAATTTAGTTTAGTAAAACGGCTCGCACAAGGACTAGTGAAATGGCTCCTGCAGAATTGTACGTATAGAACTGCAATGAGTTTCGCCTACTATGCTCGTTAGAATCCTCCATAGTTATTAACCCTAACAACCCTTAGGATCTCGGATACGGTCTCTGTAGCTTTACCCGGATTCCGGTTATTCGCCTTCATAGCCGGCCTCCAAATTTTCTACCTCCCGGCCCTTCCCTCACGAAGCCATTGTATGCTGTCGCGATATCCGTTCTGTATACAGAAACCCTGAATTTGTACAGTATCGGGGTCAAGACCTAAGAAGTGCGATCACTCTTGCTTTTATGGCTGAAAAGCAACCTCGAAAAAGAGTGTCTCAGGCCTGTGTGCCTTGTGGTATCAAGAGGATTAAAGCGGGTAACCCTATGATGGAAGCACAAGTCGAACAATTGTTACTGACTACCTACCTTCTCAGTGCGACGCAGCCTTGCCTTCCTGCGGACAGTGCATTAAAAGAGGTGACAACGAGTGCACCTATGGTATTTCAAAGCGGAACAAAAGGTAATTGTGAATATTGCCAGAACTTGTGCTGCTTTACCAGATAGCAACAACATCCTCACAGTCTAAACTTTTCTTGAAGACAGAAAATTGCGCTGCCGCCTGCATTTCTCCAACCAGCACCTTCCCCGCTGAAAGATAGACCCGAGGCCTCTCATAGACGAGATGATCAACAATCCGGTCCTCTTATGCCAATACCGAATGTAGCAATAGTTACTCCCACCGTCTCGGCCCGGCTCTTCAAAAATTACTTCACTATCGTGCATCCTATGTGGCCTATACTATATAAACCATACTACGACCTAGTCGAATACGAAAATCTAGCAGAAACATTGCCAACCCCTTTGTTATACGCTATATATGCCATCGCTGCCTGTGTTCAGCTTCAGCCTGATTATAATACCCAGAAACTCTCCGACACCGAAAACCTTGCACCATTACCAAGCCCGGAGTCGCTATTTGAGACTGCTCTTTCCGCTCTCCAAAGTTTTGATCGTGGCAGGAGTGGGTATCATCCGTTGAATGTCTTGAAACCGACAATAGAGACATGTCAAGCGCTTACTATATTAGCCCTTCAGCAACGTAAGTCCCAGGTTATCTAAGCAACTTTGTCCCTTCCGGATTTAATCACTGATTGCTCCTGAACATGTTTAAGTTACTCCCAATAATATCTAGAACAAGTAAACTAACTCCAAGTTTCTGGCTATAGATGGAGTGGCTGAGGCGGCTAGTGCTGGTTTATTGTGCGGAATGGCATCAGCGATGTACGTAAAGGGGGAGCACCTTCATTCCTATTCAGGAGTATTTTAAGAGGAGTTCCTCTTAAGATATCCCCTTTCAAGATGTTTTCTCTCGAGACATATCTCGGGAGCAACAACTCTATATCCCCTACAGAAAAAGTAATTGCTAACTCCCCGTTTACGGATAGGGCTATCGAAATGCAGTAAGTGTTCGGTTGTTTGTCTTCTCTCCTCAAATCTAACTATTTTTGCCCTTACGCACTCCATTTACTTCCTAATATACCCGAGATACTGAGTTTTAGTGCCTTTTGCTTTGAAAGCGCGTCATATCGAGATTTACTGATTCGTCCATCTTGAATAGTCTGCATAAGGCCATGAGCTCTGAGAGTGATCCAACACAAGTACAGGTAAACTCTCGCCTGTGGTGGAATATATTTGTTTTAGACAAGATGATGGCATGTGAAATGGGACGCCCAGTGGTGCTGAGATCAGAGGAAACGAACACGCCATTTCCATCTGTTACAGAGTCAGATGAATATCAACTTCTGCCCGTGAAGTCTACCGGAACACATCGTGCTACTTCAATTAAGACGCAGACACTATCTGGCTTTCATACGAGTATACAGATATCAATCATCATGGAAATGGTCTCTCGGCAGATATACTCCATGTCTGCCCGCACAGCAATACGCGACAACCCAAATTCTGGCGAAGAGACACGACAGAGATTATGGCGTGAGCTTCATGAGTATCATCAAATGTTAAACGCTTCGCCTTTGAAGCTGGACATGAAAAATAGCACAATTGCTGCGCCAGTTACCATTACTAACATGGTGGTGAGTTTAGCTATTTAAGTCATTGATAGAAATTGTAACTAATAATAGGCGAAGTGGATGTGGTGTACAGTGATCCTAGCAAATCGCCCTTTTGTCACATACTCGGAAGCGCCTAGAATGCCTCAAGTCCACGAGACTTATGCTTCTTTGGATCCTCTTGAGGTATGTGTCATGGCGGCCAATAATACCTGTTCGATCCTAGAGAGATATGCAGAGAACTTGGCAGCCATGTCCTGTGATCTAATATTCCCGATTTTTACTAGTGGTAGCATATTAGCACATTATTCAAAGAGAATCGGATCAGAAGGAATTGAAACACAAAGGCGTATAGATCTATGCATACGGTGGCTGCTAATACTTGGGAAGAGTTGGAAAAGTGCTGAAGACCGTAAGAAAGTCCTTACGCAAAGTGAGAAACAACGATTACTTGCATATGATTACGAACACTGACAATAGTCTTCATCAGATCTGGGCCTGAGAAGGAACAATGAACACCAACATAGCGAAGAGCACAGAGAATCATGCCAGTCGGCTTCTTCTGTGAAAGAGTCAACGATAGGGACAGACTATGTTGAGGATATGCCATTATCATTACCAACTGCTTCCAACACTTTAGTCCCACCCCAGCTCCAAAGCCAAGAACAAGGGTTCGTAGAGGACTGGGCATTTTTACGGAATCTTGGCAACAATACAGACGACTTTTACACAATCGACGCCGAATTCCGAGAATTCCTTGATAGAGAGTATGAGGTTGACGATATATATGGCTTGTTTTGAATACCGTACCAATTGCTTTGTAAGACATTATTTTAACAAGGGATATGTATTAAGTAACTTACTCAAGTCAAGTGAGTTACTCGAAGTCTATCTCTTATATCTCAAGCAATCATCACGGTATCGGATGTCATCGATAGCAGTAAGGGGTCCATAATGCACCAAGCATCGAGAATATGGCTTGTCCTCGCTTGACTTACCAAAGCTTATTTGATAGATAAGAGGTATCATTGAGTATATTGCTCTTCCACTTACTTGATATAAATTTGTGGGTTGTATTAAGAGGCAGACTTGAAGATTGCTCACCCATATACTCTTCAACTCGACTTGAATAAGTCGAACTGTCGATGCCATCATCATTCGCTGACCCATTGGACGACACGCCTAAGCAAATTCAAGCCATCCTGGTCATCTCCTGCTCTTTCTACAATCTCTTTCATCTCATCTAATGTTCTTTTATGAGTATATGTCGGATCATCGTCCAGAAGTATTGCCTTTGAGAATTTCCCGTCAATCTCTGGGTGAGCTTGGAACGAAAGCATCTTGTTTGAGCACGACAAAAAACATTCATTGTTTTCTGCCAATGGTATGAAACCTTCGGCTGATTTCGAAACCTCCCGGACGTGGAACTGGGAGGCAAGCTACCAACATATTAGTGAAATTGTGGAGTTTGGTGAGGAGGTGAGCATTACAAATGACCCCTTTTCAGCAGCAAAAGGGAAGAATTTCTTGCCCTCTGGCGTCAAACCAATTCGGACTAGTCCAGAAATTGGACCACTTGGAACAGCAGATACTTGTCCGCCGAATGCTCTTATCAAAGCTTGGTGTCCCCAGCAAATACCCAAGATCTTTGTCTGTGGCTCCTCAACCGCCGTTGTCCTGATAAATTCCAGCATCTGCAGAATCCATGGATCTGATGCTGAAGCATCTGTTTTGCCTCCACTCAAAATGATTAGGTCATACTCTGATGGTTCTGGATATTCCCTCTTGTCAATAGGATCATAGAAGTCCAGTTGAGCATGAGGCGCAACAACTGCAAAAGAGTCGACAAAGGCTTGCCGTATCTCTGGTGAGAAATGGGTATTCGGAGGATGATTGATGAGGATCGCAATTTGAAGAGACATGGAGGATTCAGTCATGTTTATGGAGAGGAAGTATCTACTATCTTAACAAGTTCGAAGTTCAACATATTCTCATTTGGAAAGTACTACTTATAACAATTCTGTTGTGCGGGGATACCAAGGTAAGCCTCACGGTTATTCGTGCATATAAGCCGGGTAACGGATACAGTATCCTGTTCTCCTCATTACTGGTGGTTTGCACTTGTTAGTTTATGTTCTAGGCTATTCCAACCAACTCCATGATTGAAGAAATACCTCAAGCAACCTGGAAATGAAACCAAACTACTACACGCCTCCTGGTTGAATCCTCGATAGACAGGCAGGCTTGTTCGCGGCCTCGGTACCTAGATGCGAGCGTTGTCCATCTTCGCATCTTGATATTTGACAGGAGAACATGAAACAGGACTCAAAAAGTTGAAAGACGAGGTCTTTAAGATGAATCTGATTATCTGACAAATACAGCTGGCTTTTTTGGGGGGGGGGGGCGATTAACACACTAAAGATATTTTTTCAGACAAGCTTTTAATCGAATACCCCGATTGAATTACCCAAATCAAGTAGGTTACAAAAATCAAGTGAGTTACTGACTTTTAATAAGTGATACAATTGAGTGAGTGACCATAGTCACGTGGCGGTGCCTCCATTCCATAGAAAGTTTGCGATTTCTGTTAGCTGGTGAGCATTCCCGAAAGAGCGTAAAAGGGGTAACAGCAGAACGAGAACAGTAACCAGTTCGTTCCGCCTTGTTAGATGGATCCACGATGTGATGTTTTGCTTAGGCCAAACGAAGCTTAGTAAGTGAGTATGAGCAACTTGTTTGCTGCATTGCTATTGGACAGTTCGGCAAATAGCGACATATACTTCCACTTCCGTATAGTGTACAGTAAGTCTTCATGTCACGAATACGAAAATACGAGCCAGGTAAGCATATTTATTGCGGACCATGTAATTGGTCTACTTGGACGATGGCGATCTGAGAACCTTTACTGCGAGAGAGAGAGAGAGAGAGAGAGAGAGAGAGAGTATCATAGCAGAAATTTATGCTTATTATTTATTGTTTGGGGGCTACTGTATCGCGGCACCCAGTTCCCCCGTCTTATCGCATGGAGAAGCCGCCTCACCAGCCTGTTAAATGGCTGCCTAAACGACGTACGAAGTATACCGTTCCTCTCGTACCTTTCGCACATAACCACCTACTGTCCTGTACAATATAATTTCTTTCCTACCCTACCTTTCGTTCTATATTTCTCATTTCTACACCAGCTGCGCATGACTTGATTGAGCGTTGAGAGCATATTGTGAAAAGATGGCCGACTCAAAGGAACCTCAACCTACCGAGGCTATTGAGAAGACGGCAGGCGAGAGCCAGGCCAAAGATCAATATGCAAGCAAATCCGAGAACAAGACAAACTTCAGTGATTATTGGGTTAGTTTTCACTCGACTATTCTCGAACTTCTGGCCGATTGACTGACAAGATGCTCAGAGGGTCTTTTCGTACAGTGGTCCATTCGACAGAATCATGATGGTTGCAGCTGCCATTGCTTCAATAGGAACTGGAGTGGTATGTCTTCGAGTTGCTTGGGTTGTATGTTGCTAAACTCAACGTAGACTCTACCACTCATGAATGTCATATTTGGAAAGATAGCGGGTAACTTCTCAACATTTTCTCCCTCAGCTGGCTCTTCGGGAGAATTTCTTCACACCTTGAACAGAAATGCGTTAGAATCCTACTGTCTACTACCAAGTCTTCCTTTGGCTAATTACTGCTTTAGCTTGTACATCGTATATTTGTTCATTGCAAGATTCTTTCTAAGCTATATCTCCATTCTCTCCTTCAGGATGATTGGCATTCGAATGTCTGCAGCTGTTAGACTCGCATATCTCAAAGCTCTATTTGCCCAACCAATCAGTGTTCTAGATTCTCTTCCACCTGGTAATCATCCAATCCACCCCCAGGAATAGAAGTCGATTTGATGAGAAAACCAGGTCAGACAGCAACTACAATAACTTCGACGGCAAATACCTTACAGATTGGTATTTCTGAAAAGCTGGGCCTCTTTATTCAGTTTTCAACACTTATGTTAACTGCTTGTATTGTTGCGTTCAAGTATAGTTGGGCCCTAACACTCGTCACAAGCTCGGTGCTTCTATTCATAGTTGGTGTCTACTCAGCCATATTGCCAATATCGATAAAAATGCACAAAGAGGTTGAGCATGCCGATGAGAAGGCCTCCGCAATAGCGAGCGAGGTCTTTGGGGCTGTAAGAATGATTGTTGCCTGCGGTGCGGAAGGGCGGATGGCCCAGCGCTATGCTGGGTGGGTTGAGGAGGCGAGACGACGAGGATTGAAGCTCTCTCCAATACTAGGAGGTATGTTTTTCAAACGTGCCCTCCTAATTTCACTAATGGGAATTTCGGACCCTGTATTGGAACTTACCATATCTTGGAGAAGTAATACTAATGTGGTCATCGTAACCAGCGCAATTTGCGCCCGTATTCTTTGCAACCTACGCAACTTTTGCATTGGCATTCTGGTTCGGGGTTAAGCTGTATATGCAGGACGATATCAGCAACGTTGGAACTGTGATTATGTGAGTGTGACGGTTTCGTTTTACTGGTATCACCCCCTAGCAGGAGCAAACAATCATCTAGGCATAAAGATACACCAAAAGTATTGAATTCTTGGAATCATCTCAGAAAATCACCATCAATATGGGAGGATGAACCAAAACCATGTGGTTTTCCAACCTTTCCTGCCTTCTGATTCAAACCCTCTCCTTGGAATAGATTGCTGACGCACGTTCACCACTAGAGTTCTAATGAGTGTTATGATGATAGTACGTATAGGCGAGCAGTTTTGTTCCTATTTAGGAGTATTTTAAGAGGAGTTCCTCTTAAGACGTCCCCTTTTAAGATGTTTTCTCTCGAGACATGTCTTAGGAGCAACAACTCTAAATCCCCTACAGGAGAAGTAATTGCTAACTCCCCCTTTACGAACAGGTGATGAGCATTGGGAATACTGCTGCACCAATAATAGCAAGTAAGTTGATTTCCAGAGTATCATACGAATTGCTTTGTAAGAGGTCATTTTGAGTAGCTATCTATTAAGATATAAGAGATAGACTTTGAGTAACTCGCTTGATTCGAGTAACTAACTTGCCCTAATCAAAATGATCTCTACCAAACCCACGTCTCGGGTTGAAGTAAACCTTTCGTTTTAGAATGAACAAGTCAGCTAACGTAGATTTCTCATAAACAGTAAGCAAAGCAGCCACCGCTGCAAGTAACTTCTTTGCAATCATCGACGCACCTGTGCCTCCTAGTAATGGTCTCAAAGAGCCCGAAGTTTCTGCCAACAGGGACATCGTCTTAGAATCCGTTACGTTCGCGTATCCCAGTCGAAGCCATGTCAAAGTACTTGACAACCTAAGCGTTCGTTTTGCAGCCAACAAAGTAACTGCGATTGTAGGAGCGTCTGGGTCAGGAAAGAGCACAATTACGGGCTTAATTGAGCGATGGTACGAATTGAAACCTGTGGAAGGCATCATACTTCCTGCGAAAAAAGATTCGTCAGAGAAAGAGGAATTGACAGATCAAGAACCACCACCCCCTATCGAACTTGGAGGTTCTATTTCTGTTGATGACCATAACCTCGATCAGTTGGATCTAAAATGGTGGAGATCCCAGATAGGTCTTGTGCAGCAGGAGCCTTTCATTTTCAATGACACTGTGAGTCTCTTTATGTGTACATGATTTAAAAAGCTTAAGGCTCATATGAATTCACAGATCTTCCAGAATGTATCCTACGGATTGATAGGCTCGCCCTTTGAAAACGCTAGCTCAGAGGAAAAGCGACGCCTTGTTATTGAGGCTTGCAAAGAGGCATTTGCTGATGAATACATAAGTCGTCTGCCTATGGTAAATAACAGGTGCATCCTAGTCTAGCCCTCACTGTTAACAGGTTTTCTTTAGGGTTACGAAACACAAGTTGGTGATGCAGGATTGAAACTCTCGGGAGGCCAGCGTCAACGACTTGCCATTGCCAGAAGTATCGTCAAGAAACCTACCATACTTATTCTGGACGAGGCAACATCTAGTATCGATGTTCGAGGAGAACAACTAGTGCAAGCTGCGTTAGACAGAGCTTCCATGGGGAGAACAACGATCACAATCGCTCATCGCCTATCCACCATAAAACGAGCAGACAAGATTGTAGTGTTACAAAAGGGCCGTGTAATTGAGCAAGGCACCCACGAGAGCCTGCTTTCTGACGAGAATGGTGCATATTGGGCTCTTGTCAACGCCCAAAAGCTGTCTATGGGTGACTCCTTCGAGGACGAAACTGATTTGGTGGAAGACACGGCTACGAAAGAGCTTATTCGCCAAATGAGCGCCGCAGATGAAATTGTCTCGACAAGCAAGCAAGATGCCTACAAGCCCAGGGGTCTTGTGAGAAGTTTCGGCCTCCTCCTTTACGAGCAGAAACCTCATTTTCCATGGTACATTATGATGGTGGCCGGATGTATGGGTGCTGGAGGTAAGGATCTAAACCACTACTCGCACAACTAGTTTCTATTGTTCAAATTACAATCTAACATTGGAAAATAGCTGGATTTCCATTGCAAGCTTATCTATTCGCAAACCTCATTTCGGTATTTGCTTATACCGGACAACAACTGAAAATTTTAACATCGCATTGGAGTCTAATGTTTTTTGTCCTAGCCATTTGTGTTGGCTTTTGTTATTTTATTCTTGGATGGAGCTCCAACACAATCTCAATTGTGAGTTTTCATTAAGGCATTTAATTTGGTGAAATACTAACGCCATTAGCACATCGCCTGCACATATCGTCAACAACTCTTCGAATCAATTATTGCTAAGCAGATACCATTTTATGATGCGGAAGAGAACTCTTCCGGAACACTGACTGGCCGGGTTTCAAATGACCCCATTCAACTTCAACAGCTTTTAGGGATCAATATGGGCATCGTTGTGATTTCTCTGTTTAATATGTTGGGCTGTATTATTTTAGCTTTCTACTTCGGTTGGAAATTGAGTCTCCTTACCGTTTTCGTCACCATGCCGGTAAGTCATAAAAACTTCATTGGAGGCAGTTCTATGATCGGAGAGAAAAATCCTCAGAGTTGCGATACTTTGTACTCGTTGGCGACCACGTGATATCGGTTAAAACATCACGTGTGGTCGCCAACGAGTAACTCCTTAAAATCATTCGAAAGGACTGATACTAATTTGGAAAACATCCAGGTTATCCTTCTGGCTGGGTTCACCAGACTGAGTTACGAGCTTCAGTTCGAAAAGATGAACCAGAAAGTCTTTGCCGAAAGCTCAAAATTTGCATCGGAGGCCATGGGCGTACGTACTCAATCTCTCAGCAGAATTTCCCCTTTCGAGTCGATTACTTAGTGTTCCTAATCATGTTTTGAGTTACCGTACGAATTGATTATAAGAGATCGTTTTTGAATGGCTATATATTTAGACATAAGAGATGGGCTTGAGTTAACTCACTTGACTTGGGAAACTCACTACCCCTAAGCGAAACGATCTCTTGTAAACCAATTCGCACGGTGCTCCTCAGATATCCATAATAAGTAAGCTGACTCCGAGTTTTTTGATTATAGGCCTTTCGAACTGTAACATCACTTACCTTGGAAGATATGATAATCCGTCGCTATGAAGTCCTGTTAAAGGAACATGTTACGAAAGCATTTCGAAAGGCCAGATTTTCCACTCTTGTCTTTGCCGCAAGCGACAGTGTTTCTCTGCTTTGCATGGCTTTAACATTCTGGTACGGAGGAAGACTTCTCGCCAGAGGTGAATACACAACTCTCAGTTTTTTCGTCATTTATATAGCCGTCGTCCAGGGAAGTGAAGGTGCAGGCCAGTGGTTAAGCTTTGGTCCAAATATGGCACAGGCTACAGCAGCGGCAAATCGTATCTTGAGTCTGCGAGTAAAGGATACGTCGACTACAGTGCAGGTTCCTGTCAAGCTGAATACCACGGATGGCGGTATTCGTATAGAGCTCAGAGACCTTTGGTTCAAATACCCTACTCGGGATATTCCGATTTTTACGGGATTGAATTTAACCATCGAGAAGGGTCAATTTGCTGCTCTCGTGGGCCCTTCAGGTTGCGGCAAGACTAGCATCATTGGACTTCTGGAAAGATTCTACGGCGTTCAAAAAGGGAAGATCCTCTTCAATGACACCAATGTGGCCGACATAGAATTGCACGAACATCGAAAGTCTCTGTCCTTGGTCGCCCAAGAACCGACTCTCTTCCAAGGCACCATTAGGGACAATATTCTGCTCGGAGTGGAAGACGGAAGCAAATCCGAGGAAGACCTGCATCAAGCGTGTCGGAACGCTGAGATACATGACTTTATTATGTCTCTTCCCGAGGGCTATGATACTGATGTTGGTTCTCGGGGTGTTGCGTTGAGCGGTGGCCAAAAACAGCGCATTGCAATCGCTCGGGCTCTAATCCGCGACCCTTCTATCTTGCTGCTAGACGAGGTAAGCTCTGAGAGCAAGAGTGCTCCTTTGGGGGAGTTCGCCTCTTGTTGTTCATCAATCATGTTTCGAGCTATTCCTAAATTTTTTAGATGAAGTAAACTAACTGCGAGTTTCTAATTTATAGGCTACGTCGAGTCTCGACTCTGAGAGTGAGAGGTTAGTCCAAAAATCATTTGAAAAGGCTGGAAAAGGTAGAACGATGGTCGTCGTTGCACATAGACTAGCAACAGTGCAGAATGCGGATGTGATTTTCGTCATTGGGGAGGGAAGGGTGTTGGAGAAAGGTGATCATAGCACTCTTTTGAGGAAAAAAGGTATTTATTATCAAATGGTAAGTTTCTATACCTATGTACCCTGTTGTTGAGAATTAAAACTAATTATGCTTGTGTACAGTGTCAGTCTCAAGCTCTTGATAGATGAAGGAAGACCCAGGCAGGACCGTTTTAACTCAACTTCTTGTACTGTACTACTATAGAACCTTGGCTCGGTTAACCTGTAGAATTTATTTACTTGATGTACAGTATTTAGTTATTTAGAGACAAGCGTTCAATCAAAAACCTGTGTCGTCATGTGATTACCTGGGTAGGTAGCATTTCTCCGATATAGGCTCTTGCCTCCAAGGTTACCAAGCCGGTGAGCCAAGGCATTTGAGTCAGGCACTGTCAGACAGAAACACCAAAAGCTTTCCCACTCTTCTTCCATTATTATTGTGACTTCTCTTTCCGAGACTTCAGAATACAGGCTCTACGGTCAGACCAAAGCTTCGCAAAGACTACCTACAGTGCCGCATAAATATTAAGGTATTGTATTGACCCGGTTTGAAGAGAGTTTAATTCCTAATCTTGTCCTACCCCTCTACCCCGCCATAGTGGTGTAGTCTCCGCCAAAAGCAATTGGTCGACCCCCAACTGACTTATGATCCATCATCCAGTAGTCCTTCCGTATTCTATCTACTAATACCGAGTAAACTTCCAACAACCATTGAAACCATGGCCGCGGACTCGGTTCCCTCCATGTCATCTCTGATCCAAGATGGCGTTGACCACTCGACCTCCACGAAGACCGACTCCACGTCGCCTCTGCAAGGGTTAGACGCATCAAAGCTGCGCATCACAAAAACCACCTCCCTTCGCAAGGTTCCAGAACTTAATTCTGCTGAAGTTTGGGGTTCAAAGGAGTGTACAGATCACATGATCACTGTTACTTGGACTGCTGATCAAGGATGGCACGCTCCTGAGATTAAGCCGTATGGCCCTCTGACTCTGATGCCTACCGCTTCATGTCTACACTATGCTACATCGTGTTTCGAGGGTATGAATGCATCCCCTAAAGTTTCCGGTCGAGGAACATACTGTACTAATGGTTAAAATCAGGTATGAAGGTTTATCGAGGTTTTGATGGCAAGCTTCGAATTTTCAGACCTGATCGGAACTGTGGAAGACTTTTGACGTCTAGTCAGAGACTGGCCTTGCCATATTTTGAACCTGCTGAACTGGAGAAACTACTCAAGGCATACTTGGGATTGGATGGACCTCGTGTGTTTATGAAGCAGTCTCTAAGGTCTTTTTTACTGATGCTGTTTAGGTTGGCTTCCAAAGTCTCAACCCGGAAATTTTCTGTATGTTAGACCAACGGTAATTGGCAACGGCGAGGAATTGGGCGTCACTACTCCTTCGGAAGTCATGCTCTTTGTCATCACCGTTCCCTGGCCAGAACTCTCCACAGGAACAAAACCTGGCACACCTCCCAAAGCACCTGGACTAAAGCTCCTTGCTTCTAAAGATGACATCCGAGCTTGGCCTGGAGGATTCGGCTACACGAAGGTCTCTGCCAACTATGGACCTGCTTTCTTGAGCCACATGGAAGGTAGGAAGAGAGGCTACGATCAGATTTTATGGCTCTTCGGAAAAGATTACCAGGTTACTGAGGCCGGAGCAAGCAATTTCATGGTTGTCTGGACGAACAAGGAGAGAAAGCTTGAACTTGTGACGGCACCGCTGGAAGAGAAGATTATCCTTGATGGAGTCACTAGACGAAGTGTTCTTGAGCTTGCAAGAGCGAGCTTGACAGAAGGTTCAAAAGACTTGAACTCTGAGCTGAAGTCTCTAGAGGTTGTCGAGCGAACATTTTCGAGTAAGGAACATATTTCTCTATTCTCATACCCTTGAAACCGTGTCTCACGATACTGAGAGCATGTCTTTCGACTCTTACTTGTACTCTTTGTGGAAAATATGGTACTAATTCATTCAAGTGCTGGAGATTGAGGAGGCTGTGAAGGAAGGCCGCATGATCGAGGCTTTCGTTTGCGGTACTGCTGTAAGTACACCTTGCCCACCGCATGATTGTCTGCTCCTGCTACGGGTGCCCGACTAGCTTTAGCGGTCTTTGGGTTACTCAATCCAATTCAACGGTAAACTCTACATGTGAAATGAGGTTAACTTTGATAACAGTATTTCGTTACCCCTGTCTCAGCAATCAACTTCAAGGACAATGACCTAGAGATTCCAATGGGAGATGGTAAGAGCGGCTACTATGCTGCTTACTTTAAACAACGTTTGTACGATATAATGTACGGAAAGATCGACCATGAATGGGGAGTTGTTATTGACGAGAAGGAATAAGGAGTTGGTCGAGGTTACATTAGCGGCGGGAAGTTATTAGACTTGCAGAATTTGGCCAACTCTCCCCTGACGCAGTCAATTAGACAAATAAGAAAATACAGATCTGCAAGGTACCCTCTTGCTTCAATGCCTCAGATAGAAAAAACGAGAACAGATATCTACTACATGTTCTTGCAAAGTATGCTCTTGCTTCAGTAATGACACACATATTGCTGTTTGAGCTCGAATATAGAACAAGGGACCAGCACATTTAATTAGACAATTAAGAAAGGGTAGTATTGCAAACCATCCTCTTGCTTCAGTAATGCCTCACTGTAGAAAAATAAGGACAGATATTTTCTGTAAATTACAATACGCTCAAATTAGAACCAGGGGCGAGCACCAATGGCTGATCAACGGCCCCCCGTGGCTGCGTGGCTACGAGCTTCCCCACCAAAACAACATAAAATAATCGAGACTGCCCACTTCAATTGAACCTCGACGAACACCCTCACCAGCACAAAATCACTCCCATTTTACTCCCAAATACAACAAGATGGCCTCTCCCTATCCACCCCTCGACCAGCGACCCATCGCAAACACAATCTGTCTCTTCGATGTGGACAAAACCCTCACGCTCGCGCGCCGAGTTCGTTCAACCCCGCCTACCCCTCCAAACAACTTCAAGACCCTTACTAACTATGCATACAATAAACCAGACGGTAACGCCCGAGATGCTACAACTCCTACACACGCTCCGCCAATCCTGCGCCATCGGATTCGTAGGCGGCAGCGACCTCGCAAAGCAACAAGAACAGCTAGGCACGTCCGAAACCCCCGTCACCGACCTCTTCGACTTCTGCTTCGCAGAGAACGGGCTCACGGCCTACAAATCCGGCGTACCGCTTGCCTCAAATTCCTTTATCAAGTGGATCGGAGAACCCAAGTACAAGGAGCTTGTTAAGTTCATCTTGCACTACATTGCTGACTTGGATATTCCCATCAAGAGAGGCACCTTTGTCGAGTTTCGCAATGGTCTGATCAATGTTAGTCCCATTGGAAGGAATGCTAGTGTCACCGAGAGGAATGAGTATGAGAAGTATGATCTGGAACATAAGATCCGTGAGAAGTTTGTTGGCGTTTTGAAAGAGAAGTTTGCCGATTTGGGCTTGACGTGAGTCCTACATACTACACCTACTTTGAGAGGAAGATTTTGGGCAAGCATACCCGATTGAGGGCTAATTGGGGGACTTTGCAGATATTCGATTGGAGGACAGATCTCTTTTGACATCTTCCCTGTCGGTTGGGACAAGACATACTGTCTGCAACACCTAGAGAACGAAGCCAAGCAGCCTGGCGGAGTCGAGTACACAACCATTCACTTTTTCGGTGACAAGACATACAAGGGCGGAAACGATTATGAGATTTATGAAGACAAGAGAACGATTGGTCATTCAGTCATAGATCCTGATGATACCGCTGCACAATTGAAGAAGTTGTTTAATATCTGACTAAAATCCGGGAGTATGTTATGAGAATCGGAGTATGAGATCACAAGAAAGCATTGTAGCAGAGTTGCCATGATTGCGTTTTAGCAAGGGGGGTTTTATTTATGGGAATAGAACGAATATATCAAAAAACTCAAATCGCCATCGCTCCCAAGAGAAAACTCCGCTCTTCAAAATGCTCAGACCCTTCATAACTATATTTGCCAGGATATATTATCTCCCAAATTCGAGGCTCGGTATGATGACGGGTCCATACTTCGTGGGAGGTGTGAAGCCACTATCCCCTTGCACTACAAAGTCCACCGCCAGACTAAGTTTTGCCAGACCTTGCTGCCCGCTATGCACACTTCCATGCTGGGAAGTACCCCCAAGAGGTAGAGCTTCTGGATCATACGCCACAAAAGCAACATAATTCCTTCTCCCCATCAGTTTTTTCAACTCTCGTGGCCCACCATTAGTATCAGTTTGGAATATCTCCATCATGTCTTCTTTGGTGTCAGAAGGTTGATTTGTGGTCTTCTGTCCGTTCTGTGGGACATAGAGTGGTTTGTTATTGTGAAGCATCTTCAAGACATACGATGGAGGAGGCGCGGCAACTACGGCGGAGGAGATGACTTGGTACATTGTCTTATGGTCGCTAGGATGCGCTGGGTCATGGACTAGACCTGCACCACAGCAGCTAACATCTAGTAGATGGTTAGTGGTTTAACCCTACCTGAGGCTCGGTTGAGTGAGTTGTCTTACCTCCAGACAAAAATGTCATACGGATACCCTTCTGGCGTGCGATTCCTTGCAACGTTCGAATCAGGTAGGTTCGCTCAAGGTCCTTAGAATCATGGGTCCACATATCTCGAAGTTCATCGGCAATATCAATATCACCGAACGTGTTGAGAACGCCGCCCATTAGGCCAGATTTACCGACGGCTTTCTTGACCTGCGAAAAGCCAGACGCAACAACTTCTTTGCCGCCAACAACGCCAGCTACAGAGCTGGTCACTTTGCCAAGTAAGTTGTAAGTACCAGTGACTGCCTTCTTCCCTGTCGCCATTGTATGAGCGAGGCTTTCGACTGCCTCCAGGCGAGGGTATACTATCGGAACGGAGATCATCCAGATGCAGTGCTGAACACTAGGTGGCAACGTGGCTACCTTGGGGAAAATGCCCTGATATGTTGGACCTGCAAGCACCTGCCGCTGATTTCGCTCCGAGCGGCAATCTGGTCCAACAACCACAACTGCTGGCCCCAAGTACTTAACAAAATGCCAGCCTTGGCCAGTGATTGTGAATAGATCTGTATCAGCGCTGACATTTCGAAGAATCTCTAATGTTGTGTGGTGCTGGAAGAGAAGATACATCTCGATACCAATGCGCCCAATGTTCTTGAACATGTTTGATGTTTGCATGTACTCTGGGTAGGAGCCAAAGCCATCGAAGCTAAGTTGTATCAGCATCAGTTGAAAAGCTTCAGTTTGGGTGGCTTACATATCATGGTCATCTATTTGGAGGATATGAGGAATTTGGGCAAAAGCCTCCCTCAAATATGGTTGATCAAAGTGGCTCGTGTAATAATGAAAATATGCATGAGAAACATCTTCCTCATGTCTGGCAGTCCAGGCGGCAGTCCTCCGGTTTTCCTTCCCACTCATAGCAAGCCATTGCTTGAGAAGTGGAATTTCTTTCCATAATCTGTCACCATATATTTGGTCTCCTAGACCGAGTTGCACGTGGAAGCCACCACACTCAACGTTTTTCTGGAGAATATCCTTCCATAGAAAACCTACACCTCCAAGCTTGGACCGCTCATTCGCCGTTGTGTTCATGGCAAAATCATTGCCAGAATGTGCTATGAACCGCCAATTGGTCTCGAAGCGACCTGCAACCAGAAACTCATAACGAGTACACCCTAAGTGTGAGGTTATGGCATATGTCCATTTATCACTTGCTCCCTCACCCATTTGAAGGTCAACATCATAACGATAGAAAGTCCATCTTTGGTGAGTCGAAATGGGATTTGGCTTAAGCTGTCGTGGATTTGGGGACAAGTCAACACTCTGATGAATATGAATTGTCGGTGGTTGTGGAGCATCTGTAACGAGCATGATAGTTCCTAACCAAAGGCCCCTCTCAAAGTCCATATTTACATATCTCAAATAAGGACCAAAGTAGACGCCATTTGTTGGTGCGACCTTATACATATCGACTCCAGCACTTGGAGGTGGCCCGGAGAAACCTGCAGCAGTAGGAGCCTGAGAGGTCATACTCATGATACTCTCAGCGTAGCCAGGTGTATGTGGAGGAAACCCTGGAGAAGCAAGTGGAGTCTTGCCGCCAAACATACTTAGACCTGGGGATGCTAAAGGATTTCCATATGTCGAAATCGTTGGGGACAGAGGTGCAGTATCATGATTCAGCGGCAAAGGTCCATTGGGGAATTCCCACTGAGTAGCTTGTGTAGCAAGGTGTATATAATAGTACTGACCTGAGTTCTGGTCCAGATGTGCTATCCAACCTTCCGGAAGTGGTGGCGGTGAGGCAGGACCAGCACCTTGGAAGGGAGAGGCATTTGCAAATTGCTGCACAGGTGCAGTTTGAGCATTCTGCTGAGGACTAAATGGCTGAATCCTAGGATCATTGGCAAACGCAGGATGATCAGGATGCGTAGCAGGCGATGCAAGAGGAGCAGCAATATTTGGCTTCGAAGCGGTATTAATGGGAGCTGGAACTGCAGCACGCTTTTCGTTTGGATATGCACTACTAGCACCATTTGCACCTGCAACACTCACACTTGAGTATGCTGGGGGTGGATCGGCAGACATTTGCATGCGCTGAAAGTCTTCTTCCAGGGCATGGTTTTGAGATCCTGAGCCGCCAGAGCCTTGCCTCCCATGTTCTCTTGGTGGTGAAGTTGAAGCAGAAACTTGATTCAAACCCTGGTAGACTGTAGGAGGGCCATGAGGTTGGTTATCTGGAGATTCTGTAGGCGTCCATGGTCTTGGAGCAGGGCCAGGAGATTGTGGCATTTGCGGAACAGGAGGCGGATTATATTGACCTGCTCGTTGGGCTGCCGCAGCATTTTGGGCTTGAAGACTGCTCAAAGTAGCTGTACCAGAAATTCCTGCGGCAGCATAACGAGCCTCAATACCACCTCCTACATGCTCGCCGGGGCCCAGAATTGGGGTTTCGGGCGGTGGAGGGGAACCCCGAGTAGCCCTTGTAGTCGACGTTGAAGCTGTCGAAGCAAATCTGTTCATGGCGTTAGGAGTTGGCGACGCTAGATTTCCATTGCTACTAGATGAGTCGGGAGCTGGCGGAGGATAGTATTGCTGTTGAGCAATTTCAGGGTATGTGGGTGTCTTCGCAGGTCGTTCTGGGCCAGTCGAAGACTTTGGATCTCTCTTGGGTGCCACTGCAAATAAGCCCTCTTTGTCCGGAATATCTGGACCAGGAGACTCGGGGAGGGGTTTTGGAGCTGCACCCCGTCTTTCTGCCAACCGTGAACCCTTCTTTTCTACAGGACTAGACCCCAACCTAGGTGTTGTATCATACGAAGTCTGCCTCCCGGTAGCAGATGGCCTTCCCTGATCACTCGACCCCGCTGAACTTCCTCTATCTGGCGTAGGTCTTCGATCGTCTGGATAGGGAGCACGGTATGGTCGATGTTCGACCGGTCGTGGCTTATCGTAGATGTCTTCGTCGTCGTCCGGGTACGGCAGGGGACTGGCAGAGCTGGATGCTCCAGGCGGCAGTGGAAATGATTGCTTGCCAGTTGGGGGCGGATAGTTGAATCTGCCAGAAGCTGCTGAGTCTGCCCGAGGCTTTGGACTGAGGGGTTTGCTGATTCTCAAAGGCTCGACAGTAGGACTATCTTCGCCGTTCGAGGAGGGGCGGTTGAGGAAAAGTTCCTCATCTGGTCTCCCGTTGCGAGCAGCCATGGCCAGGCACAAGGTACCTGCTTCTGTAGATGTTTCGCTAAGTGACGCACAAAGTTTTATTTATAGGATGCTGCTCAGGAGAACGGGTAAGCTATCATGAGGCACAGAAGATCGCTGCACAAGGCGGGGTCGCTATCAGATTTAGAGGTCGGAATTCAGCGACCGGCCGCGATGGAGACCAACAACAAACGGAAGATGCGCAAACCTGAGAGGTGCTTGAAAAGACTAAGATGCGGGAGACGAAACAGATAAAGGAATATTTTAAGCCAAACGCTGGATCAGGATGATGAGTCGCATACCGGCACCCGCGCACTTCCAGGATGGAAATAACGAAGACGTCGATGCGGCGGCTGAATACAAGTTGATTGGGTCTTGTGGAAGCGCTGACAGCTGGGCCAGCCTCAGCCACTCATCGCGCTGGAAAGTACTGGGCGCGTAACCTGTATATTTCTCTACTAGGGCATCTTGGTGACATTTGCGACGACTGCGCTTCTTACCGCCGGAACGATTGTGACTCTGGCACTGTACCTCTTTTTATTGAGCCCTTGAATCAATAACATCAATGCGAATATCTGTCTGTCCATGCCGGAATACTTTGGCACCATGAATACTTGGTGGAGCTCCCCGAGGACTTTCGTACTTTGGCACACTTGGTGCAGATGCACTTGCAGGGGGTGGCGGTGTTCCTTTTGGAGAGTGCTCGAGGGCTTTGGGTTGGGTTGGGGTTGGGCTAGAACATACGAAGTATGTAAGAGTTGTCCGATATATGTCAACTGCCTCTACTTCATATCCCGTTTGAAACCCAAGTTTAACAAGCAAGCAAGCAAGTAAACGAAGAAATGACAATGTAGGGGGAAAACCAAAAAAATTCGAAGGGTGGAGTTGAATCACGTGTCGGAAACCCCTTTCCAGCCACCTTTTGTAAAGTGGTTTTACTAGCGTGTTTTGTCGCGTCCATGATCGCGTAAATGGCCAAGGTCGCGATTTCTTCATCTCCCTCGGCCATCCCCATACACTACTTCTTCCTTCCTTTCTCCAAATCCTCAACTCAAGTGCCTTTTCTCCCCCAAGACACGGCAAGAACAATCTCCACGATGGCATCTGCTGTATTGGGTAAGCGAACCAGAAACTCTACGTGCGCAGGTAAGGACGAATCAACAGATGGTAGAAAGTCGCCTACTCACACAGTTTAGGTTCCTCAAAACGCGTCAAACAGCAAGCCCAGAGCGAAATATTCAATGACGAGAATGAGAACCCTTTTATTCAAAGCCATGCGTCCGACAATATTCAAGATGATGACTCAATGGACGTCGACGAGCTCTGCGAACCACGCCAGACCAGATCAACCCCAGCGAAGCACGGTCCTACTAGACGGATTCCTCTATCTCCAGCCAAAATCAAGACTCACTTTAACACTGCCAAACCAAGCAATGGGAATGTGAAGGCTGTGGAGGTCCATATTCCGATACCACAAACTCCTCGTCACAGAGACGCGCTCTCGAAGAAGACACCAATCACCCCAAGGCACCGTGTCACTGTAACCGGCAAAGCTTTAACTCCACGGACTCCTCGTACACCTACAACGCCTGGTGGCTCGCTCACAACTGTGTACAGTAAAGCTCGGTTGCTGTTTACACGTAGCACCGAGTCCGGGCGACTTGTTGGGAGAGAGACTGAACGACAGGAATTGGCGAGCTTTATCCAAGAGCGCATATCTAGCATTGGGGGAGGTTGTCTTTATGTTAGTGGCCCGCCGGGGACAGGGAAAAGCGCCATGGTCAATGAGGTTACGAACGATTTTGAAGAATCGCCCACTCTAAGAAAGGCCTA
This sequence comes from Pezicula radicicola, assembly GCA_003008705.1. Lineage (NCBI taxonomy): Eukaryota > Fungi > Ascomycota > Leotiomycetes > Helotiales > Dermateaceae > Pezicula > Pezicula radicicola. Next base: position 869,554 of record PDUO01000001.1, on the reverse strand, counting down.
TGTCAACTGCATGAGCATGAAAACATCCAAGGATCTCTACGCCAACCTATTGGAGACTTTGTGCGGCGATATTGAAATCCTAGAAGGAGAAGAAGTACAGACACTACAGGGCATGTTTGTGCCGAGGAAGAAGACCAATCACATCTATCTCATCACTCTGGATGAGATTGATCATATTCTCACACTAGACTTGGAGAGTCTATACAAGCTGTTTGAATGGTCTTTGCAGAAATCTTCACATCTCATCCTAGTTGGGATTGCGAACGCCTTAGACTTAACCGACAGATTTCTTCCTCGACTCAAGGCTCGAAATTTGAAGCCTCAGCTTCTCCCATTTCTTCCTTACACTGCGGCTCAGATCAAGACAGTGATTACTACTCGGCTAAAGTCACTCATATCTGCTGAAAGCCCAACACCGGATTACATTCCGTTTCTCCATCCGGCGGCAATTGATCTTTGCTCCAGAAAGGTAGCCAGTCAAACCGGAGACTTACGAAAAGCATTCGATATCTGTCGAAGAGCAATAGATGTGATCGAATCTGAAATCAAACAAAAGCACGAACTGGTATTGAAGGAGGAGATGCTTCAAGTTAGTCCCTCTAAGAGGGCACTTGAGGAGAATATCAACCTCGCTTCGCCTGGTGGTCCATCCACACAAAAGTCAAGAACGCTTGCTCAGTCGCTTGCTACTCTAACAGTGGAGACAGCACCGCGGGCAAGCATCTCACACGTCAATAAAATCACAGCGTCTACTTTTGGCAATGGTGCCAACCAGCGGCTCAAGACCCTCAATCTGCAACAAAAAGCAGCTCTGTGTGCTTTAATGGCTCTTGAGAAGCGGAAAAGAACTGCGGCCGCCAACGTTCTGGCCACACCCTCGAAGTCGACCAATGCAGCCCCAACAATCAAGGCTCTTTACACCACGTACAGCATGCTCTGCACGCGAGACTCGATACTCCACCCTCTCACAAGTACTGAGTTCCGAGACGTCATCGGTAGTCTGGAAACGCTCTCTCTGGTCAGTGCAGTAGACGGAAAGAACGGTTCCTTTGTTGGGTTAAGCACGCCTAGCAAAAGAGCAAGAAAGTTCGGTGGTGGCGTTGGTATTGGTGATGAAAAGCAAATTGGTAGTTGTGTTGGTGAGAAAGAGATGGAACAAGCTGTAGAGGGCCTTGGTGCTGGTATTCTGAAGAGTATTTTGAGTGGTCAGGGTCTTGACTAAGTCGACCTGTTTGTATTTAGTGAAGTTTTTGCATAGCGTTGGGTCGGGCATAACACAGGTGCATTGGATATGGATACAAAGCATTAACATATGGAGTACGGAGAAGGCTCTCGTTTCGGGAGCCTATGTGTAATGGTAGAGATAGGATACAAGAATAGAATAAACATAATGAAAGTACTTAAAGATATAGATCCAACTGTGTGTGTATGTGTACCAAAAGTTGTGGTCATCACTCTATCAACTTAATCCTTTGTAGATTGTAAAAACATTTTGTTGAATTCAGTGAATATATGGGAATAGCCATTGACTGCCACTATAAGTAGGCCCTTCTCACACTTAGTTCCACACAGAACACAGAATCCACCACTATTGCCACCACCTATTGCTGTCCATATTGCTTCTCATTCAACACATTTATACTCTGCTCGATATTAACCCCACCAACACTAGATATATCATCTACTTTGTAAAGCATTAATTCCTAGTACTTTATCACCTAAAACAAAAAACAAAATATAGCGATCCGAATCAGGATGCTCAAGCGAAAAATCGACAATCACCACAAAAACACTCAGAGCTGATTGATAAATTACAGTCCACTGTATTATTTGTACAGAACCACAATATTTCTTTATTAAAAATAGACAGATACATTGTCCGAAGTGCTCCTAAACTGTTGCATGGGTATGTTCGTGAGCTACCAGTATTCAATGTTTGGTTTGGATGTCTACTCAATACCTAATAAGCGAGAGAGAGAGTCTCTCTGTGTGTGTGTGTGAGTGAGAGAGAGAGAGGGCAAGTCCGAAGCTTACAATAGTACCTTACTATGGCAAGTAAGTCGCTGAGTAGGGAGAGCGGAGGGTTCATTTCCTCCTTTTTTTTTAAAAAAATAATTATAAATTTATTCCTTTCTCTTTAGTTTTTCATATCAACGTAGAGTAGACAGCTGTGTATAAATAGCAAGCGCCTACTACTTGCAGATGGCCCAAGGAACAAATTCATTTATGAGGCCATGATTGCTGTATACATCTTGATTCTCAGAATCTAGCATCTGAAGTATATTATATATACGCTAAGTGGTTAGAGGTCGAAATTTTGTTTGCTGGCACTAAAAATCACTGATGGGAGAAATGCTCCCGTAAAAGAATACGCTTTTATACATTCACACATACACAGAACTAGTCACACAGCCAATCTGTGGTCCCGTCGGATAGACACGAATTGATTATTAGGATCTAAGTACACACTTGAGATTTTGATCACGTGACTACGAGAGCACACTAGCTAGAGCACACCAGCTCGCCACAATACTTCAAATGGTTCGAGTAAGCTCCACACTCAATAAAAGGCCAACCGACATAGCCAAGCCTACTAGTTTTTAAAGCCTTCTTGTTACAATGACCCTGAAAACTTCCTATCCATGTTAAAGTTTCTTTCCATGTGTTGGGGCCTCTATTATGCCACACCGATCGCATTGTACATAGCATCATTTCGTCGTATTATTTTACCTCTTTCAATTGTGAAGGTCTTTCTAGTGGATATCCTCACTAGGATTTCTACTACGCGAGCAGCTTCAAACATCGTCCATCGGTGGGAAAACTGTACCGTCGCCGTCACTCGCTGTAGAGGCTTGGTTAGAGTTACCAGACTCGCTACTTCGATCCACCTCAGCCCTCCATCTAGTCGGCATTATGCTCTTGAATCCCTGAGCGAAAGTTCCATTTGCACTACGCACCACCTCTCCCTGCTCTGTGATAATCGCATCGATGAGCTCATGAGGCGTAACATCGAAGGCAGGGTTCCAAACATCTATCTCTTGAGACGCTATTGCTACTCTGGCCACCTTAGTCACGTCCACATTTCCATCCTTGTCAACAACCGCCCCGCTGATTTGAGTTAACTCTGTCTTCACGCGATCTTCGATCTTGATGTCCTTTCCAGTTTCCGTCAGAAGATCGATGCTGGTAGTAGGAGCCGCGACCACGAATTTGATTCCATGGAATTTGGCTATAACCGCAAGTTGATAGGTTCCAATCTTGTTTGCTGTATCCCCGTTTCTTGCAACTCTATCAGCGCCCACAATCACAGCAGAAATATTTCGCTCTGCTTTCTTTAGCGCAAAGAGAGCACTGGCCATGGAGTCGGTTATCAGAGTAGATGGAATGTTCTCGTAGACGAGTTCATAGGCGGTCAGGCGGGATCCTTGGTTGTATGGTCTAGTTTCCGTACAGTAAGCGTGGTCAAGATAATTCATGCTGTGAAGGCTTCGAATTATACCTAGAGCTGTGCCATGCCCGGAGGTTGCTAGGGATCTGCATTCCTAGTTTCAGCAGGATGACTAAGTCGTGAAGAGAAAGGCGAAAGGAAAGGAATGGCATACCCAGTATTGCAATGTGTCAAAACGCTCAGTTTTCTATATGTAAGGTCGGCGGCGCCTTGGGTTCCAGGTGGACTTGTGGTATAGTATCTTAACTCATCAGATTCGTCCAGAATTTCTGGCACAGGCATTTGCTGCCGTCTCAGATACTCAGCTCCATATCTTCCAATCTTTTTGTTCGTGGTAAGATCATCCTCCAATATTTTCTCTGCCGTCTCAATGTATACATCACGGACAGTCTTGTATGGGAGCTCGACGGGATCCTTGGCGACCGATGCTTGGAGAGTTTTCCGCTTGAGAAGCTTGATTGCATTCGAAAGATCAACAGCAGTTGGTCTACTCAGCATAAGGTAGTCAAGTCTGGCATTTATGTAATTGAGTAACTCGTCGTCCTTGTTGCAGCCTGTATGTAATCTCAGCAATGCAACCAACCTACTTGGAAGGATGTAGCATACCGTCTTTCCTGGTTGCCAGCTCCACAGCCAATGAAAGGGCCGCCACTATGGCAATTGCTGGTGCACCTGCTCAAGCTTTAGCTGGGTATCGTTGCTGCCGTTCTGCCACCGATATATACCTCGAACTCTCATCGACTTTATGCAGTCAAAAGCCTCCTCACAAGTGGCAACTTGATCATAATGAGTCTCGTGGGGAAGCCTCAGTTGGTCCAACACTTCTAGTTTACCCCTCGCATACTTAATGGCTTGGAGTGCAGCCATCCTACTGTGCCCGAGGAGGGGATAATCTGATTGCTGGGCACCGCCTAAGGGGGTCTTGGGATCTTGATATAGAGGTCGTCTAGCCCTGAGAAGAGGAGGAGGAGGATGAGGAGTAGGAGGAGGAGAAAAAAGAAGACTGGGTACTTAGACTTCAGCCTCCATGTATGAAGAGACAAAATAAAATGGTGTTTACGTGACGGACCAAAAAAAAACCAAACGGGCGAAGTGGGATAAGATAAATTTTTCTGCCACCGCCTTCAACCCCTCCTTTTGAGCTTATTGCCCCGGGTGTCACGAATCCGTATGATTATACGTATGTAAGGTATGTACTGTGGAGAAGACAAATACAAGTACAAATATATGAGAACTTAAAAAGTGACACAAATAATAATTACCTGCTGTAAAGGCCTGCGGATGCTGGATAGAAAAAAAGGGCCCATTACGTAGATTTTCGGAATAAATAAACATAGCTGGCTGAGCCCGTACTTTTATATACAGTAGAACTACTTCGTATTAGGCCATAAATTTTAGCAGATGTAAGTCTCGTTCTTTTCCTTTTGCGAAAGTGGTAGTGGTCTGATTCAGCATCACAGGCGCCACCACGCTCGATCTCTTACTGCGGATGCTCTTTTTGAAATAGCCAAGTTTCTACACCAGGTAAGTACACAGGACGACTTCTCGCGATCCGATTCGGTGACTGTTCCGGTGACAGCAGGCGAGAGACGGTCTTTACCTAAACCACCAAACACCCACAGTTGGTAGATCAATTTGCTCAGTCCAGATAAATTTACATTGAGGAAATGATACATGATATCAGCCGGGGAACCCTACTAGAGGTTCATTCTCACATAAAAGGACAAATGAGAACGCCACCTCAGGGAGCTGGTCCTCATACCAACTACCTCACTCGACATGCTGCGCCTAGTGCAGATTGAAAAGAGCTCAGTGTTGCTCATTGATACTGTAGTTGGGGATGATGCTGAGAAATGGACGGAATCGAGTCGCCGCAGCTTTTCTAGAAGCTCGAAATTATTTAGGCACCTAATTCCACGCCTGCAAGATCACAAAGTTCTTCGGTCGAAGGTTTGTGGGTTTGTATATCTATACATCGAATTTTTGACTGCGCGCTGAAAATGCCAACAGTCTCCCTAAAAGTCTATGGGAGCTGAAGAACGGGTGGGGAATCATAGAAAGATGAACAATGACACAATGCAGAACTCCATACTCCAACCCACCATTGCAGTATCCTTGAAAGAAAAATGGACTTCACGGATACTTCTACCGCCCACATGAAAACAAGAGTTGGGAACTCGGTCGTGAAGCCTTAATTCATCAAGGGTAACATTCGTGTAATTTTATTTTCAAGAGGGAGGTCGCGGTCGACTATTTCGATCGACAATCTCGCCGGCTTTGATCAACGCGCTTACAGGGTCCAATACAGTATCGTCTAGGGTATTTGCTGAAGGAAGTGGTCGCTGTTGTCTCGAGTTGATTGCCGTGTGACCCCGCATTGGAGCCATCGTACTTGGGAAATCAGTATAAGAAGGAATATCTATGATGGTCTGTCAGTACAACTTTAAAACTCGAAAGCTATCCATAAGCGAAGAAGAGTGCCACATACTATGCGGAGACTGTTGCGGGTTGAGAATCGAGTTCTGGGGCGACAAGGAAGGCGGCCGAAGTGGTGGCAACTCATAAGGCTTTTGAGAATACATGTTCGGTATTGGAAGCGACCGGTCGACTGAAGGCTCCATGGGTGTCCGGGGCAAGTATGAGTTCGTGCTAGCCGACGACCCAGAAGATCTTGTAGTGCCCGAGGTCGATTCGGAAGTCAACAAGGGAGCTGGCTGGCCTTGTCCTGTTCGATGGGAATGTTGCAAGGCACCCGTAATATTGAGTGAGTCACCCCTGTTGTTGTTGTTGATATTGTGTCTATCGAAGCTCATACGCATGTCACTAGGATCCGACAACCGGGGCAATTGGTGCATAGGAATGACAGTTTCGTCGCGCTGTTTCGCCTCTCTCCGAGCAGGAGGACGTGTTTGAAGTGTAGCTCCATACACTACCGAATCTCTGTAGCCAGGAAGGACTGTAGGCGAAGTAGGATTAGGCGAAAGTTGCGCCCCTGCCTGGATGCCCGACACATTTGTTATAGTGGGCGACTGTGACGTGGGAGATAACTGACGAGTGCCTGCAGACCACGAACCATTGGTTGCAGCAGAATCGTCACGTTTTCGGCCTGATGGTGGTTCGCTTCCGTGTATACTTGCACCGCTACTTGTGGTCCCAGTGCTTGCCGTACTAACTTGAGGCTCAAGTTTTGGTCTCTTCGTGGCCTCGGCATCAGCTACGTCACAAAAGGGTTAGCGAGTGAGCAAAGAACCTCCCACACCCCCCCCACCCCCAAAAATCTTGGGCCCCAGAACGACACCCCGGACCTTTAAATGAAAGTTGACACAAACCTTGCTTACCTTGCTGCTGATGAGATTGTCTGGCTTTGAAGTCCACCAAGTATTGTGAGTACTCCTTGTACTGCTCAGTCTTCTTGTACTCCACTAATTCAGCATTGTATTTTTCTTTTGCGGTGAAGGCTTGCTGCTCGAACGGCTCTCTTTCATGGGGCGCTAGATTCTGCCAATTCTCCCCCACCAATTTCGCTATTTCCGTGAAGGATAAAGGTTTCCCTTTCAGGTCTTCGCGCATTTCTATACGAGCATTAATACCAGTCGACGATTTTTGGTGTTCACAAGACCTACTATTTGAAAATATTACATATGCTGACGGGGGTCTCTCAGGCGCGTTTTCGTCAGGCTGCCGAATATCATTAGTCATCATTCTCTCCGGTTATTTGACCATGACCTGAAAAATAATGGCAAAAACTTGTCCCAGCACGAACCTTTGGATGTCGCCGGTACTTCCGCTTCGCTCCTTGTGTACCTCCGCTACTCGTGTTCGCATCCGCTCTGTGGCCTCCGCCTTTCGTCTCGTCAATTGGTCGATCATCAGTGGGGGTATTTCTGCTGGGAGACGCTAGAGCTCTGTCCGAGGAGAGGCCTCTCGACTGTGCAATTTTTCGTTGTATTTTCTGTATCAAGTCAGATGGAAACTGGCAAAAGTTGACTAGGTCGCTTACACGTCGATGGCCAAGCTTCACGTTCAAAGCATCACTGGCAGATATATTAGCTTAAGGTAGTGAAGAACCGACACATTTCAGACTCACAAATCGGACTCGGTGATATCGAGTATCGTATCCCAAGTATCAAAACCTTGCTCGACGAAATCGTGGAGGTAGTGCGAGATGCCCAGCTCCGCAAAAATCTCTCCCAGTTCAGTCATACAGCAGGATGCTTCTGGATCCAATCGTCCAGAGAAAGGGAGAAAAATCGCAGATCTAAGTATCTTAGGTTTGTTGGCAATAGCCCTGGGTTCTGTAGGTGTGGGCTCTGTTGCTCGCACCCTCGCTCCAAAAGGAGGCTCTGGGCACAGGCTGCAGATTTCCTATTCTCAAAAAGCTTCTTTCGTTCCCAACCTCGAATGAGTCTGCTGCTATATACTTGAATAAAAGCATAGACTTCGTATGCGGTGGCCCTATCACTGTTTTCCTCTAGTGCCGGGAAATTCTGTGTTGTTCAAAGATCAACCTTGGTGCTTTACTGAATATTTCCGATATTAACCCATGGGTTTCTTCCCAGCGCGGCGCGGGGGTTCCAAGCAGTCTACCTGCACCCACAGATGGAGTTATTCGTGTTCTGGGGCCGCATAGGCCACTGTGATGCAAATGGAGACGTGGTGTATGATGGCAGAGTTCAACAAATTTCGCAGTAGCCAGCCAAAAAGATTTTCCTACTAATGTACTTTGTATGCTGATATGTGTTTTTGGGATTTTGTTTTTTGTTCTTTTATGTTTCCAATGAGATGTACTTGGTACTATAAGAAATTTCGTCGAGATTAGGTGGTGGATATTTAATCCAAGGACTAGTACATGGATGGAGGTGTCCTAGAATTGTACTGTTAGCATCAACGCAGATTAAGGAGGCAGCTGCAGATTGTGATGCCAAATGTAGGAGCGAAGGGCAGAATTGTTTTGTTGCCAAAGTCGTCGCGTGGTGGGGTAGGAGCAGCGGTGGATGAGACAACCTTCGAAGGGGCAAGGTACAACGAACCGGAAGGTATGAAGAGATCGCAAAGTAGACTGTGGTTTCTGCTTCTGATCGGCAGACGCGTTAATAGGTGACACGAAATGTGATCAGCTACCGGGGAAGGGGAGCTGTGGTGGTGGTGGTGGTGGTGGTGGTGGTGGATGGGAATAACGGGGGACTGGTGACGTGCGCTTGCGATGCTGAGATCTGGATGATGAGGATTATTGATGGTAGAGGCGGCGGCGGTTGGACAGCAGTCGAGGTGAAAATGGCTGGCGATACGTCGGCAGCAACCGAAAGAATTAATAGGGAGAAGTGAAAGGGCGTCTTCGTTGCTTATGCCCGTGATATGCGGAAGGAAAAGGGATGGAAAAGTGTTCAAGATGGGAAAGAGAAAAGAAAAGTGGACAAAGAATGGGAATCTAGATAATGGTGATGCTTGGTGGCCGGTGGTGTAGGAACCGGGGCGCTAAGGAACCATACGGCGCAGACGCTGTAGCTGACAACAGTAGTAGTTGGAAGAGAGGGAGAGGGAGGGAGAGGCGGAAGACATGGATGGGGATCGAAATTCGAGTCTGCGGTCGAGATGGGATCATGGGAGAGGCAAGACCTGGGTGTTGAAGGTTGCAGATGCGGCAGCAACGAAGACGATCCTGGGAGACTTGGGGCCTTGGGACCTGATTTTCTCCACGCACGCAGCGAGCGAACGAGACCTCTCCGACTCTGAGACCAGCGCAGCCTGCAAAGCCAGAGAGGGAAAAGAGGGCCCTGACAAAGCCTGAAGAGCGTTGAGCCAGAGCGAGGGCCGTGATTGGCGGGGTGGGGGGGGGGTCACCAAGGAGACTGACGGAGAGTCTCTCTGCCTGTGCACAGGACAGGCACACAACACAGCACACAGGCCCAACGTACGAGTAAGGACAGTAGAGTTGCCCGTTATTTAGTTAGTTCCATGGTCAGTAGCGATAGGTAGAGTACTGGAGATTGCATAATAATAATAATAATGATGATAATAGTAATAATAATAACGTTAATAAATCGTTAATGGATCGCGTGACGATGTTGCACAGTAAGTAGGAGGTACCTAGGTAGGTAGTATCTGTAGGTGCCGTACAGTACTTACTGTACAGTGTGGTGGTGTAGTTGTATACCTAGCCTGTGATTGTTGCATCGTAGTGAGTGAAGAATCAATCCTTAACGTCATTCATCATCATCATCGATGGCATCGAAGCTAGGAGCTAGGAGTCGGTGGAGGCAGAGGAACAAATGGGGTTGGGCCGTGGAGTTTAACTTTACGGGTTACCTTACTTACAACAAGTAGTGAGGGCTTCAGCGTCCATCCTACCAACTAGCGTGCTCAGAATTACGCACTTTCAGGGCGATAGTATCAGAAGTGCGCAACTCAAGCACGATAAGCGAGCCTTTTAGGAGCCGGGGACCCCTCCACCATGCGACCCCCTTTCGTACAGTATCTCGGTAGAACCTAGCATATTCACTTTCGATGAGGGCCATAATACATCATAATAATACAGTAGTAAACACGTGGAGTACGGTACAGCTACAGCAGGTACGTGGGTAGTCTTCCAGGTTGTACGTAGTACTGGTAACAAGTAGTACTGCCTACCGACAATTGCTCCTGTACAGTGGTACTAGCTGTAGCATTACCTATGGCCAAATTCATTAATACCGAAATATGACATGTCTCCCGGCACGCCCAAGGTTTCGATGATTCAATGTTTCGTGTCTCGGTCGGTACGGCCATCTGCGATAAATCTGCTCCCGCACCACGGCTGCAAGATCTGCCAGACTTCCAGAGAAGCTTCTATCCGTCAGTCGCCGTTCTTCCAGCAGCTGCACCGTCCGTCCTGGATTTTATGATTTATGATTTCTTCGGAATGTGACACCGGGATGTTGCGCTTTGGAAATTCGATGTGCCCTTGAAACTCGATTCACACAGAGGCACACACAAAATGAATTGACTTTTCTCATTTCCTGTTTTACCCTCGTCAAGCAGCCCTACATTTACAGGTAATGATCAAGTGTATGATCCATCATCACCACTTTAGGCACGAGGCGCTTGGCTTCAGGCTCCATATAGTAAGGTACTGTCCTATATTGCATTGGGGTAGTATCATCTCCTACTGTATGGTACTGGCTGCCATCGCTTTTCATTTCATCATACCATATTATTGCACAGCAGTCCAGGATCATGCTCAAGCGCCAAGTAAAGTTAAAAGTGCAAGGCCAGAATCCTGCCTGTGGTGCCTCTGCGCTTATTTAATTCTGATGCGAGCACCCTTGCAGGCCACCACTCCACTGTATTCTCCTGTACTCTATCAACTCCACAACAATCCACATACCAGGAACTCCTTGTTTTGTTTCTTGTGCAAAATTACAAAAGAGGGAGAGAGAGAGAGAGAGAGAGAATACACACACCGTACTGCGACTCCTGTAGCTATCGTCCTGTCGGCCTTCCAGCTTGAGTCTCCCTGCACGGCCGCCAGAAATCTGACAGAAATGGATCCGACTCAGCCAACCTCCAAGAAGCCGTCAGACACAGAGGACCATGTACCCGAAGTCACTGAAGCTGATCTAGCCCAGGTACGCACGCTGTTCATTCTAGCAACGCCATTTCATAACTCTAGTGACTGACCTGAATTGTGTAGGCCTTCAAAGATCTTGCCCGGTAAGAAAGACGTCATCTCCTCTGGTTCCGCATTCTTTACTTCCCACATAAAAGTGTGTTACTCGGTCGCAAGCACGTACTATTGCTGTAGGATGCAGCTAGCTACTACTGTACCGTACTGCAGTAGTATCTGCAGCACGCACCAATAGTAAGTGTTTCCGGAGAACCCTCCGTCGATGATGCATCAGAGTCCTATACAATTTGGTCTTGATTATGCAAATCCTCCTTCACCCTTCTTTTCTACTCGCCCTTGGTTCCCATTATCCCCCTCTTGTTCATTACCCCTCAAACCAACCCCCGTAGTCTAAAATGCGAAATACTGGCTTGCAGATCTTTTTCTGCATCGCACTTTCCCATACATCCTCATATGCATATTTCTACCTGTTTTATCTTTGGCTTCAACATCTTGTCTGGGGTCATATTGCTGAGTACGGGTAAAAATGGCTCTGCCTTTCGACTGGCAAATGTTTCAGACACCCTGTGCAGTCCTCGGATGTTTTACTTCGCCTTTCAGAGAAAAATCATGGACTGATTTGACAATTCTCTGCTTAGAGGCGAGAAGACGGCACAGGCCCTAGAGTCCAACCTTACGAACCTGGAGCAGAAGATCGATGACCTTTTAGCGAGCTTCGAGGAATCAGAACGTCTGAAAGTGGAAGCGATGAACAGCTCGGGAAATTCGAAGAAGAATGATTCTGGAAGGCCGTGAAGGGAATGGAGGACTGCTGTATCAAACTCGAACCGCGCTTGCTACGACCGGGAGCCAGCGAGGTGGGTGAAGAAGGTAAAGGTTGCAGAATGAACATGCTCTCTACTCGTCTCTATTACCAGTGGCATACGAAGTAGCTTTTAGGCGAGCAGGCGAGCTGTTGAGCGGGATAAACTGTTTTTGAGTTTATAATCATGGTACTACCGCTCTCTTAATTTACAAGCTACCCACCATCATTATTCCTGGTAGTTGCGCATCAAAGAAGACTATCATACCATCCAAGTACCCCAAGTGCTCTATCCGCTTTCATTAACGAGTATCACTGCTTTAGTATGGCTCAGTCCACCCATCTAATGAGCTCCGGATGTGCTGAACGATATTTCGTCGTATAGGTTGTAGTCTACTACAAGCTTTAGATCTAATACCGGATTCAAATTAGTTACTCAGATCAAGTAATTTCAGTCAACATCTAACAACCTTAACAATTTCAATCTCACACCTCTCTCAACCCTGCTCACTTCGCCTCGTAGTTGAGCCAACATCGGTCAATCTATTAATCTTGACGTTCTTAAACCTACAACCTTACAATTCTTCAAACTCTACTTGCTTCATCTCGCAGTTGAGGCAACATCTACTAATCCTGACATCCTCAACCTTACAACTCTTTAAACCCCTCTTTCAGTTGCTCTGGTTAAATTCTCGTACAATCTACTATCTTCAAATAGGATAGGACAAGGTGTAAGTTATATTACGGCCTAGTAATACCACTAAACCTAATTATTATATTCTATTAGCTTACTCCTTCTAAACTTCCGAGAAGTCTACTTCGTCATAGAAGACTCTATATAAAGGTGAGTTTCCATTAACTTTTAAAAGCGTATATCGCTAATCAAACCTTTTAGCTTCCACTCTTCAAAATGCCTCTAAAACCAGCTCATCCCTAGCAGTAAAATCTGAAGAGAAAACAAGTAATAGTTCTGCGGGGTTGGAACTAGTTTACAAATATATACTCTCAATTTCAGCGGTTGTTCGTACATAAGGGCGAGTCGTTGAATATAACACTTAAGAGGACGAAAGACAAAAATACTGCGATTAGAGTGAATGCTTAGGGCAAGGGACTTCCTACGCTTACAGTAGTATTACTGTTAAGCCTAGTTACACAAGGAGGTATTGTCAAAGCCTAGGAGGAAAGTCATTTAGGCTGGTTGAACGTTACCTTTGTATTATGTGCTAGGACATTCGCAACACCGGCTATAGTAGTTAGATAAATTATGTATTATCTCTGAACATGGATTAGATTCTAGGTGATAAGGTCTCGACCCTAAAAATTCTCGAAAAGCTCCGGATCGATTACGATTAGTTCTTCAAATACCGGGTTCACATCATCCTATATTATGTTAGTGGAAATCATTAGGTTGGGGTATTTATCTTTAACTAACCTAGAGTTGTTTTTTTACTTCGATTCCTTTAGGGGTGGAAATCTAGTATAGTTACAAAAGATTAAGAACACTTAGAGGTTTATATAAAATTTAATAAAAGATCCTAAGTAGTAGAAGGATTATAAAGTGTATTAGTACAACAAGAATATCCAAACACTAAACTACGTTGCCTGTGTGCTCTTTATATTATATTAAGTTATATAACTACGTTCGTATATAGGTTTAAGAAAGCTAAGGGCCTGTTTAAAGAGAAGTATAGGCTTACTAGTAAGGAGTTATTATATACTATTAAGAATCTCGTTATAGATCCTAATATTAAACCTAGTTAGTCCTAAAGTATTAAGTACCTTTAACTATAAGTAGAGATGGTACTATTAAACTAGGGTATCCTTCTAAGAACGTATAGTCTTTACAACCACTATATAAGGCGGAAGTAGTAGGTACTCAGTATTACTCCTAATATAGAGCTAGTTTCTATAACAAAGATATATAACTTAACTTAAGATACTAAGTCTAGAGAAGAGGATATTCCTAACGATGATGTATACTCGATAAGAGGCCCGTAGAGCCAAAGTAAAGACGGATCTATTAAGGAGATTCATTAGATAGAGTATCTTAATAGGCATAGAGAGATACTAGTAGTATCAAATAATCTTTCGTTCTAAGACCTAGTAGATAGATCAAGCATAGATGAAATCATCAAGTACATCTTTACGCGTGTAGACCGTTTTAAAGGACTTTGGGGTGGTCTTAGTATTAGTATATTTTAAACAAAGAACCTATAGATCTAGAAAGAAGAGAAAATATTCCAAAAAAAAGTAGTTTTCTAACTCGAAGCTACTCGTAGTATAATCGACTCTTAGCGCAAAGGCGAAGGTACTATAAATAGAATCCCGCACCATTTGTGAGAATTATCCTCTTGTACATAGGCGCGTGACAGCGTATGCATTGTCTGCATTCTACGGAAAGCTTTCCAGTTTCTATAAGAGACGAGTGGCTCCAATATTGCAGCACTCAACTGCCAGAAAAAGAAGAAGAAAATACGAACCTGTTAAACTTGGAGGAGGGGGGAAGCAAGCCTCTATACCTTACGGGGTCCTTCGAATCATGGTTTTGTAGAGCACTGTGGTCACTATGCAACTGTAGCAAATAGGTAATTTTTTGCTCTATCTCAGGGCCAGTTGTAATCACTATCTGCTGATAATCATGCACTGCGTGTTCTTGCTCTCTACAGTCAGGCTCTCTAAATACACCCTCCCCAGAATGTAACGAGTATTTTGTAGTACAGAATTCAAAGACAACATGGAGCATGAAGGTCATAAGTGGAGTTTCCAAGCTCCCTTCTTCTTGCGGCCACTGCGCTATTAGGAATGGCCTCAGCTCCTACTTTTGCGATGTTAAGCACGTTGAAACTGGGTACCCTTTCTTGTATGACCGCTACATAATCAACAACTCCCAGGCCTAACATCAAAAAGCTCCTCAACCTTCAAAATCTCGCCATAGTCTTTAGCCCAATACAAACACTTTTGATGACTCGCTTGATACATTCCAATATACTCAACCTCAGTTCCCAATTCTCTTAACCTGTCCAACAACTTACTCCTCCCCTCCTCATCAGTAACAACAATCCCAACATTTGCCTTTAATAGACACTCAAGGTCCGTTCCAGAATCTCCAATATAAACAACCCCTTTTCCTCTCCACCCCTCACCACCAAAAATCCGCTCCATGAACACCATCTTATCCGCCGACGTAGTCAACAGCCTCCCCTCCTCTTGTCCAAGTTTAGGCCCACTCAAACTCCCCGTTTGGACATCAGCACTATTCGCGACAACCAAAGCCTCCGTCTTATACTCATCACCCAGAGCACAACTGACTACGCCTCGAATGAAATCTCTACTAAAATTAACAGACAACACACACCACCTCCCACCTCCTCCTTGGACTCTCCCAACGAAATCCTTAAATCGGTTCCGAATCACCACATCCCCATTCATCACAGCCTCTCTACCAGCCCTCTCCAACTCCACCCCATGAATACCCTTAAACAACCCAGATTCCCCAACGCGTATAAAACTACGATCTTCAACCACCTTCAAGCCTCTCTGAAAAGACAGTTCTTCAGCAATAGAATCCCTGGCGTTTCTTCGTTGACTTTGATTCTTCATGGTTTGCATTTGTGTTTGTGTTTTCACGTGTTGTGTATAATCTTCCGAGTATACTGAAACACAGCCAGACCATTTTTGAGAAAGATCTTGTCCGTGTTTATGCTGTTGTATTGATAGGGCAATGTTGGCGACTGTGAATATTGTGTCGTGGGTTGTTATTGTGCCATCGAAGTCTAGGATGAAATTGTATGGTAAGATTGTCTTAGAGGTAGGTAATGGAGCTGTCATGATTGTTTTGGGGATAGTTGAAGATATGGTTCGGATTGAAGAAAGGAAAGTGTTTGCTCGAGTGAGCGGTTGCCAGAGTTGCATTGAGGTCTAATTGGATCGTTGGATGTTAGATTGAGATATATGAGGATATCCACACGAATTGAAAAGTTGATCAGGTGATGTAGCGAAGTGGACATTCGTTTTAGTAAGAGCAGTAGGTTCATATATTAATTTTCAGATGAATCACGGTTTTATGCTGGCTATTAGAGTTTTAAGCAGACAAGTGAGTTAACTAAATCCAAGTTTGAGTAAGTGAATCACTTTAGCTACAGGTTAAGTGAATTATTAGCATGCCCTTTTTGTGTTGTCGCTAAATTGAAGCTTCACATCAGTCCCGCATTATAGAGTAGAGAAAGCTCCATTAGATGTCTCCAGACTTAAGACATGCATTCAAAATTCAAGCTAGGCTTCAATTATTAACCTCAGGCCCCATTACTCGCTTAAAGAATGCTCAATGAGCGTCTTATATCCTTTGACAGCTGTCTCTAAATCCGCTACAGTCAACATTTCATGGTCCGAATGAGCTACCAGAATGCTTCCTGGTCCATACAGGTATCTTTTGTGATTACCGGATAAATTAGGTATGTCAGTGCCATAGCTAAAGGTGATGGTCTCAAAGCCTACAAGAGTCAATTAGTATAAAACTTCCGCAATCCAAACCAAGCTCACTTACCCTCAACATCAGAATCAATGTACACGGGACCATATCCTTTACGAAACGTGACATCGAGTTCCTGCCCTGTCTTCTCAATGGCTTCTAGACAGATCCTCTCCACAACATCCGGGCTACCAGCCGCAATCCTTATAGCAATTAGAGCACTTGCATCCTCCGCAATAACATTCCCAGCAACACCACCCTCAATACGTCCAAGATTCAACGTAGTATTGCCATACTTGTCGCTCCAAGGGAACTCCAGATTTTGCAGCGCATAAAGCGCAGGAATAAGCATCGCAATTGCGTTTCTGCCCAACTCGGGGTATCCACTATGACCGGCCTTCCCTTTAGCAGTGATTTCGATGCCCATTGTGCCTTTGTGTCCACTGCCAAGTTTGAGGTCGGTAGGCCTGGACGTTCTCAGAGTTAGCAATACTTCTTTCAGTCGTATTTAAGAGTATAAGACATGATTCTCGAGCTTTGACACATATTCCAAGCTCATAAATCAGCCCAGGCAGGAAATTATAGCTCACTCCCCAAAAATTACACTATCCCATGACAAACCAAGATCGTTGGCTTTGAGCATGCCATCGCCTCCTACTTCTTCTCCTGTAACGAAGAGCAGCGAGACATCACCCTCCTCAAGCTTGCCCGTAGCCCGAAGCTCCTCGACTGCTTTTATCTGCGCCGCAACGCTGCCCTTCGCATCGACGGTTCCTCTCCCCCATATTTCGTCTCCGTGCCTCTCGTAATTCCAGTAGGGAGGGACGGTATCGAGATGTGACGACACGGCAACTTTGGTTTTCCTCTGCTTGCCAATATACGCATAAAGATTGTCACGGCCAGGCGTAACCTCTTGCCTCTCGACCGTAAAATTCTGGGCCTCTAGATACTTGGCTAGGAAATCAATACAATTCTTTTCATTACCGCTAATAGATTCGTGGGTGACGAGGTCTTTGTGTAGCTTGACAAGGGAATCGGAGCTTGCGGAGAGGATTGGCTGTTGAGAGGCAAGCGCATAAGCGCAATTGGACAGGAAGAGGACATTAGGGAGCGCGAGGAGCTTCATGATGATGACACCAAGGTCGAATTGGCTTTGCAGAAATATTGCTGAGCTGCAGAGCAGGTCGTTGCACAGCAGAGTGGGAGGAGCTTCAATATGTACTCGCTTGGCGGCCTGCCCCACGGCCAGGTTTATCGGCGAACTCACCAAGTCAGGCTCAACTCTTTTGCACGCCATATTCCTGCACTATGGTATCTTTGCCTAGGCCCACTAATGTCGCTGTTCGTGAGTCTATATGTTTATATATAGGTTAGTCACTCAAATCAAGTAGGTTACCAAAATAAAAGACCTTCTGCTCCTATGTGACTAGTTTTGGACTCTAAGGTATAGTGTACATTCACGTGGCATGGACTGCATTATTCAGAACATTTTTACAGTTTCTATAAGATGGGTAGTAATGACACCAGGTCTCCCACAAAGATCAGAAGTATATATATTGATGTGAGAAGCAATACCGTCTAAACAAAATAATAGTAATAACACAACTGATGCACAATGTGTTATATGCCGCTCAAGAAAACAAATGTGGTATCTAGTTACGCCCAGAAAGAAGTCATTCTAACAAAGGAAAGTCGTTTGTCAGACCGTATCGGTCCCAAATTCCGCCTAAATTTTATAAGATAAAAGACTCGTCAAGCCTATCACCGAGCCCCCATATCGCTAGAGTAACCACCATTATATGTCTCATTCATCTGGCCCTGCGAAAATGACTGTGGCCCTGGGCCACTGGAAACATAACCTCCTTCATCCTCTTCGAAATATTCCGAGCCACTGGCATCAAAACTGCTTCTTCCACTAGGATCGTCATCTAACCCAACGTCTCCTTGCGGCAACTCAGACCAGCTTAGAGTTGCAAGGGCAGGATACTGTGCTAATAGCGCGGCTGGGAGAGTGTAGTTTCCACTAGCATCGATAGGGAAGCCGTTAGGATCCATAACCATTGGCTGTGGCATTTGTTGCTGCTGCATGTTATTTTGCATTCGTTCATGCCAGACACGCTGTCTCTCGATGGCTTCTTCGTCAAGTAATGGCTTAATGCAAATACGGCCGGCTTCTGATCGGAAATGCCGCCCAAGGGCATCAGCCCGAGCAAAGCGACGACCGCATCCCCATTGACCACCTTGCTTAAGTTCCCCCTTACACACAAATTTCTTTTCTCCGGAATGCAATCCTTCGTGGCGCTTCCGGTCATGCTGTCGAGCAAACGCTTTTCCACAAACTGTACAAACGAATGGGCGTTCATCTGTATGTGTACGTAAGTGAGACCGGAGGTTGTATGCACGTGTAAATCGCTTGGGGCAGAGGGTGCATTGGAATGTTGCTGGATGCTTCTGGACACGTTTGCTGTTATTGTCCGGAGCGGTTGCTTGATAATCGGGATCGGCAAGTCCAAGGATATAGTCACGATTAGGTAGTGAAGATGTGGATTGGCGGCGCCTCCCAGCAGGCGTTGAAACACCAGAACGATCGTTGGGTGATAGAGAGCGGGGAGGTTCAGGGGACAGCCTAGTGGAGAGATCCGAGCCAGCACTTGGAGACATACTTGATGGTGTGTGCGGTCGAGAGACGGTAGAAGCGCTATTGTACGGATCTGAGACAGCACGGCGACGACGACCTGTTGTAGATTTAGTAACCACGTGACTATATACAATGGAGGATTCTTAAGATCACGTACCTCTGTCAGGCGGTGTTAATGCATCCTGGTCCAGGGACGGCTTCGGTGGTTCAAAGCTATTTTGCCTCGAAGCTGGGGCAAACTCGACTTCAATCGTTGGGGGAGCCATTTGCTGGGCCTGCCCCATGTCTAAAGAGCCATTGCCATGCTGCATTGGCGGGAATTGCTCCACGGTCTGACTTCCGTACGGGTTCTGTGGTTGATTGAAGCCGCTATTAGTGTTCAGCATAAACGTGTTCTGCTGGTTGAAGTTTGACATCTGCTGTGGACCTAGTCGTGGGGAGATGGCCGGGCTGTGTGCAGGACTAAGACCTCTCCCAGGACTTGCTCCATGCTGAACCTGGGGGTCCGACAGAGAGAACTCTCCAATGCCAAGGACTTGCGAATAAAGACTTGCATCTTGAGGATTTTGCATCGGTGAATGGTGCTGCTCAATGGAGTCAAAGTTGTCATGGTGGCCAAGATGAGGTGAGGGTGCTGCAGAATGGGATGAGACATCCGAATACTCGGATGGTGACCTGCGATGACCTTGAAATTGTGGCGGCATCATCCCTCCCCATTCATGGGGTTGATGGCCCTGGGGAAATGCAGCACTCTCCGGTCCTAATGAAGCATGGCGGGAATGGCCTGGTGACGGTTGAAATTGGCTCTGATTAAACGATGGAGACTGGTGAGCAGATGATGGAGATTGGGAATGATCTGGTTGAAGAAGATGCGGAGGGGTCGCGGTGTTCATGGGTGGTGATGCCATATCTAGCTCTGCTGGGTTGATCGACTGATGTCCAGATCTTGGGGAGAAATTGTTCATAAAATATGAAGGATCGAGTTGCTCTTGACCACTAGGAGGAGAAAATAAATTAAAATCTCCACTGTTGAAATTTGGGTTTGCGCCTAACAGTTCCTCCGTGAAGTTGGTGGGCTGCTGCTGCTGGCTGAATGGTGACAAAGACCCCGGATCTTCTTGCTTGAATTGTTGTTGGTTAAAGTCTTGGCCATAAGATCCTCCGTGGGGAAATTGGTTTGGTTGATTTAAATATCCGTTGTCGTTATATGCGGAGATAGAGTTGAACCCAGAGTTCGAATATTGGTTGTTGTTGTTGTTGTTGTTGTTGTTGTTGCCAGAAGTTTCAATACCTATTCCCAATCCAAATGGCTTGACGTCCTCTTGAAATTGCTGTGGGGAAGCGGAGTGGTTCTGATTTATGTGAGAAGGTTGATGGCCCATGGAGGGTGATCTTCCTCGTTGTTGATCCATTTCGAAGGTTTGTTTCTGTTCTTAGAATAGGTGAGGTTGTTCGATGGCTGTCAGCCTAGCCTTGGGAGGCTGTGCCCGGGGGCTGTGCGAAAGGGCTGAATATCAACAGAGGCAGATGTCACCACCGTGTGATGAAGCACACTAATCGCTCTGAATAGAATACTTTCCTGCTAAATGTGCGCCAACGGTGCCAGTAGCTTGATGATTGGAATCGCGATGCTTTTGACGTTCCCGCCGTCAGACGCTGGATGTAGGGGAGGGTGGGCAGAGGGGCACCACGACGAATGCTGGAAACGATAACAGACGCGCAGACTTTATCTTTGTGAAATATCGCACTCTCTTGAAACCCGCAGAATATATTATCGGAGTGTTGGCCGACTAGTATCGTGAAGAATGGGATGTTCGTTGGAAAGATTTAAGCGCTCGCTGTTGTAGGATGACCAAATTACGCTGAGAACAGCGATGTCGCTATTGCTGTACTGCTTTTTTATCGTGTGGATCTGCGCTTTCCAAGACTGAGAAACATGGCAGAAGTCAGCAACGGTAGAGAATGAGTATAATGATATTAAGAGCGCGGGAGTATAGCTTCAGAACATCGAGCTCGTTCGAGTCGCATCAAGGGGTGGCCCCCCCGGGCCCCTGGCTGATTTTGTGGGAGGCCCTAGGTTCATGATGCATAACGAACCTGCGTACTGCGTACCTGACTTGAATCCCGTTCTGACTCTTCCCACAGCAGTGCGCTGGTCTTCGGATGATCGCAAGAATTGTCGGGTTGGCGATTGAGGAACGACTACTTGGGTATGGAGATAAGATTGCGCAAGTGGTAGTTGAGGCTATTGATGAGGATCTACACTTATCGAGGTCTCGCGAGTGCATCATGGCCCTAGGAGCAAAAGCCGCGCTAAGTGCACGTCCCTCGGAGTCACAAATGATCGAAGCTGTACTGTACAGAGCTGTGAAAAGGGTCTGTGTCTCGAGTGTCAAGATGCAAATCTGCAACCTATGAGGTCTACACAATACCCATCTTGCTTCATCCAACAAAGTCCTGTCATCTCGACTTCCGTCGCGAAACTGCTCGAGTAATGCATCTGTCCGTCTGATCAAGGGACGCGCTTCTGAGCACCGCGCCGCGTCTGTTCTCTACCACCCGCCTGGAGACATAAGATAAAAGAAAGTACTTCTGGAATCATGCCTCTCACTTCTTTTCATTGCAAATTTGTCTCAAGTATCAGCAAGAGGAAGACAGACAGAAAGAGTAAGAAGAAACCCTTCTAAAGATCTGCTGCTGCACTCATGGATCTTATCATGCCGGAAGCTTTTGCTATCAGTCAGCTACAGTATATGAATCGTCGTTCAACCACTCTGTTACCTTCACGGATCCTCACCACATGGAATTACTGGGAGTAGGGAGGCAGGAAGAGAAGAAGTAAAGATGAAGATCTGTTTCAAACATCGAGTTAACCTCAGTGACTTCCGGCTATGAAATGATATCTACCTCGGTCACGACAAAAAAGAGGAGCTTTTCGACAATTACCCAGCACCTTTGAAGTTTCCATCCATGATGTTGGAATCCACGTCTTTTCAATCACCGAGTTGGCTTAGAATTAGCTCAGCGAGAAACAAAAGGTATTATTCAAAGTAGGTCTGTGATGACAATGCAGTATCCAGATTACTTTATACCTGCGAAAAACACGGAGAAAACTCGGCAACAGACTTGCATTCTACAATATATTTACAGTAACATATCTCCGCAACATAATTAAAATGTCCATCATACCCAGGAAACACTCAGCCACCAGAATATCAGTCTCGACTATCATCAAACCCCCAAAATTATTATCACCAAGATCATTATATCTCCTAAACTGAGCGCTTACAACATGAGCATACCCATAAGCACACTTCCGATACCAGCGAACATGGTCAAGATACCAGATGAGATCTGAGAAGCAGCACCCATGAATGGCGTGATGGAAGAGCTTGGAGTTGCGGTTGCAGGTGGGGCTTGAGTATTTGGAGTGTAGATGGCAGAAGGTGGGTACGTGACAGTGGCGCTGCCAGCTCCTGGTAGGCAGTAAGGGGATCCTGTGTTTTTAAGTCAGTATCGTTCATGTTAGGATGAATTACTATACGTACCAGGGCAAACAGCCGTGACCGGGGTTGTGTTAGGAACCGCCGGGTATGTTCCAGTGGCGGCGCTTGGACATCCGTATCCACCAGGGCAGATGATAGAAGCCGTTGGAGCTGCTGGGAATGTATAAACTGTTGGCACCGTGTAAGTTCCTGGTACAGCGGTCTCTGGGCACTTGGGGCTGAAAGTTCACAGTTAGCATTTCTCATTCCATACAAAATTACTTCAAGAGCTACAGCAAGACCTAAGGGCTACAAACCTTCCAGGGCAGGCGTAGGTGACTGGGACTGCGGGCACAGTGAAGACACCGGTAGTCTGAGTTGCTGGGCAGTTTACTCCTGGGCAAGCGTAGGCGCTACAAGGAACTGTAACCGTGTAAGTTCCGGGTGCGGTAACACTTTGTGCGCAGTATGGTGAGCCTGGACAGGTATAGGTGACGGGTGTTGAGATTGGGTAGTATGGAAGTATCTGCGTGTACGTTCCAGGTACTGTGACACTCTCTGGACAATATGGGGAGCCAGGGCAGCTGTAAGTGATTGGTATTGGGACTGGGTAGTATGGAATTGTCGTCGCGTAAGTTGCGGGCGTCGTAACACTCGGTGGGCAGTAAGGAGCACCAGGGCAAGCATATGTGACAATTGTTACAGCTGGATTGGGCTGGTAGGTTGGTGTGGACCCTGGAGGAACACTGTACGTGCCTGGGGTAGCAGTTGCCGGGCAGTATGGGCTGAATTGCAGTGAGTTTTACTTGTTCCGTAAAAATGGTAATAGAGCTTCAGGACACGAACCTTCCAGGGCAAACATAAGTGCTGCAAGGAGTTGTGACAGTGACAGGTTGGCCAGCAGCATAAGTACCAGGAGCGATTCCAGTTGGGCAAGAAGGAGAACCTTATCAAGAGTTAGAGTGAGTCTACAACATATTGGCTATGGAGTGCATACCCGGGCAGACAATCGTTGGAGCTCCTCCAGCAGGTGCTGGGATGGTATACGTGGAAATGACAGGTGCGGGAGTAGCATAGGCCTGATTTGTGCCGACAAGGACATATCCTGATAATGTAGCAACGGGACATGTTGGGCAAGGAACGGTGGCGATGAGGGTTGGCGCCCCTGGGCAGGCTGTGCAGACAGTTGTTGTCTGAACAAATCCAGGTGGGGGGGTAGCGGTGTTAATTCCTGTGGTGCCAGTGAGGGTTTGGCTGAGCAGGTAGGTCTAATCTGTTATCAAATGTTCAATTCGATGTAGTAAATATACTTACAACGCTGGAGATACCGGTTGGGCACACAGAAGCGTAAACAGTCGCATAAGTGGTCACATACGCTCCACCTGTAGCCTTGGCTGCGTCGCAGACAGGGCAGTATGTGGAGGTGATGATGGCGGTGATTGTCGAAGTGCCTGGAGCGATCGAGGTTGTGGTGCAGGCAGTGGCATTTACAACAATTTGAGCTGAAACGCACGATGCCGCGAAGGCAACGAGCAAGGCGGCGGCTCTCATAATGATTCTTGTTGAAGACAAATCTGTATGAAAAACGAGTGGAAATGAGAAAAGTCTCAAAGAGTTGGGATGTCGACGAGATTTGGTTGTCGACGAAGCTGGCTGATGGCGATAGAGATTACCGAAGATGGACACAACCAAGGCTTATATATTTGCAAGAGACTTCAGACAGCAGATTTGCATTGGTCGCTGTCAATTGAAGCAATCTCTCTTGTCCTACTGGGAATGTACGCCGCCTGAAGCTTCTGTCAGGAATGAAACTACTCCCTCGTATGTTTAAACATCTTTGAGGAAGCTCTCTAGATGGTTATTTCGTACAAATTTAAAACACCAGCCACCATGCGCGGCTACTTATTTCGGAGACCCAATTATATCTAGAAGTAATGAGTCTATGACGGCACCCAGGTTCCGAACTTGCCCAGGAGTATGCAGTGGTTGCTAAGTATAGCATACTTTTACCTCCACAAGCATCTGGAGACCATTGAGAAGCAGCAACCTGAGTAACTTATAGACCATTGGTAGAAAGAGCTTTGGTCAAACCCTAATGGCCAAGTGATCGTTTGCGGCAGATCCGCTGCAAACGGGCCTCGCTTATGGGATAGAATTAACGCAGTCAGCTATAACTACATGCTCAGAACTTCTAACAACTGCCTGCGAAGCTGGCTAGATGCGAAGGTAAAAATATACCACTTGCACTTCTGACGTAAAACATTCATTCTGGTCATACTCTGGTCCATAGTTGCACCTCCAGTGGAAAAAAATGGTAGTCGGTAGCCGAGGGGCGGCTAGACACTTTCGTACAAAATAGAAGGCACATGAAGACATCTCCATTCTCTATTCAATACAGTAGTAGATCTGTAATAATTTACTCATTTGATTCTCTCATGAACAGTCGTGCTCGCATCATCCTCTCCTGATTTTGCATGGCCACGTCCCGGTGAAGGTTGATGTCGAGATTGGGATGAGGATAAGGTTTGAGCTGAAGGAACCGAGCCCGTTGAGGAAGTATGCTCCCTGCATAGGCCTTTTAGGCCACCATCAGCTTCATTTCTTCAGCCTTCCGCTTGCATACCAATATAAAACTTTACTCGGTCCGCAATCGAATGAAAAAAATCCTAAAGCCTCCGCAAATGGTGGAGAAGTATCTTAACCTCAAAGCTTACCAAGCTTCCCAAGCTTCGCCAGGTCTTTCACTCACTCAGTCAAACGCATCAGTCGCTGAAACCAGAAATAGCACCTCAGAAAATCGTTTCTCCAAAGGCAAATTCTTTGCTCACCACTTCTTTCTCACTATTAACAAAGATATTCTTACGCGAGAGACTTGCTTTTGTCCAGAGGTTTCAGTGTCCACCAGCTATTTTTGGTACAAGCCACAAGTAAACTTACACAAGATTATATCCACCATCCTTAAATAACTTACTGGCGCATATCTGCATTCCTGTTTGCGATATACCTCTCCTTGTGCGGGTCTCCCAAGACTTTCAAGAACCACGCTGCAGATTCTGATGGCGAATTCAGTTCGTCATCATTCTCCCAGCGTAGGAAATATAAAGTATACATATCTTCTGTTTGGATTGTATCGGATATTTTTTCATTCCAAATCTTCATTCGTTACAAATAACTTCATTTCCTGTTTAATTAGCCCAAGCTTCTTTAAACTCTCTATTTACACTTCAAGACACTTTAAACATGTTCCTCAGAAACCTCGTGGCTCTCGCCTACGCGGCTGGTGCTTTGGCAGCAACACCCTATGGCATTTTTCGAAGAAGTGATATCTGTGTTATTGTAGGAGGAGGAAGTGGAAGTGGAAGTGGAAGTGGAATTTCAATTCCGGCTCCCATAACCTATGTTTATATATACTTCCAAGTCGTCACATACCCGGTCTCCATAAACAGTTATATCACAGCAAATGTACGCATAATACCCTCTCCTCAACCTACATGATAATTACCAATACTAATTTTCATAGACCATAATCAACATCAATGGTGGAGTAGGTCAAGAGCACTTCCACTTGAAAACATTGACTAAAACTAAGATAGGTTACGATCAATATCAACAATGCTCCGACATATCTTCAGACAACTGTCATAGCCACTTCAACGACCACGATAACCTCTACCGCAACTGCAACTATAACAAATGGAATTACGGTCACACCTGTTCCTCCCCCTACTCCATTTATGATTGGCGTAGAGCCAGTCGTACTTGCCAAGCGCCACGTGAAGCGAGAAAGTTCTGATCAGAGCTTCGTTGGAGCAGATGGTGTTCCCACGACAAACTGTACTGCAGCCTCAGTCTTCACCATCGACAATGGACAATTGTCTTCTGAAGGCGAGCTAGTAACCACTAATACCGGTACTGTCTCAATGCCTTTAGTTGCATCCCCCATCATAGGCAACGTCTCTACCTATTTCTCAATCTATAATAACGTCCTCTCTTGGAACAACTCCGCATTCACAAATGGTTCGGCATCATTCTGCAATTACAACGGCACAATTGAGGCAATTTTCCTCCATACCAATCTCACCAACGGGTGTCCATCGGTAAACCTTATTACGTTCCCGGCTTCTGATTGCGTCGTGGAAAACAGTACTTCTTCTTCATCGTCCTCGACCACAAGTAGTACGAGTTTAAGTAGCAGCTCAAGTGCTATTTTCACTAGTACTGTTGCCCCCACGTCTACCACGACTTCTATCTCTGCTTCAACTTCAGCTCCTAGCTCTGTTTCTAGCTCTGTTTCTAGCTCCGTTTCTAGTTCCGTTTCGAGCCCTGTTTCTAGCTCCGTTGCTGCTACAAGCTCTAGCATAAGCACAGATGTTTCGTCCACAGACCTACCAACGACCCTACCAACATCTACCTCTACATCTATAGAATCATCCACTGACTCATCCACATCTACCGACCTTCCAGCCGATACCACAACATCAACAGATACAGCACCGCCGTCCGCTGCACCAACATCCTCCAGCTCCTCGACCGGTATCCCTTAACCGAATGAAGCGAATGAAGGGAGGAAATTTTCCAAGTTACTTGCATACAATATGGAGCCTATGCTGAGCATTCTTCTTTGAATTGATATAGCTAGTTCTACATAATCACCTCAGACAGGTTTGCAGAGTTTTTGAGAGCATGTTTCATGATTATTTAATTGGTTGTTTTCAAGTAAATAATTTTAATCAGGAAGTGACATGATGTTGGAGATACAGGAGGCGTTTTGCTTGTTAAAATGAGCCGTGTAGACGAGATCATCTAATTTTATAGTCGTTCTGTTCATTCACTACATCTCAAGTATGAAGTAACTCATAGTACGAAAGAAAGTTTCTTCATATAGGTCGTGAAGACTCTAACATTGTGAGACATTCTATCATAACTACCCGAGAGGGAAGCTCTATGTAGGTAAGATTTCTTTTCCGTAGTGAAGAACACAAGTACATCTGACAATATATATTTTGAAAATCTACCCTAAACTATCGTACACATTACACTTCGAGTTTTCTTCGAAGCTAATTTGTCCAAGTCTTGCTTATAACTCATGTAATATTTATTTCAACTTGATGAAACCAAGTCGAGAAGCGAGAAGTTGAACGCTGCATTTTGGTTTGTAGCGGGTGATATGGTTCATATACCGTACAAATTGCTTTATAAGATATCATTTTGAATCACTACCTATTAAGATATAAGAGATGGATTTAAGTAAATTACTTGATTTGAGTAACTTACTTTATATATAGCCCTAATAAAAATGAGATCTTATAAAGCAACTTGTACGGTACTGCAACTAACCTATTGTGTGTTATAACTGACGTTCTGATCCAACGCCGTTAGAGAGAATTCTCAAAGTGTTAGTCGCACAGATGATGGACTTATTAATCGTTAACTATTGAGGCTGAATACAAGTTACCAAAAGAGCGACAGTTCGCGCTCCAGAAAGACAAAATATATGAATGGGAGCTTTACTATCTAATAATTCTCATGACTCAGCTAAAGAGTGAAGATTAAGATCTCGCTATCTACCAACTTTTCCCAATAGTAGGGGAGAAGAATGTACCTCAACCAACGCCCTGATACCCATGGAACTTTCCATTGAAAACTGCATATCCTCATCCATCAATCATGTCGTCCTATCCCATCCGTCCATTCGTTCCGAATACTTCACATCTCAATAATAACAGTGGTATCAGCGCCATCACCCCAAATTCCAACAACGCTCATGGCAAACCCAATGCCCGAGATGATGGTCTTAACCATCTGTGTTGTAAGGAAACCCTCCATGACCTCTTTTACCTCCTCCCCATTGACCTCATCATCCATCTCCTCAGCGCCACTCGCCGTACCCTCACTAGTGCTGTCACCGAGGACCTCGTAGCTTGCCTCCATATGTTTGCTGCTAGTCTTACCTCTACTTGATTTTGGCTTTGGCTTGGGTGCAATGGTCTTTGTGCGCGCGAGGGAGGCTGGGAGAATCAGATCGGATAATCCACTTGTCGCCACGAAGAGAGTCGTCCATAGTAAGTAAGGGTGCTTCTGATTGCGGGGAGAGAGCACATAAGCAAGTAGGAACGAAGTGCTTGATATGCCGGCGAGAGTGCGGAGGTGTGTTAAGGAGATGGACGACAGGCGCGTGAAGGCTCGGGATCCGCTAGAGGCTGATTCGAGGCTGAGGATTGTTGGCAGGGTGAGAGTACTGAGTGTGTATGAGAGGCCCTATCGCATTCATTTCTGTCAGCTTATGCTTTGCCGCGACAGAGGGGTTGCAGGTGCATGTTGGATAAGGTAGGGAGGTAGGGAGGTCGGATGCTTGGAGGGGTAACTTACGGTCAGCAGTCCAAGGGAGATTGAGCCGACGAACTTCAACGTCGAGACTGTTCTGGTCGCCATTGTATGACGGTGGGATGCCCAGACGAGATCAGAGACTTCGACTTCGAGATAATTGCAATGGAAAAGGCAAGAGGAGAGAAGAGGAGACTAGAAGACGGCTCTGCGCAATTGAAGTTGGACCGTGAGAATGAGGTGGTCGTCGAGCCTGACGTCGTCGGTGCCTGAGCGTTTTTGGTTATCCTTGCTTAGGTAGGGCCTTAGCTCCTGAGGCTACCTGGTCTGCTACTAAGATTTACTGGATTGGCAACCCTGTAACATAGGGTGGTTTACTCCGTACACAGGGAATAAGCTGTATCTCACCGCTTTGTTTTCTGCCACGCAAAACTCTGCTTCAGCGCCTGTTACAGGGCCCATTAGCATACCCCCTGTAAAAGCGGTGAGACACAACTTATTGCCTGCCCCTCCGTACTCGTACCGAACGGGCCTCGGCTCCCCAGAGTTCCCAAGGTCCAAGGTCCAAGGTCCACATTTGTCGCAAAGTACGGAGGTAGAGTAAGTCATGATTATTTACGGCCGTGACACTTGCTTGACATGACTATCCTCGACGACTCCTTCACTTAAAGAATAAACAATAGTCCTTCGCTATCTCCATCCACCTGTGCGCTTCTTCCTTTACTTTATCAGATCCAATTCTCAAAGGTCGAAGCACGAAAGTAGCCATGCCAATCCCAAGATCCGATTATCTCTCCAGCGTGTGGCGGGATGGCATCTTCGGTCTGCACTCCTTCACTCCTCCTAGGACTATCACAACGCTAACACCTCCTCTAGAGAATAAGGTGGTCTTCTGTACTGGCGGTGCAGGTACCATTTGTTCAGCACAAGTTCGAGCCCTCGTCCATCTCGGCGCAAATGCCTGTATTATCGGTCGTAATGCCAGCAAGACAGAAACTATGGCCCAAGATATAGCAACAGCACGGCCGGGTGCAAAGGTTATTGGCATCGGCGGGGCAGATGTGCGCAGCATCGAGAGTCTGCAGAGCTGTGTAGAGAGATGTGTGAAGGAGTTGGGAGGCATAGATTATGTGATGTGAGGGAATTCTTCTTTTGCTGCTGAGAAAGATCCAGTGCAACGCCAAAATCACTGCTCAGTGTCACCAAACTGCCACTGGAAAAGCCGTAGCGATGAAGTTTATCTCCAAGGCTTTGCTCAATCACTAGCTACACCGGGTTTCAGTATTTTTACTATTGTAGATATGATACACGGGTAACTTCTGTTTCACACGAGGAGAGTTATCAAATAGTTGTCCAGGGCTGATAGGATTATAGTGCCGGTGCAGCAGGAAACTTCATAGCGCCTATCAGCGGGCTCTCCGCCAACGCCTTTAAGACGGTAATAGATATCGATCTCCTCGGTGCCTATAACACTCTAAAAGCAACACTTCCATGCCTCCTCGAATCCGCGTCCAAGAATCCAAATACGGGGACAAATACTTCCACCGGTGGGAGAATTATCTTCATCTCTGCCACATTCCATTACACGGGCATGGCATTACAAGCCCATGCTGCAGCAGCAAAATCTGGAATTGATGCATTGTCCGCGACAGCAGCTATTGAATTCGGGCCCCGAGGTATTACATCCAACATCATTACACCAGGCCCAATAAGTGGGACAGAAGGGATGGAACGACTGGGTACCAGAAGTGCAGAAGCAAGTGGACTTGCACAGAAGAAAGTCCCGTTGCAGAGATATGGTACTGTAAAGGAAATTGCCGATGCTACTGTCTATCTCTTTAGTGACTCGGGGAATTTTGTCAACGGAGCTGTTCAAGTAGTTGATGGTGGTGACTGTGAGGATCCCATTTCCCGTCCCGTAACTGATCGAAATTGTGCTAACTTTTGTTCTTTAAGGGCGGTCGCCTGGTGGAATGACTACAAGACAGTATCCTGATTATCTATTAGATGGAGAAATTCCTAATGCGAGCTACCGGAAGTCCAAGCTGTAATATCAGATGACTTATGGTGTGAATGACATAGTACAACTATGGCTTTTTGGGGTTGGGGGGGGCACTTTATTTAGAAAGCATCAAGCATACGAAAAGCATGTGGAACGCGAGTGCTAAAGTGAGGTGAAAGTGGAAATACACTATTCTGTACTAAAAAAGGGCTTCGTTGCCAATAACAGGTATCCGCACTCAACATTCCTAAGGGGAATACTCTAGTAGGAACCTACTTTGGCGGCTAAAATGCAGATTCTTAAGGTAATAAGTCAAAGTCGGACTAGTTAAATATGTTCCCATAGGTGTCTAGCAGGATTTTATAGCGCTAGCTTACACGACCAAAGAATAAGGTATTACAAGTTCAAGCAAAACAGATATTTAAAGCTACAATAATAGGCCTACGATTGTTGAAGTTTATATCCTTAATCTAGTCCTTTCCACGTTGTACAGATATCCGACTCCCTAAGAATTTCTCCGCTTAAATAATGTATGTATTTTGTCCTGCACGTCCTATTAGCCTATGCTTTTAGAAAGTAATAGACTAAGTAATATAACACTCCCTTGTACCCCCCCCTTCTCTTAAAACATCGACCTAGTTTAAATACAATAGAAAAGCACAAACCTAACTTGTTACTATTACTAATAATAACTAGTAAATTACAGGAGAACGAGTAGAAACAGCTCTATCCTCCTTTTTTTTTTAGTTATTAAGCTAATTCGCAAAGCTCATATAGGGGTTAACTTGCATTGGCACTAGCAAATACCACAAGACACTAAAGGAGGAAAATGGAAACCCCCTAATATATTAAATACTTACTATATACGACAACAACAACTACTACGCGTTCAAAGAAAGTAGCGATTTGCTTTTAATGTATAACTCTCTTTTCAACTAGGAGACAACATACTGTATACGAAGTAAATATTAGCGACCTTGTTAGTGTTGCTAAAATAGATCTATGTCGTTAATCTAAATATTATTTTTTAAATAAATGATACGAAGTATATAAGGCGAAAACGTGCCCTAGTTTACAAGGCTTATTAACGCACACAATCTCAACTTTAGATATAATGCTTTATTATTAGACGAAGGGGGAAAGGAAGGCATAACTAGATATGTTGGCCGCAATGTAATATCTCTTGCATCCGTACCTAAGCGAGGAAGTACTTCAAAGGAAAAGGGGGGAGACTAGCGCTAGAATAATGAAGGCGAAGGATTCCCTATGATCTGACTCTAGCGATATGTACTATTAGATAGAGTACGTACGGTACCTAGACGATTTGCTCGATTATCCGCCAAATATTTATGTATTAGATAGGCACTATAAAATGTTCCGTCTGTGTAATTCGATACTAGCATATAACTACTTTAGGGTTACTAACTTGATTTGATCTAGGTAACACACTGGATTCAAGTATTTAATTTAAAGCTTGTGCGCTGCTAGGTTAGGCTACAAAATCGACAAAGTGTGGTTATAATTACCACCATACCTCGCAAAGTATCTTTCTGTGTAGCTTCTGCAGTGTAGTTCTTCAGGTAGAAAATGCTTATGTAAAAGACTCGGCTTTATACATTCACACTTGTACAGAACTAGCCACACAGCCAATCTGTAGTCCCGTCGGACGAACGAGAATTAATTATTTGATTCTAAGTACACACCTTATGAATCTAACCACGTGACACAGGTCGAGCAATCAGAAAAGTGTAAGTGACATAGCGTATTTTTGGCGGGGTCTAGAGCAACACCTTAACCCCACTTAGTTTATCATATGAGGTCCTTGACTGCAAGAAGGAAGAGGATGCGTTCTAAACCGTCTATTAGAAGTGTGAATTACCATAAATGTGGGCGGGTTGATCGATAAGTGGAAGCGAATGGACTATTTTGTAATGTTCGTAATATACATCTTGGGCTTATAAAGCGCTTCCAATACCACACTCACTCACTTACTTACTGTGAGATTTTCAAGCCAAGGGAGCAAAGGACTAATCATACCTCCTAATAACTCCCACAACAGAATTGTCTAGTGCTTGCTGAGAATCTTGTTGACCTGTCTCTGCCAAATACCCCATAAGTTTTGATAATAGTCCCATACACCAGCCCAATGAAACGCTAAGTACCGGCCGGAATGCATGCATACATCGTGAAGTCGTGCAGAAATACACATCCTGAACGCTCAGTCCCTAATCCCCCCTTTTCCTAGCCGCATTCTATTTCACATGAAAGTGATAAATCGTGTTCAAGTACATTCCATAACTTCCCAAGATACGCCACAAAAAGAGAGAGGGCATGTCTGTCATGAGTCCATATGCTAGAAATCCAACATCAGTGTTGGCTCTTAACATGGATTATGAAGCGTGTCTTTGATCAAGGAAGATTAAACCTACGTAGACTCCCTTCAAGATGTTCCAACACCACTGAGCAATTGGATCACTGCTCTTCAGATCTCGGATCCAGTCAAGCATTAGGTCCACACTCTGCTCAACGTCCTGTTCAAAAGTCGGCCCGCATAGCTGACTTCGAATATCACGCAACATTGGGTTGTGCTGGGTCAAGTACAGGATCAACAGAATGCCGAGAAAATTCTGTGACCAACAGAAGAGATACGGTACGAGCCTTTTTCGCCGTGAAGGCGGAGAAAAGGTTAGAGGCCAGTTTAGGCAAGACTTATTATTGTCAGTAATTCGTTTCTATACCTAGTAAATCACGTACCTTAAGACACTCCGCGGCCCCTTCCGCATCCTCTTGGGTCATCTGCTCTGGAAAATGTAGTGCCTTATAAACAAAAGGTCTATGTACCATGTACTTTGCATAGTAGTATCTTGTCCGCAGCAGCGCCACTTGTATATCATAAACATATTGATAGTGGTCTGGCTCGCTGTCTAGATCTGCTGTAAACATTGGCTGACCTGAGGGACGTTTTTGGACGGCTAGAGCTGGGTCTAATGTGTGGTTGTGAGCAGGCGGGGTGGGATTGGGGTAGCTTGAAGGGTCGTCTTCGTTCCACTGAAGCTCCGGCGGCAGCATCCCACGCCACTGGGTGAGCTGGGCCGCAAGCTGCCGGAGAGTATTAGCTGTAGGACCTCCACTTGTGGAAGTCTCTGGAGTGTGGTTGCTTGACATGGCTAACGAGTGTTAATACATGATATGATTGCAAGACTTGTCTTAGAGGAGAGAGTTTATGATAAAGAATGGCTCTCCTGGATCTCGTGTGGGTAAATTGATGCTCGCCCCAAACGAGTCACGGACATGCATTGCGAGTGCAGAGGGATAGGGGTCCATCTCAAAGCACTGAGGTCAGGCGTATCAAATGAGGAGGCAGTATCGGAAGGAAAGTGGACTTTACTTACAGTCATTGATGTTATCATGCAGATTGGCACATAGGCGGCGAAGAGCAAGTTGCGATGCATAGTGGGCTTCGAAATGCGACGACTGGTTGCCACGATGATCTGCCTCGCAGAAGGGAGTAATGAAACTCGGCATGCCTACTCGGTCCTCCAGCCCATTGATGCCAGTAAGGGGAAGATCGAGTTCGAGGTGAAGACCCCTGTCGTCGGTTAGCATCTCGATCTGGGCTCATATCACGATCACTTGCGTTTCCATGATTACACAATGCCAATATGCACGTTTAATGAGATCGCCCTTGGAGGAGTTCCAGTCAATTAGATTACTATATTAAGCCAGTCAGTCAGTCAATCAAACCAAGCCCAACACCTCACTGTGCTTACCACGTGATCAGAACTTGACATGCTGAGGAGGCGGAAACCGTGAGTCTCCAGAAGTCCTATATAATTTCCCGCATAAGTGCATCTGCAGCAATCAAGGAGATACTTTCGTTGTCACTTACCACATGACGAGAACAGGATTCGTTGTAGAGCCTATAGAGTAAGACATCATAAGCCTAAGATTTAGGGGAAAAGAGAAGATCTTGAAAGAGGGAGGGGGCGCAGTGTGGGGGGGGGATAGGGGAATGGGACAACGCACGCCGCTAATGAAAAGATCTGAACACTCTCTAGATCACACTCTGTCAACACGAACCCAATGCGCTCTCTTGCCGCATTGAAAAACTCGAGTCCTGGAGGTTTTGAGGCGGTGCCACCCTTTACGCCGCTTGGGCGCCCATTATATTCCTCGATTGGCCGTCCTTGGGTCCCTTCAATTGCCATCTCACCGAGTGCAAAAATGAGCAAGGCAATGACAGAATCTGCATCACCATTAAAACCTTCTGTATAGACTGTTGCCAGCGTATCTGAGACAAAGTTCTGTCTGTCCATGAATGGATAAATGAAGTTGAAAGAGTCAAAGTACGCTGTTGCTAAATAGAGCATTCTCTCTCTAGTCAACGCCGGAAAGACTGTTCTGGATCCTCCTGCATTTCTGCTTGCTTGTGTTTGCATGCCTAAAAATGGAGTGCTTTGCAGTGCTACCTCCATGGGTAACCCAGTCACTCCCTTCTGCATTCTCACGACGAAGGCAGAACCTTCTTGCTCCAAACTTTGCAAGTCTCGCAGATTCGACGGGACCGATTGCAGTAAGAGCTGCTGTATTGCGGGCCAAGTCAGCATTTTGTGAGCGGCAGAAGCATGCCGGTATGGAAAGTTCCTGCCTAAACCACTGGCTTCACTAGGGCTTGGCTGTGTTGAAGGGCGCATTGAAGAAGTTTGGTATGAACCTGGACTTGGATCGGTCTCGTCGACACCTACAGAAGGGCCTCCACTGGAAGAAGATGGATGTAGTGGACCCAAACCTGGGACGGGGCCGCCTCGGATAGGAATTCGATCAACCTTTGTTTCAAGGGCCTTCAGACGGTCGAGAATTTCAACAAGAGTCTTATCTTTCCTGGAAATCATACTGTTAGTGAGCCGTCCGAGCAAATGTTTATCGCTGAGACGAAGCAAGCAACAGTTGGTGGTACTTCTTGGGCCAGCGAGGTTTGTTACAACCCGAGAGTCCTTCATTTCGATTCATTATTGAACAAAACTCTCTAGGAGGAGAAACCTCCGGTAGTAGGACCACACGCTGACGAGATATCTATGTCGGGGGGCGGTCAACTCTGGTATGATGGGGCCGGTACTTACTTGGTGGGCTGTGGTTCCCGGTACCTGCACTCCAGCTTCATCCTCTGGCATAGGCCACACTTCGGTCGTTGCTCGTCACATCTTTGCTTTCTCGATCGGCAAGTGTCACAGGCCTTGAACACATCAATCGTCAGTCCCGGATCACGAATGAATCTGGGGTTTGGA
Source organism: Pezicula radicicola (assembly GCA_003008705.1). NCBI lineage: Eukaryota > Fungi > Ascomycota > Leotiomycetes > Helotiales > Dermateaceae > Pezicula > Pezicula radicicola. The sequence continues at coordinate 833,499 of PDUO01000001.1, read as the reverse complement.
AATCCGCGACATCATCGATATGTTGCTCAGCACCTCGCGATGCGGCGAAAGAAATCGAGGGCTCACTAACTTGGATTGCAACAGTCCCACGACGGCTACTTGGAGGAACCCCAGAGCTTGCGCTGGAGGCCGAATCCGGGTTCATGGTCAACTTGACACCCTCCCCCGAAAGAGAGGCGCAGGAACTCAGACCTTGCTGTACTCCCCAATCTGTGGATATCGCGACAAACTACTACAGTGTCGCAAAATTATACGAAGGGACTCGTAACTGGCCGAGCACAGGACCTAGAGTCGCGTGCTTGGAATAGGTAACGAGCGTGTTCTCTCAATGGGGTTGTCAGCTTGGTTAGTGTAGGATGTGGGCTATGGTCTAATGCTGGAAGACATTGTTACATGCCATTAGGTCAGTTGGGTCTCTAGTCGTAGCGGTAAGTTAGAAATCGAATAGCTGAGAGTCAACGGTAGAATCAACGGTGATGATACTGGCTATTGGGCCGTCTGGTGGGGATGTTGCACACTCTGATACTCGAATAGTTGCTCCTGCGACCCGCTGCTGGCATCGCAGGGAAAGCAAGATGGGAGGCTGCGAAGCGCCTTGTTCGTGAATGCGATAGATGTCGATACGGTATTTTAGGGCTCTCGCAGCGGCGGGTGGTTGTTTTGAAGGACCATGACTCCGGTCCACTAGAAGAACACAGATGAACAGGAAGTCCAGAATTCATCGAAGTTGGCCAGCATCGGAGTCGGACACAGCTCCGTTACTTTGAGCGATCGAATCCGCTGAGAAAGAGTTTTTTGTCGATACTGACAATACACTTATGGGTTCGGGAGGGGCGATCGGGTATCTTAGTGTAGAGGGTCTACGCAGTAAGTTGGCCAAACGCCCTCAGAGACGCTCGCTGTATAAGGTAGGGCCGTCGCAGGGCCTCCATCCTATACCAACGTACCAACATATCTACCTGCAGCCTTGACATCAGAGGATGATGACATCTGTGAACTTAGCCACGTGCCCACACATCTAGACTCGCAGCAGCATCAAATCGCATGTCACAAACGGAGGGGCGGGGAGCCACCTCCGAGGGGAAAGGAGATGGCCAGTATGGGAACATCAGATCGCCGTGAGGCCTTGGTGACGGGGCCACATGCGACGAGGGCAACAATTGGAGGAGAGAGAGATGCTAAGGCGTGGTTGAGTAGATGTTGTTGATGAAATACGATAGTACTTACAGTAGTAGTCGTAGTAGGTCGCGTAGCGTATCGTGTCATCTAATGTGTCAATGGAAAGGAGGGAGTAGAACCCTCGTTGCTTAGGTGAATTACCGTAAACGAACGGCTCGTCCTTCCGCACAAATAAAATAAGGACGCCAAACGCCAAACTTTGAAGGAACACACCCTGTATTACGCAAGACTACCATTCATGATTCAGCCGCATTACTATCCATGGGCCTTAGCGCCTATTGGGAACCCAATATTAATTATGCTCTTGGCGAATTTTACCGTGGGACCAAGGGGCAATGGGCAACTCGACACACCATATACCCAAAAACATCACAACATGTTGTTATGTGAATAAAACACTAGATCATTGTCAGAATATTGTATCCTTCACACTATTCGCAGCTAAGCTGCTGAGCATAACATCATCGAGAACTGGAAAAGAAAGCCACACTCTACGAGTCAAGAGTAATCAAGTATCAAGGTGGTAACAGATTTATAATTTCTTGCAGAGAGTACCTCATGCTGTAAGAGCGATCGCCCAGAATCCCGAAAGGCAACGTAGTAACGCCATCGGAACCACCACTCCTACTAATGTGGTAGCTACCTACTGTCTAGAACCAAAAGGCCTCTAAATCCCTTCATAGCCCTGCTGCTTCTCCCATTTATCTTTCCATCCATCGAACCATGGGTATGCATCCAACGTTGCCACCTCCCAGTTTGGCTCAATCAGTCCCATCGTCTCTTGGTCTTTCTCATACTTCTCCAATGCTGGAATGCAGACGTGCTCGACGTGCCACGTACTCTTGTATTCCATTAGACTCTTCTTGCCCTCCTTTAAGATTTTGAGGAGCAAGGATGGAATATAGGGCTCGTCCCGAAACTCGGGCACAGGTGTAAATAACGCTGTAAAGTTGAACACAATCCCGGCGCTCAAGGGCAGCCTCCTCAAGGTTTGCCAATCAACTCTAAGGTGGCACTCGTCGACTGTCAAGTCTGTCTTCTGTATCTCCCGAAGCTTCTCGTGAGGGTGGCCAGGTGGCATAAAGAGTGGCGTTCCGACTTCAAGACCCCAGCTACCTCGTTGGATTGGAGTGTTGGTTGGCATCTTGCTAAAGTAGCGGTCCATGCTGAACGACATCTTTTCTTTGTAGTCGGGAATCGGCTTGTGAATCTCCTCAAGCTGCATGCCGATCTTTGTCCCAACATTCCAGCCTAAGGAGCTGCAGACAACACCGGCTCGGAAGTAGTACATGCCGTCTTCCTCGTTGCGTAGCACAATGGCGAAGTCTTCTGGAACATTGTTTAGAAGCACGTGAAGCGGGTGGAGGCTCTTGATATCAGTATCTTCTTTGAGAAGGCCATTGTGGAATGTTTTTTTGTCAGCGGACAAAGAGAAATAGGCCGGGTATCTTGCGCAATAGAATTGTAGGGCCATCTCCATTAGTTCCTTGCACACAAGCTCCGAGCCGGGCAGCCAATCCATGATCATTGTCCCGTACTTAGCGTAAATTCCCTTACGTTCCTCAATTCGTGCAACGTAGTCATTGTCTATTTCTAGCCACCAGTCCGTCTCCATTTTGTTAAAGGCTGTCTCATATCAGTCCAAATGAATCAAAATCACGTAGCGGTATGAGCTTACACATAGTCTGATGATAAGCCCACCTGAATGGCCGGTATGGTCTGGGGCGCGCTTTGGCTGGATCGAAATTCTTGTATGGTTTGGGAAGTGGAACACCACTTAAGATGCTGTAGTCTGGAAAATCACCCATAGCCTGAATCTCTGCGGTCGAGAAGCCGGTTGGTGTGTATTTTGGTACAGCATTATCAAGAGCAAAAGAGCGTGTCGTTGGCAATGGATCTTTGGTCAGAAAGTCGGCAGCAGGTTCAGGGCCATTGAGAATCCTTTTGCTGGAAGATGTGGCGGTCTTTGCAAGTTCATGGAGAGCTGAGCGTCTGGAAGGTGGGAATGCAGTTCTGTAATCGGGCTTGGAAGACATTGACTGCTTGACATCTTTAGTTGGTGAGATTGATCGAGGAGGTGTTGACGCTCCCGAGGTCCGACGTTGACGCAGATGTAAACGATTCAGTACGGAATCTCTTTGTCGTTTGCTCAGAAGTAGTGAGGTAGCCGAGGATAGTAGAAACACTACACCAAGCCCAAGGAGCCATTGGGAGGAAGTAATAGTGGAAAGATCCATGGCGCAATTCTGCAAATGATGACTGGTGGTAGTGATTGTCGTAATACACAACTTATTATAACTCTGTGTTGGCTGCTCGTCTCACGTCGGACGTCCTTGCGAGGATGGTTCCTATGACGTGCGGATATGAGAGAGACGATCTAGAAGGTGAGGGCGACGAGAGGAGAGGAGATGAAAGGAAACGGAAGGGAAGGGAAAGGAAGGGAAGGGAAGGGGGAAATGCCACTGGGCCAATGTAAATGGAATCAGTAGAATGAAGGGAAATGGGAGAATATAAGGCATGGGGATGTCTTATCGTGAGGTACAGCAGCTGTGCAAGCATTGATTTGACGGTAAGGTAATAGGGTAGTGCAGATAGATAGACGAAGCGGGGGGGCTAAAGGATGGATTGCGACACCAAAAATGCAGAGTAAGGTAGCTAAGGTAGCTATCATACTATCTCGAAAGGGTAAAAGAAATCGGGAAACGCATGACACTCTATGATAGACGCAAGAGTCGAGTTCCAGGTCCCACGCTGTAGCGCAGGAATCAGGCCAAAGATTGGGGGGTATAACTCCGTCCCAAGCAAATAGATATCACCGATATCCAGGAATGCCTCGGAATACCAAATCATGGCATGATCATTATCGAGCAGCGAGACGTTGTGCACATGGCGGTGCCAGTAGAAGCAGGTAAGGTGAGAGAGAGGCAATCTGCTATCTGAAATCTGGAGAAGAGGTGGGGTGGATCAGCAAAATGCCGCTACTCCCAATCCAGGCAAATTTCCCAGAGGACCTTTAAGCCTTGCTACAGCATGTTCATCTGGAACATTTTGCCTCTTGCTGCAATACCTTACTCTCCATATATCTGGCTTTGGCCGCGCCTTATCTCGTGGTGCATTTGCCAACGAGATGTCGGCTTGAGCCTCACGAATACTACTGTATCGGCAATACAACTACGCGCATAATCTCACATCTCCTTCTCTTTCCAGACGCATATTCCATTTTGACCACATCGACCCCTCGAAACATGAACTCGATCCCCATGCTTGAATGTCACTCGGCACCCAAGACCTGCGTATGCTGTGCCACAACAGTATGCCTATGGTACACTTGACACCAAATGGACCAATGGACGAGGCCTCATTACCAAGGGGCATGGGCAGTTGACTTTGGACCCCGGGCGAAAGACATGATATAGCAGGAGAAAAGCACTGGCACAGAAGACATGAGAAAAGAATAGACAGCACCCGAAAGAAGTGTTTTGGGTCCACCTATTATATACCAGAGAACAAAGATTGGAATACACAAAGAAACAGGGGGTCTAGAACAACAAAATATCTTTTTCTCTGGAGCTTGTCAATATATCTTGAACTTGTTGTATCATTAACAATGATATTGACAGTGACTTTTTCGTTGGGATCGAATATAATAGTTAATAATCTCTCGTCACTGCATCTGCAAAACTAGACTCTCAGAGGATATAAGTGACAGCCCAACCGTCTGCTGCCTAGTCAATCTATCATCGGTATACAGATAATGTAAACATGATGATTTCAAGACCAAGCCTTCCTAATGCAGTCGCCGTCAGGATAGAATAGCATCCTTCAAATTGAACTCCCACTGAATGCGCTCGCAACGGCCTTGGACATTCAACACACTTCCAACTGTAAACCCCAAACCTCGCTAAAATGCAACAAAAGGTATCTTACGCGTCCATGAAAATCAAATTGCCTATGATCATTCCGCTTCATTTCAATCCATTCATTCATCCATTCATTATCCAACAATCTTCTTCCAGAAACTGCCTCCCTTCGACACACTTGGCGCGCGTGTCTCAACAAACCCAGAGTCTCTGCGACTAGAGCGCCCTTGACTACCTTCTGAAGACTTTACGGCTTCCCTCTCCCTGCGCCGAGACTCACGTCGCCGTCTACGCTCTTCTGGATCCTCGCCATTTGGATCCTCGGTTCTGCGTCGACGCGTCTTTCTCAGTTTTGCTCTTGCATTCTCGTCAGCATAGCTATCATCTACAACTACTTCCTCGTAGGGGGCGTCATCAGGAGGTGGTGGTGCGTCCGAATTTTCTTTGACCCATGAATCTGTTCCCGAATGCGGCCACCCGGCCTTCTTATCACTCTTTCTTCTTCTAGACTCTTTGGGGTATACGGGGCCATCCGCTGGGAGATATTCTGGTTCCTGGTCACGCGCTTTGCTGCCATTTTGAGCGTCAAAGTAACTATCCACTGGTGCAGACTTGCGTCTACTTGTTTTTGGAGTGCCTTCTCCTGATGCTCGCATAGCACGTCGCTCTTCACGCCTCCGACGACGTTCTTCTTCATCCTCTGTCGTGGGGCCATCCATGTGAGATCTCCTGCGATCGGATCTCTTCAAACGGGGGGGCGCTTCCATGGCCTCTCCATCAGTCTGAGCAGCAGCTTCCTTTTCTGCTCTTCTAGCCCTTCGTCGCTCTGCTCTTTCAGCCTCTTTAGCCTCAGCTGCGAGACGATCAGCTTCCTCTTGGGCTCTCTGTTCGCGTCTCGCTTTGCGCCTAGCCTCCTTCTCCTCCTGTCGTTGAGCCTCAGCCTCCTCCTCTTGCTTTCGGCGACGTTCCCTCCGCTGCTGGTCCTTAGCTATTCTCGATTCTTCTGCGGCTTTTTCAGCAGCCTTCCTTGCCCGTCGAGCTTCTCTTCTCGCTTCATGGTCCTCCTCGGCTGCACCTCCAGTCATAGTAATATCCCCCTCATCCGCATTCGAATGGCTTTTCACAGATCGGCGAACTTTACGGTCTTCGCGTCGCAACGCTCGAATACCTTCATCATCGGTAAGAGTGGTAGCACGGCGCTTGTTTTCTGGACGAGCTTTAGAGAGCAGTCCACCAAACATTCCGCCCAGGCCCGCTTTCTTGGCGCTAGAATCCGATCTCTTAAGTCCAGGAGCTTCCGAAGGTCCGCCGGCATCGACCATGACAATATCATCATCCTGTTTAGTCTGTTTGAAATGTCTAATATTAGCACCGAAATCGTTTCCAAATGGCGTCCTCTGCTGCTTGAAGGGCCTTGTTGGCAAGTCCATGTTCGGAGGCATTGGCACAGCTGGTGGCGGGGAGCTCATAACGTTTGGATTTATAGTTACCTTTGATCTTCGTTTGCGGTCGCGGCTCGATTTCTCTGGACTACCAGAATCTTCCTCGACCATGATTATATCGTCGTCAGTCTCGATTCCTGATTGCCGCGTGTCAGTCATTCCCATAAACAGACCAAAGGGAAAAGAATAATACATACCACGTGATTTGGGTTTCCGTTCAGACTTGCTGCGAGCGAGCTTGCCTGGAGTGATACCGAGCGTTTTAGCTGCCTTTGATGACATTTCTGGGGGTGGTGAGAGCAAACCAGAATCATCGAGAGCCATAGACTGTCGCCGCGAGCTGGTTCTGCTTGTGCTTGGTCGTTTCTCTGAAGTCGACTTGGAGCGCGACAATGGTGGAGCGCTTGAGAACATGCTCGAGAGACCTCTAGACTTTGGAGGTCGACTATCGGCTTTGTCTGATGAAGAGCCTTTAGATGAGCCCTTCTCTTCCTTGTCAGAAGACTTTTTGGACGGTTTAGCTTTCCTGTCGGGGTCCTTCGACTTCTTCTCTTCGTCCTTGGAAGAAGATTTCTTCGCATCTTTGGTAGTCATTGCTCCCCAGGCGCCCCAGGACGATCCATCACGAACAACGCGGGGCCGTTCTTTCTTGGAGGATTTTGGCTCGGGCGGAGGAGTGACAGGCTCAGGTGGAGGAGGCGGAGGAGGTGGTGAAGGTGTTGATTTCTCTTTGCTGCTTTTACTTTTCTTGCTCGATTTCTTCTCGGGAGGGGGCATGGCTTCAAAGTCAACAGTCTCGTCGTCTGGGAAACTACCTGGGACTTCCTTCCTGGAGTTCTTCTTAGGCGTAGGCGGATCCTCCTCAACGATCTCGACAACTTTCTCTTTCTCTTTCTCCTTCTCCTTCTTGGAGCTTGATTTCGATTTCTTTTTCTCCTCTTTTGGTGGCGTGGGTGGCGGGGGTGGAGGAGGCGGGGGAGGAGGCGGTGTAAGTGAGACAACTTCCTTGGGAGGCTCAAATGCCTTCAAACGATCAGCGATCTTGCCAGCTACAGGCTTCTTTGTTAAAACTGATGCCTTCATGGACGACGCGGATTTAAATGAGGTTGTCGTGTCCTTGGAGCCAGATGGTTCCAGAAGATTTGCTTTGTCAGCAATCGCAATCTCCTCGAACGCCTCCCTTTTGGATGCCTCAGTACCCTTGCTTTTCTTGGATGCACCCCAGAAACTGAAAGCTTCGGCTCTCTTCTCTTCAACGAACGGCTCGGGCTCGGGCTCGGGCTCAGGCTCAGGTTCAGCCACAAGCTCAGGCTCGGGTTCTGGTGTGGGAGGAGCCTTTGACTTGGATTTCTTGTCGTCTTTTTTGCTGGATTTAGAGTCTTTCTTTGATGCCTTCTTCGCTGCAGCCGCAGCTTCAGCAGCCTCCTTCTCCTCTTTCGCTTTCGCTTTGGCTGCCTCTTCAGCTTCAAACTCTGCGAGTATTGCTTCTGCCTGAGCATCTTCCTCGGCTTTCTTGGCTGCCTCCTCTGCAGCCTTTTCTTCTGCTTCTTTCTTCAACTTGGCCTTGTCGAATTCTTTTTTCTGTTTGGAACTCATTTTCGAGTACGCTTTGGCCGCTGCGGCTGCTTCATCTGCTTTGGCCTTTTCTTCGGCGTCCTTTGCGTCCTGCTCGGCTTGCTCTGCAGCGATCTTTGCATCCTCTTCGGCTTGCTTGGCAGCCTCTTCCGCGGCTTTGGCCTCAGCCTCTTTGGCTTCGGCATCGGCCTTCTCTTTGGCTTTCTTGGCCAGTTTGTCAGCTTTTTCTTGCTCCTTTTTGGTGAGTTTAGGAGCCTCCTTCTCCTTCGATTTGGTCTTTTTGGCGGTGGATCCGAAATCCCACAGGTCAGGCTCGGGTTCTGTGAGATCCATGGCTGGAGGTGTTGGTGCAGGCGGCGGAGCTTCAATAATAGCACCTTTCTTACCCTTTTTGTCTTTGGACTTAGATTTACTGGGAGCTCCCCAGCTTCCCCACTCATCTTCTGCTGGTTTCTCAGGCTCAGGTTCCGGTTCTGGTGGCGGTGGTGGTGTCTCTTCAATAACTTCGACTGGAACATTCTTGCCTTTGCCTTTTTTCTTGTCCTTGGCAGATAATTTGGGCTCCTCGACCTTTGGTTCCTCAATGATGTCCAGCGTGGTGGTTTCTTGGACTGGATCTCCCCAATCGAACATGGAAGTCTTCTTCTTCTTGTCTTTCTTTGAAGTGGCAGCTCCCCAACCGCCAAAGCCACCATCATCATCTCCAACTTCAGGGACAGCTGGTGGTGGGGTTGGTGCACGAACGGGTTCTGGTTCTTCGGCCTTGACTTCCACGATCGCTTTGGAAGTTTTGCTTCCTTTCTTCTTATCTTTTTTAGAAGTTCCAAACAATCCCCAGCCACCGTCGACAGGCTCAGGTTCCGGAGTGGGTTCTTTGGCTTGCTCTGCTTTTTTATCCTTCTTACCTCCCCAATCCATCCAGTCATCATTCTCGGCGGGTTCTAGGGCCTTAGCAATTGGAGTTGGTTCGACAACAGGTTCCTTGTTCTTGCCACCTTTTTTCTTGTCTTTTTTGGTGGAGAAACTCCCCCAGCCAAAACCGTCATCAGCAGCCTTTTCTGGTTCGGGTTCTGGTTCGGGCTCAGGAGCAGGCGGTTCCTCAACCTTGGCTGGCTCTTCGAATACATTCTTGCCCTTTTTCTTTTTGTCTTTCTTGCTCGTGGAGAAGCTTCCCCAGCCCAGATCCTCCTCGGCTGGCTTTTCGGGCTCGGGTTCAGGCGCTGGGGGTTCCTCAACCTTCGCAGGTTCTTCAATTGCATTCTTGCCCTTTTTCTTCTTATCTTTCTTACCAATGGAAAAGCTTCCCCAGCCCAGATCCTCCTCAGCTGGCTTTTCAGGCTCGGGTTCAGGCGCTGGTGGTTCCTCAACCTTCGCAGGCTCTTCAATTGCATTCTTGCCTTTCTTTTTCTTATCTTTCTTTGAAGTAGCCACAGCACCCCAACCAAAATCATCTTCGATAGGCTTTTCTGGCTCTGGCTCCGGCTCGGGAATCGGTTCAACCTTCGGGGTTTCTTCAACTGCATTCTTGCCTTTCTTTTTCTTGTCTTTCTTGGAAACAGGAGCGCCCCAGCCGAAATCATCTTCCACCTTTTCTGGCTCTGGTTCCGGTTCAGGGATTATTTCAACCTTAGCAGGCTCTTCAACAACACCCTTCCCCTTTCCCTTTTTCTTGTTCTTCCCAGTTGTAAAGCTTCCCCAACCATCATCTTCAGCCGGCTTCTCTGGTTCGGGTTCAGGCTCTGGCGCTGGGGGTTCCTCTATCTTTGCAGGTTCTTCGAATGCATTCTTGCCCTTCTTCTTTTTGTCCTTTTTTGAAGCAGGAGCACCCCAACTACCAAAGTCGTCCTCGACAGGCGCAGGCTCTTCCACTACTGGTTCTACCTTTGGCGGCTCAGGCTCAGAACCCTTCTTGCCCTTTTTCTTCTTAGTAGAAGTACCCCAACCGCCTCCCCAATCATCTTCGGCGGGCTCTTCTACAGGGGGGGGCGGATCCTCTTTGGGCTCTTCGACCACTTCAGCAATAGCACCACCTTTCTTTTTCTTTTTATCCTTTTTGGAGTTTCCAAAGCTGAAGCCAAAATCATCATCCACCTTCTCTGCTGGCGGCTCATCCAGCTTCGCTGTTTCTTCATCGATGTCTCCGAATGAAAATCCCATGGTCTTTTTCTTTGGCTTCGTACCATTCACACTCCATGGGTTGTCTTCGTCCTTGGTCTTGCTATCCGGCACTGTTGTTGTGCCAAAGTCCCAAGAACTTTTTGTGTTTCCTGTATCCCAACTAGTACCCCAAGAGCCGAATCCGCCTGTCGTTTTTGCAGTTGTACCCGTATCGAATGAAAGATCTAAAATCGGTGCATTATCGTCCAGTTTGATGTCATCAAAAGCGTCGAACTTGGCCTCTGTAGGTGCAGGAGCAGGTTCCTCAGCAGCTTTGCCTTTCTTTCCCTTCTTTTTGGACTTGGCCGGTGCAAAGCTACCCCATCCATCGTCGACCGCCTCGCCAGCTTTGTCGTCCCCATTCCCATTCCCATCATCGTTCTTGTCACCACCGTCTCCAGCACCAGTATCACCCCCACCCTTGTCTCCACCATCACCACCTTCGCCGTCGTCTTTCTTGGCACCGTCACCGTCATCATCGTCAGCCCACTTGGCTTGTGCAACAGCCTTTGCAGCTTTCTTTCCCTTCTTACCAGCGGCTTGTGTAAAACCGTCTTGAGATCCAAAGTCCACGGCCGGTGCCATGTTAGGGTCACAGAATAGAGATGGGCTACCTGTCGGTTCTCTTGAGTGTTGAGGGACAGTCGGTATCTCTATCGAGTCACTCGGGTGCTTTCGGGCGAGAGCATCCGTATTGGTGCAGTCGTATAGTTCAGATATTGCCTCTTCTGGTTGCAATACAGCATGTTTCCATTTTGGCGAACAACTGGGAACCTTCAGAGGTTCTTGATTCCAGACGCATGGCCACGTAGGTGCCAGTTGCGGAGATAAATTCTATAGATACACGTTAACTTCTGGGTCGGGGATGCATTCTCACACCGCCGTACTCGCGGACTGTGCAGTAGCGGCTGCACGACAGACAATAGCCATGTCATTGCAGCCGCAGCGAGAACGTTTGAGGAAATAGCCGAATTCGTACCAGTTCTGCCCCCAATGCACCTTTAAGTTCCCTTGGAGTGCTTGGAGTGCGTGAAGCTATCCAGGCCCTCGCAATGAACTTCAGCCTTATCTGAGTATCCTCCTCATCCCAGGCCGTACTCCGACTGTAATCGCTCGCGTTCCCGGGGTACCGCAAAACATCGACTGCTAGCATTGTGGATATTCGAGCTCGTGTGATCGAAGATAGGTTCCAGACTCATCAGGACGACTACGGGCTCGGGGGGTAAGAGAGAGAGATGCTAAGTGGCGCAAGGAGCGAGACGCAGAAAGAGAGGGAGATGGTATGGCGACGGGGCGGATGATGGTTCGAAAGGTGTGCTCGAGGGGAAGCACTGACTCTAACTCAGGAATTGAGGTGTACTGTGGTCCGTAGGTCGTCGTAGGTAGATAATAGATAAAGATAGTTTTGCGTCGGTATGAAGGGACAGATTCTTCCCTTCTCGCAAGCAGAGGACCTTTCCCGCAGAGCCCCCCTGCCACCACCACCTGCTCTCGCTCTGAGACAAGGCCGGGGAACGAGAAGTCCTAGGAATATTTGCGTGTGTATCACGCGCGCTCTGATAAGGGCTGGATTCAAACCCAAGTCCGTGCTTGCTGTAGATACACAGACCGCATTCACATTTGAAGTCAGGTCAGAGAATCATACTGTGTGGTACTGTGGTAGTAGTGTAGAAAATGCAATGCGTCGTCGAAATTTTCTCCAGTACATACATTTTTCTTGCCTCGCCTCGCCTCCCTTCATTCGGTGTACATTCTTACTGCGCCAACGCTGTACAACACCAGACCGAGCAGGCCTTGCGTTGCAAACTCGGCTTCTGGAAGCGGCGGGTAGCTGCAGCATTGAGATGATGGCCTACAAGGAGCCTGACAAAGGATCTGGTAGGGTAAAAGGTCCACAAAAGTGGTTAAAAGTGGTTAAAAATGCCTCCCTCACCGCAACTTCGTCGTCAACAGCGACCGACAACATTGTCGAATGGCGGCTGGTAATTGGGTCTACCGGTGATGCATAAAAGCTTTAATTCTTGCTTCGGCGCAAGCGGTTGGTTCAACCACCACCGTGGACACAAAATGGTTGAAAGGGGGGGCGCCACGAGCGAGGCCAACCACGACAATGCATTGAGCCAGAACACCGAATCAGGCACATTGCATTCAGCCCGGTTGTGACAGCTCATCTTTACCTTACCTCAGCAGAAAAAAGGGGCATCAGCGCATCATCAGCGTCACCAGCATCGCAAGCAAACATTATTAGTACGAAAGTACGACTTCGTACATGCATGGCATGACATACATATATCCAAGGCGAACGACAATGTTGTTTTCTTCCCCAAATGTTTTTGATTGAATGTACTGTACTGTAGCTCTACAAAGGTCTTCGTGCATGCTCTACCTTACCTAGTACGAAAGTACCTACTGCACCAGTGCTGTACATACAGTGAGTGCTATCTGTAGGTGTGCCTAAAGTGGGAACACTGGGAACCATGATACAGCACAAGTCTCCACGAGACACAAGTGTCTGTTTTTTCTCCAGCCAGCTGGTCATCAAGTGATGACCGCACTATTAGTAAATAGAGCCGGCGTATTTGTACTGTACTGTGCTGTACTGTAGACTTCCTAGTCATTAGCTACACTCAATACTTTCATGCTACACTCCAGCAGGACAGTCAGTAACTTTTACCTACCTTACAGCGTGATTCCTTGCGGAACAGCAGCAGGGTGCAGGCCAGAAATGAAAGTGGATCATGATGAGGTCACAGCTCAGAGGTCAGTGAAGGAGAGAGAGAAGTGGGGTTGCAGCTTGGTAAGTCGAGATGCCCTGAAGACAAGATTGATCCTCTACAGGACTATGAGTAAACATATGCTTCCAGCTTATTGATAAGCAATTACAATACGGGCCCTGTTTATATAAGTATGGTACGGTACGGTACCTATTCACTCTCCTTCCACATCCATCTCTCATAATCACCATATCATTTCCATTTTCATCTTATCTCCATCTTCCTCTTTTCACCATGTCCAAAAACCACGCAATCGTAGTTGCCAAGCCTGGAGAAGCTGTCCAAAAGGAATCTTCAATCCCGAAGCTACGAGATGATTACGTTATTGTCAAGGTCAAAGCTGTGGCCCTGAACCCTACCGATTGGAAGCATGTAGCTTGGTTGGCTACTGAAGGAGCACGCATTGGCTGTGGTGAGTTATCAGAAGCTAGAGTATACCATTACTTTCAAGAAGTGTGGTCTACGGAAGTCCGTGGATGAAAGTTATTAGAAGTTGCAACGCTTTTGAATTTATTAGCTAGCTCAACCTGCTCTTAATGAACACTGAAAAAAGGGACTCCCTCCCCTTTCACACAGTGAAGGGATAATTCAGGCCACTGACACAGATGCAGATTACAGCGGTGTCATTGAAGAGGTTGGTTCTAAGGTTACAAAAGACTTCAAAAAGGGAGACAGGGTAACCGGCTTTTGCCATGTACGTGCCCAATTCCTTTGAACAAATTTGCCTTTTTCGGGTTTAATTGCTTTCTCTTCTTTTGAGTAACTGTCTTGATTTTGGCAACTTGTTCCTGGATCATGTTTAAGTTACTCTCAATACTATCTAGAACAAGTGACCTAACTCCCAATTTCTGAGTGTAGGGGGGCAATGAAGTTAACCACGAAGACGGCTCCTTTGGCGAGTACATTACTGCAAAAGGCGATCTTCAGATCAAGATCCCCGATAACGTAAGCTTCGAGGAGGCTGCGACATTAGGAGTTGGTATCACTACTGTTGGTCAAGGGCTATATCAAAGCCTTCAACTCCCACTACCTTCTGAGCCATCGAGCGAGAAAATCCCACTTCTCATCTATGGCGGAAGCACCGCGTAAGTCTCAAATTCTTAGAGTGTTTTTGCCTCTTCCAGATTAAATTTACTCATTATTCCTCAATCATGTCTGGGTTACTCCCGATATATCTAGAACAAGTAAACTAACCCCGAGTTTTCGACAATAGGACAGGTGCTCTCGCTATTCAGTATGCTAAACTTTCAGGCTGTGAAGTCTACACAACATGTTCACCTCGCAACTTCGATTACGTCAAGAGCTTAGGAGCTTCTCACGTCTTCGACTACTCCTCACCCACCTGTGCCCAAGACATAAAAGAAGCAAGCAAGAACGTCATTACTCACGTATTCGACTGTATCTCCGAAGGAGAAAGTCCCAAAATCAGCGTGGCAGCCATATCCGACGCCGGAGGTGTATACTCAACCTTACTTCCCGTCCCAGAAACCCAAGTCAAAGAAATCAACCCCAACGTACAATTGAAAATGACACTAGGATACACCGTCATAGGAGAGCTCTTCAAGTTCGGAGCCGTAGATTGGCCAGCTAAGCCCGAAGACTTCTCATTTGGTAAGGATTTCTGGGAGTTGTCGAGAGGGTTATTGGAGAAGGGGGCTATTAAAGTTCATAAGCCTTCGGTCAATAAGTATGGTGAGGGATTTGAGGGGATTCTTAATGGTATGGATGCTATGAAACAGGGTAAGGTCTCTGGTGAGAAACTTGTTTATACTCTCTAGGTAGATTGTGTGAATTATGCTATGGTAGGAAGAATCTAAACCAAAAGTTACTTGCTCTAAACTGAGTTATGTTAGTGTGACATTGATTCAAACCCCTTTCATACAGTTAGTCAGTTGGATTTCAGATTTAGCAAAAGAGTCCATCGTTGAATCCAAGAAATTTCTACTTCAGTGAGTGGTCGGGATAGAAGTATATCTAGAGGTAGATAACTTGTAGAAACTAAGAAATGTTCCGTAGAACGCAGTCACTGCCACGTAACTATATCTAAGAGGACAATACTCACACAAGGGCATAATGACTGACTTGTTTGAGTAACTCACTTGTTCAAGTATTTAAATATTTACATGACATAGAAAAGGGATAGCGAGAACAGAAGCGATCCACCCATCCATCCATTGTTAAGTTTTATTCCCGCCACATTATAACCGATATTTTTAACATGAAGCTCAACATGAAGCAAAGCATCATTCAATACAAGCCGGTCAATTTTAGTATGTTATGCCTGTGAAAGAAACTCCTATTCCGTTTTCCGAAAATATCTAGGTTGGCTATTAGTATGCCCCCCTCGGAATAGTCGTTTTAAGAACACTTACACATAGGGATAGAGAGAAGACAGATCGCAACTTGCAGACTTGATATAGCCATAAAAGCCTTATAGGTTCCACTCTTGACTAGCCATCCATAGGCACTCCAAGTTAGGCCAAAGCTAAAAAAGTTCTTGAAGATAATCATGCACGTAAATGCTTCAATTGCAATGTCTCGATGTGCGTCCACAATATAGAGAGAACTCGCCACTGCTCCTATAACCATTCCCATGACTTCTAGACCGAAGAAGAAGATGGGCCAGAACTACAAGGGGTTAATGGCATTCCCTTATTTCTAGAAAGCGAACTCACCCAGCCAAAATCAATAACTCGTGCTGCTGTGATCCCAAATCCATAAAGTCCAGTACACCCGAATACGAGTTGAGGTATCACAAGAAGGATGCGAAACTCAGGCTCGTAAACGCCATTGTTCTTTCTAGTCATGAATTTTGCGCTCCAATCTGCAAGGCCACCGGCAAGTAAGAACCCTAAGATTGCGCCAAGGAAAGCACCTGTATAAGCATAGCCAGTCTTGACCTCATTCCAGAATAGCGGAGGGCCCAAGAAAATAGCTCCGAGAATTATACCAATAAATACCGTCCATCCTATGAGAGTTCCTTGGATCAAACAGCCCCATAGGATAGCGGGATGGGCAAAGAGTGGAAATGGACGTAGAAGTAATTTGAGGAAACTCTCATCTGAGTATCTGCCATTGAATGGCATAAGAGTACCTGTAAAGCCTTTGGGGGGATTTGAGCCTGCAACGCCGTGGTTGAAACGCTGGCTATCTGGCTCCCCAGAGCGTTTCTCAAGAGATGCAGATCCTAGTAACGTTACTAGTTAGTAACTTCGGTTACAGGAATGAAAAACGTCAATACAGAAATGTACGTGAATTGCAACCACTAGGTGAAGCTCGGCGCTTGAGGATTTCAATCCACTCAGCATGTCGCAAGCTAGAGATTCCGGAGAAAGATCCAGCACCAGTCACAGAGTCGACCTGAATGACTTTGTGCTCGGATGCCAATAGTTAAAAGATGCTAGCGAGACTTCCCAATCGCCAAAAGTACCGGAAACCCTCCAAGTTCAAAGGATCTACTAGATCAGTTGCCTTAACGACCATCTACTCTCACCAAAAAAAAGACAAATGATCAAGAATTGGGTGCTCCCGTATGATATTCTGCAGGTACTCCTTGGCGCGACATGAATAACCTCATGGTTAATGAGAGAGAAAAATAGCAGATAAAAAGGAAGAGACCGTGCACTAACCTGGATTTCCTAATTTAGAGTGTTCACCAGACACATTCCTGGTGTGGGCTGCCTCTTCGTGCTTATCTTGCAATCTAATATCATCAGAAGAGGCCATGTCCGTATTGAGATAAGCAGAGCGCCGAAACGAGGTTTCCGGAACAAAGAAGAAAATAAATGGCAAGCAGACACCGCAGAAAATGGCCACAAAGTAGAAGGACCAAGGCCAATGGATGGTATGGGTGATTTTTCCAACGAGAATAGGTGTGAAGAATGCACCGCCGAATACCGCAAGATTTGTCAAAGCCATCCGCTTTCCACGCTCATGGACAAAGTACAGATCACCAACAGTAACATTGACCAATGTTTCGAATGGGACGGTACCAACTCCTTGAAAAATCCGGGCCCATAAGAGACTTGCGTAACTTGTGGATGCGCCGCCCCAGGCACTGGAACCTATCAACAAAACAGTTCCCAAGAGAAACTGATGTCTCTTTCCCCATATTCGAGCCGACGGAACAAAAAATACGGCAGCAACTCCTACGCCCATCAAATAGTAACCTGTGAGAATGGCAATCTTTGTGAAGGTGAGTCCGAAGTCAAAGGATAAGGTTAATGTGTTCGCGGCGAGAATAGGACCAAGGGCAGTTGCAAACACGCTTATGATAGAAAGGATGAGGAGGATGAGATCGCGCTTCCACAAGGGCCAATTCTATCGCTGAGCGTCAGTATTGCGTATTTCCAATGGTAAGATGGACGGTGGTATACAAGAGGATCATTAGGGTCGTCACTTGGCTGTGGCACAAGTATAATGGGGACTGGCCCTGAAGTGTCGCATTTCAAGCCAACAGCATTAGAGGATGTCGCAGCTTGTGGGCGCTCCGGATCATCGAAGTATTGTGTTGTTCCCGGGACATGAAGCATAACACGATCTTCTAGGACTCCTAGACCCATGATGAAAACGCGGGGTAGCCCGTGAGGTGATATACAGATATACAGAGAAGAAGGGAGGGACCACGACGAGAAGACGGGAATAAAAAGGTTGGCAGCAGACGGTCTCAGAGAGACGTCTGGGTAGCCATCTCAGGACTGGAGATGATTCAAGTACTGCGCAATGATGAAGGTGACCAGTCAACTCAGTACGGACTGCACCGCAGAGCCTGATAGGCTGGTAGTGCGTGAACCTAACCTGGGAGCTATCCCCCATACGGATCCACTCTCAATCACTGCACTAGGGCACTAGGGTCCTGCCCCCAGGAGATTGAGGAGAAAGTCCACCAACAAGTACCGACTATACCGAAACACGGCGGAGAAAGGCCGATGATTCATCTTGATATATATCTATATACACTTTTACATATATCTTTGTGTGAAATGCCGCTGCTGTTCCCAGCCTGGGCAGCACGAAGGGTGTTACAGTCCTGATAGAACCATTACAGTAGATGCCGCCGACGGGCCAATAGTACAGTGGAAAGCAAGGATCCTGGCTTGTGGCGGTAATGGTATACGAAGGTTGTAATTCTAATAAGCTCGGAGTGGTGAAAACCTTTCAGACTTGAGTTTCCTGAGCCAAGCGCCAAGGCAGAGAAAGACTAAAGTGCCATTTGATGTGACTTATGATGATACGGCTGAGAAGTCGTCCGAGGTCATCCCCCGCAAGAGGATTAGACTGGGACGACATATACTGATCTCTGTCGGTGAAGGGCCGATTTATTTTTATTCAGAGTATCATGGCTCACAAGAATTCTCAAATTTCGTGGAATGATGCACGAAAGATAGTGCTTTTGTTTTGTGCTTTTTTTGCACTTAAGCTCAACGACGATGTTGACTGAACTACTGCAAGTTGAAGTTTGTTTACCATCCCCCAGGAGTCAGAGTTCACGCCTAGGCACGAAAGGTCCGTAGTGGAGCAGACCTTCGAAAGGGGGGGGAGCGTGCTGTGATTCGCTACCTCCTACCTTATTTAACATTTAACCTCTCTCTAGCCGAGTCGGGACTTCCCAGCTCTGGAATCGTTTAATCAATCCTAATCTAATCTCCTCATTTGTTCTGTCTCCTCATTTCCTCCTCCTCCTCTCCTACTTACTTAACTTGCCCTAATTATTCCTTTCTCTCCCTTCCTTCTTTCTCGTCTGAACCGCCATACACTGTTGTAACTGCTGCATCAACAGTTTCCAAAGAACCTTTCAATTGCTCGCTTGTCATTCGTGAGCTGATCCATCGCACCCTGGAATACCCCGCCATGAAGACCACTTTCTATTTTACCGTCGCCGCAATACTAGCAGGTATTGCCACTGCCCAAGATACCCTCCCGTCCTGTGCTGTGGGTACTCGAAAATATTACTTGCTCTTTGGAGTACTAACAGAGGCGTAGCAAAGTTGTGTGACACAATACACCTCAGGAAGTAATATTGGGGGCTGCGCATCACTCGATATTCAGTGTATCTGCTCGAGCTCGACCTTTATAAGTGGCATAGCATGCTGTCTCGCGGGCTCCTGTGATGCTGCGGATCAAGCGAGCGCCGTTGCCTACGCGCAAAACATCTGCAAGACGGCTGGTGTCACTGTCCCCGATGCCGTATCTTGCATATCCAGCGGCACAACAGCAACAGCGACATCCAGTGGTGCCTCCGCAGCATCATCGGTAGCATCGTCTATTTCGTCATCCATTTCCTCGGTAGCTGCAAGCGCGACTAGCAATGCAGGATCGAGCACATCATCCGCATCAGCCTCAGCAACCGCAACGTCGAACGCAGGAAACATGGTCGGTGTTGGTTCAGGAATGTTTGGTTTGGCGGCCGCAGTTGTTTTATTGTAAGGATACGCAAACATGGGTGTTCCGAGGACAACAGGTTGTGACGCTTGGCACTGATTCCATCTGGGACCGTCAAGAAGTTGCTAGGTATCTGTGATAGGTTAATGGAACGGAGTATAGGAAACTTGTTCCTTCTTTGCTACTCATCAATGCATGTAATCTTTTAGTCGAATGAGATACTGCAATGGGATACTGGCTCCGCGTTTTGTACAGGCTCTTATGTGAGATGTATCAATCTGACCATCTAGGATTTTCCACAGTCCTCCAAGGCTATAAAGCGGGAACAAAAGATTTAGGTCCATGCGATATATCAAATATGATCATCTGTGATCTTCGTCGTGCTCGGTCCTCTGCTTGGAAAAAGCAAGTGTTATATTTGATGTAACAGACACTCATCTGGATTGCTATGATAGAAATTCATCCCTCGGGGTGGTGACCTGATAGGAAATTTAATGCGAGGAGACTGACAATCCATGATCTTTCAGTGGCTTGTTCACAGAATGCAAGGGTATAAGGAAAAGAACTTTCTTCTACTACACGGGTAGCAAAATGATTCTCCTTTCTTTTTTTCGGCCCCGTTCTCTGTGATAAGACGACGCGGCACAGCCGCACAGCTCGGCGTAGAAAGGTCTTGCAATCTCACCATCTCGGTAAAAGATCTGTACCACCACCTGGACGCCTTTCTGGGCTAAACAGCATCCTTATCTCACCAATCTGACTTCAATTCCAGTATCGTTTTCTCTACTGCTTTGTCCATGTAGGTAGTCGCCACAGGATTAGGATGACGTTAAGAGAAGTTTCAAAATCCAACGGTAAGTCTCTCATCACTTCTTCGTCTGCTCCGTAGGTGCTGTGTGTTGTATCGGTCCAGAGAAAAGAGCACGGAAAATAGACTAGAGCCATCAGCCTTGGCTTTCTTCATTTGGATCACAGGGAGCGTATGATATGGATCCCTTGCGCCTATGTGTTCAATCTTGGTATTCCAAAATCTCAGTTGATCGCCGGCATCAATGCTCGTCGGTGACCAGACAGAAATGGCACCTTTTCTTTCTTTTGATGTCTCATGTTTCTGGCTATCACAAAAGCATACGGTCTCGGGGTTGGTTTATTCGGCTTCAACACTTTGCTTTTTCTCCCGATCGATTCAGGACCACAACGTTCTGCCATCAGTAGTTTGAGGATGCTGTTGTTCGTTCCAGGTTTCTTTGCTTTTGTGTGGTCCAGGGTGGAGTATGCCGGGCCTAGACACTTCGTGACCGAGTCTTCCGTGTGCGTATGGAGCATTTGTGTCTTAGGAAAGGATTTACTAGACCGGAAGAAAGTAGAAAGAAAGGAAAGAAAGGAACAGAAGCAAAAAAAAACTGTTCTTGGGATCAGCTCCCAACCCTCGCATCTGCCGGGCACGCCAACCGGGCTCTCGGCTGAGATTGTGACAAGCCTACAAGCCCAACATGCCCACCGCTGCGCGTCGTTGATCATCTTGTTGTATGAGCTACGAAGGTACAGGACCTAAGTTTTGTCTCACCGCTTTTCAGGGGGGATGCTAGCATACCCTATAACACGCGCTGTAGCCACATTTTGCGTGGCAGAAACCAAAGCGGTGAGACAAAACTTAGGTCTTGTACCTCCGTAGATGGTGACAATGAGTCGGATACCGATCGCATAGTTCCGTGGTTTGGGACGGACTGGGAAGGGCCTGCCATCAACCCCCTTTGTCCTCGTAAGTACTGTACGGTACTCGTTCAAAAAGCTTCTTGCCATTGTGTCGACATTGTGCAAAGTAATGAGATGGAGGAAGTAAGTCTAGACTTGAGGAAAGTCATCAGACTGGAAACACTAAGATACTACTCTGTAGTACAGAGTCTGTACTGATAAGCATGCTGCTAGCGCTGTGGCAAGATACTCTCGAGTGAAGTCCAGAGAAGCCGCCGCAAGGAAAGAAGGCTCCCCAGCTGCCTTGCGAAAGAAATGGCCCGCTGGGCAGCAAGGTACAAGGCTGGCGGAGAAAGAGACAAGATTATCCACCAAACCAATTCGTTTTATCGTTTTATTATTTTCATTATTATTATTGCAAGTAGTACGGAGTATTACTTTTGGGGGTTGCGACAGGTATATCAGACGAATTGCTTTGACCACCAGTCCAACCCGCTTGTTCCCGTCGCAGTTTGAATCTGTACTGTACGGAATATGATGTGAAACCACACTGGCGCTATGACTCTTTGCAACGGTCATGTTGTGTTGTCCCTTCAGGATACTGCTGCTACTGTAGTACCTGGGTCCTTGCGGCCACGGAGCGTTACCCTGAGCTCTTGTGCTCTCCAGGATCGGGCACTGCAGATGTCAAAATTTGGCCGTGACAGAGCTCCAAAGAACTTCAGACTGTCAGAAGCCAGGGACTAGGACTGTAAGAGCAAGTTTTGCCGTGGCATACCACGCTCATCGTTCAGCAGCCTCAGCTTCGCCAACTATTCGGGCTTATCAAATGCATTTTGGGATCGCTCACCACCGGCGAAGTTCATGCTGGGAGGGCCGAAAAGTAGCCTCATATCACGGCGCCAGAAGGCCGATTATTGCTCCATCTACAGTACCGAAGACCCGAAGTCTAAAGAGCAAAGCCTGAAATTCTGAATATGTGAAAGTTCCCTCTCCACTCCGTGTACAACAATAGGGATGTGCATCACCTATTGTGCAACCCAAGTAAACTTTTCTCCTTTTTCTTTTGTAATTAAGGACGCGAAGCGTCGAGTCTGTCCCGCCGTCCTTATTCTCGCTGCGATATGTAGCCGAGGAGATAGAAAGATATTCGTGGCTACATACAGTACAGTACCTACTTACGGGAGATGGGTAACACAAAACTTCAAGCTCTTCCTTGTCTGTAATTCTGAGAATTCCTTTTGGGGAACGGCCAACCCCCGTCGGCGGGAAAACAGGCATCGTCGATCAAGATCCATGATCCATGATCCATGATCATGCTTGCCTGCACGATATCGAGGGCATTATTATTGTGTGCATGTGCATTTGCAGAGTTACAGTTGCAACCCATTGCGTCTGTCTGAGCTGCATGGCAGTAGTCGCCAGACGCGACACGCGCATGTTTCTCTTGGAAGGCGTGTTTCCAATGAAGATCAGGCAATGGGAGCGCTTCGCAAAATCCAGATGCTCTGGCCGGCGGCTGGTGGCCTGTTGTGAGGGGACAGAGCGACAATGTCCATCGTAGTGGGCCACCAGGCGACTTCGTACGGGGTGCGGGCATTCTAACGGCGGCCGTTGAGGAACTCGGACTTCTATGGACAACAAGGTGCCAGATGCAAGGTTCTCACTACTCCGTAAAAGTCTAAGTGCCCACATAATATTGCCGACGGTTTGGTACTGCCCCTGTACCTATCTGGGCCACTGATGTGAAAAGATGGACGTTGCATGAGGTGCTTGTCCTAGTCTCCTATCACCAAGCGCTACGCTACTACTCTCAAGGCTGGAAATAAGAACAAAATTGCTGCACGGACACACCTATGCTTGGAGCGAGGCCCACAGTCTTCTTAATGTGTGCTCTGCTCGCTATGACGATTATTCGCGGGGTACCTCATTGGGAATAGGAAATCTGAAATGCGATTGTGCTACGGGAGTAATGAGTATGGGTATGGATTGAGATTTGGAGTTTGGGAAATTTCCGCACTTGACACGCAAGCTGTGATGAACAGACAGTAGGTAGTATGATCAGGACAACTAAATCCCATCAAGACGAAGGCGTTACAGGTGCGGAAGAAGGAGGATTAAAGTTGCGAGAGTATTACGAGTAAAGCGGGTAGTGGGCTTCCTATCTCACCTTTTTGTGCTGTGCCTTTGTTTTAACTTTATCAATCACGCAACTGAATTATTGTACATTTTTGCACATAGCACATTGTACGTTGCACGCCCGAACCTCCACATCCCGTTGGCTGACTTGATTATTGATTTCAATATTATGTTGTCGTGCTCTTTTTAGATTTTCATACCAAACTACCTATCTCTTAGGTAGGCCGATGATCGCTTATCACTGGACAGTGGATTGAGACTGAGCGGCCGTGGGTTCAGACCTACCACGTTATGGGTCATGCTATGTATGATGGAAGATATTAATACGACTGATGGGAAGAGACAATTCAAAAATGATTCGGTATGATGTGCCCATATGATGTGATGAAGAAACCTTAGTTCTTCGTGTAGGATGTACCTCCGTCTAGTACCACAGGTAAATCAGGGTAATAATAATAATAATAATAATAGCAATAGCACAGGCCCGATGTCGTCGCTGATAATAGACAGCTCAGCCCAGCCCAGCACTCTAGTTGGCTATCATTGGCTGAGGCACCATTATGTACAAGCCTGTCAGTTGTTGAATCTGCTCGTCATTACTTCGTAGTTAATAACAATGATAATAATCATAAAAGTATCGTCTATATTTCCACTATCGTACGCTCATTAATAATTCCTCCCTATCATTAACAACTAGTACTACTGTACAGTACATTACTGTACAAGTAGGTACCTCTTATTCAACTCGCCACTACCGTAGCGACCTTGCCGTAGCCGCAGCTAAACCACAACCGCTTTCGTTACACGGCTCTTCTGCTTGGACCTCACACTATTGACCACTCGACACAAAATAATTTCGCTGACACAGACACATCATGCCCACAGTCCACGCCTTCGCTCACTTGCCCACGCTCACCTGCCCATACACTGCCCAGTGCCCACACACCCATCCACACGGCCCTGTCGACGCCATGCTTTTCTTATTCACGTCTCCACTCTTTGCGCCGTCCATAGCCTAATCCCCAAGGCTACGACTGTCAGTGCAATTGTCGGGGCTACCAAGCTGGACAGTATGTGCGACTGCTCTTGGGCAAACTCGCTATGCTCATGGGTCAGAAGCTGTTGATATATGAAGCAAGCGCTTCTCACCTTGCTTTCCGAGCTTCCAGATCCTCAGCTTGCTACAATCAGACTTCCCGAGGGATCCCTACTTCTGCTCACAACTGACCTCTGACCGGCCTTGTCACAGCAAAATATACTTCCCGCTCTTCCACTTTCATCATCTCGCCCGCTGCATCGAGCTTGCTATTTTTTTGCCCTTTTCTTTCTTTCTTTGACGCCCAACACAGCGGCCATAGCTTCGTGGTCTTTGCGTGCCTCACATACCTTAAGTAATTACCAACGACCGTTCACGAACTTTCTATGCTCCCATAATTTCTACACCTTCACTTCTCTTTGGAATTTGC
The DNA here is from genome assembly GCA_003008705.1 of Pezicula radicicola. NCBI lineage: Eukaryota > Fungi > Ascomycota > Leotiomycetes > Helotiales > Dermateaceae > Pezicula > Pezicula radicicola. The sequence goes on along the minus strand of PDUO01000001.1, from coordinate 808,831 downwards.
TTTTCTACGCCTGGCAAGGTACCCTGCCCTTTCGAAAAGCTCCTCATATATATGTGCTACATATAAGGAATGCTGCTTGACCTCCCCTCGATCCTACCAAATCAATCCGAAAATATCAAGACGTCCCTCGAACATTGAGCCTTCTCCAGAGCCTAGCACACAACGTCCCACCGTATGTTTCCCTTACTGTAACTACTATCGTCGATCAACATGGCTAATACAAGAGTTGGCAGATCCACATAATCCTCCTACAACATGTGCGAATACACAAAGAACTACTACATATACACATCTTGTGTCGACCCAGGAGCTCACTTCTTCGGCACGTCAGTAGATGGAAAGAAGGATAACCGCTGTCCTAGGGGACCACACGAGCGATATATTGTTGTACCTGGTCACTGCCCATTATGCTAGCCATTATCGAAGTGAGGGCTCACCAAAACCTTGAGAGAATTTACGCTGCCCATGACAACCGCATACGCACACGCACACTTCTCTCTCATCTACAGGATGGCATCAAAAACTTCATTCCTCAGCAGTATGCGAATACATGGGCCACAAAAGTTTATTTCGGCGGGAACGTCACTTGACCTTCCTGGTAGGATTGTTGGGCGCGGCGTCAAAGGCTTTTGTGCAGATATGGCCTGACCAGCTTCGTGGTCGTAGTCTGTATTACATGGCTTCCACCATCGTCCTTAGCGAGGACAGAAACAAAGAGAGCTGGACCTCTGAGTTGGAAGCCAGTCGGCACGCATTCGGGTATGGGATACACGGTAGTTTAGGTGTCAGGTGCCATTATGGGGTCCATTCAGCTACAGGAAAAGTTATAAATTGGAGGGCTCAGGCATATGGGTTAACGGCAGACTTCTCTTTCCTTGGAGGCTTGCGGGCGCTATGCATACCAAGCTGCGCAGGAAACTGTTGAATTGAAATTGTTGATCCTCACCACTCAGCTAGAAATAGCATAATGTTGATTTTTCTCCTCCTGCAGTAGTGGTCTAATGGTAATAGCTGGCTTTGCTATACAGACGGCACGGCCCTTGATTTTCTTGCTTGCTTGCTGCCCCTCTTTCTTAGATGGGTAGAGGTTGCATAAAAAGAGGAATTTATACCCCACCATAAAAGTCCTCAGCCCACATCACTCCCAGGCGGAAGAACGCCGCACAAACCAGATGAGTCCCGACCTGCCAATAACACAGTGAGATGGAGTTCGCGGAAGCTGAAGGAGTGAAGTGAGGCTCCCCGAGTGCGCCGTCATGCATAGGTACCCGTCACACATCCGATTATGGCCATAACATTACTCTTTCCGCTCGACGGCCCCCAAGTCTGCCCTTACTGGAAATAGTAGTGTGACTTGAGGTAAACGCAAGGGTTGATCACACGCTATGTAAAACAAAAACCAAGCAGACACGGCTCACGTTGCGACCCAAAAGTAAGGTAACACAAACGGGCTCACGGGCAAGGCAAAGGCAAGGCAAAGGCAAGAGGAACAAGATGAACAAAGAGGGATCTCGGCAAGGCCGGTCTTTCACGGGCAGGCGGAAAAGGAGCCCGACTGCGGGGCCTTGGGGGTTTGATTGGGCGTGTAGGTCAATTCTTCAGCGCGAAGCTTATGCTCCCCTGTACTGGACTACATCCCCTGGTCTCGCGGTCTTGTTTTATGAGGCAAAGCAACATAAAGCAACAAAGCAAATAATCAAAGCAATCAAATCCTCAGCTCAACCACTAAAAGGCCGGAAAAGTGTCATCTTACCATTTAGTTTTGTGGAGTACTTTCGTCGTAAGGTTGAAAGAAGCAACGGGGCCAGGGCAGCCAAACTGATGAAGGGAATGGGAAGTGAGGTGTGGATATGGCGATATGGCGATATGGCGATCTTCCTCCTTTTGACAGCCTGATCATTGATGGAGCTAACAACCTGACAGGTGCAGGCTAGTTGATCAATCACTAGAAATGGTCCGGATTTAGTTTTGCCCGCAGTACTTGCCCCTGTGGCCCTGTCTGTAAGCCTTGTAAGTGTGCACCTGGAGCGTGGCTCGCTTGTAGGAACGGAGGCAAGTCAGAGTGAATCCCTGGACTGCAGGGAACCTACGAGACCGACAAACCCCACCCTGCCCATCTTTGTTATTATTACGGGAGTACCAAGAACTTGACATGTTCTTCAACAAGATGAGTACGAAGTTCAGCCCCCAGTCTTAGTAGTAGGTAGGGTAGTCTGGACGAGTCCACGGCCTAGACCTCCAATCCTATGTATTTTCGTACGACTTTTACCTCCGTACAAGACACTAAACCTTTCTGTATTCCTGTATTTCTGTATTTCTGTTTCAAAACAAGTCTCTTTGAGCCGGCGGTACCGTGAGTATCTAAGCACTCGTGCTAGAGTACAATACAGCAGTACCATGCTGTAGGAAATGCTGCAGCGTGCGTAGCTCTCAGAAAGTACGGAGGAGTAAGGTTTCGGGGGGCACTGTTCAACGGTACCGGTAGTCGCTTCTGTACGATAGAGGACGGAGGCTGCGGCCGGCAGGAAGTACCGAATTGGACGGACATCGCGGCCATGCAGCAACTATTTTGCACGGCATTTGAACAAGATGCATTTGAGATTCCCGCTTTAGAATCTGGATGGGTAGGGAATACAATTAGCATCTCTCCTTCATTCAAAGCAAGCAGCCTCAGGGCTTAGGGCTGGTCCCCGATTCGTGCCTATGCGAGTGACAAATCTATGGTTAATTTACCAGTATCTCCCTTTTACAATTCTCGGAATCGTTCGGAATTTGTTTTCTCGCTATATGGGCAATGGTATAATATACCTCATGGCTATGGTGGATGCGAAACTATTGCATTTCCACTCAAATGTTTCTGATACCAATGCATCACTGCGTAGAGGCCGTTAAACCAAACCTTTCTCTTGTGTTAACACTCAGTGCGCAAATCCAGCATAGTGCACAGATCAATTAAAAGTCCGAGGTATTTCTGGAGATGGTACGTGCTACTTTACGAGTACCCTCTATTTTATCTCCAGCGGACTGCGGAGAGGTCACCTTACTGGGGAAATCATGACCGTTGTGAGGTCCGTGTGAGTGTTTTGTATCGGAGGCCCAGAACAAGGCCATGTCTCTGAGGCAGATGCAATAATGCTCAACCTTGGCACGTGCCTAGTTAACCAGATGGATCTTTGGTCGTAGAACGACGTAGTACAGTACCGTTCGTAAGGTACCTTTTTGTGGCAAGGACACTTTTTGCTTGTCTTGGAACGATTCGAGCTAGGTCTCTCAGGCCGCTCGTGCTGAACTCGCGGCGAGTGCCCATTTACATCATTCTAGGAGAATTACCAAAATTAGCTCCATGGCCATAGTTATTAACGCGACTTTTTGCACAGGTCATGGAGGCCGGAACATTAGGAAGCATGGAAAAAGAAGTAGAAGTGTACGACAATTAGATTCCAACTTTGCACTACCAGTCTACCGAGGCTCTCTATCAGCGAGACTATTTAGTTAGCACAGCAGACCAGCATTCGCTCACCAGCTGTATCTATTCAGTTTGCGTGCCTTGAATTTCCAACGCACATCTTCTCATCAGCTTAGAAAGTTGGGGCGGGATGTGGTTAAATTTTTTTCTCATGGGTGTTCCTAGTGACACTGCTTTCCTGTGAGTAGTTCCAAGCTTCTGGTCAAGCCGGGGATTTCGGGCTGTGGCGAATGGCAGATACTACCTCTACTATCCCACCCCACCCCACGCCCGCCAAAAAAAAATAACCTCAATTCAGGGGGGGGACAGTAGTACAGTACCATCGCTTATTTAAACGTTACACCTCAGTGCCAAACATTTAAGTTTTGACTTTGACAATTGGACGACTTTCGCACAATGCGAACACACCCGGCGTTCTAGCCTCACTAGAAGACCTGTGTTTGAAATTTGAACCCATGATCCTATGGCTGGAACGAACCGCTCGACAAAAGAAATTAAGTTTGGAGAAGTTTGTTGCGACGCATTCGTACGAGCAAGATTGTCTTAGGTGCTCTAAGCCACGTTCTTTGCAAAGCAAATATCCAAAAGTACGGCAACGCTCTGTGGCTCGCAAGCTTTAGCGGCTAGCAAGGACGAGTATTCAGGACGTAAACAAGGATCCATATTCAAATGAAGTTTGCAAACGTCTGAGTGACAGTTGTTGTTGCGTGAACGAGTACAGAAGTCCTTTTAGAATCGCTCGCCTCCACCGTCGCTTCCACTAAGACTTGAGCATGCAGAAATGATGCCTGGATGGGCTCCAGGATCTTGGATCGCATAGTGCAGTCACTAAAGAAAGAGCAAGAATTCGACATGCCGCGCGAAGAACTTATAGCTAGGAATAGCCTGCCTTTCTGGGAATGCAAACCCAATAGGAAGAACCTCCGTACTGATAACGGTTGAGACGAAATTTGAGGATAAAAGGAGAACACAAGTGTAATAATGAAATGCAAATAATAATAACCCTAGCACTCTACCAAACGTAGGCCAGAAAGCCGCGTCCGCGTCCGCAAGGTAGGATCCTCGAGCAGTATGGCAGTACTTTATATAAAGTAGATTTAACTACCAACTACACCAGCCGCCTACAATTATTCTTGGCGTGCCCATGTTCAAACATACTCTCGACATATCAGTTTCTACTTATTAGCTGCGACGTCAAGGAAATATCCCTACAATGGAATGCCCTATTTCAGTAAGATACCGGTACTAGCTCTGATATGTGAAGTATCTTAGGATCCGGATTGTTCGGTCAGCACAATTATTTCGTGTCCGAAACATACCCTTCACTAAGTTTTGCTGATTCATCCTGAATCCTTTTTATTCTCAACTACACTGGAACGCCGTGAACGCCACCGTGGTCCATGCTATGCAAATTCAATACCTTATGCCGATTATGCTGTTTCGTTGTACTTCCAATTAAGCTCCAGCCATAATATTCGAAGTTCTTAAAGAGAGGTCAAGAATTGTAAGGTGCTCATCAGATCCGTCAACGAGACGCTTATCGGATTCCGAGAAGAGCATTACGATCTTGTTCTTGGCAGAATCGGGAATAGCTTCGTTGTATATAATAGCTTGGTATAGCTGCGCAGAATTAGTCAAGTAAACGATATTTATGGGGCAAATAACACGAAATACCTGTGACACAACTTGAGTAGCACTCCATCCATCAGCAACCATGTCCGTTACAACCTTGGCCACAGCATCGTAGACGACTCCTTTCCCTCGCGGCTGCATAGCACGAACCAACTTGTCTATCGTTGCACCAGGGATCACACCAGCAATGTCTTCAACGCTTTTGATTGTGACAACCTTAGGCTCTGCTTCATCAACATCCATAGCATCCTCATCTTCGGTGTTCTTCAAAGCCACAGCACCCACAAGTCTCGCTGCACTTTGCAAGAAGGTTATGGCTTTCCTTAGATCACCCTCACTACATTTGATCAATGCCTCGGCAGCACCATCCTCCAATTTGACGCCTTCCTTTTCGGCAATCTCTTCCACTCTCTTTTGTGCGTTACCTTGATCCAGACTCTTGAACCGAAATTTCGAGCATCTGGAAGCCAATGGATCAATAATTCTTGTGACATAATTGCAGATGAGACAGAAGCGAGTGATCTTGCTGTATGTCTCCATTGTTCGTCTCAACGCGCTTTGTGCATCCTGTGTCATAGAATCCGCTTCGTCCAGAATGATGATCTTGTATGGCGGGCAAGGGTATTGTGCTCGGTATGCTGCGGAAGGGTTCGAAAGTTGCATTCGAGCAAAATCTTTGACTTTTTCGCGTACGATACTGATACCACGTTCATCGGAAGCGTTCAGTTCCAGCACTCTTGTCTTGATGAGTTCGGGCCCATAAAGCTCCTTTGCGAGCGCGAGAACAGTAGATGTTTTACCGGTTCCTGGAGGACCGTAAAAGAGCATATGGGGAAGCTGGGGAAACAGTGAGTGAGGGGCCCGCTATGGTACGAAGGATGGCAGATCGTACATTTGATGACTGAAGTGTCCGCTGGAGAACTGTGATAGTGTGGTCTTGAGCTGTGACATCATTGAGGTTCTTCGGCCGATACTTCTCGACCCTTGGGGACGTTAGTTGACTTAAAATGAAGACAGTAGCGTATCAAAACGTACCATGGCTGGAGTCTGGTATTCTCTTTTGAAGGAGGAGTTTTTGATGATGACCCCCCATTTGCTGCTGCAGCCTCCTTGCGTGCTTTGAGATCAAAGAAACTTGCCATGATGTGCGATGCCCTCGGATGAGTCGTTCAGAGGCCCAAGACGTAAAAAAGAGGATTAATCCTGGAGGTGGGAGACGCGACTTCACGCGACCTCCATTTACTGTAGCGCGTTTCGCTCTTGCTTAGTAATCAAGAAACAAAACTGACTTCCAGAAATTCCAGATCATTTTATTAAGGCTATTCTAACATATAAGGATGTTCACATAAATCAAGTGAGTTACTCATATCAAGTACCTAAGTTACTAAAATCGAGTTATTGTACTTAAATCAAGTGAGTTATTGCCTAAACTAAGTAACTTGCTCAATTCTATCTCCTTCACCTTAATGCCTAGGTAGCAGAGAATTTTGAGCTGAGAGCCAAATTCCAGCCTCAATGGCGCATCCGCACTCGCTTATTACTGGTATGTTGCTGGCGTCAGCCCAAGCCATGTAAGCAGCTTACCTTCAACCACAAGTATATGGAAAGCCCTCTGTCTTTGACCTTGTTGATTTCATCGTCCCATTCTACTCTGTGCCTTCCATGCTATTCATGAAGAGTGCACGTTAACTTTTCTACAATGACTTCTACTACGAACAGTTTGCATAATGCGAAGCGGGTGATTGTCGTTGGGGCAGGTAGGTCATTAGTCAATAGCTTCGCAAGCCATAACTCTGACTCCAGAACGAATAGGTTGGGCTGGGCTGGTCGCTGCTAAGACGTTATTCCTCCCCCCTGCTTTGCTATGTCCCATTTCTAACACGAGGCAGATATCTCCAAGTCGACCCGTCTATTTATCTTACCATCATAGACGCCGACAGAACTCTCGGCGGCGTTTGGAGCGCTGACAGAGTATATCATGGTCTGGTTGCAGATTCTCCGGTGGGATTATTTGACTATAGTGATTTAGATATGCCAAGCGTAACAGGTTTGAAAGATTGGGCAGATATCCCAGCGCAGAAAGTTTACGAATATCTCTACAAGTACAGTGAGAAATTCTCTTTACTCGAGAAGATGCGTTTAAGCACTACAGTGTCAAAGATTACCAGAAGTCAAGACACGAAAGAGTGGCAGGTGGAGATCCGACCCTCAGGAGAAGTCTTGGTCTGTGACAAGCTCTTGGTCGCCACCGGCCTGGCATCCAAACCGAACTGGCCCAGCATACCAACAGTTGACTTCGGGGGACCAGTGATGCATTCCAAAGACGTAGGAACGCGTCACTCAGAATTTACCTCTGAGAAGATTGCTCGTGTGACAATTTACGGTGGTTGTAAATCGGCAGTTGACGCTGTGCTTCTTTGCAGCAGAGCTGGCAAGAGGGTGGATTGGGTAATTCGTGAGACGGGGAATGGGCCAGGCATGGTACGCACTTTGAGTCCTGCCCTCGCTATCAAACAATGCCACTGACCTAAATCTCTCAGATGGTGCAAGTGAGGAAGAGAGGAAGACATGTAAGTAAAATCACTCAGTTTTTGCTTCATAACAAACGCCGCTCTTGTCACTCCTCGGAATTTTAGCCTGTGTCATTCAAACCAAGTTGATGACGGCGAACTGTGTTGGGCTGAGATACGCGTGGGCTACTCCTGCGAGATACTGACGACGAGTTCATATCACGATCAAGACTACTCAAACCCAAAGATGCGGACCAATAGCTTCAATGTACGGAGCCATTTTCCCAACTAAGGAGCTAGGTCACTCCTATAGAAGATTAGACACTGCAACTATTGAGCATTTACGATTTGAGTTACGTGCGACCTCGCTAACTTGAGAAACTCTAGGCTGGGATATTTATGGGACGTTGGAAGTCTTTTATAACACCATCAATTTTCTCGCCTGCTGGATTCTGGTACAACTTTTTACATAGTGGAAAGAGCAGATTTGGATCGTGGCTTCGAAAACAAATGTGGGATAAAATGGGGACTGCACCCTTCAACATGGAGGTATGTACTCAATTTCTGGGAGCAGAATTGCTCTTTTGGGGTCGAGTACTTATTGTTCCTGAACAAGTTTAAGTTACATCCGAGATTTCTAGAATGAGTGTACTAACTCCGAATTTCTTGGTAGCCATACAAGACGAATTCGGACAACATGAAAAAGCTTGCTCCGGAAATCCACCAGTAAGTAAGAAATATAGTGACTGGCGCCTATGCAATGTAAACTTACATGCGTGAAGTTCCCTCTGGCAGACTGCAGCTGTAAATACACTTCATGGCGACGAGGATTTTTTGAAAAAGCTTCACGAAGGTAAAGATATCCAGGTACATCGAGCGTCTGTCGTTTCTGCTTCGGGCTCAAACCTCACTCTATCTGACGGTTCTACCATACCTTGTGACGCTGTTGTATTTGCAACCGGGTGGGCATACAGCACATCAATCTTCGAACCAAATTTAGCAGCTGCACTAGGGCTCCCAGCTCCCTTAGATCATCAAGAACCATCAGAGGCCATTTACTGGGACGATCTCTCCAAACGAGCTGAAAAGGATCTTATTTCCACATATCCAGTATTAAAAACAGCACCAGACTACCACCTGAAAGAATTGGCGGAGACTCCATTCCGTCTTTACCGGCACATAATCCCACACAATCTCGCAGCTCAACGCGATCGCTCTCTGATCCTCTTGGGTATGCTCAGCAACTTACAGTATGCCATGTACTCCGAAGTTGTCGCATTGTGGGGAGTTAGCTGGATGGAAGGTCTATTGGATGAAAGCAACATGCCCTCTTCAAAGGAAGAGATGGATTATGAGATTGCAAAATTCAACACTTGGAGTGCTCGGAGGTATCTATCCAGAGGAAGGACGAGGATGGTTGCCGGTGGTGAGATCCAAGATATTATAGATCTCTTGATGAGAGATATGAGATTAGAAGTACATAGAGGGAAAGGCTGGTTACGTGACACTTTTCTGCCTTATAGAGCGCAAGATTACAGGGGGATTGTCAAGGATATGTTAGCAAAGTCTAGAGCTAATGTAAGTGGGTGATAAAATTATGTCGCAAAATGGATAGCGATCTTAAGGTTAGCTGCCAATACCGGCTTTGATGCAACGGCCAAGAGAGACGTTAAGGCACGATCATAGAATTTTAGAATGTTGAGGGGTTGAAAATCATGTAGATATAGGTTCTATTAGTCGAGAAAATAGTAAACTCCATAATACTGTTGAAATTGACACATCACCATGTCTACACGGTAGTCTACTTCGACTACCCAGACCAGAACTTGGGCCCCAGAAAAAGTCAATCGATTTGTCAGATTCTACTCAGTGATATGAGAAGTGCAGTTCTGGCTACGGCTTCCGGTACCTATGATTATGCCAATTTAGTAGTTCCTGTAGACAATTTAAATCAAATATCTAAATCGAGCCAGGGACTCAAATTAAGTTAGTGGCCTAAATACATGAATTGTTTAACTAGCTGTAGTTACTCAAATAACTGAGTTACTCACATAACTAAGTTACTTAAAGATTGAATAGTTATAGGGAGAAACATATAGTATAGGAGTAGAGTCGTATTCTATAAGAAAGTAAGTATGCCAAATTAGGCCTATTTGAGGTTAAACTAAGAGAACGATTATATAAATATTCCCATCTTAATTCAATATCAAATAAGTGAATTACTACCACATCTTACTATACTTCCATGTAATTATTAATCTAAACTCCTACATATAGTCACCTAGCAGTGACATTATTTCTAGCTTTCCCGTTCTACAAGATATTTAAAACCCATTAGCGACGGCAAGTGAGAAATCAGCAATACAAACTGTTTAGAACTTCGGTAGTACGAAGGTAGCAGTGATGAAATGATCTAAGGCAAAGTAAGACATGTCTCGGGAATATAGATATCTCAAAGAAATGTTATAACACCTCAGACAATCTGATTTTAACTAATCTCAAGAATGAATCATATCACCAGAAGATACTGCCGCGTGTTTCTTTCGATGGTGGCCTGCAGTAATTCTTAGTCCTTCAAACTAGGCGGCTGATGGTTTACTATAAGTAAACTCGAGCTCTTAGGTTGCCGAGCGCAGAGAAGGTTTTACGGCTCAATATTAAATTTTGCATCCTAGGTTGGACCATATGTTGAACATACTGTTGAAATGGTGCTTCTGACAGTGTCCATTTGTTGGACTGGTCTCAATACTCATTGGATTCTGATTCTGGGGGCGAAGATACTCTTATATCTGCTCAAACTTTCTCCACAATACTTCTTACGGAGTAGCCGCAATATCAATATTCATAGCACTAAACGAACCACAATGAACGTGAAATATGACGAAGATGTATGATAAGCGTGTTGAAAATTGAATTTGAGGATGGTGCCAAGCTATGAACATGGGGTTTACGAAATATTTGCTCAATCGTGCTCCCTTGGCACCGTGGCACTCGGACACAATTGGACAAAACTGGAAAACAACTCCACGAGAAGTGGAAAGAAAGCAGAGAACCTTAGCATGCGCTGATTTTTTTTTTGTAAAAGAGTCTCTGAAATTTGTAGCTATGCTCCTGTAATTAATGGTACTGAGGCAACTCTGCCTAGTGACAACGGGCAGCGGAAAATTAACCTTAGCCCACTTGTCGTGCAGCAAGTGCATAAGTACAAGTACGCAGTATGCTGCTCTTATACCAAATACCAAGTCTCATTTTTGTTGTTGTCGTTCTCATCTAAGAGTCTCGAAGGAAAAGTCTGAATCTACCCCAAGATGGATATGGGATCATCAACCACTATGGCAATGACTGCAACTGTTACATCAGCTGCAGCTGCAACAACATCTGCCGCTATGGATATGGACATGAGTGTGACTTGTAAAGTATCTGTACGTTCACCGATTTGTCAAATACGTTTTCACCATTGATATTTTCTGACCTCCCAACTTAGATGCTTTGGAATTGGTATACTATCGATGCTTGTATGTTTGCGCTTTTTTCTTTCTAAAACTGTTTACGTGAGGTCAATCAATGGGATCTATTGATGTAGGAAAAGACTTATACCCTCCAAGAAGGCAACTTCATAACCAGAGTGGTTGCCGAGGAGAAGATCTTGGGCTGAATACTACCTTCCAACTCAGTCTCTAACAACGAACCCCAGGCTTCATTTCAAAAAGCTGGATCATAACAACAAAGGGAATGTTCGCCGGATCTTGCATCGGAGTCATCCTCCTGGTGATGTCCCTTGAGTTCTTCCGCCGGCTGAGCAAAGAGTACGACCACTACATCCTGCGTCAATACCAACGCACACAATTCTCTTCCAATTCGAATTTCAGTAATTCACAGGTGGAGGGCAAATCGACGGCCTCAACGACGGGAATCACAAATCTCCGGAGCGGTTCAGCAACCTTCCGACCGAATGTTCTCCAGCAAGCAGTTCGTGCTACACTACATATGGTGCAGTTTGCCGTGGCGTACTTTGTCATGTTGTTAGCTATGTATTACAACGGTTATCTAATCATCTGCATTATCATCGGAGCTTGGTTGGGAGCGTTTGTGTTTTCTTGGGAAAGCGTAGCCCTAGGGTGAGTCAGAAAAGATCGATGAATTTTTGGATGGCTCCGCTGACTGTGTGGTAGTGATTTGAAGGAGGAAGCGACAGTTTGTTGCGGATGAGCTAGGATAGAAATGAAAGGTGGTTTGATTTTGTTTAACCCTAGTTGAACTCCATCTCTATCGTCCAAGCCCAATGGATAGGCGCCATGCAATGCAGATGTGTTGACCTCCAAACGCCATGTTCCATCCATTTTCACCAAAATAGATCTCTCAAATTCACTTACACTGTAGTATTTGAGTACAGCTCGGGAAAATACCCTAAGCATTTTGCACAGACTGGATTTGTCATCGTCATATAGCCAACGCTAATTGAGATTTGACTTCAGTCCCCCTTTCAGAAGGTTTCTTCTTTGTCTCTGCATCTAAAGACCGGATCTTGCCTTGGTTGCCACCGGCCGCCAAGGCTGATTTGTTCTTTCTACCTCTTCGGCCTTGATTTTCGTTTTCCAATGAGATATTGAGCTTCTCGTCTGCTACTTTTGCCTTCTCTACTAGATCCTCAAACCCAAGGACTTCACAGGTTTGTTGATAACTCTTACAGCCAGTCATTTGTTTGTAAGCCGCTTGTTTCCCCGGTATCATTTGACCGAGAAGATATTTTGTATTTCCAAAGCGGTTCTCAACTTCCATAGCAGTCTTGACGTATTGTTCGACTACCTCTTTCCATGGTAAAGCACCACCTTCAGCCTTATTTCTGAAGACGCTGGAATTCGCCTCTGCCGCGGTTGCTATCATGGCACCATCAACTCCGTATTCTGCAATCAATTGCTCTGCCTGCTCTCGATTTTCGACATCTCCATTCATGAGACAAGCAACACCACTCTCCCGACACACATCCGCAATCATTCGCAATTGCTCTCGTATGGCTCGTTCTCTCGGCCGCATGGGAGTCGTCCGGCAGTGAATAGTTAAACCAGTGATGCCAGTCGCACAAAGCTTACGTACCAGTGACTCTGTCTTTTCCGGGGTATCTAGTAATCGTATCTTAACACTGATTCCGATCTCAAATTCAGGTGTTATCTCCTTGACTAGTGCCTCCAAAATTGAACAGAGTTTATCGGGAGTCTGCAAAAGGGCGGCACCCATCCCACCACTTGTACTGAATGGCTTTGGACAGCCGGCATTCACATCGATACCGGCAACGTCTGCGGCAACAATTCGTGCGGCCTGAACTGCTCTTTCGGGGTCCGATGTACCCATCTGGAATATCAACTGTTTGCCTTCGCGCTCAGGATGAAGTCTGTAAATGAGGCTCTCCCTCTTATCTTTGCTTGGGTCCTTGATGCCATTAGATGGTAGTCGAGTGAAATCGACCGTGGACAGTGACTCGTTGACTCGACGAGTGGTACCAATCATGGACCTATCCACAGTTTCTGGGCCTGCGCAATGTCAATAAATGAGTGTCTTTTGCGCTGCTGCTAACGAAAACGTACCCCACACAAGATCGGCACCATATCGCAGCGCAAGAAGACGAGAAGGGAGTTCTCCAGAGCGTACCATGGGTGCAAGCACAACCTTGCCTCTGTAGTCGACTCCATTCCGTGGAATAGGAACCTTCTTTGGTACCGATGTCATGATGGCAGATGCGATTCGCTGCATAACATTGCACAGAGGGTAGAGGAGGTCAAGTTTGAGGATGAGGGGACGAAGAGTGAGTGTAGATGCGGCGGTAGGTACCTACGAACAGATTATGGTAATAATAAATTCGCAAGGCTCTCAAAAGTATTTAATCACGTGGTATCTGATTATCTCATCTCTCCTTCCGGTGTTCGAAGTACGGGCGAACGGTGTCGACCAGTGTGAGCTTTCCTTCGGGTTTTCAGGAGACATCCGCGGCAATTGTCTACTATTATTATTAGATACGGTACTTTCGTGCAGAGGGCAGCTTCACTGGCATCAGGACTTTTTTATTAATGAACTCTCTGCAACTGACGCGCCGCTTGCTTTGTCGTGGCCAGACTTCAAAGTCATACTTGTCCACGTACACTCTCAAACCTATTAATTCATCGTTACCTTTCTTTCCTTCCTTTCTCATTCCCATTCCCCACCGTGGGCTGTCGTCATTCAGTACCTCCCAAGCCTCTCATACGCTGGCTAGACCGAATTTTCCTACAGTGGCTGCCCCTCAGCGAGCCCACCAAATAGCCCGCCACTTAAATTCAAGCTCCTCCTCACACAATTACCCCTCCACCTCCGACCCTCAAGACACAACAACTCACGCAAAAATGGCTTCCCAATACACTGTTCGCAAGATTGCTGCTCCAAATACCTTGGAACATCGCATCTATATTGAAAAAGATGGAATTCCTGTGTCTCCCTTCCACGACATTCCCCTCTACGCCAACGAGCAGCAAACCATCTTGAACATGGTCGTTGAAATTCCCCGCTGGACCAATGGCAAGCTTGAGGTGAGTGCAAAGCATCACAGCTACTCTAGAGCCTGTTGGCCTATTATCAACTTCTTGTTGATGGCTTGTTCTCCTTGCCCATCTTCCTCCTCGCCCCCTCAGACGATTCTTTGTTAACGGGTGTGCCCCGCATACAGATCTCCAAGGAGGAACTTCTCAACCCCATCAAGCAGGACATCAAGAAGGGCAAGCTTCGTTTTGTTCGCAACTGCTTCCCACACAAGGGCTACCTCTGGAACTACGGTGCCTTCCCTCAAGTAAGATCATTTAACTTTAAGAACCCCTTTCTCATGCGGAAACTGATCGCTTGATAGACATGGGAAGACCCCAATGTTATCCACCCAGAGACCAAGGCAAAGGGCGATAATGATCCATTGGATGTTTGCGAGATTGGTGAAGCGGTTGGATACCCTGGCCAAGTGAAGCAGGTCAAAGTTCTTGGAGTTATGGCACTGCTCGATGAGGAGGAGACTGACTGGAAGGTCATTGTCATCGATGTCAACGACCCATTGGCACCTAAGCTTAATGATGTTGAGGATGTTGAGCGCCACCTCCCAGGTCTCTTGAGGGCTACAAATGAGTGGTTCAGAATCTACAAAATCCCAGACGGAAAGCCAGAGAACCAATTCGCTTTCACTGGAGAGTGCAAGAACAAGAAGTGAGTTGGCACCAAAACAGTAATATAGATTTCGTGACTAATAGGGGATAGGTATGCCACCGATGTTGTCCGTGAGTGTGCTGAGGCATGGGAGAAGCTCATCACCGGCAAGACTAGCCCAGGCGATGTTTCGACGTGAGTTTTGGATATGATCGTGGAAAGAAAATGAGCTGATATTCTTCAAGCACCAACCTTACCGTCAAGCACTCGCCCAGCCGTGTTAACCCTGACCAACTTCCTCCGATCCCACCAAATGAGAAGCTTGCTCCAGCTCCAATTGACCCAAGCATCGACAAGTGGTTTTTCATCAGGTCAGAAATAAAATTCACCGAGGATGGAGAAGCAATTATACTTTTCTTTTGGCTCTAAAGACATCGCTCTGCTCATGCAGCATGTCTATAGTTCCGGAATCGTTACTGCTCTTCCCTCTCCCCTCTCCCCCTCCCCTCCTTCCCCCTATTTCCCCCTATTTCCCCTTCCCTACAATATATATACTAACATATTTATTTTAACAGTGGTGCTGCTGCTTAAATTGTTATGGATATGGTTATGGTATAGATTAGACATTACGCCCCTGGCCTGGCTTTCAGTAAAAGTCTGCAATGAATTTACCTCCAGAACTTGTTTCTCCTTTATGCTTACTGTGAATTGTGACCCTATTTAGCTTTGTTGTCTTGACTGAGTAAGCACTACAATGCCTTCGCCCATCAGCCACAAAAGTCTAGAAACTCTCTTCGGTGTGTGCCTTGAGCATGGTTAATTCTTAACCGGTACCCCTCGAACAAAGTAGTACTATGGCAAAAGGAATATACACGTGTCAAATTCCCGTACTAAAAAAGAATCCGAGAAAGGTGTACATTGTCATAACCACGAACGCCCCCAATGCAATAGTATACAGTGTAGTCGGCCAAATGCTTTAATTCCCACTCAACTCATTTATTCTTGCTAGTACTCTCGAGTGTCTATCCACTTCCTCAATGACACCCTTTATACCCAGCTTTTCCGCGTCGAGTTTCATCTCCTTTCCGTCATCTAAAGCGTCCTCACGTTAGTCTTCCGCAATTATCCCACAAGAGTTGAGGCCTCTTACTGAATTTGACTTGAACAAAGCTAGGATCCTTTGATAGCCTCGGTAATATCTTGCTGGTTATCTTTATTCTCTGGCGCGCATCCGCTGGGAAGAAGGAGAGGAAGAGACGTGCGGTCTTTGCTCGTGGTGAGAAGGGGTTGAAAACTGTCTGGACTTCGGTGATGAATCGGGTGATCATTTTGGGGCTTTCGGTAAGACCACCTATGGCAAGCAATTAGCAATAGATCAATTCGGGATACATTGTGCGCCTACTCAAGATCTTAGGTATCCGCAATTCAAGAGGTCGGTGAAAAGAGCTGGTATTGTATTCTGTCCCTCGGGCTGCTATTCATGCGGATTAGAA
Organism: Pezicula radicicola; assembly: GCA_003008705.1. Lineage (NCBI taxonomy): Eukaryota > Fungi > Ascomycota > Leotiomycetes > Helotiales > Dermateaceae > Pezicula > Pezicula radicicola. Next base: position 792,575 of record PDUO01000001.1, on the reverse strand, counting down.
TTCTCGATGTTCGGCAGATCATCGGATAAATTTTGGAGCTCCCGAGCACACCAGCACGACTTGCCAAACATGCCAAATAACCACATCTTCTATCTTCCGCAAAGTTGCCACCAAGCCCAGTAAAAATGTCATTCGAATCACTCTCAGAAAGACTCGCTGCACTTCAGGAGTCAAATGCCCAACTCAGAGAATACATAAACCGTCTCGCGAACCTCAAATTCCAGCCTGGATCCATTCCGCTCGATGATGGAGAGGACAACGTCATGGCCGAGCTCTGCGAGGAGATACGGCAAACATTAGAGGATCAGAATGAGGATTTTGAGCTGCTGCAAGAAGACGTTAAAGCTTTGCCTACTGGGAGCCCCGAGAAGCAAGTTGCGCAGCAAAACGAACTGCAGAAGAAGGGCCTTGACGATTCTGTTAAGAGAGCTATGCAGGAGCTCCTGTCGTACGTATCATACTCCAACCCGTCTTTGCCTTGGAACATTCAAAGGTCGTAAAAGTACTAAATCTCTTCACAGGTGCCGAAAAGCCTACCACAAAGCCTCTCTACAAGCAAAGGCCAACCTCGATGCGGCGCAGGTAGAAGAACGCAAGCTGATCGCAAGATCGCTCACGAATCCGCAGGCTTATGACAAGTCCTCACCAATGCCGATACTGCAGCGTCGCAGAACTCAGAACACTTCGGAAATGACTAAGGATGAGAAAGAGATTAATGCAAGCAGCGACGTAACCTTAGCTCTAAGACGAACGCACGATATGATGGCGGCTGAGCTGAGCCGATCTCAATTCGCCCATGAGGCGCTGAAGGAATCAACTGCTGCACTCGCTCAGCTTGGCGAAACCTATTCTACGCTTGATACGATGTTGTCTGCCTCAAAGAATTTGATTGGGACATTATTAAGGAGCCAGAAGAGTGATACATGGTATCTCGAGACAGCATTCTGGGTATTAGTGACTACCATTTGCTGGCTGATTTTCAGGCGGTGGTTATATGGACCAGCTTGGTGGTTTATTTGGTTTCCTGTGAGATTGTTCTTTAGATCTTTGATAGGCGTGATGACGGGTATTGGGCTTCTTGGGGGTGCGGCTGTGAGCCCTGTTGATAGTTCCATATCGCCTGGAGTAGCAGCATCTTTTGGTAGTGGTACAGGAGAAGTTCCCAGGGCGACTATGTCTGGTGAGGATGCGCCCGTTGTTAATGGTAATAGTGATCCTCCTCAACGCTCAGAAGAAGAGAGCATGATCGATGAGGTTGGAAAGATCATTGACGAAGGCGGGAAACAGGAGGAGGAAGAGCAAACCGATGTACAAAGAAATCCAAAGAAGCGGATGTGGGAAGAAGAGATTCAAGCTGGAAAAGACAGACCAAAACCGAAGGATGAGCTGTAGCATCGAATCCGAAGATTTTATTCGTCTATAGCGCTTCTTCGTGGACAACCATCGAAAGGTTATATTTAACTATTAAAGAAAGTAACTTTCAAGTCGCCCGAAATACGTGTAGGAGCTTCCATTAAAGTGGTTTGTTTCCCTTCATGGGTTCGAGGTGAATAGTTTCTTACAGGTTGAACTACCATACCTCCAAAACTTTTACCTGCGGCCCACCACTCCTTCGGCTGCCAATGATTGAGATACATATTTGAAAGAATAGGTCGCTGATGGCTCATTATTAATCGTCAAGTTAAGGTAGCTTGGGTCACCTAAGCGAGGATTGCCACAGGTGAAGCCAGTAGCTCGTACCAACATAGAATGAAGGGCAACCATAACTCTTCAGTACGCAACAGCAAGCTCGTCCACCACTTCTCTATATTCACTCCCCTTGTGTTCATGGCAATCACAAACAACATACTTTAGCTATATCTCTAGTACGTTAAGTAGAATTTACTAATAGTTCGTCTTCGTAATCTACCTCAGCAGCTTGGTCTTTTCAGTCGTGTGTTGCGTCTCACTTCACTCTTGTTTAGAACGCCTATTCGTATACCTTTTATGCACTTTGCAGAAATTGGGTCAGAGTTCAATTCTGCCCATGATTAGTAAGATGATGTCTTTAGAGTCAGTGTAGTTACTCATTTTTTTTTAGCAACTTCTAGGCTTGATCATCAAGTCGTCCACCATCTGTACTACTAGCACGAGAGAGACCCAAGATATTGGAAAATGCCGGGTTCGTTTCGACTATCAAGTAATGTTTTTATATACAAAATGCCCAAGTGAGTCTCAATTGTTCCTTAGTCTAGTTAGATAGCTAGGCAAGCTATTATCAGCCCCATCTCATGTTCTTATTTTCCCGTTCGGGGAGGGAACGAGCTCTTTAGAAGCTGTCTAGATTTTTATCTAGTTACTATTCTCCTTTTCTCAATACTTGTGGTCAATGCTTTGTTTTCTGTCGTTCATATTTGAGAAATGGGGTTTACTGGTTTGAAGCACAGGTTTTTCCTTTCAACTGGTCAATATACAGTTGGTTATTGTTGTCTCTTAGGCTAAGTCTGGTTTCTAGTTAGCAGCACACAACTTTTCTTCTACAAGTATTGTTGTCTCATGAATGAAGTCGGTAGATATCGTCAGTGATCGCATTATAACGATGCACCATCGAAAAGAATATGTAACCAATCCCGGAGGTAATATAGGTAAGTTCGAGCGATATGGAAATACAAAGACAGGTGTGTCTCTATTTATTTATAATTTCTGGGGTGAGAAAGTGAGAGGATGTGATTATATTCATTTGCAGCATTTCAAAATTCGGTTACAGGCTGAACTCAGTCCTAATTGTCATTGATAGAAGATGAATGTTCAAATACCCTCTTAGCATATGGAAATTATCCTTTTAACGGGCGAGCAAGTCGGCTTTGCTTCATTTAATCCATCATTTTCCTTCCATACGCCATACGCTTTCGTATTGAAATGTGTCTCTCTATGCAGTTTTGGAGTCCCCTTCCTCGTCGATTAATTATCCGTCATTTTCTGTGGCGGAAAATTCCGAGTTCACATTTGTTTCTTTGGCATAGTACAAAATACAGGGCATAAATTGAGAGGAGTTAAATATGGTTTTTGATTAAGTCTATTTCTTCGGGCTCCTGTTTAAAGATGTATTCGCAGCTGAGCAAACTAGCTTACCTGCAGCCAATATTGTGCTTTAGTACTGCCACAACCTGAATCAGATAGCGTCTACACGCATAATAGATCCAAAATTACTTACGTGGGCATAATTATTAGAGCATCTTCCATTGTAATAGCCATCTTGATAAGTACTAGCGTCAATCCTAGAAATCTCCTCTGCTGTGAACGTGCATGGGTTGGCTTTTAACGAAGTAGTTGTGGTTTTAGATCCGCATACGACTTCTATCTTTCAACAGGCACTATTATTATACATGAAATGTCTTTGGAAGACTTGGGATTTAAGGGCCTAATAAATAACTTCAAGTCCTTGGAATACCCTGCAATTTCTCTTGCAGATATGACAGAAGTATGTCCTCTTAGATAAGTCTCTTACACGTCAACCTCACTTGAAAGGCCTTATTTGAGAATTATTATTTTTCTCTCGTTTCATGTTGCATGTACACATCGTTCATCTATCTATCTATGAAAATCTAGGCATGTTCCGTAAAATGCAGTCCCTTCTACGTGACTACAATTAAGAGGCAATAGCTGGACATGGTAGTAGCTCGCTTAATTTGAGTAACTCACTGGCGTACTTAGACTTGAATTTTAGTAACTTGAATTGAGTTACCTTCTTAAACTTGAAATAGGGTAATTGACCTTACTCTTACATGACTGGATATTTGGGTCAGACTAAAGCTTCTTGCAGCTAAGCATTAGAGACGTATCAATCTAAACCATCTGATGCAAGAGGTAATATAGTCAAGAAATTAAAAACAATCGCTTGCGTTAAAACCGCGAGTCGAAAATTGTTATTGCTGAAAGTAAGATTTGTTTTGGGCTTCGCGCAAGTCAGTGTGGTGTGTCGACATGGATATCAGTTTTGGTGTCGCTAAAATTGTGACTTGCGAAGTTGGAGGTGTCGTCAAGTCGGATGAAAATGGAGGCGACTGCTCAGACAAGCATCGAGCGAAGTAGGACAAGTTGTGGCGGCAATTTCGTGGCTGCCTTGACAGCGTTTGTTTCCCAGGACTGTGGCACCTTCCTCGCAATTTATGAGTATCAGGAAGTAGCGAGACAAAGCTTGAGAAATAAACAGGGGGGGACTAGCGCGGAACTCCCCCCCTCGGATTGAGGAATTGCGCGGGACTTCCATTTTTCACTTTTGGACAACTTAATTGGCGCATACTATTTTATATACGCATTTCATTTCTGAGCAGCAATGAATGTTGATGTTACAGCCCACCGTTTTTGCAAATTGGAATATGCATGGTATTTTTCAGGTTTGGCTCACACTGGGATGAAAATTCGCCCGTTCCACCCACTTGCAATCGACCCTTACCACCGTAGGGATGCCCTTCTCTTCCACATCATGCAGTTCCTGACGACTCATGTGGTGGATACGCCGCATATGCCTCCGCCAATTATCCTTCCTCATAAAGCCCGTTTGCACTCTGGCTCTGACAGCCATCCTCGATATCGACTCCTCACAGTTGACTATAGGGCAGTGATACTTCGTGTCTCGATCATGAAGGCTACTATTGTGTCGACTAAGATCTTTGGAGGACGGGAACTTAGAGTCACATTTCGAGCATTCGAATTTGCGGATATGATTCTTTGTATGTCGACTGTGTTGGATCTCAGCGGGTGTTAAGGTTGTAGGGTTTAAGGAAACGTACTTCAAGTCTCGATTTCTAGGAAAGGTCTTTTTGCATGGCTCGTAAGTACATGCATACACAGCAACCCGCTGGCATTGAACTGCTTGGTTTCTAGCTGGTGCGTTCCACAAGTAGACTGTGCTTCCATATCGAGCTTTTCAATATTGTTTTAACTGAGGAGATACCCAGAATTTTGGGGTACAGTCATTCATAAAGCTGACGGAAAGGATGGTTGCACCATTGAGAATATTCGAGACCAAACCCAAAAGCTGACTGTGGTTGACGCTATCAGATCAGGCACCACGAGCTCAAGCCCAACAGGATTCGCGCGCCCCAGATCTCCAGCATATCCTCAGATCTGAGAGAATTTCGTATTGGGTCTGAAATGAGGCTCGTGGAACGTCTTCTGACAGCAATTCGCTATCTTGTGTAATGATGGAGATGGATGTATATATAAGTAGGGGAGTGTCCCATCCAACTGACCCTCTTGACCATCGACGCGACGACTTCTGATTTGCAAGCAGCGCACAGGAAAAGGTGTTACCACACCCATAAAACGTCAGCAACGCTTCACTGTGAGCCACATGGCCTCATTCATGCCCTTGGCTACGCCCCCAGAATGCTATTCGACTGAAGAACTGTTGGAGGCTCCGCCCCTTCCCACGCCCTTGACAACGCAGCTGACCAATACCACCCACATTCACTGGACTGGAACTTGGTGAGTGGGATCTTTATTTTTTTTCTACTGACGCTGGCAGGCCTCTTGTTGGTGCTCTTTCATCTACTGGCACCGTTAACTTCCCTCGTCTTTGCCTCGCTTATGAGCCACTTGAACCATCTTATGCAGATTTCCAACAGTTTGGCGGCGATCCAAGCCAATCAACTTCACTACCTGCATGTCAGAATCATACAAATGCATTTCAGCCTCGTCCAGCCATCGAAGATTTAGAGGCAGCTTTTCCACAGCCACTTTCTCCGCTTCCTTATAGCAGCCCCGACAACAATTTCTATTTCGAGTCCATTCCACGGGAAACACAATTGGAACTAACAGATTACACGGACATACAGCATTTAGCAGATGAGAGGCTTTCAGCAAAGGGAACTCGTAATCTGCCAGGCAGCGAGGCTGTCAACCTTTACCAAGAGACACCTTCGCCTTGCAACTTCTTGGTTGATGATAAAAATTGGTTCCAGATCAATCATGGTGGAAACTTCGAGTTCGGTTACACCAGAAACTACTACGAGGCAACCGGTCCTCTCCAGAATAGCGGAAGTGGAGGTGAAGAACTTCAGAGCTCTGCGTCAAGCGTTAACCCAGCAGGACCTGGAACCATGTACCAGTCCACAAGGCTAGGAAGCATCGGGATGCTGTCCACTCAAATTGTTCAAGTAATAGGACAATCACAGCCGCGGTCGATGTGTATGCACTCTGGCTGTAATATGACGTTCGGTCGCGCTAGTGACCTCGAGCGTCATGTGCAGGCTGTTCACATTGGGAGACGATACCATTGCGAAGTTCAAGGCTGCTCTAACAACCATGGCAAAGGGTATTCGCGCGCAGACAAGCTGAAATGCCACATGGTGGCCAAGCATGCTCGTCCCGCGTAGAGCATTCACTATGATCGCTGAGTCTGGGTGTGGAGATGGTAGTAGGAGAGGTTGAAAGTTTTTCGGGGGAAGTTTTGGTTGGGTTCTCTGGGGGGAAAGCTGCTTGGACTAACCTGATACCTGTCTAGAAGTTTCAAAGTTCTAGGTAGAAGTCAGTGTTTCTTTGGTTGAAGAATAGTCGCTAAATGAATTATCTCCCTGCTTGTTTGAACTTGAAGTTTCTATAGCACCATGTTATTTAGTGGTTACTACGGTTCTAGTGTTCTGTTATAAGTTGTGTTTGGCTTTAACTCTGCTTGCACTTGTCTAATAAATTGTACGTGAAAGCGGCTCAAAGACTTCTACTATGTTTATATTGACCGAAAAGTAACTACAGAATACCGGTAGACCATTAGATCTCTATGACCTGATAGATCCGAAGTGATATTTATTGAGGCTCTTGCTATGCTTGTAGAAGAAAAAATATGTGCGAATGCATTAGTGTACCTCATATATATTGGGGTTATGATGTACGCACGGTAACTGTTGTGTCACGTATGACTGAATTAAACTTTAGCAAGGCACACTATCCGAAACCGAAAACCGTTCTTCAACATGGCCGGGCGTGAAAAAGAAAATATTTTCAGACTGTTGTGCCGTACTTACTAAGTACTGGTTGTCCTTGATTCCGCAAGACCATAATCATATGCAACTACATACGTACTTATTACCACAGCTACTCGGGACTGAGAAAGGGGGTTTACGTGGTGCTTATTCTGTATGCGTTATGTGACAAAGATGATGCAAACATAGCTGAATACCGAGTTCAAACTTCTAGACCGCAGCTGTAGTATGCATAGAAGCCAAGTAGAGATTCTAGAAAGTAGCACGAAAATTTGTGGGCACTATTACCTGCTTCCGAATTCTAGGGTAATAATATATTAAGCTGTTAAGCTACGTTACACCAGGTGTCCTAAATCGTTGGAATTTAGTTATATGATGAAGATATATCATAGCACGTACGTATGGTCATCAATAACGATTATCGTTAGCAAATGTGTTATCCGCACACGAGTCATCAGCATCCGATAACGTGCAGGATTTTAAATTGTGATATGACATTTTGCTGCAGATAAAAAAACAAAACAAAAAACAAAAACAAAAACAGCAACAGCGAGCTTGTAGCAAAAGAACGCACTAACTAACCCTGCTTAAAATTAAGTGAACTACCGCTCACTGGTGACTCGTCTTGCCAATCTTGCCAATACCTCACAGGAATACTTGGCTTATTTGCTTGTGCTTCGCCTCCGGTTTGCACTAGTTAAATTTCAGGGGCTTAATGATACTTCGCTGTTCCGAAACCAAAATGAATTCTTTGCCATGATTTTTCTAAGTGCCGGGTAGTCACAGACTCGCCCTACTCTGAAGGACCAACAAGGGCCAAGGGATGCTCTATTTCAACTTCTCTATCCCTTGGCACTAAAACAAGAGTGACTGGGTGCATGTAGAACGTTGGTTCTAGAGCAAGAAGGATCTGCAAGAAATTAGAGGTATAAGAACGTTTGAACACACCTCTTCCAATTCCTTCTTTACTCAAACTCTTCTCGAGATAATTGAACACTTCAACTCATCTCTTCTGATTCATTATTCATTCAAATCCTTCACTGGGTATAAGAGCAACTCAATACAATTCCACACTTTGCATCATAAAGGTTCAACAACGTTGTGATAACTTCCTCCAAGCTCTTAGCGAGATATTTCCCCCCAAAATGGATAACAATAGGCCTCTGTAAGCTCGTTCTTTCCGATGTCAAGAACAACAAAGAAACTCCTCTCACGGACGCTTCTAACACTTGTTTCGAAACACAGCTTCCAGTGCTGATTCGAGTTTTGCAACAGAGAGTTTACTCGTTCCTCTACCCTTCAGAGGCACATTAGAGAAAGGCATAGTGGAACAACGATCTGGCATTGTAGTGTTAGGGATTGCCATGACAACCATGGTGAAGGATACTCTCGGGAAGAACATCTGCGTGCCCACACCCTTCGACGCCACCCAGAGGTTGCTGGTGGGAGTTAAGTGGACGTGGCCAACGATATGAACCAAAGGGAATGTGGTAGAGGGTTCGGTTAGAAGGAATCTGAAGGGGAAACGACAACATGGAATTTGTTAAGGCAAAGCAAGAGGCCTTGCATTTCGATTTCTAAAACAGATTGATGAAAGGTATGGTGCAAGTCTTGGGCCAGAATGCGAGTTTATTTCTTTATGCTATTTGTAGGATAGCTACAAGTATTCTACCCTGAAATATAGACGTCAACTCTATCTACCACTACGTGACTGCAAAAGAGGGCAAGCACTTACTTGATTCAGGTAACTTTGCGATACATCTAAATGCATTACCTCAATAGCTGTATAGAACAAAGAACCCATTTAGCTACAACAGTCTATAAAGAAGATTAGCTTTGACTAGAGCTCTCAAAGTTGGCTGACGTTCAACTAGAAGTTAGGGTTTGTGTAGCAATGGATATGAGAACCGATGAATGCCAGCCTTCATGATGCATGCTATTTACTATTTTGAACAGTCATTCGTGTACATTTCGCCGTTAAAATTCCAGAGTATTAACCACTTAACTATGCGTAGGCATAGAAACATCCGCAGCTTTGGAAATGGCATCCTCACTTCTCCACAAGCTCGTCACAGTCTTCAACTGGGTATAGAATTGCAATCCGGGCTTGCCATAAAAGTAGCTTGCTCCACCGCCAGCAATACTCTTCTTGTTTCCAGTGAAGCTAAACATTGGAAGGGGGACTGGGATCGGGACGTTAATCCCGACTTGTCCTGCCTCGATGTTCTTTTGGAAGGCCGTGGCAGTTGCACCTGACTTAGTGAAGATAGCGACTCCGTTGCCGTACTCGTTGGCGTTGATGAGGTTGACAGCATCATCAAGCGAGTCGACGTTCAAGCACACAAGTACTGGACCAAAGATCTCCTCAGTGTAGCACTTCATGTGTGGCTTAACGTTTGTAATGATAGTTGGTCCAACCCAGTTGCCGTTAGGGTACTTCGCAGGCTTGTAGCCACGACCATCGAGAAGGATCGTTGCGCCTTCTTCCTCGGCACTTGCAATGAGTTTCTCGATTCTCTCCTTACTTTGTGGCGAGATGACTGGTCCAAGATCTGCACCTGCCTCAAATCCTCCATTTACCTTGAGTGATTTCGCACTCTCGGCTAATTCTTCGAGCCACTCTTTTGTCTCACCAACCATAACTAATGTGCTAAGAGCCATGCATCTTTGACCAGCAGCTCCAAAGGCAGCACCTACAATCGAGTTGAGCGCATGCTGTTTATTAGCATCAGGGAGAACAGCAGCATGGTTCTTGGCGCCTAAGTTGGCCTGGACACGCTTGCCGTTGGCTGATCCACGGGCGAAGATATACTCTCCGGCACGGTTGCTTCCTACGAAACTGATGGCCTTGATTGCAGGCTCATCAATGATGAAGTCAACAGTCTTGGCGGCACCGTGAACAATGTTCAAAACTCCATCAGGAAGACCAGCCTTCTGGGCTAGTTCTGCCAGGATCATTGCTGCACCAGGATCACGTTCGGATGGTTTGAGGATGAGGCAATTGCCGGTTGCTGTCGCAACTGGAATCGACCAAAGAGGAATCATGGCAGGGAAGTCTACGGGTTGTTAGTATGGCGCTTGTATACTGTTAATAGTATACTTACTGAAGGGGCAGATGGCAGCCACCACACCCAATGGCTCTCTGTAGCTTCTTGTTTCCATATCCTTCGAAACCTCAAGGACTTCTCCAACCATTGATTGAGGAATAGCACAAGCTGCTTCGGCCACTTGTAAACCACGAAGCACGTCGCCCTTTGCATCTGCAACAGTCAGTCAAGGACAAAAAGGCACAGACCCCGTAACCTACCAGCAAAGGTCTTGCCCTGCTCCAAAGTAATACTAGCAGCAAGCCTGTCCCAGTTCTCTCGAATCAATTGTGTAAACTTGAACATGATCTGCTGTCTAGCCATGACACTTGTAGCCCTCCATGCTGGGAATGCCTTCTGCGCACTCTCCACAGCAGCCTTAAGCTCTGCATCTGTGCTTTGGGGTACACGGGTGACGAGGTTGTTGGTTGAGGGGTCGTGTAGGTCGATGAATTGCGTAGCTTCGGACTTCATGAACTTGTTGTCAATGAAGTAAGGTGTATCTTGTGGCGACTCAATCTTTTCATGCGAGGTAGGGTAGTTGTCTGCATTGAAGGCAAGAGCTGCAGCAGGCTTTAGGTGTTGAGCTAAGGCACTGAATTGACGGCTAGTGTTCCTCGAACTTGAGGTGGCGGAAGCTATGTGAAGAGAGGGTGTTGAATGTGGAGCACGCACTGCGGCGGCAGGAATGCCTCTTGTAAGAACTCGACGCATCTTGAAGAATTGGAAGATAAAAGATTGAAGATTCCAAGATCCTAAGATCCCTAGGATTTAAAGGCTTTTAAGGCAAGAGTGGGAGCTGTTCACCGGTGAACAGTGAAGCTTGGATAATCGTGAGCTCGCCGCCGCCGCGACCGCGGTTTGGGTCGGCTGGGTCTCGGCTCTACACCCCAGATGGAGGTGGGGTAGCTTCTTTTCACGACACGGCATTGACGCCAGAACATCACTACGAGGAAGGAGGAAGCGACGCATACATTGAGAACGCCTGCAAGATGCGATGTTTTCAGAATATCGACAAGCCTTTGATTTGGTAAAGCTGTTCTAAGCTTCTTTACACCGTAACCGCCGGAATATGCTGGCTGTATCTTCTTTATCCTAGGCTACCTATTAATTTCTGCGATCGATGAGCAAAACGTTGCGAACTGTCTATGCTGGACCTAGACACAGATCTGATTCAGAACGAGGTAAGTTCTTAATATGCAGCATAAAAGTAGCCCTTCTCAAGCTACTTTACTTGCTTGTATGTGCTATGCTGTAATAGTGATGTTTGGGTGGCTTTCGGGACTTTAAGACTAACGTAGGGAGTAGTTTGTGTGTGTATCGAAGATACCACCGTGAGGGACTGTCAATTTCGCCGATACACGCACCAGACAACATGAGTGTGGCTGACATAAACCGCCGTCTGTACTTCGTACAATGCCAGGAAACGTGGAAACTCTATTATACAGCTCTCCGATGGCTTTCGGCATATCAAGAGAAATTATCAAACCCTTGTTATTGACATGTAAGTTTCAAGTTCTCGGGGCGGATTATCCCTCACGGATTCACACACTCATTGCTCCTAAACCATGTTTGAGATACTCCTGATGAATCTAAAACAAATAAACTGATCCCAACTTTCTGATCATAGTGATGGCGCCTGTCGCAACAATGGCTATCATGGAGCAGAAGCTGCGATCGGCGTCTACTTTGGCAACTATAGCTATTGGAACATCTCCGAGACGTTACCCTACGGGATGAAGCAGACAAACCAAGTGGCTGAACTTTACGCGGCTATTCGGGCTCTGGAAAAGGCAACGGAAATTTTGGAGAATGACTTTTTCTCGAGACTCGTAGTGGTCACAGACTCGGCCTATGTTACGAATGGCATAAGTCGATGGATCTGGAAATGGGTAGGGAATGGATTCAGGAATGCAAGGGGATTACCTGTGGTCAATGGTGATCTCTTCGACAGGCTGGATGATCTTGTAAGGAATTTGCAGGGCAGGGGATGTGAGGTGAACTTTTGGCAGGTCCCGCGAGAAGATAATGAGGACGCTGATGATTTGGCCAATGCGGCCCTTGACTGAAGTTCTTATTGTTGTTAACTAGTTGGTGCGGGTACTTAGGAGTTCTTAGGGAAAACTAAGCTGGTCTTAAAATGTAGAGGCGTTAACACCTGCGAAAGGAATGTTCCATGTGGGTGGCAAGTGGTATTATATCCTGTATGGAACTAGTGCCTATTTATAATAGTTGGACGATCACGTGAATATTCCTGTAGCTCAACAGAGTATAAGGTCTTGTACTTATTCAGTTACCTACTTGATTTGAGTAACTGACCTATTGTAAAGAACCTTTTAGGATTGCTAGGTGTTTTTAATTCGCTAATAGGGAAGCTCGCTTAAATAGGGGCAGTGTAGTGTGATAAGCGAGTCGTAAGTGAGCTCGGTGAGGTGGTTAGGTGGTTAGCTCTCATACAGAAAAAAGGTCAAGCTTTAAATCACAAATCTATATCAAAGTGAGCAATCCAAATAAGCGAGTGACTTAAATCAAACGACTTACTCAAATTAGATAGGGACTAGGTGACTTCAATAAAGTATGCTCCTACCGTATCCAACAGTGATTCTACCTGGACACTTAGATATAATCACGCCAGGGACTGCATTGTACAGAACATCTTTCATTTTCTAAGAAGTGTACAGATAAAAATTTGATGGTTGCTCGTCCAATTTGTGACTTGCCATTGTCCTTGAGAGTAGAGACTAGCCATCTGTGTGTTATACAAATAAACAGAGAATTAAAAAATGGCATTGTAAGTAGACACACACCAATTTTATATTCATATTTCTGATTGATAGTCCTCTTTTTCGTAGTTAACCTATGGCTTGACACTGACAAGACGATTTCCATTTCACTCCACACACACAAAGGTTTCTTACTCACTTCTTTATTCAATGATTGAAGTCAAAGCAAGGCAATGTTCTTTGTCTATGTCAAGAACAACTACAATGTAATTTTACCAAAATAAACACTCGCTGCACTCCAACAACTAACACCCATAAGCAAAGCCATGGATAATTTTCAGCAGGCAGCGAGAAGACGACGAGGTGCCATACAAAAGAAAACGCACTCACGAAGAATCACGCAGCATAACGAAGGTATTGAGAGGGCTAATAATGTTCTTGATAAGGTCTTTGGGAAGAGAGGAAAGAAAGTTTGGATGTTGGATACACGAGTTATAATACAATATAATCATGCTGTTAAGAGGGCCAACGAGGAACTTGATAGGATCTTTGGGAAGATTTGATACTGCGAGGGAAGGTGGGTTGAGTAAAAGATAGAGATAGTGAGTAGGTGAGGCGGCTTATTCTGTATTCTTTGTCGCTTGCTTTTCTTTTGCTAGGTGGAGTTCACATAGCACTATCAATAGAACATTGTACTCCACATCAATGCCTTGAAATATAAACGTGATATGATTCTGAAAGTCCTATATTGTACTTAGATGGATATTTTGTGGCAAAAGCTCAGATAATCGGATTGGGCCTTACAGATTCATTAAAGTAGGAACCTGCAGTGCACGCAGTTCCTACAATGGATAGTGTCAGAGCTACTACTGAGTATAAAGACTTAGTAAAATGATGCTCGAAAGCTTCAAGACTCACTATTCACGATTATGTGATTGAATGTCGGTGCCTCAAGTTAGATCGACAGCACAGCCATCGGCGTTGGGAGGATCCGAGTTGACACAACCACCGTCCGTCCCCTCGCTCGTGCCCTTAGAGAAACGGGCTCACTACTCTAGCCTAAATGGCCTTTCTCCGATTGTATAATAAGAGTCAAGATAATCAAAATAGATGCGACTGAAAGATGAGAAGAATAAAGAAGAAATAGGATAGATGACGTGGACTTGTACTCCACAGGTATTGTACTGCATTTTAACCAGTTTTAATCTCATAATTGCATGAATGAATCTGGTGAAGAATCTTTAGAAGAATGTCAGAGTGCTTGGCAATAATGCCCTCTTGAGAAGTTTTGGCGGCGACGATCGTGGGCCGGTGAGGGATCTGGCAGAAAGCTTGGCACGAGGCTTGGCACAAAGCTTGTCTGAACAAGGAAACAAACCGTTGGTGTTCAGGCTGTCTTTTTCCAGGTTGTTTCGGTCCGCACGGTTTGCTGCATCTTAAGAAGTTGAGTCGTGCACTTGTAACCAGCTCAGGGGCTACATGAAACAAGAGACAGTACGTCTGGAGATAAGGGGAATCGATCAGAAAGATTGGAGCTCACCGATTGGTTGGCGAGGAAAAAGACGGGTCGGTACGATCGGTTGGACAAGCACCCTTCGTAAAACAAAGTTCTTGCCTTTTCTGAGCCCTTTCGATACGAGGTGCAAGGAGGAGGAGGAAGATGGCTGGCCCAAGCACACCCCTGTTTTACAGCACAAGCAGCGTAGGGATTGCCCCAGATTCATTGCATACTTTATTGGGAATAGACGGGGATCAACAAAAGCTTGGTATTTGGAAGGGTCTCGACGGTCCACACCCACCGTGCCGAGTAGTGTCGACACTTTACGGTACTTTACGGTACTATACTGTACTGTACCATGCACCAGTGCAGCGGGTACCGTTGAATGAACGACGTCTTAACTTCTTCCCCTGCATGCTTCTCACAGCGGCTTATATTGCGAGCCATTAAGGATTTAAGCATCACTTCCAGTCGGCGCTTACTGTATGCAATGAATGACCTCATCACCAGGATCGGCCGGGAGATCTCCAGCTCCTCCAGCTCCTCCAGCTTAAACCAACTCCCTCTAGTGCCTCAAAGAAAGTGAATCAACACATAGACATCGTCTTCCAACAGCTAATTTCTTGGGAGCACCAGAGCGCCTCACGAATCCAGCAAGACGCACACAAAGACATCCCGTTGTTTTATCCCTTTTACGAGCTCAACGGAGTCAACACAGTCCTAGAGTCCGTGTTAGTACCTTCTGGCGATACATGAAACGTGCAAACACGATCAGCTTAACCAAGACGACGATAATCAACATGGTAGGTACAGGAGGTACAGTAAGGTAGGAACAGTACAGTGCAGTACTGTAAGTGTACCAACAAGAGGGGGGGGGAGCCGCAGACGCACATCTGCGGCTCCATCTACCGAGACCGTGCAGGCCTAACCTTGCTGCTGGTGTGAAAGGATGTTTGTCTATCCGACGCCTATCATCATCTCTTCCGTGTCTTCGTTCGCTGTTTATCCCGCGTCGCCAACGTTCGAGAAACGACCAGCCAATCCATCCGCAGAAACCGCACAAATCCTAGCATGTCGTGATCTGTAAGGGGACGGTAAGACTTTCTTACTGTCTTTCAGCACGGAAGTTACACGCGCCGTAATGTCGCAGACCTCCTGCATCTCATCTAGTTGGGCTCAGTGCTATCATACAGTGCCTGCAAGTATCGTCAGTCTTTGTCTTTTCTGTTGGTTTTTTTTTATAAGATTGACGTCGCCGCCGCCGCATCTATCACTCAAGCCCTGCCCAGTCCAGCCTTGTGACGTTCGCCTTTGAGAGCAACCTTCACCATATTCTAGCAGTGTTGTGATTCAAAATAACAACAGCAACAACAAGAACTCTCATCCACATTCTCGCTCCTCCCCCTTCAGCTTGTAAGGACAGCCTTTTCGCAACAATAAGACACCCTACTTCCTCCAAAAGCACTAGTTGACCTCTATTTTCAGAATCACCAGACACCAAAGCACACTCTCAGGCAAAACTCATGACATTCAAGATGCGTTCAATCACCACGGCAGCAGTCTTTGTTGCTGCCCTTATCACTTCTGTGACCGCTCAAACCACCAGCGACCCCGTCACTGGCACCCTAGGCAACGCAACTGTCGTAGAGAACAATCCTCCAGGACCAATCTACAGAGCAATACTTCCAGACAAGGAGTTCTTCAATCCAGACGATCCACGTGGAAATGTCAAGGGAAGTGTATCTGCCACAGCAAACCCAAATGGCATCGGTGTTACCTTCCAAGTCAACTTCGAGAACCTGCCCACAAGCGGTGGACCCTTCCGTAAATTGAAAACATAAATGCTATCATCTACAATAGCTAACACATGTAGTCTACCATCTTCATGCCTTCCCAGTCCCAGCAGACGGAAATTGCACCCGCACTCTTGGTCATCTTGATCCGTACGTAATCTCTCATCTCCCAACCAGAAAAACACCCACTAATAAAATACACAGCTTCATCCGCGGTGAAGCCCCTCCCTGCGACAGCGACCTCCCACAGACCTGCCAAGTAGGCGACCTTGCGGGCAAGTACGGCAATATTAGCTCCGATCCTTTCACAGCATCTTACACCGACAGCTTCGCCTCGACTCTCGAGGGACTCGGTTCCTTCTTCGGTAACCGTTCTTTGGCCGTACACTTTGCAAATACTACGCGCATTACTTGTGCGAACTTTACCCTCGTGGGTGGCAACGTGGGTGGGAAGCCGAATGCCACAAGCACTGGATCTCCTTCCGCTACGTCGAGTGGACCAGCGCGGTTCACTGGCGATGCAGCTTCCACCAAGGGAACTGCTGGACTGAGTGCTATCATCCTTGGTGTCGTCGCCACAACATTCACGCTGCTGGGTTAAACACCATGACTGAGAGGTGCTTGGTACGCATAGAAAAAATCGTCTCATGATGAACGGCGGTCACCCAGCCGGCACGGGAGACTGTACGATATAAATTAATGGTTGGGTAATGGATAAAATGATGCGGTTAAGAGGTCCAGAGTCAATGGGACTTGACAGGACTGCAGTATTGTTTTTCATAATTTTTTTTCTAGACGATCGACGGCCTCATGCGGATACCACAATTGCAATTTGAACTTTTAGTTTTCTTTTCAGAACAGCCTCTCATCCATAATGGTGCTTCTTGACGCTCAACTCATTGAACTCAGATGGCAGACATTCCTAATTATAAGCGACAGCCTAAGTTAGTCGTTAGTACTCCATACTTATGGAACTAACATTATCACCGACCATGACCATATGACACCATTGCTTACACTCCCACCCTTCCACCGCCAACCCCTCCTCTGCTTACATCTATCTCGCCCTTCCGTGCCTTCCACACTAAACACCAAAACAAGTCACAAGAAGTCATCATCATAAAAAAAACCCCGTACACAATTAAACCTTGAACGTTTCACCCCGCCAAGACCTGACAGACACGTTCTAGTGCACCAGGGTGCTTGTTTCGAGAAAGATCCGAGGAACTCTAGTCTTGGCTTTTTCTTTCTCGCAAGCATCGCAAGTTGAAACCTCCTTTTCTGGTTTGGGTAAGTTTATATGGTAAGCAGCATTGATGATTTAATTTTTCTATTGGTCTAAGAGCTCCTTGGAAACTCGACCAACGGGTAACAAAACAATTTCATGTTTGTGATATTCCTTCGTAGTGTTGGCGGGCAAGAAACAAATAGCAATGGTGACAAATATTCTAGACTTCAGTATTAATAATACCTTTTACTTCTTTTCTACATGCA
Source organism: Pezicula radicicola (assembly GCA_003008705.1). Classification (NCBI taxonomy): domain Eukaryota; kingdom Fungi; phylum Ascomycota; class Leotiomycetes; order Helotiales; family Dermateaceae; genus Pezicula; species Pezicula radicicola. The sequence goes on along the minus strand of PDUO01000001.1, from coordinate 775,019 downwards.
AACAAACGAAGGCCTAGGATTCCAGAGAGAGAGATAGTATAGATTTTCTTTCTTTTTAAAAAAGGTATTCATTCCATAGTACTAGTAGTATGGAGTTCCATACTCAAAAATAATCCCATACAATAATAGACAAGCCAAATATAAACAAGGTTTCCTGTACAGTACAGCGGTCACACAGGAGAATCACCGAATGTTAGGCGAGCGAGTGAGAGCCAGCTACTATACTCAAACCAAGCGACTTACTCAGCGATGCGACTTGTATTCTAGAACCTTCCATACACTTGATACCATACTTAGCAATAACTCTCTTTCCAGGTAGGTTCCAAGATATGGTATAAATAAGACCCACGGATCAGGAACACCGTTGGATTTTCATACTTGAGTCTATTCTACTATAAACCAGAGCGACCGATACATTCTGTTCAACAAAACTAAAAGAATGGCTTCTTAGAAGAAGAGAAAATACTTATCCCATAAATAGTTACAGCAGTCATACAAGACACAAGTTCTATCTATCCAGCTAGCCCAAACATTAACTAAATAGCTGGTAATATATTAAAATTAAACTAAGAATAGATCTTAACTTAGATATCTGAGTCTAATTCACAACCTTGAAATGTGTGTAGCTAATAGTAGGTAGTTGGTAGATTAACCTTCAAGATGACTTAATTGGTTTCTGAGTGAGGTAAGTAAAGTTGGCAAGTACCTTAAGGATCGATGTAACAAAATCGCTAGAACCTTGGCAGGACAATGCAATTAATAAGCGGGTGAACAAGAAACAGAACCAAGGCAAAACACAAGATCCTTTTCTCCTTGCCTACTCCAAACAATCTAAGCCATTGCTAGCTTCTGTTTCTATTGAAAATTTAAACTGCGAGATGATGTGCAGATCGCATAACCACAAGAATACTTGTTAAGGCACCAACTGCAATTGGCATTAAACAAACGATATAATGAGTGGGAAGAGATACATTCCAATTCTGAATTATTTTACTTTAATTTCTGACTCAGGAAGAACATCACTATAAATATAGTGAAGCACCCATAAATTAAACACCTCTTCGTCATCACCTCAACCGCTTTAAAACCCGCGGTACTATGCACCCCACGGAGTACCCCAGCGCAAAAGACGAAACAATGCATGTGAGTAACCATCGCAGTTGAATATCCAGATCAAACACTGTTGTGTCGTAGTGTGTCGTGTATTCATATGTCATTCCCCATCATGAAATTTCGAGCCCACCTTCCGCCATGAATAGCGCCGAATGATGCCCCTAAGTATTCCAACAGAAAAGACGAAAAAGCAGCAACTATGTGAAGAGGTTGTATTTCCTCCAACCGGCCCTGATAATGTCCTATGCTCCTAATCCCAGTCCCTACTCCTAGTCCTTGCCGTGGTATCATCGAAAAAAAAAGAGAAGAAAAGAAAAGAAAAAGAAGAAAAAGGCCGTCCTGCATTAGTGGCTCGAATAAAAATGTTCAATAATGGCAAACCCGCTCCGGCCTCATTTCCAGCAAGAATCTGAGGCATGATCCTTTCAGCCATGATTATAAGCAAGAGTTGTACTGCGGATGCAGTTTTGTTTAGAAAGCCCTCATAGCAGACAAATTGACCGCTTTCCTCTTCCGATGTGCTGCTGTCCTCTTTGCTTGAGGATGCCACAGTATTTCCTCCTCAGTAGACCTCCAGTCCAGTCCGAAATCCTTCTCGCTTCCTGGCGTCCTACGAGAGCTTCCCGAAAGACCGTAAAGTGCCTCCGCTGCTAAATCACACCTTTCAAACTCCATGATGCCTCCCCTCATGCTGTCACAGTTCGCAACAACCAAATCTTGTCCATTATTCGTGAAATCGACGCCTCCAATCTCGCCAAAAAAGCTCAGTGTCTGCTTAGTGCTGAACGTTTCGGCATCGATGACACTAATGAAATCCGCCGGCTCAGCTGCAACCAGGACTCTCTTACCAGATCCAAGTGGTGAAAACTTGAGCTTCCGCACTCCAGCCATCTCGGCCGCGATGGTAGCAAGAGGCAGTGGCATCCCTCGGTTGGTAGTCCACCTCCGCGCATCCCATATCTTGATCTGCATATCTTGATTACCAGTAGCGACTGTCCATCCATCATCTGCCCAGTCACAAGCAAAACCAAAGTCAAGGTGCCCGTTGGGTTCTTTGAGGTCTTGTAGTATCTCACCTGTTTCGGCATTACAAATTATGACACTCTTAGTGTCGCCCACAAGCACTCGGAGGCGTTGATCTGGCGAGATAGATGAACAATTTATGGCGTATTCAAACTTCTGTTCTTTAATGAGTTTGTTGGTGGTCACATCAAGGACCCGAAGTCCATTGTCGTTGGATGCGAATGCTGCCAGAGGTGAAGACGAACCTCTGGAAAGATGTACTTGAATATGATTGGTGATACTATTGTGGTGATCCGTTATAAGTCCCTCGGTATGTTTCGTGGATTGTTCGGCCCTTAGGTTGGACAGGCCATACTCTCCACAGAAGCCACCTGCAATGAGGACATCATGTGCAGCCGTCAAGGTCGAGATCTGAATACCATTAGAGAATGCATGAAGCGGCTGGACATCTGGATCTGTCAAGTCCATCGCTACTGATTTATCCCCTGCTTGATTGACACGCATAACCTGTGAATGGCCCGCGTAAAACGTATTACCGCGTGAAGGACAGGCCAGCAGGTTTCGTAGCTGGAAATGAGCCAAGTGGACATCATGCTCGAAGTCCATTCGTCGGAACTTGAAGTGGTTATCAATATTATCAGGCCTCGTCCCATAACGCCGAGTCTTCAACTATTAGCTAAGTAGACCAGGTAAATAGTATGCGAAATACTCACATGTCCTTGTTGGGGCATTCTCAAATTCGTGTAATTTCTGTAAGTCTGTCGACGCATCTGCCTTGCTTCGGATCTAGAAACTCCTAGGCTGTCCCAGTTGATACCTTGAATATCACATTGCTCACCATTGAGATTGGAGATGTCTATCGCTTGGACCATTTTCATGCTTTGCTCGCGTACGCTTGCTAGATTGGGGCCTCTGGGTAGCTTTTTGCTGCTGCCATTTGTCGAAACTGTCATGCTCCAACGGTGAAGGAAGTCAGGAAGACTCAGGTTGATTTGCTCATCAACTTCATTTTCGTCAGCTTCAGATGCATCATCTCCGCCAGGAGCTTGTAAGGACGAAAAAGGAAAATGGCCTGCATGGTCATGACCGAGATACATAGTATCCAAAGCTGGAGAAGATGTCCAGTCTTCTGCACCTGACATATGCGGTACGTTTATTGACCCTGCAGCCACGGCAGAGACATCTGCCGTCGAAACGTGGCTGGGAGGCTCTTCAGAGTCTTCCATGCTTACATACGAAAGAGAAGGTAAGGGAAGGGGCGCTGTACTGTTTTCAAGGTGGAGATGTGCTTGTGGCTCTTCAAGCCCATTCAATTCTCCATGTGCTTGTCCATCTTGAATATGTTGCAATTGTTGCGATACCTGCGACATCGCCTCTGGCAAATTGGGAAGGGCTGGAGGTGGCTGCGCAAAGGCACTCGGTAGTTCCACTTCTTCAGGTGCTGCGTATTCCGCATACTCTTCTGGGAAGTATGGTCCAAGGTGTGGTGGATAATGGAGAGGCGTATCGTTCGGGTTGAGGGTGGACTGGAGGAGATTGGCGCTGTGAAGCAGGCCGTGGAGGTTTTGAGTGCCCATCATCTCAGAATCAACCGTATCTAATTCCTCGTCACTACTCTCACTGCCGTTGTCATGTTCGTTATGCGCAGAGGTTGTAGTCAAAGGCACACCGCCGTCCGACATGTCCTGATCTTCGTCGTAAGTCCTATCGCAGTTCCTCATTAGCCACAGTATACAGCAATGACTACAAGTACAAAGATATGCAGTGTCCCCCAAGAAACGAGAGTGATACGAAACCAGTAACTGAAAGGCAATGGGAAACCCGCTTACATTTCATGCGACTCGTTTCTCGCGTCCATGCCAGATTTCCGGCCCTCGTCAAAGTCCAAACTCATATCCATGTGGCTGACCGGCGTGGGTAGAGAGGAGTTCAGTTGTAAAGAAGGTTGATGCCCCTCTGCATTGAAGTCCACCCCATTGTCGAGAATGGGAAAGTCATCGTCTAAGCCGGAGTCGTCTCGGGGAGGCGTTAAAGTGTTGCTCATTGCGCCGCCACGAGTACTCGTGCTCTGCTTCCTGCGAACCTTGAAACCAATGCGAAGTGGGAAAGGATGTCGGAGGCTGGAGGTTGCGAGTTGTTGTTCCCCATGCGACAGCAGCGTGACGTGATGAAGAGAGTCTTGAGAAGGGCCAGGGGAGGGGAAGGGCGGCTATTGGGGAAGACGTGGATGTAGAAGTGGAAGTGAAAGTCGAGGCAACCGCCGGCAGATGCGCTGTGATTAGGCGTGGTAGGGTGCTCTAGGTTGGCCTACTTGTGTGAGGGCCAAAGTGTTTATTTCAATGAGGAAGAGTGGAAGAGTGGAAGATGGGGTGCACACTGGTGGCTGCTGCCCCCACCTTCGCAACGTGTGGGAGCCGATGGTGCTGATAGTGCTGATGGTGCTAATGGCGCAGTACAGAGAGTACAGTAATAGCTCTCTACAGCACAGTAATAATATAGGAATTAAGGGCAGTACGAAGGTACCTTTGTACGGAAATCAGTACAGGCAGTACCTACCTATGTCGCATGCAGCGCAAGAAAACCCATGCCCCAGCGCTACGAAAGGCTGAACGTAGGTTTGCAGGAGGATTGTAAGGTTTGGTCTAATGCAAAGAGTCGGTACATACAGAACTCTTGGATCAACCAGTGCTGACCGTCGAGTTTTGCCAATTTCACACCTTTTTGACATACTGTGACCACTCACGAGCCAGTTCTATGACCTGCAGAATACAGAACGGACGGACCAAAATCACTCACAGGCTGCATCAGTGCATCGAGATGCCAGATTCAACCCGGCCGCCCGAACCTTCGTGTCTTTTCTTGCAGGAAGGGGAACAAGGGAACAAGGGAAGAAAAATCTAAGAAAATCCCTCCTTCGCATCCCCTTCTAGAGTATCACAAACAAAACAATTTATCCAGCTTGGCCGTGGTTGTACAATAATATCCGCCTGCCTCTCGTGTATCGTAATGATCGGGCGGATGGCAATACCCCAATGTCCTACAGTAGAGCCTACTTCCGGCGTTCATGCTGAGTGTTGTGTGGGGGTTTGTGTACGAGTACAATACATGAGAGCGTATGCTCCCTTCGCGTCCTTCTATGGGCACGAGCAGCTAGATCATGTGTTTTGCTACAGTGGGTCGCAACTTATAACCGCGATTTCATAATTTAGCCCACTAGTCAGCCTATTACCAAGGCTATTATAAATCAACCACTAATTATATTGCATTCATTCTTTCAATATATAATAAGAAATAATAGAATTTATCATTCCTAAAAGCACTAGTTTCCTAGTATTTTGTATGCCATCCATCTGCCTCAATACATGCTTTTATCCTCCTTGACATACTCTCTAATAGAGACATAAATAGCTCATCAGGGAGGCTATTCCAAGCATCAATTAAGGCTTGCTCTAATGCTGCGAGTGCTTCTTCAGATTTCCCTATGTTTTGAAGCTCAGGGTGCGCATCCAGAACCTGCTTTTTCATATGCCACCAGATGTGTTCAATAGGGTTTAAATCGGGGGAGACTGCTGGCCATGGAAGTACAGGTATATCCATATCTGCAAACCATTTGCGAACTGCATGAGATGTATGGATAGAGGCACCATCCTGCATAAATACAAGGCCTGGTTGGAAGTATTTCGGCATCTGATCCTCGAGAACTTCGATGTAAGAGCGCGAAGAGTAGCCATGCTTCTTACTCTCAAAATCACGGTCCAAAATGTACAGCTCACTCCGACCAATGCTATCAATGGTTCCCCAAAAACATCCCCAGACCATGACTGATATATCCCTACTTTTAGGATAGGTTGATATCATCTCTTTGTTCCATTTCTGAGCTATTGTTCGAAAGACCCATTGTGTTGATTTACCCGAACCACGCTCTGCCGAACACTCGTCACTCCACATGATGTTCTTCCAGTCTACAAATGTCCATTCCTCTCGAGCTTTGCACCAGTTGTAGCGTTCCTTTGTATGTTCCTTTGTCAACTCTGGCCTCTTCTTTGCGCGCCAATTGACAATGCCATGTTCCTTTAATATCTTCTTAATAGTAGTGGTCGAACATTTGACACCTGTAGCCTCTTTAACCTGCTYATACGTCGACTTTGGCTCGAGGCGYGCATRCCTTAGGATAGCTCGTTCATCTCGATCATCGTATGATTTCTTTCGGGGCTTTCGAGGTAGAGAGGAACCTTCATCGCGCAATGGGTCGAGGCGCACAGTGTCTCGAATGGTCGAATCTGCCACTTGGAAGGCACGGGCAATGTCTGCATTTCTATCGCCTCGAGAAGCTGCCTCAGCAATTCGACCTCTTCTATATTTATTCAATTGCTTCTTCCTTGTAATATTCCCAGATATAGGGCCTAGTGGACGACGTGGTGTTGGCATTTTGTGGTGTTGAAAAGAGAGAGTCAAGAAGACACGTGTTCGAAAATATGTAAATTCGGTAAAATCGCGGTTATAAGTTGCTACCGACTGTACTATACTGGAACTTGTCGTGGTAAGTAAGAATGATCCGCACTATTTGTAGACGCATCGCTACACGTTCGTATACTATCCATTCAACAATAACTGACGTAGAGGGAGTACTCTTGGAACTCTTGGAACCTCGGGCTACTTCGTACGAATTGTAGTCATTCCCAAATGGAAATGAATTCTCGGGGAAAACATCTCCTCACTCGCTGGACCGAGTGCCTTTATGGGAGTAATGCAGAAGCATAATCCCAGATTTTATTAAGTCCCAAGCGTGTGCGATAGAAAGCCCGTCTAGAATATATGGAAGGGCAACACACGGCTCTCTGCAGTACTTTCATCATCTCCGGACTCATCACAATTCGTGCCCGGCGATATACAATCATATCACAGAGTAGTTCTCGGAGTGAGTTCTCAGTGGTTACCAGGTGAATCCGAGAAAAGCAGGAAGCCGAGTCCAAGGAGCGGTGAGGTTCCAAATGATATGACCGCCACAAAAGGTCTTTGAAGCTACTTCTGACAGAAAGTAAATCACGTATCCCATCGATTGAAACCACCTTGATAATTGCTTTGTAAGACACCATTTCATATCGCTATGTGTTGACATGTAAGAGAGATTTGAGCAACTTACTTGTTTTGGATAAGTTACTTGATTTCAGTGATTCACTTGATTTTGCCATGTTACTTAATACACTAGCTGAGTCAAAATGATACTTTACAAGCAGTTTGTATGGTAGTCTCGGTTCCACTGGACTATAAACATTGCAACAATGTACTGGTTTGGTCATTGCAGTTACACAGCTCACATTTGGAGCCAGAATTACGCTACAGACACGCTCCGTGAAAATGCAGCATCATAAGACCGTCCATCATGAGGACGCCTGACTAACTCCTGTAAGCCTCATCAATAAATACATCGTCATCATGCCGGGTATCAATCATCAATTGTGGGATTTCATCCTTCCCCATCTTGTTCTCGACTTGCTGCGGCCCTTCTTTTCTGGCGAACCTACCGCTCTCTTATCTTCTTCTTCGTCATCGTTGTATTTCGCTTTATAGATCCTACTAGCGTTAGAGAGACATGAAAAATAGTAGACGCTCAAGACCTACCAACTGTTTCCAATCATGCTAATACCTTTGGCTTCAGCTTGGCGATAGAATTTCGCACTCTTTTTCAAGTCTTTTTTGCATCCAACGCCTTGTGCATAGCAAAATCCGGCTTCAGCCAGAGCATCCGCATCGCCCCAAGCTATACATTCATTAGCAGATACATCAAACAGTCGACTTGGAATCACATACAGCCAGCTATTTCGAAGCAGCGCAATGCAAGTACTTTGTCTTGCTCAATACCCCAACCATTCATATGACTCACTCCCAGTTCGTATATGCTGAGAGCAAACTGGGCCTTCCTAGTCTTCTTTTCCAGGATATCAACAGTCTTTCCGTCCTTCACAAGATCCTCATCATCCGCAACCTCTAAGCTAGCACAATCTGCTGCCTTCTTAAGCCATGCAACACCCTCCCTCTGATTAGGCCGCATACCCCAGCCATGCCGACATGCAAGAGCATAGAGTAGCATCCCAGTGGGATGGTTCTGTCGTGCAGCTAGTCGCAAGTGGTACGTTGACTCTTTTAATGCACCTGCCTCGTGACATTCAATGGCTTTGGCAACATGCTCTTCTGCTGACTGCTCGGCTGACGGTGCAAGTGAGTGTGTAGACATTGCCCCTTTTATTGTACTATCCGAGTTCGTAGAGGGTGATATTGAGCTACTACTCGATTCAACAAACCGACTCATGGGATGGCTTTGTTCAGTTGACGGGCGACCCCGTCCGTCAGTTGACCGGCCTCGCTCGTAAGATGGCCGGCTAGGGTCAAGGGATGGCCGTGTCTGAGAAGGTACACTTGACGTAGAATCCGCTCGCGACGACGTCGAAGGCCGGGATGGTGGAGAAGGTGGAGCTTGAATTGATCCACCATTGAGGGTTTGGACATTGCTGTAAGGTACAGGTTGTTCCCATTGAAACTGAGCATTTGGTAGTTCCGGTTGGAATATCAATGAGTTTCTTTGCAACATCTTTCCTCTCGGCAAGGAAAATCTTGAGTACACATAGGATGGAGCACCACCATTGTCGCTGGTCGTATCAGGGAAGCCATCACTATGCATGCTTACTGGAGTATGTGCTGTGTCATCAGCAAGCACAAAGGATGGCTGACTATCCTCCGAAGCCTGTCGTGATGGAAGTTCAACCGGCGGCAAGCTTTGGCTACTAAGCGGCCTTGAAAAATTAAAAGCAGGCCGAGGCAAACGTACACCACCACCAACGGAGATTTCAGAACTTATTGAAGGAGATCTCGCTTCAGTGTACATAACTGGAGAGATGGGCGACGTTGTAGAAAACTGGCTGCCAGAAGATAATTTTCGGTTCTGCTGGACACCATTTGAATTATGGAGGCTAGAATGTTCATCGTAGTCACTTGTCATGGATGCTGAGCCGGGACTCGGTGTCCTTTGTGCAAACATAGGGGAACGAGGTGGCGCCAGTGCCCTAGAATCATAACCACCTGTTGCCAACGAACCCTCTTGCGGTCTTCTGGGAGTATGACCACGCCGCCGCAATGAATCTGCACTGGGCGTATGGTGTAGTTGTCTTGGTGAGTTCCCTTGTCTGGGGGATCTGTTCTCTCGCTGCAAAACACCAGGTGATTCCTCCCTCCTCGCTCCAAAATATCCAGGGCCATCTGTAAGAGTGATTGGTTTACGTCCCCGGTATCTCTCTTCATCATCGTGGGCCTCTGATCGAACTTCTGATCGAGCTTCTGATCGAGGCGGTGGTACAGGTGCTTGAAACGGAGGGATTTCCTCAATACCACTCATACGAGGATAATGAGAGACTGGTCGGAACCCGGGAGCTTCTATCTCAGCCAACAATGCCAATGCCTCGCCAGAAATCGGAGATGTCTCTGCGCCAGCAGTTGATTCTACAGTGGAAGCAGAACGAAAATATCCAGGCCTGCTCGTATTTAGTTTGTTCGCAATCGTCAGAGATGGCAAACGGCTCAATCGACTTCCATCTTTGGTGGTCTCCTCCTCGAGCTGCTTCGCCAGCGCCCTGGAGTGTGCTGCGAAAGCATCGAGTGGCGACAAGTCGGGGGGGATCTCTCCGGGGACATGTAATCGAGGTGACAATAACGGCCTTGGTGATGGCAGAGCACCGCTCTGAGGATCTTGCGATTTGGATCGAAGGTCGAGGAAAGCTGGGCGGGTCGCCATCCCTTTTGAGAGTGTAGTTGAAGTCCTCAATTGTAGAATCAATGCGTTGGACCCCTATGTCGCACTATCGTTCCTCCGTTCTGGTCTGGGGCGTAAATGAAATATGCGCAGGACGTCGAATCGCGCTATGTGTTGAGGACGCGTATTATTAATGTATGGCAGAATTGAAGACTGTGTGCACAGTATGATCGATTGGGCGTAGGTTGGTTGTGAATGAGTGGAGCAGGCTGAGTTCGATGGACGTCAATCCAGCGGCGGCTGTGTTATGCCTTTTGAAGGATTCGAGGATGGCAATTCGAAATAGACATTGACGGTGGCGACGACCGTGTGTATGGTTTGCGCTGCGCAGCGACGCAAAAGTTGGATTCGTTTGGCCCACGAGTGAAAGTTGTCTTCACCTGCGGTGAGGTGGGCTTTTGTTTTGTTGACACTTTCTCTCAAAAGATGGAGCAGGAAACGGAGAGAGGGAGTGGGTGGAGTTACCTCAAATGAGGCTTGCAGGGGATTCTACTCTGCCAAGGACTTTACGACAAAGCCCCGGTGGCTCTCCCTTACAGAGCTGTCTCCCGGGCAAAATATCAAATAACCTCTCTCCTGTTGTTATTCGCCAGGGGATTAAAATCATGGGGATAGTGCCCGCTGTGTGCAGCCAACTGCATTAGGGCGCTTCTATAAATTGAATAGGGGAGGGGAACTGTTCTGTACCTGGGCTAGCGCCATCGAGCTATCACATCGTTTTTAGGTAAGGTAGCTGCGAACTAGCTACCGATTAGTACGGTACCGTATGAGGAGGATACGAGACTACTTTCGTCTCCTCGGTTCTGTTCTCTTTACGAAGTCGTCACAGGCTCAGAGCACAATATACTTCCAAACTTCCTTCTGACTCTCTTGTACCGGTATATGTCTTCAGACTCGCCGGCATTAATATCAAGTAGTACAATACGGTAATAGGTAATGCTATAGTACATTGCTCCGCGATGCCGTGCATCTCATCTCGATTTCAGACGGACCAGCCAACCAACGCCCATCATTCAGATCCATGTATATTTCAAAAGACCGTTAAATGAAGCGGCTTTCAGACTCGGCCTCTGTTTCGGAGATCAACTTCGGTCCTGGGACTGTGCTCGATGGGACACTATTGAATCATGTCACATGCTGGAGTTCGACGTATTTCTTTTACGAAGTTCTTTGCGGGCTTAGGGGAAATTCAAAAAGCATTTGACATTCGACGGTAACGACGTTTCCAAAAACTCCAGCACCATGCTCGCCTTCCAAATGCACAATTCATCCTTTTCTATTTATTTTACATGTTCTTAGACTGCAGTTTCTTGAGCCTTGTTGCTCCCTCATATACACCACGGTCAACGGCAGCAGCCACTGTCAAGGTACCCCCAACAATCGCACACAGGCCAGTCAAGAAGCCTGCCAAGGTCTTTGTTCGCTCCTCGCGATTGATGACCTTCATTGGTGAGATATCCTACCATTCATTAGCGATGTGCAAATTCGATATTGGAGTTACTTACATAAGAGAAGAATACACCTGGAATGCCACCTCGTGCATGCAGCCTCTCCTTATGTCCTTCACCAGAGTCATCACCCCCATTCAAACTTCTTCGGTGGCTTGTAACCGAGTACTGATGAGTTTCAACACTACCATCATGCTGATGTCCATATTTACCAAGTTCGATGTTCTCATCGCCTGGATGGATTGTATTTGAATTTTCCCAGCCCAGGGGGAGATATGAAGTAGAGACTACCTTGACAAAATACATAAAGTTATAGGCAGGATCGCCTGTGATCTGCTCGGTATTATCAAGTGGGTTAAGGTGATGGTTGGTCCATGGCAGAGACTTCGAGCCTAACTTCTTAGTCACCTCTTCCGGAAGCTGTGGCCCGAATCGAAGGTGATGGATATGGTGACTGAAGACATGACCACCCTTGATTGGAGTATCAAAGTAGTTGTTCAAGTCATGTACGTGCATGTTGCCATTGCTGAAACTTCGTCCAGGGGCGATATGGAAGTTGCCAACGACCTTATTTACTCGAAGACCTCCTTCGATACGGCAACCTTCGTGTCGTTGAGAATCAAGTCTTTCGCTGTAGTGTTCACGTTCGCATTGTTCTACATTCTCGCCTCGGCCAAAAGCCCAAGAGACAGAGGCATAGGCCTCGCGGACCTCGTCGCAAGTATTACAACAGCCTTGTTTCTGCGCATTTTGGGGAGGTGTTGCACCGTAACATTCACCGCAGTAATCGGGGGCCAGGTGGGAAGCTTGGTCATCTAATGAATGCCTACAGAAGTCAGTTACAGTCACGCGTAGCATTGCACAAGGAACTTACAGGTCCAAAGCCTTAACGTCAATGACTCCACCTCCCTGCTCCATAGGATTCAGTCGCACCTTGCTTACACCGTGTGCAACACCAGTCTGCTGTTCTCCAGAAACATCCATCACATCCAATGTCAAGAGCTCGCAAGGAATTTTGGGGAACGTGATATTCAGATGTATTTCCATCTTCTCTCCTGGAAGATTAAGACAGTTAGCCTAGCCCTCGATGTAAGGCGCACACCAAATCCAGTGATGCGTACCTCTTCCTTTATCTACAACTAGCTCGGGATGTACCACTATCCGCCTGTAGTCTGCCCATTCTCCCCATGCCAAGAACAAAACGATCAGCAATGAAGCTATCGTGACAATTCCTCCTGAAGTAGTGCGCACTCTTGCCTCGTCGACCGTCTTGGTGAAGGCGTCTAGCCTGGTGAATCTCGATTTCGCAGGCATCGTAACCTATGTGGGAGCTCGCAGATCTTCTGGGTATAATAGAGACCGTAGCCTCGCGGCAAATGGGTGGAAAGGCAGAGTGATCAAAAATGCATAAAGTTAGGCGGATGAGTCAAGTTCAATTGACTTCATCACAATCGAGCTAACTCAGGAAAAAGTGCTAGGAAATGTTTACAACGGAAGGTTGGAATTGAAATCAGTCGTGGGAAGGTGTAGTAAGAAATTCGATTAGAGGACAGCTTTCCCTTGCGCAAGGAAGACGCGGCCGTGGCAGCGCTTGAGTAGGTACCCTTGCAAACGCCAAGCATTTTAAGTGCCAAGGTACTTTTCGGACATACTGTAGATACGAAGTCCTCGACATCTCTACCTATGTGATTCCAACTTGCTTTGTAGTTAGGAACAATTTCTGTGTTTAAAGGTGGCTACATTATTTTACGTATAGATTTTTTAGGAACAAGTGTTTTGGTGGCTACCCAAGGAACGCGTCTGTAAGGTAAGATAGGTGGTACCTGATGGTATTGTACGAAGTACCTTTTGCCACATTTTTCTATTTGCCATGTGGCCCAAAATGTGGCTAGGTGTTATCTCCCCATATCTTGAAGCCGTCTTCACTAGTGAGTGGCTTCACCTGTGCCGTTTCAGATACCATGGGAACATTGACATTCTTCTCATTCATCGTGTTTTTGTCAGAGTTCCGAGCGCTTAACAATTGGCAAATTGTACCACATCATGATTCCCTTCTCATGCTTTCAAAATGCAGACTTTGGGTATATACCAACGAGACACACTCCATACCCCCATGTGCTGGGCGGCATATCTACTTCCTTTACATTCCCAATGCTTCGAGTATCCAGTTCGCTTGAATTGCACTGACCCTCTTAGCATAATTCTTTGCTGTCCAAACGTGCTCAAGAAACATGATGGCCTCCTTCTTCTGTCCATGCAAAACACTGGAAGGATGTATCGCAATGACGTTTCTTCCATGAGTCGTAAGATATGAACCATCTGGAGCTAGAGTCGCAGTCTTGGTAGCGAAAGATATCAAGAAAGCTTTCAAAAGGACTTCAGCTCTTTCGGGAGAAATCGGCTCGAATTGTTGCGGATCTGGAGGCGGCATCTCTTTTAAAAGCCTCTGTTGATAACATAAAGTACGTAGCTGTTTTCTGATTGTCATTGCCATCTTTATTGCGCGAATAGAGATCATTCGTTTCCTACACCATGCAGTGCGATCTGTTTGCTCGGCAGCATAACGTTGAATGGTGGTCAGAAAGGTCATGATGTCTCCTTCCCGACGTTGCAGTTCTTTTCGATGTTCTTCTATGGAATCTCTTTCCTCTTCAGACTGTGGCTGCAGAAACAACTCAGCATCAGCCGTGAGACATGAAATAACATCGATCGCTTCTAATAGGCAATCTGTTTCTGGCTCTAATGCGGCAATGAGGACTCGACTATAAGTAGCTGGAAGTGGATATGCAGCCATTTTCTTTCCTGTCTCGTTTAATGTACCGTCATTGTCTAGTGCACCCATGACATGGAGCTGAACCAATGCCTTTTCCATAGCCACCACATCAGGAGAATCCATCAAGGGGAAAGAGAGCACGTCGTTGACTCCACGGGCCTTCATCTTCAACACAGCTTCAATCACATCACTGCGAAGTATTTCCGGCAGTTCGTCCATATCTAGCTTAATGTAGTCTTCCTCAGTATAAATGCGATAACACTTTCCTGGAGCTTCTCGACCGGCTCGACCTTTTCTTTGAATCGCAGACACTCTGGAAATTGGCTTTGATAAAAGGGACTCCATTCCCAACCGAGGCCGATATTGTTTAACCTTTGCTTTCCCACAGTCAATGACAAAACGCACTCCTGATACTGTCACCGAGGTTTCTGCAATATTGGTTGCTAGCACAATTTTTCTCGTAAACCTTTCTTTGACCTTCTCAAACGCCTCCTGCTGGGCCTCTGCCGGTAGGGAACCATAAAGTGGTAGAATCTTCATCCTCGGAACAGTCTTTGGGAGTTGAGCAGCGACAATTTCAAGCTGTGTCTTTAGAGCTTCAATCTCCTCTTGTCCAGTAAGAAAAGCGAGGATGTCGCCAGAACCTTTCAAAGGTTCTTTTATATGTATTTGATGTATCGTGTTCAACATGGACTCCATGTAATCTGACGATGGGGTCGGTCTGTAATGTAATTCTACCTCGTGCTGTCTGCCCTGGACGTATTCAACAGCAACACCACTCTCATTAATATCTTCATTTGGAATTCCTGTTATTTCCTCTGATTCTCGGGTCCGTTTAGGAGGATTACCATTTGTTTTCACAGCAGGAGGACTTCCACCACTCTTATTCTCGTTGTCTATTCCATCAGATGAACTGAATCCACCCCAAGAAGGATATGATTCTACAGAATCCAAGGAGGAGCGCCGAGATTCTTCGCCTGCTTCTGGCTTCGGGCTAGCCCCACCCTCCTTTAGAAGGTGCTCCGCAAAGACTGTCGAATGATTTTTTCCGGGTTGATAGTTTGGGACTGTATGTGGGATTGAGAAGAACGCTTCCAGTCCTCCCAAGTCGAGTGTAGCACTCATGATAACGACTTTCAATGGAACGCCACCCCGACCCTCTTTGTCGCCATGGAGAATTTGCCTCAGAAAACCAGCAATGAGATCGACATCCACGCTCCTTTCATGGATTTCGTCCACAACGATCGCGCTGTACTGTCGGAGGTGCGGATCTCGAAGCATTTCTTGAAGCAATGTACCTTCAGTGACAAACTTGATCTTGTAGCCGACAGGAAGGTTGGAATCAAAACGGACAGAGTAACCAACTTTCCCAGGCATTTTTGACCTTTCTCCATTACCGGAGCTTCCAAGAAAAGAGCCAGTTTCTCGGGCAACTCGTTGGGCAAGCGTCGTAGCAGCAATTCGACGGGGCTCTGTGACGGCAATTACCCCCCCAACTGATACATCCTCCAGTACACCATTCTTATTCTGGACCTTTACCGTCTGCTTCTTACACCAAGGTTCCGTATATAAAAATTGAGGCACCTGTGTACTCTTTCCAGAGCCAGTCTCTCCAACCAGCAGCAAAACATCATTATTTCGCAGGCTCCAACGAATGTCGGCTTTTTTGTTCCATATTGGAAGGGTTTTCCGGACTTCCAGTAACTTTGCGGCATTCCTTTCCAAGTCTTTTGTAGATCCTGGCAGACGGACAGAGCTGTTCATCCTCTGCGGTCCAGCATTTTGGACTCCATTATTCCTCCCATTTAGTGAGCCTCCCGGTTTCCCTTGGTAGTTTTGTTCTCTCGCATGTGTGGTATTAGGCGTATTCGGATTGTGCGAGCCCTTGTGAGCTTTTTTCGTCCCATTCGCGAGAGCTCCGTTGGATGGAGCAACCTGAGCTGGGGAATGCTGAGGCTTTGGGCTACCACCCCTCAACCTTTTCTTCCCATTTTGAGGGTCAGAGGCAACATCCTTTGAGGTCTTTTGCGATGTGCCTTGGGGCTGCGACGTCGTGATTGGAAACCCAGCCTCGTCAGCTCCGAATTTCTGATGCAGTTTTGGAGGCATATTTTTTCTCTCAATATATGGAGCGATGGCAGGTCCTCGTAATCGGGAGGGAGGAAAGGTGTTGTCGTATCGCAGACATGAGGTGTTGAGAGCTCTGCGAATTCTGGTGGGTCAAGCAAGATCTGCTCCAAGAAATGGTCCTCGTCAATAACCTGGACGCCTGGAATGATTTTTTTTCCGTGAGGTTCTCGGGAGATAAGATAAGGGACTCGCTTGTACAGTAGGGATACCTTTACCTACTGTACCTACATACCTCATAGCACAGCAACCCCGCCGAGCTTGGAGGCTTTTGCCCCTCTCCCCCACTTCTCCTTGTGCAACACTTAGCACGCAATTCTGGGTAGATGTTGCGAAATGGGCTCTAGAAATGTACATGTCCAGGGATGAAAGGGCCTGTAACAGTACGGTAGCATCACAATCGTCTGCTCTGCTCGGCCCATGAAAAAAAGGGCCACCAAAAAAAGTCAAATCACGTCAGGGCCGAGACATGATCCATCAGCCATTGAATTGAATAAAAGCTAGCCGTAAGAACGTCACTCTGCCTTTGTTTCTCCTCCCATTCATACTTCACACTCCACACTGCACACTTCTCTGTACACTTCTTGATTCTTCAGTACTCACTACGCATAAAATGGCTCCCTCGATCCTCGAGTCTCAGCCAACCGCTCCTCACGAGCTAAGTAGCCCAGCCCAGAAAGTCGTGGATAGAAAGATATTCCCAGATGGCATCAAAACTTCTGGTCAACACCCACCTCTCTTGGAGCACATCAAGCCATACTCTGCATTCCCAAAGGAGATTACTGGCGAGAGTGTTTGGAAAGCAGAGGATTATGCTAATAACCCTGAGCGATGGGTCCATCCTTTAACTACCGAGGAGATAAGTGAATTGAGTGACGCGGCCGACAAGTTCTTGGAAAATAAGATCCCTCTCACTGGCATGTCACAGGTTAGCTGGCACCAAGACAACTGCACTGATAGCATCCTACTAAATACTCTTACAGGGCAACTTTCCCCTACCAAACTTATCTGCCACCTTGAGCTCAATTCGCTCAGAGATACTTAATGGCAAGGGATTCATTCTGTTTAAAGGATTTCCCGTTGAGAAATGGGGTAATCACAAGTCGGCTGTGGCATACATGGGTCTAGGAACATATCTGGGTTATTTCGTCAGTCAGAATGGCCGGGGACATGTTCTTGGGCACGTCAAGGATCTTGGCGATGACCCTACTGCTATCGACAGAGTACGAATTTACAGAACCAATGCTCGGTAAGTCATGCATTTATGAGTAACTATATCTTCTGTACACGATAACTAACCGATTTCCAGCCAATTCTTCCACGCAGATGACGCGGATATCGTTGGGTTACTCTGCATAGCACGTGCTCTCGAAGGAGGCGAGTCTGATATTGTATCAAGCCATCATGTTTGGAATACCCTCCAGAAGGAACGCCCCGATGTAGCAGAAACTTTGGCCAAGCCAATCTGGTACTTTGACCGTAAAGGAGAAGTGAGTGTTGGCGAGGAGCCCTATATCAAGACGTCAGTCTTCTATCTCGAGCGTGGTGAGAACGGGAGAGTATACTCTAAATGGGACCCATACTACGTCAAGTCTCTCGACCGTTTTATGAACGCCGGTATTATTCCCCCGCTCTCCCCAGAGCAGGTAGAGGCTGCGAAAGTGTTAGAAGAAACATGCCACCGACTGAGATTGCATATGATCTTGGAGGTTGGAGACATACAATTCCTGAGCAACGAGCACGTCCTTCATGCTCGAACAGAGTACAAAGACCACGCACCACCAGCGCCTAGAAGGCACCTGATGCGTTTGTGGCTGGCCACACCAGAAAGTGAAGGAGGTTGGAAGTTGCCATTCCATGATTCGGAAGAGAAGAAGAGAGGCGGGATCCAGGTCAACGACAACCCACCAGTTGCCCCTCTGGATGCTGAATAATCGAATATTGTCTCATAGAATATAATCCATGCAAATAATTTTCTTCGACCTATTGAACGACACAAAGAGCCCATGTTGTCCTAACCCGCACTCTTCTCGCTTGGATAGGGAAAGGATTCATAGTAATGCCTCTGTCCACATCATACACATCTCTGATCTTGTCATGCGTGTATTTATTAGGGGATGTTCCGTGATGGGCACATATGTCTGAGCTGATCCGAACGACGCGAAGGTTATTCCAACCTGAAATCCTCATAACGTTATCGCCGGACTTGAGTCCTCTGAATTTGGAGCAGGTGTTGAACCCACCCCAACCTTCCGAACAACGGCCGTCAATGGCCGCGCAATACAGTGTGCATTTGGGGCATTTAAGAAGCTTCATGCTACACATTTTGGTTGGAGTAAGGTGGTCGCACCTATGAGAGTAGGAGGCAAATAAGCGAGGGGTAGCAAGGAAATGGTAGGTGTGGTTTGGTTTGCGAGTAAGTGTATCGAGAGCTCGTTGACAGCGAATCAAAGTTCTGTTGAGTACTATGGTTGTGTGATGTTTGTTGTAGCATCTCCTTTTTAAATTGCTCTCTCTCAGGACTGTGAATGTCCAAGGTGATGTGAATCAAACATGCTGATAATCATAAGTTCATGAATCCAACTAAGACACTCAAAGTAACTACTCACAGTCCCCACATTAAGTTATTGTACTAGCACATTGCTTGGAAATAAGAACCAGCCATGGCCATTCCTGATGCTTCTCATACTGGGGAGATATAAGCGATGGAGTTGAGTATCTTATCTGATTTGAGTAACTCACTTAATATATAGTCCCAATCGAAATGATCTCTCAAAAATCAATCTGTACGGTACTACCTTCAGTAGATATTCCACTATCCTTAAGTCAATCAAAATTCCAGACATATGGCTTCTCAGTAACTCGAGGAGTAGTAGTATCTCCCCAGGTGGATAACAAACTGTGGTTGCTATGTTCCATGATCCCCTTCATAATACAATGATTCTATGCTATCCTGCCGCCTAAAACGCCGCGAATGCCTTTATATTTACAATTATACAGGGAAACCATAATTACTGGGACTCAGCGGCATCTTCTTCCTGCTTCTTTCGTATAGCCTGCATGAGTTCATACATCTGCCCTAATTGCTGATCTACAAAAAAAAGTCAGCCCAGAAATTCTCACTCCTTGCACAAAGCGCGGGCTCAATAGGCTGAACCTACCACTCATTTTATCAATTTTCCCCATATCCATACGCTCCCCGATCCAAGAATCGCCCTCCAATTTCTGTGCATACATCTGCCATTCGGTCAAGAAACCAATCTGTTCGAGCTTCAGCTAATATCCCTCCCCCCAATCCCTAGAAGAAAACGTACAATATGCACAGGGTTTTCGACATCTCTATGTGCTCTAAACTCGCTCTTTATATATTCATCCCCTAGTAACCGCATCTCCCTGGGTAGGTGCTTTCGATGTGCGCGGAACAGTCGTCGGTATAGAGGTATCGGTGGAAGTAGGGCCATTGGCGCAGGCTTGAATCCTTTTGTCGTCCCAACCGACGTGGGCGTCGCCATCAAAATTCTTGGACTTATCCTCATGGCTGTTATATTTTCGTGCTGGAGAACTTTAGAAGTTGTTGTTGATCAGGCGAAGTTCCCGTGGAAGGTCGTCATCATCGACTTGAACCTCGGCAAATCTTGCTCTTGACGAAGTTTCTTTCTTTCAGCCTTCTCTGCTTTAAACCACAGCCCTGCGCATCAGTGACCAACAACCCTCAAAGTCATGCTTCCCACCCCTTCGACTTCTCACGTAGACTTTGAGAGGATTTATGAACCTGCCGAGGACTCTTATTTATTACTTGATACCCTTTCATCAGAATCAGAAAAGACCTTTCTCGAGGGCCGCTTCAGTGCCACTTCAACGACAGAAAATGCAGCAGCCTCTCCGTCGCCCTTGGTTGTTGAGATAGGGACAGGATCTGGAGTTGTTCTATCCTTCGTGGATGCACACGCGGAAGTTATATTTGGAAGGCCTGATATTCTCACCATTGGAATCGACGTGAATCGATATGCTTGCAAGGCAACGGAGGAAACAGTTCACGTGGCTGAAAAAGAGCAGCTTACAGAGGGCAAATCTCATGGCCATTATCTAGGAAATGTCGTGGGGGATTTAACGAGCTGCTTAAGATTTGGGACAGTGGACGTCTTAATTTTCAATCCACCGTATGTCCCAACGCCAGACCTACCAGCCTTACCTGCAGCCGCAGAGAATATCACTACAAAGCCAACCTTCGAGGATGATTCTCATTTGCTCGCACTTTCCTATGCTGGAGGAGCTGATGGAATGGAGACCACTGATCGCTTGCTCAATGGCTTACCGGAAATCTTAAGCACGGATCGAGGCTGTGCTTATGTTTTACTGTGCGCTCAAAACAAACCTTTGGAGGTGAAGCAGAGAGTAAAGAATCTGGGACTAGAATGGATGGTCGAGACTGTGGGAACTAGTGGGAAGAAAGCAGGATGGGAGAAACTCCAGATTATACGGATATGGCGCACGGCAATTGAAGACTACTCCAAATGAAGAGACGGGCCGGCTCCAATAACATGTGCAAAACTCGTGGTAGTGAAAAGTCGATTGCCTGATTTTTATCCACGAACGCCAATAACCCATGTGCAGCATATGAGGATATCCGTCTCAAGACCATTTCAGATACCGAAAGCTCATATCTGTGAAAATGTTTTCCCCTTCGTTGATCGCATAACCCTTTAAAATCCTCTTCCACCACCTCGACCACGTCCGCCTCTGAAACCTCCTCGTCCTCTTGGTCCACCACGGCCTCTGCCTCCTCTGCCTCCCCTATCAGCACCACCAGTAGCTTCCTTTCTGGCCTTGTTCTTGGGTTTTGGCGCGTCATCGATCAATAGCGTATCGAGAGGTAGCGAGTCGGGGAGGATGTAATATCTGATTGTTGAACCTCGAAGGTTGATAGTGTCAAGGGAGATTGGATCGCGACCGCGTTGGGTCATCTTGACTGTGCGAAGAGCAGTGTTCATCTGGGGAGAGACGGATGTAATTGTGCCGTTTATGATCGTGCCTGGTACAGTGGTTAGCGGGGTATTTAGAAGCTGGAGGCGGTTTTCCATTGCTACCATTTTTCAATTCGATTGTGACAGTCTCGTTCGCGCATTTCATTAAGAACCTACCACGAGCAAAAAGAGTCAGTCAAGAGCCTCGCCGGGGAGCCTTGGAAGTAGAGCTCAGCTTATGCTAAAACGGGAAGGATGCGACATAGAGGCCTTACCTGACGAGCTTCATGATGACGGTTCTTCTGATTCCAGGCGCTGAGAGTAGTATTGAAGAGGAATCGCGTTGTGGGTAGGCGTGGGCGCGTGGATTTGAAGCTGGTTGGAAGGCTGCTAACGTTGGCTTGCGGTCAAGCTTGAGGTGGATATTTTTTTAAGGCACCAACAAGGCAAACATATAAAAGGGCCAAAAATCACCGTTTCTTTCGTGGGACCTTAGCAACACTATATAAATAGGGGAGAAATGGTAATATTATGATCCTTCTTACTTCAAACCCCAGTAAGAAGTTGAACTCCATGGAAACTCCAAACCAAAAGTCTGCCCGCTTTTGAGTAAATATCATAATGCAGGACCTATATACAACTCGCACGCTTTGAGCAAATGGGGGGTATCGGAATATGACTCTGCCACCTAGTTTTTCTCTTCATGAGCCTCGAAATTTATTGCTTCACTTGTCCTTCTCGTTCTCATTCTCCGAGACTTTCTCCCACTCATCCTCGGTACTCATCTCGGACTTGCTTCCTGAGCCTCTCTCCCCGCGAGCCTTCAACTCCCCCTTTCTCTCCAGAACCTCCACCGCCTTACTTCCAGTTCCAATATCCTCAGTATCTATGACTGTCTCTGCCTCTGTCTCGCTGTCCGATCCTGACCGAGCCTCATCCGAACGTGACTTCGCCTTCTCATCCTCCAAGGCCTGAGCCACTGAAAGCTCGCGGACAAACCAGTTGATTGCGAACCATAATCCTGCACTCAGGAATGATAGGATGACGAAATGAATACTGTAGGTTGCAAGGAGCAGGAGGAAAAGGATAAGCTGGAGCCCCGCAAAGGCTGCGTTTGTCGCAACGATAAGGGTTGGCGTCGGACCTGCCACGAATACAGACTCCCAGAGATCGGTGATAAAGGCTGCCATTTAGAAGAGGCAGTAGCGTAAGGCAATATCTTAAAATTCAGTGTAGCAAAGCGCGCAGTATTGATGTCCAAGGGTGGGCAGGAAGCTGTGTATCACCAGTAAGGAGGATGACACTTATAAGTATGAGGTCGCGCTTACCAGAGTTGACAGATTTCTGCTTTGTTCGGACAAAACGTGTGACTGGTTAGAAGTTTGACAGATATGAAGAACTGCTTTGTTGCCTGCTTTGTAGGTTGAGGACAACTCAGAGTTATTGTTGTGAGGGTATTATCAACTAGGTAACGAGGCCATCGTCACAGTGCGTAATCCCGGTTTGTTTTCATAGAGGGGCAACGGCGCGTGCAGAACACATGCTCTTGAATTACGAAAACAGCCCTTAAAAATTTCACATTTCAATTAATTAATTCTTTAATTATGTTGCTACCTTATATTTTAGCAATAATTTTTCTTTCACAATTCTGTAGGCTGTATGTGGTGATTTTGTAAGGGATAGTGGTTCGACCTGACGACTTGCTGGAAGCGGGCAGGGGCGGGGGTAAAGGGGGGGTCCTTCTAAACCAACTAGGGCGCGCACCAAACGTGTTGACATGTGGTGAGTTGATGGAGTGTTAACAGTATGAGCTGTTTTAAAGCGCTGTATTGGTGTACTTTAAACAACAATGTGGAAGAAAATATTTTCTTAAGCTGTGTTACATGATATTTATAAGACTAGATATATGGTGGGCTTGCTCGTACATTACTTTAGATACTAAAAGCACGTCTCATTTTAGAGCCATACCCATCACAACAACGTCGTCTGTCCTAAGGAATGCATTGTCCGTGCCTTTATATTTCCTAATTCATCTATTCCTGTTTCTTCCCTAATAACCTCTCACAGCCACAGCCACCGACCACATTAGTATTTGAAAATATATGTATAAAGAATCTACCAGGCAGAGTACAACTCAAATACTAAAATAAGTGAATCAGGTTACGGTTTTAACGATCGTTTCTTCAAAGTTCTGCTCAACGTCAGGTCGAGAGGAAGGTCACAGATTGCGCCATTCAACCGTTCTTGCTAAGAACTAGGCTACCGCGAGTGTGTATATATATATCCAAATTCTGCAAGGAGTAATTTTTCTATGAATCATTATCTATTGTTCTAAAGTTATCTTGAGTATGTTAATATTGCTTGCACAAATACTAATGAGAACTGGGTTGTAAGAAATCGTTTCCATTAGGGTAAGTGATTTACCAAAGGCAAGCGGGTCGAAGTTCCATCTCTTATATCTCAATAGATAGTTGTGCAAAACGATCTCTTATAAAACAAGTAATACTGTGTGCTGAATCCAGGTTGAGATGTTAGCCCGGCTTGCCTGGCGTTTTGTCACTAACACTTGTGAGAGCATACTTATTTGAGAAGTTTCAAAAAAGGCTTTAATTAGCTACACTTGTAGGGAAGTACATGTCGAATCTGTGCTAAATTGACAATAGAAGAAACGGGCTAGCAAGTATATACCAATAGAAGGAAGATAGTGACGATGAAAACCTTTTTGGAAGAGCGTATTGCCGTCGCTTCACCACTTAGCCACTTCGCCATAAAGGCAAGATTTCAGTACAAAGACGTTTGCGACCTTGCTCCCTTGCAGCTCTATAAAGAGTTCTGGCGTAGTTGTCCACTGTAACTTGTAGAAAGGGCTTGGAACTATCCCAGGTCTCAAGATTTCTCCTGTGTATCCTTTGAAAGCCTCACAAAAGCACCAATAATTTGTGAGATGAGAAGCTCCGATTGCCACCATCCTTAGTCTTTCTAGGAGAATGACAACCTGTCCTAGTCGTCATGAGTAAAACAAAATATATACCCCATAGGTCGATGTTGTGGTCAGTTCAGGAGAGACTGCCTCACTGCCGCACCGCCTCGTACTCCATCGCAAAGCTCAGACACTTTGGCTCAAAGACGGGGGCTCCACTCTAACCACCACCCCTGGTCCGGTCATACCTAGCCGCCACCAGAGCTATCCACGTACCAAAATCAAAACACAACCACAGTAGATGAACCACAACATTGCGAACTTCGATCACACTTACATCCAGCCCTCCTCTATTAGTTCATCTAA
Source organism: Pezicula radicicola (assembly GCA_003008705.1). Lineage (NCBI taxonomy): Eukaryota > Fungi > Ascomycota > Leotiomycetes > Helotiales > Dermateaceae > Pezicula > Pezicula radicicola. Next base: position 750,481 of record PDUO01000001.1, on the reverse strand, counting down.
TCTCTCTAGAGAACTTAGCAGGCGCGGCCCATGGTGTTCTATTGACCATGAATGTCTCCCCACCCGCGGACTGTTGAGGATACTACGAGCTTGAACAACTCTTCAGGGACCTAAGAATCGCAAACCTCGAGAGCCATGACGACCACCAGTCCTGATGCACTGAGTGATACAGCCTCGCAGCCTGATGAAATCCAACTTGCAGCGATACCCAAAACCTCAGCTGCCACACAACCGACTAATGGCCCACCTCCGTCGAACATCGGATCAGGGAATGAAATGGCAAACACAGACTCTGCGAAAGATGGCATTGTCGAAAAGAGCGCGGTCGATGCGAAGAACAAGATATCTAATCTATTGAAAGATAAAGAGCAAGAATGGACATCAGTTGTGGAGAGAAAGGGTCCGCTCCAGCTCTTGGACCTCCCAATGGATGTGCTCAAGGAGATAGTGAAGGAAGTGAGTACTTGAAGATACATCGCATGTTCAACGAACTTGGCTAACTCCTTTTACCAGGTGACCCATACCAATGATCTCACAGCTTTAGCTTTAACACACTCTGCTTTGCACAACCTCGCAATCCCTCATATTTACTCTAGATTCGATATTGTTTGGCCCGATGCCCATGCCACCAGTGACCCAAGGACAGGTGTCGACGCTTTGACGTATGGGCTAGCTACTCTTTGCATGGGAAATGTCTTCATAGGTCCGCCCGAGGGGAGGTCTGTCCCTTGTACAAATTGCGGCACAAATAACCTTGTGCAATGCCATCATGGATTTGAGACCAACCTGCGAAGTGGCCAGAGGCGCCTCGGAAACCAATATCCCCAATTCACACGCAAATTCTCACTTGGGAATGGTCCGTCTGATTGGGTGCAGGAATACCTCATTACAAAAGAAAGCGGGAAAATGCTAGGAACGCTTGTGGCTCTTGCAGTAGCAAGAATGGTAAATTTGGAAACATTTGTATGGGATATGCCCACAGGAGTTCTGCGGGATGTTTGGCTTGCACTATCATCGCTCCAAAGCAGGACTTCAACGCAAGATTGTCGCTTGGAAAGAGTGTGGGTGCGGTGGCATGATAACTCGGATCCATCAAACTTGCCCCCTGGTCAGAGCTCCAGTACTGCCCCAACGACAACCGCTCAGAATCTGGCTGGGAGCACGATGACTTCGGTTGGGTGGATGGCTCCAGCTGCATCTGCTCCACTAAGTCACGGGCAGCAAAACCAGCCGGCTATCAGCTCCTATGCTCAAAGCCGTGTTGAATATCCTACGCTGAGTGTCCTTCCTCCATTGAGAAGCCTGTCAGTTCTTGATATAGATGAGGTGGATTATCTAGATGAGATGAGTATCTTGATAGCCAAATCGAAGGACCGCCTTCGGGAACTACGAGTGGGGATCTCTACGAAAGCAGTCAACCGAGATTTTTCACTAGCCTGGGATGGACCTGGATTGCAGCAAGTTGACCATAAGGCTAATTGGCCAGGTGCGAGCACTATTGGCAACAAAAGATTAGGAGGTGTGTTGGGGGTTATTCTGGGACGAGTGTTCGACATTCGCAAGAAGCATACGAAGTCAGAGAAGAAAGACTCCCAAGCATCAATGGTGTCGTCTATTCCAATGCCAAGTGATGGCATGGCTGCTGTCGCTCAACAGGAAATGGATACGAATGTTCCTGTTGGCACTGGGCAGTCAACAGAAGCCCAGGCAAATGGACTAGCTTCGACAGGCCCAAACAGTACCAGCCAAATCACCACCCCTTCCAACCAACAGTCGCTAGACGGATTGAACTCTTCACCTGTAGTCACCTTTGATGACCAAGAGCATGTTCACCAATCTACGCAACCTTCGACACACTCATGGGATATCTTGCAGGATGTTGAGCAAACTCAGTCTGATATAGATTCTCTGACAGCACTGATCTCAGGGCATCAGATTTCTGGCACAGATGTGGGAAACCTGGATAATACGCACTCTGACATCCCCACAGGTCTTCCACTGAGACGATCAAAGTCCCAAAGTAAGAGGTCCTCGCACTTCTCAGAACTATCCACGGGCGGCCGCGAGAGACTCGAAGGGAAGTTGAGATTACACACCTTGGAACTAGAACGGGTCCCGTTGTCGGTCGCTGTGCTTCAAAAGGCGTTTGACTGGTCAGTGTTAACTGATCTCACCATATTGGATTGCCCCCAGTACGATAGGTTATGGAGCATGCTTCGACGACACTTTCAACCATCACCCCTTGGAATTGGCCACTCATCCACGAAACAGGGATCCAGCGTACCTTTACAATATCATCTAAGTCTTAAAAAGGTGCACACCGATGCTGCATGCCCTGCTCTCATCTCTTTCTTGAAGGAAACGTTGGCACCAAACACACTCGAGGTTCTCTTCCTACAAGACCGCAAGCGGTCTACTGCCTCGAGCATCAGTATTGTAAGTGAAGCCACATGGATCTGTGGATGCTGTACTGACATAATTTCCAGGACGCTATCTACCGTGGACCTCTAAAGAGACATCGTGGAAGCCTTAAAAAGCTGATGTTAGATAGTTCTGACAGGATTCCTCGAGGCCCAACTAGTTCCTCTGACAACACGCGATGGAGAGCATGGATGCCAAACCGGGACGTGCTGAACTTCATCACTAGTGGACGTATGACGAGTTTGAGAGAATTAAGCATTGCTATTGACTACAAAGACTGGGTAAGTTTTAATCTAACCTATATATATTCTACTTAGCTCCTGCACCAGTGCTCAGGCTGGGATAAATAAGACAGCAGAGAGTAGTTGACGTTCGCTGACCCTTGCCAGCATCACTTTCTACAAAGACTCCCTCAGATCCCCCATATTCGCTCCCTCAATATACCCTTTATCGCAGACCATGTTACACCGGCCTTTGATCCGCGTGAACTAGCTTTGCAGGTTGTCGACGTGATTGTTCTGCGACCAGAGGTTGAATTATGTTACATGGGTGTATCTCACAAGTGTTTTGAGATATTGGAGAATCGCTTACACGAAGACGCTCATGGAATGGCTGATACACATTCCAGTGCTGCTAATGGAGGACCCGGGGGTACCGTAACCGACGATGATGAAGAGGAGGATGAAGATGATGGTAGCGACGAGGATGATGAAGATGAAGACGATGATGGTACCGCAATCGCTCAGCCGGGCATTGACCCCGATGAAACTGAGTCAGAGCTTTCTGATCATGATGATTCGGATACGGATTCTTATGATGGTTCGGAGGACGACAGGTCGAAGTTTCGACTCCGGCTGCGAGAGATACTGTTTTACGACGACAAGGTTGCAATCTTCAAGGCTCGTCATGGCAAACTTTGAGCCGGGTAATAGGAGTCAACAGACTTTGGATGATAGCTTTGCTTACATGTTCGGGAGTTATTAAGCGTAATGGGATACAGCATCGGTTCGTTATCGAGGTATAACGAAAGTGACAGGGTCTGGTTCAGCGAGCGGAGTCAACAGGACATTTCTATCCTCTTAGAATGAGTGATATACGGGACAAGGTAGTAAAAGGGAAACTGAGCATATTTTCCCGCCTTGACTCGTTTCTGAGTATGGCGTGTAGTTTGTAGCATAGGAAACACTGAAGTTAGCACATGCCCAGAATCCTCACCTGCCAAGAATCCTCACTTGCCAAGAATCCTCACTTGCCAAAAACCCTCACCTGCCAAGAACCCTCACCTGCCAAGAATCCTCAACTGCCAAGAATCCTCTTCTCCAGTGGTTAAGAAACAAGAATCCTCCATAGCCTCTTTGGTCGTCCTTTGAATATTCCAATCCTCCCGCCAAGAATCCTGACAGCGGATAGCAGGCAGAGTGATTGGAATAACTTCGTTGCGATCTGGAGTGCATAAGTCCAGGTCGCTGCGATGTAGGATCTTACACATGGATCGTGGGGTTTTCATGGATTGTTTGATACGGGGGTGTGCTCGGTACGAAATATCACATCTTCTCGCGTGGTACTTCCGTACGGAGATCGTCAGAGAGAAAGTGTAATAAATGTGATGCTTCCAGCTTCCAACGACCTTCTACCAAGAGATTAAGTGGGTAAGCTAAGGCGCCGAGTTTGGTAGCTGCTATGAAAATAAGGGATCAATCAGAGGCCCAGGATATTTTGGTCATGGCTCAGCAAGATCAGGTACAGTACTGAAATTCCCGTAGTACAGTAGTAGTACAGTAGTACCGCAGTACAGTCCTGTAAGCAAATAATGCAAATAATGCCAAATGCACGGCGCGCTATCCCCCCATCAGCCTTGCAGGACGATCAAACGGTTTGGCGCCAGACGGTGGCAGGCGGTGGCAGACGGTGGCAGACACAGCCTTGTGCAATCTGCTTTACGGCGATAATGGTGATTGGCCGTGCATGGGATGATCGCATTCGTCCGGCATCTGCTCCGAACTGTGCAAAATACACCGCCATAGTACCGGTATAGCAGGCTTATTATTTTGGTGTTATTAGTTGGTAGTGAGGTCAGACTGAGGAGAGTGCTGGTGAGATGGCTATTTATTATGAATAGACGCCAACATTGCGGCACAACGTCCTGTACGTAACGCTGCAGTAACACGAGGCAGAGAGCACACTTTTACTTCGCAGCACCGTACATACCTGTAATACTGTACCTAAAATTAAAGGAGGGTAGGGCTGCTAGCTTGCGGCGCCAACAACAAAAAATAACCTAATACTGGGAAGCTCTTGGAGAGTTGGATGTTCGAATATTTGTCCGTCGGACTCTATCCACGCCCACGGTCCAAGTTGAATAATTTTGAGAGCACATCCGGGGACCTAAGTGATACCCGGCGGCGTTTGCTGGAGATAGGGGTCTCCTTGACTCGACAGAAAAACGAAAACACTGCAGCATGGGACTCAATTTTCCGAGATCGCGGCAAGGCCGAAGAGGAACTGACAGTGCCGTACCAAGCTAAATTGCTTCGATGGTTCTTATGCAACGAGGAGCCTTCCATGGTTATGCCATTCACCCCGCGCATGAAAGCGCAAGGCTCTCGGACGACAGCGCTCACAGACTCTGACTAAGAACAGCTCTCCGCGCTCGTCAATAGACTTTGCGTGATACAGCTGCGAATTCATGGTGGGTGGAATCATGGAGGGCATCATGTAGGTCATGGATGAGAGGTTTGGTTGACGAAGGGAAGGTGTTTTGAAGCTTTGCCAGTTCTTTCGACAATGTACGACCCAATCCTGGTATGGTCGTGGCGCGCTGATTGGAAGGCAGACGACGGGGTCTCTTGACATTGTGACAATAATCCCCAGCAGGCTCTGGGAGGAGTAAACAATTCAATTATTAATGCCAAATAATTATGGGCAATTCTTCCTTTTTTTCTTGCTTTTTCCTTTTCTTTTTTTCTTCTTATTTTCTTTTATTACCTTACCGTACAGTAGTAGTGATATTATCATGATTATAATTATGATTCTTACTGGACTGCACTGCACAGAACAACGAAAGTTAGAAACATCAAGCGATCGCGCCATCCAATCGAACGAATCCTTCTGGCGCGATCTCCCGTAGCCCTGGTGGCCCTGCTGCTGGCTTTCCCTTCCTCTTCCTGGAGCCGATGATGTCGAGAAGCGACAGGGCTCGCCAAGCGTAAGTATCAACGCGAAACAGCGTGTCGAAAAAGCTGCCTCGCCCTTCGCTCATTCAATGATGATGCTCACCCTTGGTCCCCTTGCTGCTTTGGTCCCTCAGTCCCTTGGATATGTCGAGGACCCAGGACCAGCACCTCAAATTCCCCACACACCAGCACAGAACAGGACAGGCACATGTCCACAAATGCCCACACATGCACACCTGCTTTCACATCAACCGCTTTTGAGCCGTGGAGATGGAAAGCCGGGCAATAGACACAGCGATCACCGAGAAAATCAAAATTGCAGTACAGTAACCATGGAACGTGGGTGGAAGCTTCATGTTCTCTTCGCGCAAGACCGAGACGGGGGAGTGGAACGTTACTGTACCTGGCTGCACTTGAATATGCACTCGACAACGGGCAAGACCGCAAGATGAGATGAAAACGAGATCCGGAATTACCGTTGACCCTGCTTCCTGCGTCCATGCCATGGTCTGCTACAGGAAAATAGAGACAGGCAGAGGCTACTGTATCTTGAGATGACACTGACAGAACTCTCACTGCGAATCGCGAACAGGTCAGGACCATCCCGGCTTGATCGTGTTGGGTGGGTCGCTTTTCTCGCACTCTTGGGAAAGCAGTATTCGGTACAGGAGGCAGGACCTGGTGTCGGAATCCGGGTCCTTGATGAGTACGGGTACCTTTCCAGCAGCGGTTGATCTGCAAATGTGCCAGGCTTTCCCGAGCAGTAGTCAGGAAGGGGGAGGTCCAGCAGCCAATGTGGTGTGTCAGATGGGGCAGAGGAAAGTCTGTTTTTCCCTCGCCTGTTCCTTGCAAGTTGTCACCAGCAAGGTACGGGCAAATAGAGTTACAACGACGGCGACTGCGAGTAGTCTCATGGGGAGACTTGGTACCGGTAGACGAGTATGCAGCAGGCCCGTCGTCATTATTCATTATTACAGCGAGTGCACGGTAGTATCATGGTACCGACTAATTGCTCGATACTTGCAGCATGTATGGTGTTATTTTATTCTTCTTATTTTTATTCTTATTTTTATTTTTATTTTGGGCCGCAGAAATGTAGCGACACACAGGCAACGACCCCTTCATCTCAAAAAGTCCCAATGATCAGTTAGTTAGTTGGTTGTTCATGCTGCAGCAGTTGCTACGAGAGGCACGGGTTTGGGATGATATTACTTACTGTACCGTCCTGTACCGTCCTGTACCGTCCTGGCCTGAGTAACGAGAGCCCTGTCGCTTCTTGTTACCACCTGAAGCTGATGGTCGGTGCGTCGCCTGTGGCCGTGTATGGTAATTGTTTTGGCTGTGCGCCTGGGCAGAAAGCCTTACGCTCACACTAGTCAAGACTTTTGACGTGCTAAAACGACTCCCGCTCTCTGGGTCCAGGTTGGGATAGCCGGCAACTCCCTGGCAGGTAGTCCTGGACAGAGAAAGGGCAGGTAGCAGGTCAACAGGTCAAGAAAGGCTAGCGCCAACAGACACTCGACAGGCCCAAAACTGACCAGGGCCCGAATCCTTCGAGATGTTCGCCAAGCATCAGCGATCTCTATCTCCACAGCACCATATGGGCAACTGGTAGCTGCTTTATAGAGAGCCTTGCTGTCCCTGGCATTTGGGGCGGAGGGCTATCTTTCTCCATGCTCAAGAATCCATCGTCACAACCAAAATAGCCTCCCTTTTCTTCTCCCCTGCTTCACCACCAATTACCACGCAAGCGCAACTACTTTATAACTACTTCTGGTGGCGGCCAAAAAAAAAAGTTGACATCAACCAAGCGGATCACTTGTCTAAAATCATCCGTATGTGCCACTGTACTACTTCTCACAGCCTCTCCACCCCTTCAATCATCAGCCTTATGGATTCTTTTTATATCGATCAACGTGTTGGAGACTCACGCCAGTCTAGATCAAGAGCTAGCAGTCATCTGTCTGCAACGGCTACCCAGTTCCAAGGCTTAAACATTACCGCTCCATCATCATCAGTCTCGCCCGGTCAGGCGCATATCTCAAGGGAGAATACTAATACGGCACCTTCCTACCTAGACCAAGAGTCTCCTCGGCATTCAGGATCCTTTGTCACCTCTCCACTTCCTCAGACGTATACACCCTTCCCGTTAATCACAGACGACCTAGACCGTAGCTGGACATACGCCTCTTCCTACCTCGCCTCTTCGCCAGGACATTCAACCGGCACACCTGTACTGCGACTTGATTCAGCGTCTGGCGACTACCTCCAAGACCATCACCAACTCGACACGAACATTTCCCCCCAGTCAAATATTTCTCCCCACTCTTCAAATCAGAGTCCCAGCAACATGAGGTAAGCAGCTCAATATTCATTCTCCAGGCGCAAACATTAACAACCTGGCCAGTGCACTCGGTATCCAGAATTATGATCCTCGGTTTGATGCCGGAGTTCGACAGTCTTATACATGGCCTCGTAAGTTCTCGCAGAAAATGAGCAACTCACGGTACAAGATCCTAATGAACTCCAGATCTTGAGATGGGCAACCAGTACATTCCTCAAAACATGAGCCACAGCATGAGCCAAAGCCCTGGGTCATTAACACCATACGATTCGAACATGCCTATGTATGCGCGGTCTCTATCTTCCAGTCCACCGCGTACTGGTCTTACTCCAGAGCAACGGGAATTGAAGCGCCAACGAGAACACGCTCGCCGAGATTCAAAAAACCGACAGCGGAGAGATCGGTCTGCGAGTAACAACTCAAATCCGTACATTGTATCACAATCTACCACACCGGACCTTATGCCAAGGACGCTTCCAGAATATCAATCAAACCTGACTTCTGCTCCGCTTCTACAACAACCGTCACCAAGTCTTGGAAGCAGCCCGGCTTTCTTGTCATCATATTCACCGCAGTTAGGAAATGAACCAGTGCCGTCTGATATGTATGGACCAGTCTTTAGCATGTTAGTCTTCCTTTGATTTGCCACGTCAAATTATGAAAATGCTAATAGTTCATCCCTAGGAGTCCAAATGATTTTACAATCCCAGCCTATTCTATGACATACTCAAATGTGGGAGATGCAAGTCTCCATTCGTATGCTCCACGACCACATTCGCTTTCATCAGCTTCAGATGCGCCAAGCATGTATCAAAGTCAGAGCCATGCAAGTCCTCCAATAGGCTCACCAGAATCAGGAGAAGGAGTCAGAGTAGTACACAGCCGTCCGAAACCACAGTGCTGGGAGCATGGATGCAACGGACGACAATTCTCAACCTTCAGCAATCTACTCAGGCATCAGCGTGAGAAGTCAGGTGTTGCGACTAAGTCATCGTGTCCACACTGTGGAGCAGAGTTTACAAGGACTACGGCGCGAAATGGACACATGATGCACGAGAAGTGTAAGCAGCAACGTCGGAATTCATAAACTAGGTGTTACTTTCTTAGAAATGGGGTGGGATTTTTGGGCTGTGCATTTCTGCAGGAGTATATTTTGGGAACTAGGGTTTTTGGGAGGCCACGAATAGGGTCATGTTCGCGAAATATACCCAACGCAACTTTTCACTTTTTTCAGAATCAGACCGGAATTTTATACATATAAAGTAACTTGCAACTGTAAATATCTTGGAGTGACATGCGTCAGCTTAGAGGTTGGGACTAGAGAGGCAAAAATTGCACAGACAGGCACATATCTTGATACAGTACTTAGTTCGGTGTGATGATTTACCGTAGATACGATTGCGCAGATAAAGATATCTCTTACTAAGGCGCAGTACCACTCACCACAACTTGACAGTCTTTTCGCCGCCCCAGATAGCCAAGACAAAGAAAGTTAATAACTACCATGTTCAAGTTTACTAAGTTATGCGGCACCAATGCGCAAAGGAAAAACAAAGAATTGGAGATTAACCACGACCATGGTTGTGCTTGCCATGCAACCTAAAGCAAGTCATGATGATCGACGGAGTATCATAGTGTAAAAGGTAAGAGGATGTTTGCGTGGTGTACCTTATGTCATGCGATGCCAAGACTGTGTAGACATTTTCCAGGTGCGTTGTACAGTGATTTTAACTTGGCATAGCCCTCTCCTATTTTTGTAACTTCCATTTTTTCTCGTAAAAGCTGGGTATTAGCGAGTGTATAAGCCACCCCGTAAGAAAAAGTCATTAACCGACCACAGCAGGAGGGCACTTCTAGCTAGGCAGTGACCATTCTTTCAATCATGAAAAAAAGTCAGTTACACCGACTTTTAAATCTCTTGGGTTTCTTGGCGCCATTGCGTTGGTGTCGCATAGGAATACCGGTAGGGCAGTGGTCATGTGTGCTGGCTGCTGCTGTACCGACTGCTGGACGGACGTCCGGTACAGGACCGTTGATACAACGGTTTCCTCTGTGTGTTACGCCTATCGGTTATAAACTTATGATGTGCAATACCGGTACTGGGCCAGGACCCCTCTTCTGATCAGTGATCACTAGTGATCCTCAGATTAGGGTACGGTAGGGACGTTGGTAGCTGGTAAGTAATAGTGATAACGATAATGATAAGGCTTGGGATCGACTTGTTTTGGGTCCCGAGTAAGGTAGGGCAGGGTAGGGTAAGGGTAGGGTTAGCACGGTACTCGAGTATCGAGTAGGTCGGCAAACCCGCGTATGCGAGGAGCGAGAAAGCAGTAGCCTCAACGACCTGTTAGAAACTTAGAGTTTTTGACAGTGCCCAGGCTGGTGCTCGTAGACGTACGAAGTCCCAGTAGAGCAGAGGAACTTGGAACTTGGAACTTGGAACTTGGAACTTGGGGACTTGGGACTTTTGTTTCACGTTCCCGTTCGGGGACGTACTGCGTCAGCAAAGTTTAATGTATGAGTTTAATGTATATGGTTAATCAAGTCCAAGAATTATCACTGCAACTAAGTAGTGTACCTACTAGGTTGCGAGGGTGCTGAGGTGTGTGTGCTTGTTCACTTTTTCAGCCCTGCGAGATGGTCATGGTCATGGTCATGGTCATGGTTCAGTCGCCGAGCTCTCCTCCTCTTTCCCTCTCTCGGTTCGAAGAGCCGGAGCGGATGGCGGATACAGGCACGGTACTCCTGTAGACATCGAACGACGAATTCGGACACTCGAAATCTTGTTTTGTGACTGCGGTGTCTGCTTTCGGCCTTTCAAACAAGGTTAAGGTATGTATGACTTAGAGAGATGATGATAGGAACGGGACCCTTAACTTTCTTCTGGGTCATTATTCTGGGGAGAGGGCTTTAATGCTCGCTGTATAGGCAATGTCGGTACTCCGAATAATGATCCCCATCACAAGGCAGACAACCCATCTCAGCCTCAAAACCCCACGTGCTGGAGACAAAACATCCATGGATTGCGGATTTCGGCCCTGTGCGGTTACTCTATCCATGATTGCAAAGCATGGATTCGGGATGAGTGATGGGGATCATACGAGAAAAGCTCGTTCTATAGACTCGCATTCGGTGCAAGGAAGAAAGTTGGGCCGTTGAAAAAAGTCTGGTTCTCTGAAAAGGGGGTGGTGCTATCGATCGTGACGGGGAGGCGCAGCATGCATCGTGACGATAATTTCTTGCCGGAGTCGATCTGCAATCTACATGATTACTTCGAAATGGCGGTATTGAGGTGAGGGTACTGCGCCGTCCCTACTATTCTGTACGGTATTTGGCTTTGATTGCAATAGGTGTATCTCTTCTAATTTTGTGCATGTCGCCCCAAGTGGTGGCGGGAGAGGAAGTCCTCTTTCTTTCTCTCGTGGTAGTTGCAATATCAAGGTAGCGACTCTTGCTCGCAGTTGCTGTTCTCGAGAACAGCGACCTCTTCCCACCTTCCTTCACACAGAGCAAGCGCCATGTGAGGTGCCAGCATGTAGTTCTTTCTGCTCTGCAGAATTGCAAGACATCAATAATCATAACATCAATTGCCAATTCGCTGTCAGTATTGCTTCATTCCAACAGTCGTTTTATTCTACAGTACTCATACAAACAAACGCTTTTATTCGCTCATCCATTCGTTCGTTTACCCAACTATACTTACAGTCAAGTAAGCCTCTATCTTTCCGTTTTGCATATCGTCGAAGGCACAGAGTTGCCATCCAACGGCCATTCCTTGTATATCTGTCCATGCAGTATGCAGTTGCTAATATATTTCGCATAGGTCTCACCATTGAAGTCATGGCTCGAGACCTAACCATACTCCAAGGAACCACAGAGGAGAGGGAACCGATCTTGGGTAACCCAGCCAGTCAATCGGAAGCAGCTGAAACTCCTTCTGCGCTAAGTAGTCCCATCTATGGAGACTTCGGTCAAGATGATAGGTATGTCTGGCATTGATTTTATGGCTGGGTGTCACCTAATCAGCATCTGGATAAAAATAGTACTCCTCCATCGTCTCCTGAAGGAACATCCCATAAAAATAGAGGCCCTGGTCCAACAGGTTATGAGTCTTTTCAAGACGAAAGTAGGTTTTCCATTCTCCTCATCTATCCCTCTTTGTTGAGCGGAGTTATTCTGATACATTTGAAGCATTACATGGCACCGCAGGACCTCCCATTGATCCCGCTCATGATGCCGAGACAGACAGTAGTGCAGAGACTGACTCCACAGCGCCACAATCAAATGAGAATCGAAGAGTTTACAGGTACAGGGTACGCTCTTTCTGGCGGTCACCTTGGTACACGGAAGTCGAGTCAGATACTGTCCCTAAATTCAATAGCACAGAGGAAGCTATTTTGTGGGATATCTTTTGCTGTATCTCTCTTAAAAGGTGGTTACGATCGTTTTGGAACAAGGAACCAGGAACCCCAGCAAACTCTACAGATGATAGCTCTAGCTCTGAAAGTGAAATAAGAAATGCGACAAGTTCTGCAGCAGGCAGCAGCTCTGGAGGTGTATTAAGACGTGGACCACAAAGGCAAGGTGTAAGTTTTGTTTAATACTGTGTCATTACACTATCTTTGTGGATACTGAGGAGAAAGAACAGTACAGCTTAATCGCCCCTAGTCCTGATAGTAGCGTTCACGGGGAGCTATCTAGTGTGGACGAGGAAAACGACGAGGAAGACGACGAGCTTACACCCTTGGTACAAATAAGTCGCCCTCGCCATATGATTGTCAGCAACCCCCCAAGACGAACGAAATGATCAAATCCAGCTATCATCATAAAAGTCTCTGTTAGACCATTCCTGTTATACTTCAACGCATTTCGATCTTTCAGACGCCTTAGCCAGCACAGTAAGTGGACGCAAACATTGCGTGGGCCATTAAATTTCAGCGTACGTACAGGCGAGAAATTTTATGTCACAGAAGCAGTGTGAATTGACATTAGGACCTGGTATTTCCTGGCAAGTATTCGAGAGCACCTTTCGGTGGCTCCTTTGACTTGCGAATTTGTACAACAAGCGTCGCTGTTTGTATCAACCTTTCTTTGTGTAGAGAGTATTCTATTCTCGTCTTTGTACCGTTATCATTTCATGGGTGGCGATTCTGTTGGAGTGTTCAGAAGGATGCAATAAGGACAGGTTTCAGCATAGCGAGTTTATACATTATAGAAAATGACAAGTTTTTACTCTGAAATTTCGAGCTCTATGCTTGTATTCAAAAAAATATATATATATTAACTATACAGTTAAGATATTATAACCAAGGTAGGTGGTTTATTCTAGGAGGAAGCGTGCTTTGATTTTAGTAAATTGCTTAATTTAACTAACTTCGTAGATTTAAATTTAGGAGCGTCGCTTTTACTTTAGTCTATATTACTTGATTTAGGCAACCTAACTTAAGGTATATTTAAGTTTTTAAAAATTATTTTATACAAGAGTGTATTAACTTAAGAATGTAAAAATTATTTTATACAAGAGTGTATTAACTTAAGAATGNTAAAAATTATTTTATACAAGAGTGTATTAACTTAAGAATGTAAAAATTATTTTATACAAGAGTGTATTAACTTAAGAATGGTACTTAAATTTACCTAGTGACTAACTTAGTCTTTAAATATTAATCTATTCCTATACAACTTAGCGTTAAAGCGACCCTATATTATACTAGAAGTAGGCGCATTATAAAGGTAAAAGATAAAGGTTAGTAGTAAAATAATTCCGTCTATATAGCTAATTAACTATATTAACTACTGGGAAACAATTAAAGCTTACTAAGTTTATCTCACTATCCCCCCCCTAAATAAACCCTATTTCCCTCGCCTGTAAAAGCCTAATCACTACCAAAAAAAATTAGGTTTATTTCAGGGTCCCGATAGTAGAGGAGATAAGTTATATCTTTTTGTTTTCTATTTATGTTCCTGCAATTGATAGGTCTAATATAGGTACCTAGCTATTAAATCCTATGGATGAACATGTGTACTTATGATCTTTAGGGTTGGGTTTTAATCATTGTAGGAGTCCTAATAACTTAGGGAAGATAGAAAAGGGGCTTCGCTTAACGAACCTGGAAATAGATGGATGGGATTTTACGCCGGCAGAACATAGACCACCTTTCAGTACCGCTTCCCAAAATGGTCCATCCATTTTAGAGCGGGCATAAATTGGATTCACGAACGCGTCCGTGGCGGTCGTGTTTCTCGCGTCGTCCCAAGCTCTGCCACAATCTCTTGCAAACCGTCCCAACTGTACTACCAACTTCTGCAAAACATCCCACGCCCACTCTTTAGAACTTTCAATCAATCTCTTCGTCAACAGTAAGCAAGAATACCTACCTCTCTTTTTCAAAAGCGAGATCTTCCTCACCGTAGTTGCAGACGCTAATTTTTGCTTATAGTGTTGGAAGCACGTCTCGAGCAGGCCGATCTCCTGAAGAAGGTATCCGAAAACTGAATTCCCTCCGGTTTATTGTATCATATCATGTTAATATTTCCAGGTGGTCGACGCGATCAAGGATCTGGTACAGGACTGCAACTTCGACTGCAATGACTCCGGAATCGCTCTCCAAGCCATGGACAATTCCCACGTTGCCCTTGTTTCCATGATGCTCAAGGCTGAGAGTTTCGCCCCATACCGATGCGATCGAAACGTCTCGCTCGGTGTCAACCTTACCTCTCTCACAAAGGTTCTTCGCGCAGCTCAGGGCGAAGATATCCTTACGCTGAAGGCGGAGGATGCGCCTGATGTGTTGAACCTTGTTTTCGAGGCCAGCGACAACGACAGATTGAGCGAATACGATCTAAAGCTTATGGATATTGATCAGGAGCATCTGGGCATTCCAGATACAGAGTATGCTGCTACGATCACCATGCCATCGTCTGAGTTCAAACGCATCTGCATGGATCTTCTGGCATTGTCAGAATCAGGTATGTGCAAAAGGGAGTCATACCATGATTCATGCTAAGAGTCTATCTAGTTGCAATCGAAGCTTCGAAAGACGGTGTTAAGTTTTCTTGCTCTGGTGATATCGGTAACGGAGCTGTTACTCTACGAAGTCATACAAATGTCGACAAGCCACAACAGAACGTGGATATCGAACTCTCCGAGCCCGTCTCCTTGACCTTCTCTCTTAAGTACCTTGTCAACTTCTGCAAAGCCTCAGGTCTCTCAGGCTCTGTTAAGCTCTGCTTGTCCAACGAGGTACCCCTGCTTGTTGAATACGCCCTGGCTGGAAGCAGTTACCTCAGATTCTACTTGGCACCAAAGGTAACGTTCAATCCGCTCCCATCCTCTTGCCACGCAAAGATCACTAAGCTGACTTTTTGTTTGTTGTAGATTGGTGATGAGGAGTAGACAAGGATATGAAAAAATGGTAATGAATGAAGGGATGATGGTTTTACAGCATATTCAATATGGCGCGGCGTGCAGGTTGTCTTATGGATATGGTTGACCGCTACAGTTCACGGATCAAGTCGCGACGGGAGAAGATGCCGAATATGGCAAGACTATATTGAAGTTGGCCCTCCTTAAACTGAGTAAGAAAAGAAATACATCTTGCCAACCACTCCCCTCCCTCGCATATCGGATTGTTAGGAAGGATTCTGGTGGGTGTCCTATATTAGGCCTAGCGCGGGGTAAGATCCTTGCCCGCTAGACGTCAGCGCCATTTTTGTTTGTGACTCTGTTGAAGATAACAGAAAAAATTGATTCCCGTCGGCGGCCAAAGGCTATGCTCTGCTTCCCACACACACTTCCGCCAGTCTCTTCTTTGTTCTTATGTTCTTATGATCCGTCGTGAAGGGTAAAGGGGCCAATCATCGTCGAATTTACACATTTCACCAGGTGCCTTTCGTTGTTCCACCCCACCCTCCAACTTACATACGAGAATGTCTATTTCTACACCAGAGTTACTCCCGGTGCCTGAGACGCGCGTGCTTGCTGTTGCCAGTCATGTAGGAATATCAAAATCACCGCGAGTGCTTGAAAGTTACTGACATCTCTGAAGGTTGTCTACGGGTGAGTTTTGCGCCGTCAAATTCTACCCCTCCACAATTGACTAAATCCAACTCTACAGCTATGTCGGAAACACAATGGCAGCCTTCGTTATGCAATCACTTGGCTGCGAAGTCGCTGCCCTGAATACTGTCAATTTCAGCAACCATTTGGGATATGGACAAGCGAAAGGAAGACGTACCCCGGCGGACGAAGTTACGGAGATGTACCAGGGACTGAAAGACTCGTACCTGGATGATTTCAACATGATGCTCTCAGGCTATTTACCGGGTGCGGCGGTGGTTGAATCTGTGGCTATTATGGCTCGGGAACTGAAGTACAAGGCTACAATGAAGCCGGGGAGTTTCTTTTGGATTTTAGACCCGGTTATGGGTGACAATGGGAAGTTGTATGTGGCTGAGGACGTGGTGCCTGCATATAAGAATATGATCAAGGATGCGGATCTCATCTTGCCAAATCAGTTCGAGGCCGAGTATGCATCTGAGCCCAACAAATGGAATGGGAATACTGATTTTATACAGGACTTTGTCGGGTGTCAAAATTACAGATATGGACTCATTGAAGCAAGCGATCACTATACTCCACGAAACTTACGGACTTCCTCATATAATCGTTACCTCTATTCCATTATTCTCCGGCCCAGGAGCTGAGCCATCACTGTCTGTCGTTGGATCAACAGTCACCTCAACCGGAACGCCTCGAATTTTCGGGATCAAGGTACCACAACTAGACGCTTTCTTTAGCGGTACTGGGGACATGTTCGCGGCTTTGATGGTAGTACGTTTACGCGAGGCAGTTCACAAAATAGAGGGTCTATCGGAAACGGCTGCATGGGTAAGCGGTGATGAAGTTGAGGCTCCAGAATTACCTCTTGCGACGGCTGCGGAAAAGGTGTTGGCTAGTATGCAAGGTGTATTGCAGAGGACGAAAGAGCGTGGAGATGAGACGATGGCGCGGTTTGAGAAGAAGATTGAGATGACGGGGAAGGAGGTTGATGCAAAGGAATTGAGATTGGCCAAGTCGAAGGCATATGAGGTTAGGATGGTGAGGAATTTGGATTGTTTGATGCATCCTGTGGTTAAGTATAAGGCAGAGAAAGTCTAGATAGATGGCATGTATTCAAGAGATGTCTGGGCGATTAGATGGACGGTTGATACCCTTCACAGCAGAGTAGAAATGTGATGAGAAATTCTATCATCCAAGACCAGCGAGCGAAATGGTTGTAGGTTAGAATTAGGTAGAGATGAGACGCAGAGAAGCCAGTGGTGTCTTTTCGCTCCTCAGTTATTGCGAAATAGCTTCCCAATATTTACGAATAGCTTGACCTAGCCTCGCAGCTCACAAGTCCACAAGTGGTGTCTGTATGCGACAATCGCTTGTAGTAACTAGATCAACAGGCTTCTGAAAGCCCAGGAAGCTCATGAACCGGAGTGAGAAAAGCGGACAACAGTCCGCCGTATCATTCATCTTATCTCAATTGGTCTATTTTCCTCCTCTCCATAACTCCAATCGATCGTGAATCGACTCATTTCATATCCATCCATGTCACATCTCCAAAAAAAAAATTGCGTTCATTCCTCATTTCTTTCATCCAGTGCTACCAAAACCACCTTCACCCCTAACACTCTCCTCCAATTCCTGCACCTCCAAAACCTCAGGCGTATAGATTCTCTCCAACACCAACTGTGCAACGCGATCACCCACTTTGACCTCAAACTCCGTCTCAGCGTGATTGAAGAGGAGTACTTTGACTTGGCCTCGGTAATCGGCGTCAATTACACCTGCACCTGTATCGATCATATGTTTAGAAGCTAGACCTGATCGCGGAGCTATACGTCCATCTATTCCCCATTGTCTCTCATTAGTAATTGATCAATTGAGGTAGATGGGAAAGGGGAGAGAAAGGAGAACATACAAGTTCCTGCTGGTACGGCCATACTGATATCTGTATCTACCAGTACCTTTCCTCGGGCTGGTACCACCGTATCTTTCGAGGCGTAAATATCATAACCAGCTGCGAAAGCACTTCCTCTTGTTGGAAGTCTTGCGTTTGGAGAAAGCTTTTTTATGAGGAGGGGTGGTTGTGATGAGGTTACGGGTACGGAGGTTGAGGCCATGGTTGAGGTGATGCTGGGGTTGCTTTCTTCGTTTTGGTTGTTGGTCTTTTGACGTTTGGGGAGTGGGGAGGTTGGTGGCGAGGTTGTTTTGTCCATTGGGTTGTTGGAGAACTGAAGTTGGGGGAGGAATTGAAGATCTGTAGATTTAATCGGTTTTTTGAAGGACGCGACGCGTTTTGCTGGGACGCGATCTATCTATTGATATCGACACACCCAGCTCCTATCTAAATTTGTCCATGCCTCACCTCCTCGGCGACTAAACTTGGAATTTCCCCGTTCCCCGTTGTGTCTGAAATCCACCCCCACATTCCAATTACAGTCAGCGAATGAACCATGCCGTTCCCGATCTCAGACACCTTCGCATGGCTAAAGGTAAGATACTTTCTACTCTAATCTGTCAATTCTTCCTGTCGAATGTGCATTCCTGCTTCGAAGGAGCACACCGCATTCCGCAAAGAGACCTATCCCATCTATCACTTGGTTGAAGAGTAATTAGATATGGCTGAAATACTGAATTTTCTACAGCCTCATCCAGAGAATAACCTACACCTACGTCTCCATCGAGCACGATCAGTAGTTCTCACAGCTCAAGAGTATGTTCATCCCATCCCCATCCGCATCCCCTAAAACCAGCAGAGAGAGAAAAAAGCAACGCACAGCTACTGTAGCTACCTTCGCTAACCCCACCACTCTCCTCAAGACTCGTAGAAATCCGCGCAGCACAACGCACCTTCGAAGGAGCATACATCCGTACAGCGTTGGGACAGTTCTCCTTCGCACTCGTAGTCCTCAAGATCTTCACATCGGAATTCTACTCCATAGGAGCCCTATTCGCTACATATGGAGCTGGGATCTTACTCGTTAGTATGTATAGGAGATGGGAGGGGAATCGTCAGTTCTTTAGTGAGATTGGTGAGGATGGTTTGAATAGGAAGAAGTTTAGAACTAGTGGGAATGCGGTTGTTGTTTTGACGGCTTTGACTGTTGGTGCTTATGCTAGTTTGTTGGGGTTAACCTTGAGGTTGGAGGGTTGAAGTGGTGTAGGCTTTGGCTGTCAGTTGGAACTTCGATGTTCGATGCGGATATAAATTCTGGGAGGTGAAGAAGCAATTTCGACGGGGCGTAACTCTCTGCTCACAGCGAGCGGCTCGTAGAGCATGCCAAGAAAAATATTGAAGTCAAGAGATGGCGCTGGGAGGATATCGAATTAGAGATGAATTTTGGCTGCTATTGTTAAGCGACAGTGTCACATAGGAGCCATAATTAGGCAAATGGCGCCTAAAAAGAAAAGTAACACAAATTGCAGCCTGTGGCACGTCATGTTTCTCGTATTTCAAATCCCTTACGTTGGGCAAATACACAGCTAGCTAGCTACGTTGTAGACCCGAGGTGATTCCATTCATAGGTTATGTTATATCTCCAACAAATCCCGCTCTATCGTGGCTTGATATTATGTTCAGCATAGAAGCAGGACTGCTCTCTCATCAGCGCCCGCTGAGGACATGCGAAATTCACTGTTACAGAGCATGAAAGGCTTGCTTTTCTTTCTGAATCCTTCCCGAGTAAAAATTCACAAAGCCTTCCGTTCATCCAATACAGAAATTCCCAAGTGCTATGTGAAGCAGTCTTGGACCCGCTAAAAAGTTTCCTCCCATACTTGCATTCGATACAATTCGTTTTTGGAGTACCGTATTATTTAATGCAATGGCGCCGTGACTGTCGGTCAATTTCTTTTCTTGACTCTGCCGAGTGTTGTTGTTTCTACTTTGATATTTTAACACAATTATTTCGTGCGAGGCAAAAGCAAAAGCAAGGCAATCCTGTCACTTCTGAGGTGTCGAATACTATAGCTGGCTATACTCTGACACATAATCTAACATTTTCATCTCTCTTTCTATCGTCCCTGGTGTGGGTGTGGTGGGCCATTATGGTATGATCCGGGTGCTGGTATGCCATATCCATATATGTTGTGCCCTTGGTTGCTCTCCGGGAAATGTTGCCCACCATGCTGGTAGTCATATTGCAGTGGTTGCTGCCACTGTGGTTGATAAGATGACTGGTGTGGCGGTCCTACAGACTGCTGTGATGAAGTTGGCATAGTGCTTGCTGCTGTTGAAATTGGCGGATACATGCCCGGCTGCATCATGCGCGGCTTTGTAGTGTAGTTGTCTGGCATATGGTTCGGAGGGGGTGGATATGGCGCGAATTGTTGCGGTTGATTGTGGAGCCCTTCAAGATTGCCATAGGAAATTGAGCGCTGTGGCGTTGACCAAGGATCCTCTCGAGGGCTCTGCTCTGGGGGATGGTCATTCCAGTGTTGCGGCGCAGGTTGAGGTACTGTATTTGAAGCGTAACTTGCGAAGGTGGGTGACGCTGGTGGCTCCTGAGGTGGTCGCCAATAACCTGTGTTCATGTCTGACACTGGCGCTCTAGTTACAGAAGAAGACTCTTGTCCCATCCAATTCGACGAATTTTGTGGATAGTCGAATGTTCTTGAGTGTGAGAGAACTGTACTATCATCAGCTAAAATTCCGCTTTCAAACTCTCCAAACCCCAAACCTTTTGTCTCTGGCGAGGAACTGTCACTTCCGTCCTCTCTCTTTGTCTGGGCTCCACCGAGATCCTGAATAGCTGGCATCGTCAGGTGGGTGTAAGGCACGTTGTTTTGCAACTCGGGTAAGTGAACGGACGCTGGGGACGAAGTCTCCGAAACTTGACCAGTGCCACTCTGAGCCTTTGAACCTCTACGGGAAGCTGAAGTGTCTGGCGGTTGTTGATCGACAGGAAAGAAGTTGCAGTCCTTCTTGAGCCTAATGCAATTGATACATCTATTTTGCGGGTCTGCTGGAGATGGAATACACCGTATCTTTCTTCGACGACAGTGGCCTTTGTTCTGATAGTCAGTTCAATGTAATCATACAGCGCAAATGGACAAGTTAGTGACTGACCACACGCGACGGAGGTTCTATGATAGCCCAGTTTATTCCTCCTCTTCTCCGCTGATAACGCCAAAGCTGCTGCGTCTGCTGTCGCCTGACCTCGAACATTAGGAGAGGACATGGACCGCTTCATCTTACTTGACTTAGCAGTGGATGCCACTGAGTTTGTTCGGTGTTTAGCAGAAGTGGGTGACGGGGACGGACCAGATGGCGAATATCCTTGTGCGTAGTTGGACAGACCATCTTGTATGTTATGGTGATGCAGCATTGCTGAAGATGGATCTAATCCAGCAGTAGGTGGAGCGTATTGGTATGCCATCGTTGTTGGATACTCTGATCCCGTAGAGGGGAGAGTGTGTGGAGAATTGCCCATATTATTCCACATGGTCGTGGCTGGATAACGAGGTGTGTGGACTGAGGCTGCCATCAACTGCAATGATTCAAAGCTGGATGCGACTTATTGGGCCAGGACGTCAAACGTGTGTACAAGGATGGCTTCCCCAACAGAGTGAAATGCCACCCGTATCTCCAATTCTCAGACGTATAATGCCAAAGTCCCAAACTCCAGAGAGATACCTGCCAACGTCGCCAAAAATGCACTTCTTGGTGTCCCTCGCTTCATTCGAGTTGCGAAGATGGCGAATCGAATCTTTGTCGCGTCGAAGAGGTACCCAAAACTAGAAGACTCGAGGCCAATGTAGTAGACCTGTTCCAGTTGCGGCACGCACTTGTGTAAGCGTCAACAAGAGTGGAGAAAAACGGGCGATATTTGGGACATTGAAGCAGGTACAAGGTGCACGCGAGGTTTGCTGATTTTCGAGCGTGTCTTTGTTTTTCAACGCTGAAGCTGAGAGTCAAGAAGAACCAAGACTTAAGCAGCAGTTGTGGAGATCAAGGAGTTTGTCTGTGGCTTGAGCTTGCAGCAGAATATATGGGCCTCTCAAAGTGTGCTTGTGGGATAAGTTGTACTCCGGAGAGTTCAGAAACTCTTTCCAACAAATAAGAGAGAACTGCTTCAAGCCACTGCAAGATACAGTCTAGAGCAACTCGGACCACTGATGATGCCTGCGTGGGTGCTCCAGGAATAGTAAGTAGTAAAAGGTCGAATTCCACTGACAAACTTAGAATGACGTGCCTAGCTCTAAGGCAAGGAGAAGCAGGAGGGGGCGCAACAGTTCAGTACAGTACTCGAACAGTGAGAAAGTCCAGCACGGTATTACGGTGCAATTGGGCCTGAAAAGAATGTAGAACTCATTCGAAAAAGGACGATTGGAAGTGGCAAGGACAGGATGGGCAGGCCCATAAGAGAGGATGATGGAGATGAAGCATCTCCTGAATGCCTCTGCGATCAACAAAACAGCCGAATGGCGAACTACGTACGGTTAGACATTTCCCACCATCATCATATGGAGGAGGTTCGTCTAGGACGCCACGAGATTGGGTAGTGTTTAGGTCAATCAAGGCCAAGTCCACCCCCTGGATCTTGAGCGTGAGTGCTGCCATGCCTGTCCTAGTCTTACTTAAGCTCCCCTACCAGCCTTAAAGATCCCAGCTCTCTGGCGCCATCTTTTCTTTTGCTACGGGGCTTACGGGGGCGATCTGCATGGACCATGATGCAGAGTCTCCCCAAGGAGGGTTCGTTCAGCAGAGTCGGATGCACGTACACACACCTGAGAGACCAGGGACGTCCCTTCTGGAATCTGGCGAGGCCGTGGGCGATAATGATGCCGATGGTGGTAGTTGAGTAGTAGAGAGGGGTGGCATTGTGATGTGAGACCCCAATTCCACCCAGCACTGGATCTTAGATACGTAGGCTATGGTACAAGTAGTCGGGATCTCTGATGACCCCGAGATGTCAAGGTCATCCTACAGCACGGACTTAGGTTTGGCTCCGTGTCGGCGAAAGACCACTTCTTAAGTCTGTCGATGAGGCGTCAAGGGGGTGTCTGAACTACCCAACTCGCGAGACGATCTTTCGTATATAATTCTTAGGAGGAGCCAAGTGTGCCAGGCGTGCGAGGCGTGCGAGGTCGGGTTTATGGGCAAGTAAGATCTAGCTTTGCTGTGGTGCAGCACACTCCGTAAGGTACCTTACCTACCGTAGATATTATTCTTAGGCAGTCACAGCACGCCCAGTGTCTGCGACCTGCAATCGGCTATGACCCCCCCCTTCCTCCCCAAATATGAGATGACATTGGTGACAGGCACAGCACAACAGGCTTCACCTGTCAAATTCCCAAGCACTGGTTACTGGTGCCGGGCTTCCACAAGCTGTTGGGAGCTAGAGAGCTGACGAGTCACCGTGGACTTTTGGAACTGAGCGAGCGCAAAGGCGTTCCGGCGCAGGCGTGCAGTAGCCTATGGTCGCAGTGCTAATCAACGCCACAAGTTATTAGTCGTCCACCAGGAAGTCATCGCTCTTTCGCGAACCTACGAAGTAAGCCAACAGGAAAAAAAAACTTCACAGCCAAGGTGTAAAAGGGTAAGAAAAATAAAATTCAAAATCTTCAGCCCCTCATTAGTGCTGCTGCAGGCCCAACGCTGCACACCAGTGCACATCGCATCGATTGGATCGGTATCCCTTCGCAGCCGCTGTCATTGTATGTCGAGCGGACATTATTTGATATTTTGGCATTTTTGCATCAGGGAATCTCCGCTGCAGACTCCATAGCAGTCAGTCCAGTCAGACCTCGCGTGCCCCTGTATGTGTATCGGTAGTACCGGTAGCATACCATGGCCTGGTGATTCACGATTAGGGATTCGGCCATATCCCACTTCTATTGTAGCACCAAGGCTCTAGCCTCCGTTCGCTCTCCGCTTCTCACACTGCACGCTGCACCAGCCTAGTAGCTAAGAAATTGACGTACATGAGAGAACAGGCCCTTTTTGCAGAGGATCTCCAATTCTCCATGGCGAGCTCAAGCCCTGGCCTCTTTTCCCATGCCGATCATTAAATCGCAAATCGTAAATCGCAAGCTGTTGTCCCTCATCATATCATATTCTCAGCTCTAGGAAATCCCGGGTACTTGGAAGCAGTGTGCTGTCCGGCGGAGCAGCGACGATAAGGTCAGTTTTACGGGATGGGTGACATACATGATTAAAAGCGCCTTAGCATAATCAGTAATTATTATCATCTGGTAGATGCTATTCGTCTAATTTGGGCTACGAAACAATCACTCAGCAGGGGCCTTTGGAAAAGTGCTGGGTACTGCTAGCAAAGCTGCGAATGAACAATCAAATGGCTTGAGCCAGACTGGATCTAGTCATTGGAAGCGAATTGTGCCTCAAGTTCCATATCCACAATCTAGGAGGGATATTAACGACGACGAGTATTCTTACCAAGGGACTTCAGAAACTTTCCTAGGTGCTTACGGAGGTACACTTTTACGACAAGACCTAAAGTGCTAAAATTCCAGATCTCCACAACTTGAAGTTCATTTTTCTATGAGCCAGCCACTGGAAACTCAACCCTCTGTTGTGCATACGAAATGCGCTTTTTCTTTCTCGGCACTGCCGTTAATCAAGCTTGCAAGGAGCTTGCAAAAAAGATGTCAATTTCCAGAGCCAAGCAGGCCTATTGACAAAAGCAATTGTAGAATTTTGGGGGCTTCTCAATGAGAAAAGAAATAGAGGGAGATTGCATTTACACAGCTGCACGACCAGTAAGTAAGTGAGTGGGCTATTATTCATGGATCTCAAATCATAGGTTGTTGCTTGCGAGAGACCATTAGTATTATATGGTTTTTTTTTCTTTCCTGTTACTGTCACTATTACTTGATTGTGCAATTTCAGAGTCATAGAAATCGAGCAAGCTGAGAGGTTCCATCGGGTGTGGATTCGGGGATGCAATGACAATCTACAATGCCACAACTTGATCTTCAACAAGATCAAGTTACAAAAAGCATTATTGTCTACCACTGTAGCGAGCGGCTGATTACAATTGAGGATCCCACCGAGATTCGAGAAGATCTCAGGGTCGGATATGGAGAAATTACCCCACGGGAAACGATTCAGATTCATGGCCAGATCTTGGGATTTCGAAGGTCCTTGATAGACCATGTCGCAAAAATTATTCCGATCCTTTGCAGTTCTTGTCGAGAAGTGTTCACGGAACCGCCGAATGGGCAAGCCTCGTAAGGCTCTAAGATTCTAAGTAAATTCCGCGGGCGATGGAACATCTTGGACGATCTAGCCTCTTTATAGAAGGAGTTTGAGATGATCTGAAACCCCTGCTCCAATTATTCGGATAAGACGGGGATATTCCCGTTCTCGTTATCGGTTGCAACTTTGGCTTTTTGTCCCAAACACATACAGAGCATGTATGAAGATGCTTGATATCTACCTCCTTCTCATTTGGAAGAGCATCTTCTTGCAACGTCCTTGCGACCCGGCACTTCCTGCTTACTCGGAAGCAGAAATACAGTACGTACCGGTAGCGTCTCGTCAACTACAAGCTGGCTGACTGTTTGAGCACGACGACAGGCGGCCCCTGGTTGGAAACTCTAAATAATTGGAATGTCTAGCATAGAGTCATGGACAAGGCCTCTTTTCCTTCCGATTATTTTGCAGTAATCGCGTGTTATCCTTAGGACCGGAATAACATCACGGTAAGCTGCTTGAGCTGCAAGGCACAGGCCATGCTTGGTCTTGGGAGCGAGATTCTGGGGATAGTCCGAATGAGGTCACTGTAGATATTTCAATCATATCTTGACTATGAAGTATTCACTTCTGCTTTGGACGGCAGTTGCACATCGAAAGCCATCGGTTTCCGGTTGATCTTCGAGCGATGCATCAAATTCCGGCCGTATTCCTACGACCGAATGAATCTGGTGGCTCAGAATCAAATAAGAGAGGAGCTTCCTCGTCTGCCTGGCATACCTTAACGAACGCTCTGTAGCCAATATTCTTTCTTTGCTATTTATAAGGACGTTAACATTTTGTTTTTTGCTTTTTTTGTTTTTTGAAAGTGATCTCGTCCCTTCAGCAGCTTTCCTTGCAGCGTCATTCTCTTTCATACTTTTGCAGGAGATACTTCTACTTATTTCAAATATTCGGCATCTATCTAACTTTGCTTCTTGGTCTCTTTCGCAAAGGTGGGTCGTGGATGATAAAGCGTCTTTCAACTCCAGGAATAAGTCAAATAACGTCGAGACAGAAACGCTCTGCATAACATACATGCACAACCTTCGGAGCGGCTCTCTAAACCGTGTATACCGGTGGTGTTAAGCTTACTTGTTGAAATGATTGGCTTTCTCTCATGTTCCGCACCAATATAGAACTTGACTCGAGTAAAACTGACTTGATTTAAGTAACTTACCGGGGCACTTCAACTTAAATAGTGTAACTCATAGTACTTTTACAGTACATGACTTGACATTTTCGCCCGACTAAAGCTTGTCATGTAATATTTCACTAAGCCTTTAACCAAGGGGCAATTCGACCGCTTAACGGGAGATCACCTCATATCGCATCGGTGCCTGTTGAGTATTGCCATTGTATATTGTCGCCTGTATGCATTAGAAGGTGGGAAATGATGTGCAATGTAGTATTGAGTTTGTAACTGTGTTACTGATATAATGGGGTCTAACAGATCTTCTGGCTTAGCTGTTATTCACCTATTTAGAGGTTATAATCTCGTGAGAGACAACGATTAGGGATTACTCGCTGCCGGGTGCGTTTCTAAATATGATCATAAAGGTCGAAGCCCGGATGGCTTCTGTTCTAATGCAAGACTTGACTACATATTTATTTTCATACATGTAATCAGGGATGTTTGAATTGACTTTGCTCGAGAAAAGCCTAAAGGGAGCAGAAACCCTCGTCAAGACTCGCCCGGCGCAGTCAACATAGCCTCGGGATAGTAATCCCCTCAACCAGCCCATTGGATCAAAAGGCTCAGACGAGGCTGTGGCTTGCATCAGATGAGGTCTCTTGCTGCAGTACAACTTTGTGCATTTCACTGGTCGAGGCTATGCTTTCCATTTCCTGGGAGATGCGAAAACGGATTGATGGATCTCCCCACAGAGTGACAGCGAGCCTCTGAAGGATTTGTGCTCATAGGAGAATACCAGCTAGAATAGCAGATTGGTTGGAGTTCACAGTCATGATGGCATGTGCAGGGAGAATACCGGTACTGCCTGACCGTACCTTCCCGTCGACCTGAACGCAGTGATCAGTCAGGCAGGTCTGCCTCGCCTATTCCCCCAGCCTGCAGTGCGGCTCTCTCAAAAACACAGCCACGTATTTAGCATTGAAGTATGATGGCATTCATGTCTACATTGTCAGCCATGTGAAATGCCTACTGTGACCTTCTCCTTGCTCTCACCGTGTGAGAGAGTTCTCATCCAACCGTTTTCAGTCATCTTGGGCGTTTGGTGTGCTGGAAAAGGCTACAAGGCTCTCCGTCTTATCGACTTTAGCGCTGAGTGCATCGGAACCCCCCAGGCAAAGCCTTCGAAACCCCTCGCGACCCCCTTCCAACCCAACTCTCCTGACAACTCACCACTACATTCGCTCCATCGTCTGGTCTTCTATCGCAAAGCATCCGCAAATCCTCCCGTTTACAATACCAACCTCTTTTGCGCCTTCTCGCTCATCTCATCTCATATCTCCGTTGCTGCTTCTTGTTGCTGTTCTTGTTCTTGGACATCCTTTCTCTCCCGATCCAACCACTAATTCCCGTCGCGCGATCAGGCAGGCGCGCTCACCTTAGAAGCTCCCCCAAGGCTACAATGCACAATACCCTGCCATCTGCCTTTTGATCTGATAGCGTGCCAGCTGAGTAGGCCTAGCCTTGCGCGCGATCGCATCATTTATTAGGTATAAGACTCGATCCCCAAATATACAGCCTCCACCGTCCGTTACACCGTAATGTCTTCCTCAACGTACACCTCCCCAGACAACCAGGACCCGGTGCTGAACAACAACTACTTGCCTAATACACCATTGGAGTCCACATTACTGTCTCCCTTTGACTACTCGCACACGATTAGTAACTCTGCCAGTCCTTCATACAATATTGGTGGTACTCCCGGCGAGAGTATCTCCGAATACAGTAACTACCAACCCAGCGAAGGTCCCGAACTGTTGGACGAGTTCTTCGGGGTAAACTTCGACGAAACTGAATTTCAACAACCCTCCTCGCTGCCGTCGGCACTTGGGAACACATACCAACCTCCCCAGCTTATCCATTCCCAATCAGATCCATCATCCTACCTCGGAGGACAACGAGCCTTCGACACCGTCGATTACATACACCCTTTGAGTCCCATACACACGAGCACACCTACAACACCATCTCCGAAGAGCGAAACCAACGACCTTGGGCTAGCAGTGACAAACTCTCAGCACGTGTTGACGACTCCGATTTACAAGTCGCGATCCCAGAACTTCCCTGTACTCGCAGCCACACACGCTGCGGGAGTTCAATTGACCCCCGACCAAAGCAGCAGCAGCCATACAAGCGCCGAGGGAATTGAGCCAACAATGTCGCAACCTGGACGTAGCCCTCGGGTTACTGTTTCACAATTTGGAGAAGCCCACGACGACACGCATGCACATGGGATGGCCAGTAGCTTTTCTACCGCTGGACAAGGACCACAAAGTAGTGCAACAAGGGATGATGATGGCTTCTGGAGGCCTAGTGAGCGGACCGGTCAGGCCGGATTAGACCCCGAGAGTCGCAAATTGATGGCAGACATTGAAGTTCCTTCATTGAACCAGCAAGAAAAAAACCGCCAGCTAGATGAGAAGATCACTGAGGTGAAAGACTGGGTATCGAAATCTACTCAGAATGTCTATCCTGTACAGCCAGCAAATTCATACTTTGAGCATTATCCAGCGTCGGATACGGACTCAATTCGACAGCCGGCCGATATTGATAGTAACATCTTGCCAGTGGATGATGCCGCTAGTATTCGCGAAAACAGACCACGAGACGGAGATGTATACTACAATTTCAAGAATAATGGTTTCAGGTCCGAACTCAATGATGCCGATTTGAAGTTGATTGTTCGTCGACAATGGAACGACGCCCCAGCAGTACCCACTAAGACAGATACTAACTATCAGCCACCGACTGCTGCCGATGCTATGAGGGAGTACAAGGAAAGCGCCGACAGATTCTCGGTTATTTCCCGAGTCGCAACGTGGGGTACGAGGCGTCGAAGTGAACCGAGTCTCTCGGACATTGAGTCGATCACTGACGGCAGCTTTCTGAAGAAAATGTCCATCAATGATCCTGCGGGATCGGAGAGAAACCGGTCCGCAAATCTTCTTGACACTGGTTTTGGCCGTATTGCGAACATTGTTCGTAAAAGAAGCGAAAGCAAGCTTAAAAGATCAAATACCGCCACGAAAGAACCTGAGATACATCCAAACACTCGGAAAGAAAGCCAGGACAGCCTTGTGCCACCACCGAGGAATAACAGCTTTGGAAGAAAGCCAGCACCAAGCATAAACACAGCTTTTGCGGCCATGGCCGGTCCCCTTGCAGCTGTGGGAGCTCACGCTCACGCACGTAGCGGTTCTATAAGTGCGACATCTCCGACTCCGAAAAGCCCGGGGAACCTAGGCTTTGTTGGGCAGGTAATCAGGCGGGCTAGAAGTAGAAGCGACTTGCCTCGGCATCAATCAAGCGAGAGCGTGGGAGGTATTGCTGACCTCTTGCGCCGGCAAGGTGGTCCTCCAGTCCCAAATACAGCATTTCAGTCGACCGGCGTGGATCAGTCTGTCGACGAGACTGATGTGAAACCACCAGAAAATATGGATCAAGACGAAGACGAGGATGATGATGAAGAAGAAGGCGATGGAGATGAAATGGATCAGAAATTAGGATCAGATCAATTCTCGGAGCCTATTATCCCCAATTACGAGGGTTTCAAGGCTCACGTCCGGCGACTGAACCCTACGATGAACCCTCATTACAGCTGGCTAGTGAGCAGAATCGCCCACCAGCAAGAAATTCGCTACAAGAATTTGCTCAGCGCAAGAGTAAAGCACTCCGAGACTGTCATGAATGGCAACTGCCAAGCCGGTCACCATTGCGCAGCGACAGGCGGAAAGGCTACTCTGTTTGATGTGAAGGGCAAACGTCGAGATGTAGAACGGAACACCACCGGTCTACGTGTAACGACCGAATTCTCTGATGAGGATTCGAGTCCTGGAGAGGGCGCTCTCACAAATGATAGCTTCCCTCAAGGGGTTCCCATGCCACCTGCCCGGAGTCTTCCAGCCGAATTTGAATGCCAACTGTGCTTCAAGGCCAAGAAGTTCCAGAAACCATCAGACTGGACGAAGCATGTTCATGAGGATGTTCAGCCGTTTACTTGCACATATGATAAGTGTAAGGAACCCAAATCATTCAAGAGGAAAGCGGATTGGGTAAGGCATGAGAATGAACGGCATCGCCACTTAGAGTGGTGGGTATGCCGGGTCGAGGACTGCACGCATCCATGTTACCGCAAGGACAATTTTCTGCAGCATCTAGTACGAGAGCATAAGCTGCCTGAACCAAAACAAAAGACAAAGGCTGCCATTAAGAAAGCCCATGCTACCGAGCCGGCATGGGTAATGGTGGAACGTTGTCATCACGAGACAACTAACAAGCCTCAAGACGAGCCTTGCAAGTTTTGTGGGAAGACTTTCAACACTTGGAAGAAGCTAACGGTCCATTTGGCGAAACATATGGAACATATCAGCCTACCTATTCTCGGACTTGTGGAAGACAGAAAAGTTGATGCAAACACCATCATTAGCCCCGTCGAACAAAATCTCACGCCGGTGACACCTATGCCGAAGATGGAGTCATCTGCAAGTCCTTTCAGCATGAATGATGTCTCCCCTCATATACATATGCAGCCTCAATTTACAGGCTTTCAACAAAATCAGCAGTCCCAGTTCTATTCTACAAATACTCGTTCTCCAATATACGGAATGCACCCACAAATGCAACAAACGAATGTTATGTATGAGCAGAATCCTATCTATACCAATCAACAATCCTACCAGATAGATCTTCCAACACGCGGATTTAGCTCCATGGATGCCAGCTTCCCCCCTTCGATACCGGAACAAAATTACAACACTCAACATGCTCCTCAGTATTCGATGCCTCAAACTTATGTATCAGGCCCCCCGGCAGTCTCAAATTTCCAGCCACAAAATATGCTTGGCATCAATACTGCTGGATTTGGGTTCGATACCATACCTGCAAATACCGCACAAAGTTATCACCAAGTGCCAATTAGCCAGGCTCAGGGAAGTGTATCACCATATGGTCACTCACCGCAAAACGGCCATTTTTATGCCCAATAGTAGGCATGGTATAGGATGTCTTCTTTTTGGGTGCAAATCATTTTCTTTTGATACCTATGTATGTACGACAATTTAACGGGCTGTATGATGGCGTTGTGCGGTGTTTTGTGATTTTAGGGCTCGGAGATACCATAAGAAAGACGTGTTTTGGTCATTTCATCTAAGGCGTTATCTAGTGATATGATACGAATACAACGAAGCGTTTATACCATATATACAGAACTCAAAATATCTAGCTGATTACCTAAATGTTCTCTATAGTCTTGAACTGCAAAAGCGGTCAGACTGATGGTCACCCAGGAGGCTCTGCGAGAGTTTTCTCGGTTGCATCTCGCCCTCAGCCACCCAATTTGAACCCTAGCAAGCCGTGTGGTTCGGGAGTACAGCGTAATATGCGTCTTAGCAAGACTGGATTCTTGGAAGAGAATAGGGACCCCCTTGAGTTTGCATAGCAATTTTGAGCCTCAAGGCCACATAGTCGGCCTGCGCATCTGTACCACCGTCGCACACGTACGATGGAAAGATTGGACGGTTATATTTCATCTATCGCTATTTTCTTGTAAACGCTTAAACACACTTTAATATACTTTTAACATAATATACCCCGTTCGAGGCCTTCAAAAACAACATTTGCTTCTTTTTCGGACAAGTGTTTAGGCCTATGGCTTGTCACACATTGATGTAAGTTGTAAGTATTTGGAAATTTTCCTTCACCTTTCCACCCGGCGAGAAATCCACCAATTTGGAATTTGAAATATCAGAAAAGATATCGTTATTCCAAGTACACAATATCTCCTTTCGGGAAATCCTACTGTGGAAGTAAAATGGTTCTCTTCTCAGTTTGATTTCAAGATGTGTTATTTGGTAGTATAACCGCGGTAAGGATAAGGGGGAAGAGTTGAGTAGTGATAGGATATAGTTTATATCCTAGAATTATGTCTATGCGATGTACTGTAACTTAACTATACTGTATTGAAAATAGATAGTTGAAATTAGATGGTTGAAGAAAGTGAGCTACTTAAAATTAACCAAGTTAGTCAAATCAGGTAAGTCACCTACATAAGGAGAATATGCTCCTATATGATTACTATCTTTGACTTTAAGATAAGCCACATGGGAGTAACTTCATTCTATAGAACATTTCTTAGTTTCGATAGAGAGGTAGCTTAGTACTAGCAACGAATTATTCTTCATCACAGAAATATATCGGATCACCTTTAACGGCGAACAAAATCGCGACAGTGCCACTTGAGATAGTAGACTTAGTGTGAATTATAAGGTACGTAGGAAGGTAGGCAGTCTAAGATTCATGGTAGAGGCAGAGACTACAAAAGAAAGAAAAAATATTCTTTTGTTTAGAACCTATATAGCAGTGCAACTTACCCAAGGAATCTCTTAATTAGGTAGGTAGTCATTAATTCAACCTCATCTACTTGAAAATCGTATTAAGAGGAGAGCGTATCTTAAATATAGAGCTAAGAAGAGCGCGGAGAGCCTAAGATTAACAACCAAGCAACGAAAAAAAATACCCCTAAAAGAAAAGAATAAAATAAAACAAGAATTACCCGCCGGCCCCCCAACAACAAAAAAAGCTTAAGATTCAATCAAAACAGTAAAACTTTATTATAACTAACTTTCGAGTAAGCGACCTCTAAAAGGCCCCTCCTTTCTCTATATGTAAGTATTAGTGAACAATACAATTATTAGTTATTTGCACTTAACTTCTTTCTTCCCCTTAAACAGAATCTATCTAGATATCACTTTACCCACTTTGGGACTGCCCTTTCTATTTATGGGGGATAAAGGGGTTTGGGGGGTGGAGATTCAGGGAGTAATATGGTTGTGTTGGTTGAGTTTGGTGTCTGGCTCTTTCCTTTTACTTCTGTAAGTAGATGGCTATTAGTTTGCTGATTTAGGAATGTTTTTAGGGTGTGTATTTTGTCTGGCATATTTTGGTTATAAATCTTATAGAGCTAATATTAAGTAATACTACCTACTTAAGGTAGAAATAATATATATATCCCCTAGTTCGTTAGTTGTGACCTGCACGGACCACTAGGACGTGCACGACAAAACGTATACATTTTTCAATGGCAAAATTCTCAGAGTGTCGAATCCCTGCACAAAGTCACATCTAACGAACTAAGGGATAAGCGAGATTGAGCGAGACGGAAAATTGAACGTTGTTAGTTCACTAAATTACCTTCAGTTAATCTACAGTAATCTTGAGCTATATTGAGCTAATAGTTAGATAGACGTCGTTCTCGCAGTTCGGCTTCCTTGAACGGGTAGCCAAATGAATGCTGGTTTGGTGGAACATTGGGTTAGGAGGTTAAGCGAGCATGTGCACTAATATACATAATGTCAATACTTCAATGCAGACTTCAAACCTTAGAAAATTTGTCTATAAAATTCGCTTCTGTAGTACTAAAATAATTAACGCAACAAAACCCGAAGTAAGCAAATCTATGCACGCAATATCCAAATCCTCATCCCATTAAACATCAGTTCCCAGCTTCCGAAATACTTTCACTCCTCCTTTCCTCGCAACACATGTCTCAAAATCAAAAGAAGAACAAAAAATAAAGGGCAATAACGAGATAACAAAAGACATAATAGAGCTCTGGAAATATTAGCGAAGAAAAATCGAGTTTAAGTATCTAATCAAGTAGCCTTGCGATAACCAAGCGCAGGATGTTTCCTCCAAAGATGCTCCTTAACTTTATCAGCACGGCTATATGTCTTGCCACAGCCAGTAACAGGGTATAGGTGGGTGCCTGGAGCCTGTCGATGGACACTTTAGATATGACGATTGCGATCAGCGGAACGCGAGAAGGTTTTGTTGCAACCGGGTTGGCCACACGAGACACGTTCACGGGTTATGTTTGATCTCGTGTTACCCTGGGGCTGGGGAATTGGAACCAGGGTCGGAGCTGCAGCTAAAGTTGAAGGCTCTCGTGATGATCGACACGAGGTCGTGTCTGCATTACCGCCAGCAGGGCCCAAGGAAGTGTCACTGAGATTTGGTGAAGCGCCACCAATGGGAACTTCGCCATCTGGCTGGCACACAGTTGTCATGGGCCAGTTGTATGAGTGAAGCAGTAGGTCTGACTTTGCAACAAAGGAAGGATCCCCAGAAGAGGCAAAATGATCTTGTTGTCCACTTTGGTGTCCGAATTGGCCTGTTGTAGAAAAGGTGGGCTCAGAGAAGGTAGATTGGCTTGGATAATTGCTGAAAAGGACGTCGTTGGGTGCAGCCAGTCCCAATTGACTTGTGGCAATAGAAGGCGTGTCAAAGTGACTAGACTGACCTAGGGCATTGAACAGACTTCCAGAATACCGTGGCTAACCCGTAATATCATTGTTGTGAATGGAGCTGAAAGTGAGGGCTGTTAGCGATAGGTTTTTTAAAAAAAAAAGACTTACCCAGCATCAGCATCAGCAGCCTCGTGAGGAGGCAACTGGCTGAATGCAGGTAAATTTCCCTTCCCATTGGACCACGTCTCTTGATTTCTGCCTGCCTGCATACTGAGGGCGTCGGGCGTGAAGACTCAGGGCATCAAGGCGAGGTTTGATGGCGGCCAATATACGAGCCCGGTGGCTTTTGAAAAAGAAGTCAAGGTGGTATGAACGAGCCTGAGTAACCAAAAGTATGATGGGAATGCGAGAATCTTTCGAGGAGAGGAGGGAAGGGGAGAGTAAGGCTCTTATGTTTTCGAGAGATGGCTGCAGGTGAAAGAGTGATCCCGGAAGAGTTGAACAAAGCCCCATGCGGCTTCAGCGAGCGACTGATTGACCTTGGCGTCAACTGACATGTAGTCTGTGCCTCGTCGATTTCTGTTTGGAGGCTTTAATGCGTGATACACTTATATAGGGAACTCAACTTCTTACAAAATTGTATCTGAACCCCCGGTCTAGATGTTGCAAAAAGAAAAGCGGAATTTGAAGCGGACGATATGCGGCACCAGCACGATGTAATTCATCTGAATAGACACTAGAATTTACAATGCTTAAGGCTCATCCCATAATAACGGCCCCCCCCAAAAGGCTCATATCATGAATACACACGCCAACAATATACATTTCCAAAGCTATGTAAAAAACGCAATACATAGCCCCCCTCTTACTCCTTGATCCAATGCTTGACTACGACTAAACTAATGTCGTTCATCTACTTAGATGATGTTGTTACTCAAGATATAATAAGATGATTAATACATGGCGGTAACAGATCAGAAAAAGTCGATAGCTCCCCAGCTCTGCTCACAACCGAACTCTCCTGGTGACTTCCACAAGTCATTGGCGAAGGAAAGAATGCAGGACTTGCCACCGACTATAGCACAGTACGTTAGCATAGTTTAATTAAAAGGTAGGGCGGAATGGGGGAACGGATAATTTACCTTCGGCCTTGATTGATGCAAGAGCAGTTGACTGTTCGTCTGTACCGGGGCATGCAAGACCGTTGCACTCTCCTGCAGTGGGCCATCCAGTCTCCAAGGTGATTCCACTCTTGCCGCTGCAGAGACTGTCGACGATGGACAATTGGGAGGCGACGAAAGATCCGGCATCAGCTGCAGCGGTGGCGGCGTTGAAGAAAGGATGGATGTTGCATCCGACGACATCAACAACGTCACAGAGTTCGGCAGTAGACTCTTGCCAGATGTTGAGAGGCTCAGTGGTGGTGCAAGGTCCAGTGTATCCAGCTGCGGAGAAGGAAGACTTGGTGGAAGAGATGAACGAAGCTAGTTCAGAGGCGGTACAGTAGCCGTTGAAGACAGCCTCATTACCAATAGAGATGAGGTCAACAAGGTCCCATTGAGCCCAGCTAGTTATGGCTGTGACTTGATCGGCTGCTCCGCTGATACCAGTGGAAGAGATAAAGATACCAAGGATCAACTTCACACCGGAAACCTTGGCTGCACCTCCAATATACTCCAGAGTTGAGCAGTCAGTGCTGTAGACACGGAGAGTGGAGAAGCCCTTCAGAGCAATCAAAGCAACATCGATGTAGACCTGAGCCTCGCTCTTGCACTGTCCATCGGTGGTGTATGGGGTGTAGGTAATGGCCCATTGATCAGTCTCGCTTCCGAGTCCGAACAATCCACCGATGACAGAGCTAATTGAAGAAGAGGTAGAGGTGCTGGATGGGGTGGAAACAGCAGCTGAGGTGAGAGATGCAACCTTGTTGTTCTCAGCAGTGGTGCTTGCAACTGGAGCTGGAGCGTAGGTAGATGAACTTTCAACTGCTGGAACAGATACTGCTGGAACAGATGCTGCTGGCGCAGACGTTGCTACAGCTTGAACATCGGAAGCGGTGGTTGAAGCAGGAGCTGGTGCGGAAGTAGAAGCCGAAGCTGCTGCTGGGGAAGTGAATGGACAGTAAACGACAACGCTCGTATCAGTAATGGTGGTAGTAAGCTCGGGAGCGGTGTAGGTTCCTGGGGCGTAGCTGGCCGGGGTTGGGTAGACCAAAACTGTGCTCTGGTTGACGGTAGTGGTGATAGGAGCAATGGTGTAAGTACCAGCGGCTGGGCAGACATAGGTGGTTGTCAAAATGGTGCTAGTGACAACTCCTCCAGAGTTGGTGGAAACCGAGGCGTAAGGGCAGACCACGGTGGTGGAGGTGGAGACAACGGTGGTGACTCCTCCAATGGTGTAGGTTCCAGCAGATGCAACTGGAGTCGAGGTAGCGGCACAGACCGTGGTCGACTCAGTCAGAGTTAGGGTCGTAGCTGGGATAGTGTAAACACCTGGGGTTTCTATGGTGGTTGGGTTTGGTGTTGGGACAATTGGCGCTGGCGAGGTGCTGGACTTCACGGCGGCACTTGTAGTGACAGCTGGGATTGAAGTGGATGGGAGAGCGGTTGTCAAGGGAGCAGGTGGGAACACGACTACTCATATTAGTATGTGATATTTGCATGACAATCCTGGAGATGCGGCTCCAACTCACGTGTAGCTGCTCCAGTAACATTGAAGTAGCTAGTTGTGCAAGCACAGGTCTCGGGGGAAGCAGTGGAGAGGTTCACTGCTCGCGCATTATGGAAAGCATCGTGGACATGGCGAGCATGCTTTCTGGCATCGACGCCACCGGCAATCGCTGCAACAGCGACTGCGAAAACTCCAGCCTTCATCTTGAATTGAGTCGTAA
This sequence comes from Pezicula radicicola, assembly GCA_003008705.1. Lineage (NCBI taxonomy): Eukaryota > Fungi > Ascomycota > Leotiomycetes > Helotiales > Dermateaceae > Pezicula > Pezicula radicicola. The sequence goes on along the minus strand of PDUO01000001.1, from coordinate 712,969 downwards.
ATTAGTGCTAAGAATGTCGCTAAACTTGGAAAGTAGACTCGGGAAGTGATGCGCTTGGTTGATTTGTATCCTGGGGAATAACAGTGCAATAACGAATGCCCGCTGAAAGAGTGAAGCGGTAGTTTGGAGAGGGAAGATCAGAACATCGACGCCGAGAGAGGAAGAGAAAAGGAAAGAAAAGAATGGGCGCGAAGAGGATATTAAAGAGAGAGAGAGAGAGAGAGGGGGAGAGAGATCCTCGCACAGCGCACACGCCCCAGTTCGTAGCAGGGGGGCCGTTCCTCTTTCCTCTGTTCTTGGCTTAGATGCGATGGACAGAAGACCAAGAACACCCCGGAGACTTCCTTCTTTGGGGTCTGTTAGTGCCTGTGGTGCCTGCATTAGCACCATTAGGGTTGCATGTTCGAGTTGAGGCCCTGAAGCGAGATGAGCAGATGCTGGTGACAAGTGGGACAGGCCGCTGAGTTGCGGGGAACAGCGCATCCCAATCACAAAAGCGCCAGACTTTAGCCACCCCCTACGAGGCTGCATCCCCTACGCGCGCAGCTGCGATCTTCATGATTTCATCTCATTTTCCTTTTCTCGTGTTTGGCTGCCATGGTCCGGAACCTATGGCGGAGCTTTGTTTGTCTTTTGGAGGGGCCGTTGGGACTTGTGGCTGCGAGGGATCAACATCAGGGGGGATACACACTGTACGACAGGACTGTACCTTATCTACTGTAGCTTATTCTCTTATTACGGTATCATTATGCTTACAGGACTTAGGCTCGTACGGTTAGTACTGTAAGAACAATAAACTTTAGGGACCTTTGCTAGTCAGGTACAGTCCCGCGGTGGAAGAACTTCCAGGTTTGCAGAGTAGAAGCCAAGAGTCAGGGATGCGGTTGGCTGCTCGGTACGCCATTGTCTTACCGAACAATCTCCTAGAGCCCTTCACCGTTCCTAGAATCCTAACCTCAACTCGGTCCAGAAGCGCTGTCATTTGCGACCCATCTCAGTCGCATCTACGAGTAAAGTCACTTCACCGTCTGATTGACAATTCCGGAAGTCATAGGGCTTGCACCTTGGCTAATAATATTCAAGGGCAGGTCTATCCTTAACCTCTTGGCTGGCCATTGCAATTTCCCAGGCCTGCCGCTAACTGAAATTAGCCCCCGGCTGTAGTCAGCCCAGTACGAGACAGAGAAGATCGACATCATAGCCCTGGGGAAGCTTGAACCTGTTGAAGGTCTTGAATGATAATCTACCAATTTCTCGGGCGAGACCTCTGAAGTTACGATTAGGTAGGTCAAGTGCAGCTTATGGGTCCTGGGTGCCATGTGCAAAGAATCAAGGGTACACAACATTGTCGTCGACGCTGGAGTCATTTCCTTGATGAGATTGGAACGAGACTGACAGGAAGGAATCCGCTCACAAAATTGTGGAAATACGAATCCCAATACTTGTCGCGTTATTATCAACGACGTGGAGAGCTCCTCCTGAGATCCAACGGGTCTATCTTTCTTGCTCGTGTCGAGGGTGATTACTGCCTCGCAAAATTTGGAGGATTCCAGTGACGAGGTGCATTTAATTCGATCTGTAGGAAAGCCCCCCACAAGGAAAGCATTGCACAAGGCTAGATACCATACAACAAGTTTTAGTCAGGCGCAAATGTCTAGTTATGTTGGAGTAAGGTGAGTTACACTATTTCAAGTTTAAGTGCTCAAATTGAAATCGAACAACTCAAAGTCAGAGAGTTGCTTAAACTTGAGTTACTATACCCTTATATGACTAATATCCTCTTAGATATAATCACATAGCAAGCATCACATCCACAGAACATTTCTTATTTCAAATCCCATATAGAAACCATAAAGGCACTTATTATCTAAATCTCCATTTCCCCTTCCCTCACAACCTTTAAATCTACGGAGGTATTTCCTATCACACTTAATAATAACGTACCAAGACATGATTTCCACCCAACAAAAAACTTCATGACATGATTGATCCTTACATATCGTATCATCTCTTCTCACTTTTCTCATTTTCAAAATTTGCTCTCTATGGATGTGTTTTGTACTTGTACAAAGATGTCTGAATCGTGGAGGAAAAGGAAGAAGTTCAAGTGCCATAGAAATTTTAGTGTGTTCAAGAGCCTCAAGATTCTCGAGAATATTCCCTATTTAATTTCAAGACTTTACATAGTAGGGCTGAGAAGTTTATATACAGTTTCAAATAGACATTACTATGCCCCTCAAACTTTATTTGGATCTAATGAGAGCTAACCAGCCTTAAGCAAGGGTATGAACTGCAGGCAGAGAGACACTGCTTGAAACGCCATTTGCTATGCTCTATGTTTTGGCTAACATCGCCAGCCTCGAATTGAGACAACACGAGATGTGAGTGAATGTTTGCATACCTGGGCAAATATTGAGTGCCAAGATATACTGAAGAAATAGCAAACAAGAAGTATAAAGCTCCACGATTGATGCCCAGCCAATAACCCTATTCATGTCATTATACACACGACCTGCTACCAATCCCATGGCCTCCTATCATACATAACCGTCTCCATACGTCTCAACCCGAGGAATCCGCTGCATCCTTCGCATCTGTGCCTTTAAGACCGTCTGCAAATGGATCGTCTTCATTTAGACGGGCCTCCTCAGCTAGTTGCTTGCTTGGATCCTCATCTTCTTCCATGGCGGTAGAGTCGCCCTCAACTTCTGCAGCTGCCTCATTGTTGGATTGGTCAATGTTGGAGCCTTTCACGACTTCCTCCTGTTCTGCTGCTGCGACTTGTATTTCTTGGCGTTCCTCTTTCTCAGTTTCCTTCATGACTTCTTCTTGCTCTGCTGCTGCATCTTGTATACCTTGGCGCTCCTCTTCTTTCTCCTTGTTCTCAATTGCCATGCGGATTTGCGATCGCATCTGCCTCTCCCACTTTGGCATGATCTGCCCTTGGGGGATTTGAGTCCCGTTGACAACACTACTGTAGTCTCTGCGCATCTGTTCGAAGACTTGGTCTGTTCTGTTCGCAATAGCCTCCTCTACCTGGCGACACATTACGGTCAGTCTGCTCTTAACTTCGTCACAACTCTCTCTGAACATTTGTTCGCGATTCGATTCCACATGGCCATTCATGTGGGCCTTCATGCGGTTGTATTGGCCAGAACCTAAGAAACGTGGTTAGTGAAATCGAATGAATAGTAAGTAGATCGCATACCTGTCTCCTCTGCACACCACTGTTTAAGAAATCTATGTTAGCATTGTTTCTCTAAGTATTTAAAGCTGCTAAAGCATGCAGCAGCTCCTCAAATTATTGAGAAAGGGACGACTAACCTTATATGCAGAAGCAAGATGTCTCGCGACAACAGGGACAAATTCTCGATTGGCCTCACGTTGAAGGTTTGTGATCAGTTCTACCATTTCACCTGTTAGATGGACGAAGGTATTCTCATAGGTTCGGAGTTGTTGGTGAAGCATTGCTAAGCCAGCGTTCCCGGCCCCCTTATTAAGGCTGCGAGCTTCAATCTCCCTATGAAAGGTTTCAAGTAGGATCTTAGATTTCCTTGTGAAGCCCTGAAGAACCTGCGGAAGCTTTCTAGCAAATGCTTTCTGCGAGTTATGAGTCAGCATTATCCTGAGAACGGAATGGCTCTGGAAGCAGCCCAAAGGAGGTGATGCAGTGATGCATACTTCCCAATGGCTTGCCAAATGTTTCATTATTGGCTCAGTCAGTTGGTTATTGAAGTCATGCGGACCTAAGGTTCTGTTAGTACTAAACGGATATGAACCCCTAAGCTTCATGTACCTTGGGCATTGGCAAAAACACCATCTCTCCGGCAAATCGCCTTATAGGTCGCCCAAAAGTAACCACCTTGAGAACGATCGACTCTGTTGACTGGCGCTCCCCATTTCTGAGACGTTCTGTGGTGCAGGGATTCGGATTAGCTTCCTTTTCTAGATAGCTCAGAAGGAACTCAATAAGGAACTTCCAGAAGCACGAGGTTACTCCAAGTTTTGACATACCTGGGCGCTTCATCAACGGCAAGTTGTATTACATGATCAAAATGCTCGAAAATTTCCTCTGACAAGGCTTCTTTCATATCACCCAAACAGTCTTGGACAGCCTTATCTAGAGATTTCTCCAAAGTCTGAAGTCGTGACTGGAGGAACCTCCCCTCCGCTCTCTTTTCCTCGTCCGATAGGTTGATACCACTACCATCATTCTGGCTCCACAAACACAGAGATAAGAGTAATTGAGATAACGAGTTGAGATAACGTCGACAAGATGCTGCTCGGCCTGCCTCAGTCAATTTTTTGCAGTGTGCCTGTAATTGAGGAATCTGTATTCTGTTAGTCAAAGTCGGAAACCGATCATTCAAGTGAAACTCCGAGTGCTTCCTTGTGATTTAATTCTTACCTCAGTCTCTTCGACATTGCGAAATCCTGGGACATTAGGGTCTCTGTGTAGTCTTCCACGAAGCTTTTGGTAAGCTCTGCTGCTGACACAGAAGACCGGCAGAGAATGAGCAACCTCGTCATAGTCTCGGATGTCTTCTTCTGGATTGAAATTTTCTGCGTCTTCCTCCTCGGCATTCTCTTGGTCAACTAGTACAGGATTTCGGTATTAGCAATACTTTAGAATGTCCTAGGAGAAATAAGACATGATATATGACCAGCGAGGCATATCTCAGAAGTGTAGAAATGTCGAGGAGTGTTACAGCACCCAATACAGTCAATAACAGGACAAAAATGAACCAGATTTACTTACGCTCTTTAATTCCCGCTGCAAAATCTTGTTGTATTGCCCCCTTTGAGTATTTATTCCTTCCTTCGATACAGATGGCACTCATTCCTGCTTCAATCTCGCTACTTTCTGCTTTGAGAGCTGCAAGCCGCGCATTGATCTCCTTGATTTTTGAATCTACGTTCATACGCTCTCGTCGTGCATTTTTCTTCGTATCTTTTAGCTCAGCGATCTTCGCATCAACGACTTCAATTGTCAGTGGTTCACCCCGCTCAGAAGATTCATCTTCATTCTCAGATCCAGAAGCAATTTTGCTGTCCTCGTCGTCATCATTGATGAAGTCATCATCATTGTCGTCTTCGGTTTGAATTGATGATTTACGCTTTTTGCGTGCCTTTTCGGATCCTGATGAGTGCTTTCGCTTCTTCTTCTGCTCAGGTTCAAATACGGTTTTACCATCTTCAGCATCTTCTTTTAATTTGTCCCAGACATCGAGCGCGTCATCTGCATCGTTTAAAATATCACCATAAACGGCCTTGCTTTCCTTCAGCTCTTTCACCGAATTGTTCAATGTTTTCTGCTCCTTTTCATTTGCGTCAATTTTGGCCCAATCAGCAGCCATTTCCTCTTCAAGGCCAAGGGAGTCACTAGCTTCCATAAGACTAATGTCGTCCGTCTTAGAGCAGATGAAAGTGACTCGGGAATACGTCCCATCATATTTGAGCTGTCTTTTGAAAGACTCTCCAAGGAGGGATTTAGCGGCCTTATCATCAACTGCACGGTTGATAGGAGCACAAATCCACAATCCTGTGCATTGTTTCCTGGAGTCAAAAATTTGGAGTTAGTCCTAGATTCATGGGAAGTAACCGAACGTAGAAGGGACAAAATTGCTCCGAGAACTTGTGACTTACATATAACCAGCAGCAACAGCTGCACGAGCAGCATTCGAGTCATGAACACCAGGTAGATCTACAATCACCGCACCTGTAGATAAGGCATCGGCCTTTGTGTAGATCCTCACAACCTTGATCAACGGCCAGAACTCCATCTGTCTCTTCTCCTTCTTTTTGTCCGGATCGCCGGTTGCCTTTTCCTTGCTATCAACATAGTTTTGGAGAGAGCGGTAAAATGGTTCTGCTCTAGCTTTTTCAATATTTTTAGTGGTACCCAGAACTTCTCTGACACCAGGTTCTTTCATTAGCTCCTCGACAGAACAACCGGCAAGTTGCTCTTTTGTTTTCTGGGGATATACTAAATATATGTTAGTATTGTCAGTAATTTGGTGGTAATGTTCACACAAGAACCCACCTGCTTTGATCTTTGCATAAGCAACACCTGCTTCGGATTCCGCATTGGTACAATCACGAGAGACCTAGGATAATTCAGCATGAAATACTCAGATGGCGAAGGGAGTCCCTACATTTCCGTTGCCGTCAAGTAATTCTTTTAACGAAATCCTAAGGTCCTTTTCCCAGTCCGACGCTTGAATAAATTCTATATCGGCTCGATATTTGGCATTGGCATCTTCGCTCGAATTCCATGAGATTTCTGTGACAACCGCTGTGCATGCACGCATACTATTTCCTAGTTAAAAAGAGTTTACTAGCTGTTGTGAACAAGAACTTACCAGTTTGTTGGGACCTGAAATTAAAGATGAGGAGTCAGTCTCTCTTGATCTAACTAGACGCAATGGCGTCCTAAAAACTGTTGCACAACTCACCAATCTTTCTTCTTCTAGCATTGCATTTATAACACTGCTTTTGCCAGCTCCGGTGTTCCCGACAACTCCTATTATGGTCGGAGTTTCAACGACCTGCTTTTGGAGACTTTCTAATGAAGGACTTAGCGGCGGGTCCTGGCAAAATCTTACTTTGACCTTACCTATTTGTTGCATCCAGTGCTTTGCATCTTGGAGCTGCTGGCCTCCCGCGAGATGGCCTTTCAGCACATCTAGAAATGCATTTGTGCTTGTTACTTCCTTTTCGAGTTGAGCTGTAGTACCTTCCTCAATGATCTTTTGAAGACGAGTATTTTGGGGAGGTTTTGGTGGAGCGGGAGTCACGGTATGTGCCTTCACCTCTGGCAAAGTTGGAGCTAAATCCATTGCTTCTTGCTTGACCATGCCATACTCTCCACTGATAGCTTGGGGAGTCCATCCTTGCATGGCTGAGCTAGCATTAGTGTATAGAGGGCTGTTGGTTGTCATTGCTTTGTCAGATGAGCGAGCTCCGTATGCTCTGTTCTCTTCTACATAACGCGTCCAGGCTTGAGAAGCCTTTGTCTCGTAGGGATCACGTTGTGCGGCTGTCAAACGCTTCCAGTTGTGGGCAAGAATACGCTCAATATCAGCTTACAAATGTGTCAGTCTTAATTCAGATTTTTTACACCGGGCATAATACCTGCAGAAAGTGTGTAACGCATACGCCGCTCTTGCTCACGATGCTCATTGGCGTAGAGCATGAATGCTGACGGTGGTCGTACTGGTTCATTGAAGTTCCCTGAAAACATGAACATTGCCCCAAAGCAATGCTGGGAGGGTGGTTCATGGGCGTACCTTGACTTATGCCCATGTACGGCGTATATGGAGGTGCTTGTCTCTGGACAGATGCCTGAGCAACTGGCTCGAGCGGCTCAGGTTTGATTCCCAGACCTAGAGCGAGTTGTCCTCCGTTGTTGTCAGCAGGATGTACACCTTGGATAAAAGGTTTGGTCTCAGTTGGCTCAGGCTTAACCTTGGTATTGTTTGCATGATCCGAACGAGGCTGTCCGTAAACGGGGAGTTAGCAATTACTTCTTCTGTAGGGGATTTGGAGTTGTTGCTCCCGAGACATGTCTCGAGAGAAAACGTCTTGAAAGGGGATGTCTCAAGAGGAACTCCTCTTAAAATACTCCCGAATAGGAATGAAAGTGTTCCCCCTATACGTACCTGAGATCCTACGACGGGCTGCAACGGCATGCGAGCACTTGATGTAGAACCGTTCTGTTGATCAAGTTCCGTTGTTGTATCTGTGGAGGCCCAGAACGTAACAAGATTGTCATTAAAATGGTTCAAATGTCGCATCTGTGTTTCCTCTGGTACTTGGTTCTTCCCTTGGCATAGTTTGGCTTGCGTATTTGTTCTCTTGAAGTAGGCATTCTGCAGTTTGAGGACCGAATGCTTGCCTTTGACCTTGAACCACAAGTAGTCCTGTAGAGGTTAGCGGGCTAACATTATTGGGTGAACTGTGCAACCTGTACCTTCGCTTCACAATTGGTTCGTTCTATGTTTTGTGGGAGGACTTTAAATATCAGCAATGTTGCTGTAAGTCAATGGCTCGGAAAGTACCTGCGACACCAAAGTCTCCTTGTTGCTTTGAAATATTTGGCTGTTTTGAAGCCGCGTTGCAGTGGAAGATGGCATGCTCTGCAAACTCGTCCTCCTCCATAATTGAAGTCGCGACGCGTCGTCAATCAAAAGTACTGTAGATTGGGAAGCAGTCGTTCTGTTGGAGGCTTGAGAGCTCAATTTTTGATCCGAGTTTACATCAAGTGTCAATTGAAAGAGAGTACTTCGGTACAGACGTTGGGTAGGTAGGCACCTCAGGTTACAGTGGTCTAGTCCTGATACCGGGTTGGAAAATGAATGCCTTTCGATACGGGTTGACGCGACTTCAATTCCGAATCATTAGCGCGTTTTGGGACCCGTGAAACCACGTGACAGGCGTAAACCTACCTACGCTGGTAATAATTAACATCATTTAATAGCTACCTAGGTACTCCGTAGGTAGGTACCTACAGTACCGTATGGATTGGTTTATAGGAGTTTTTTTTATACGTATGTCACTCACTTGATTTGCGTAACCAACTTGAGTAACCTAGCTTGAGTAGTCGACTTGGCCTAATCAAAATGATCATTTATAAACCAATTTGTACAGCACCTAAGTATTGGTCTTTTAGTTCTTAGTTATTTTACCACCCACAGTATTTGCAAAAGCTCAGATCATGTTAGAATTGATACTTCTGTTTGGGTAACTCAAAGGCCATAGTAATTACTTCCGATACCCGAGATTCACCTCTTGCCTTAAATCAGGTTCTCTAGATCTTCTCGGTTATCAATATTGAACTAATCCCTTCTATACGAAGTAGGTTCGTAACAAATTAGACATTTGATAGTAAGTCAATTGATACATGTAATATCTACATAATAATACAACTCATGATTGTTTATACCTTAACAGACTCTCTAGTTAAGGTGTACAAGTACAAGTACAACAATAAGCACTTCCGGTGCTGATTTTTCAAGGGTCGTTACCACAGATAGTGTCTGAAAACCCCTCCCTCGCACCTGAAACTATTGCAAGTTCCATCCTCATATGTGGCCGTAGAAGTACAGTTACACAGGATGTACCAAATAAGAAGAGTGCCTAATTGTATATGTCTATACCTTCCTATGAAGAGATCATTTAACGAAAGATACCCTGTTTACGTCGGGTGGGTTTATGCGGCGAAGAGCCTTGACTTCAATGCTTCCTTTGTAGGCATCGATATGGTCTAGTTTCACCTGTAAAACGTCGCCAACATTGATGTCCCCTTTAATATCTAGAGTGGGCTTATTGCAGACTGCATCCTCGAGGAAATACGGGAGATGACCATGGAGAGCACCAATCCGAGTGATATGCTTCACAACGTATTCGAAGGTAGCCGGAAGAGCAGCCTCCTGAAAATGCCAAGCACGGAAGAGGAGTTTACACAACCATGTGCGTTCTGCAAAAGCCATACCTACGCTGAGAAGTCTTTCTGTGATTGCCATGCGAGGCAAAATCTCATCAAGACGGGCTTTCGTAAATGGTAGAAAATCTTCCCTGGTATTACCAACAAGCGACTGGCCAGTCCTTTCCTCTTCCAGCAAAGCTGCTCCTACTTGCCAATGGACCAGCAAATCTCCGTAACGCCGCAAGGGGCTTGTGCACCTCGCATACATGTCCAGACCAATGGTTACATGAGGGCCAGGTGTAGAAGAGCTCAGAACCTGTCCACATAGACGGCGATACTGTCTAGCAATCTCTTCTGGTGCATTTCCATCTGAATCTAGCGAGGGCAAAACAGTATCACGGAAGTAGTCGCCAGGATTTGGCAAGCTGGAATTGAGCGGAGTTATACGATACGGAATGGGGATCCCTCTTTCGTAGCTCCAGCGTGCAGCAATCTCGCCTGCAAGTAGCATCAGATTCTGCACGGTTTCGACTTTGGAACCGGGACTGGAAGATGCATCATCCTTATCAACTACAAGTTGGATGGATGGGTCAGCGGAATAACTGTAGCTGCTATTGCCCTGCTGGGGTTTCCACGGGGAGCCGTTGAAGGATACGGATATTGAGTTGTCGTTTTGTCTAGAAGACAAACCCCCTCTTTCGGCTCGTTTTGCTGCATGAGCCTTTCCGATCATGTTAAGTAGCCGTAAATTCTCCTTATCTAAGTCTAGCAAGTCGTCGACCTCTGCCATTTTCCTAGTTGGAACGAATGTAGGCATGTCTTGTCCAATTGCAATAACCGTCTTTGGTGACGCAGGACTTGGCCCTTCAATAACCTCGGCCAGGACTTTGGGACTCAGGTATACGACTTGATTGACCGAACCAGGCGTAACTTTCATTTCGAGGATATCTCCTCCCATGTTCATCCTTGCGCTGAATGTCAAGCTTGGACGGTTTTTCTGAAGGCTTAACCTCCGCTGGACGTACTGGTCGTGGAGCATAGAAACGACCATCTCTGGCAGGTATGCGGTTTGTGCTCTATCCTGTGCCGCCTTAGCTATATCGCCTTCTGGATCGATTGTCGAAGAAGGGTCCGCAGTATGAATATGAACCCAGAATTCTCCCGTAACATTTGTCTTCTCAACTGACACTCCATCATCCAACTCATGAGCGGTAGGATCATCAATGCAATAAACAGGCATACTGCCCCAATCCTTGCGGATTTCTCGTAGTATATCTTCTCTATATATTATACGGCCTTTGCGCTTTTTTTGGAGTCTTCTCCCAACCCCTGGTATCCTAAGCAAATAAGCGGCAGGGTTTTCCCACGGTGGGATTACGCCTATTTCCTGTAAGAAAGTCCATGCTGTTGACTGATCCAAGAGTAACCCTTCGTTGTTATATCGGTCTATAGCTCGCAGTATTGCTGATCCTATACCATTTAATGAAGAGTGAAGGTTGAATGACCTCAATGCTGCCCAGGACTCCAGAAACTTGATGAAACACTGGTCATAAGAATCAAATTGCGCCACTTCGAGGGCATCGAAACAATTAGGTCCTTGAGCCTGTACCGACGATGGTCCGATACTACCAAAAGGTGTAAATTGTCGGGTGCTTCGAGTGGAGTCTATGAGTTTCCTGGCCTTGACAGCAAATTTTTCAAGGATACTTGATTCCTCAGCTGCAACAGACAAGCGCCTTGCGACCTTTTCCTCTTGGTAGCGACGCACAAGGGTTGTTACGTTGGCGACATTTCTTACTTCAGAGAGAGAATTTACTTCATATAGACTCCCAGTACGATGGCCGCCCCTCATGTGACATTGGATTCCGATGTCATCACGGGTGAGCGAACGGTGTACAGCGTAAAGTACTGGCTGAGAATATCTCCCATCTTGGTCTTTTTGGTTTTTCCCAGAGTCCCCTATAAGGTCGGTCGCAATCTCATCCAATGTAGCATATCTGTATTCATCGTGGAGCGCGATAAACCTATGAGCGTTGTCAAGTTTGAGGGCTGCTGCTTGGTATGCAGATTCCGACTCTTTCCAAAACTTGACCATTTTGTTGACGAGTGGCTTTCCAATATCCCGTGGAGCACTCTTGTCTAGGGAATTAAGTTTATCTTGAAGACTCCCAGAGACATCCGCTTGTGGGAGGTAAGGCAGTATTTCATTAAGTTCTGTACTCTCAACAAAGTGAGGTACAAAGAATTTAACTTGCTTGGAAGATCGATTCAGCCATTTCCCCGACATTGTATAATACTGTGCCTGATTTTCGAACTCGCGCACAAATATAGCCAGTTCCTGTTCACGAGTGCCCGCGCCCCTTGTCGTCAATGTCAGTCAGTTTGCAACGGTTTACATAGTAGAAGGGTTGAAGACGTACAAAAGTTCTACGAGATCTCCGGGAACGAGAAATCCACGTTTGTTCCCAACATCAAGCCTATCATCCGGGTCAAGAGAAGACTCGCGTTTTTCTGTATTCCATCCGACCACGTCTTCTTCAACTTCGAACTGCCCTGTTGTCATTCGGGTAAAATGATTACGCACATGGCCAGGAATGACATGGTCCGCCAACTCGGGAGAAGGAAGAAACTTGTGCTCGTTTTCAAATTCCCAAGTGCGTAATCTTGCCCGAATATCGCTGACATCTCTTCCACTCAAAGCATGTTGGAGATCGGATCGAGGATCAAAGTCGCTGTTCAATTGGGCTTCTGCGGCTTGATTCTAGGTGGTTATTAGATCTCTATTTTCTAGCCTTTGGAACTGCTTTAATACTTACTCTAACGCAAACACCGAAGTGCCTTGAAGCTCTTCTAGCTGAACTCCGCGGAATGCGTTGTCTAACATCTGGGAGTGTTGATTCGGTTCCTATTAGACCTCTTGCTGGTGTGCCATTGCTGCGAGAATGAAACTTTGCACAACTCCAGCAGATATATATTTGTACAGGCACCTTCCGAATGTGCGAAATTCGAAGCATAGTCCCAGGAGACAACGACCTGCAATTCTGCTATGTGCTTAGGTGAAATGATGATGCTTAACATGGATAAATTGGACGCCCAAAATATTAATTCTGCCATGCGACACCGCCTGACACACGACGCATACGCACTAGCGCTTGCCCTTGACTTTTCCTCCCCGTCACAACACACACAAGCTTGATAAATTGACATCAGGCAGAAAATAAGCAATACTCATATGATCAGTAAGTAATATTACATCTTCTTCAATCCATTGTTTGCATGATGCAATTTATAGCATGTATTACCCGACTTTCCTAAATGGGAAAGAACGAAGACCACACCAAGATCACTGATTCAAACACAAATACTCCGCATACATCTACCGCTGAGACAAGACTTTTTCAAGAGGCTGATATGTTAGCACAGAGTAGGTTCTACTTATACATGATTATGGCTACATCGACAAAAACAGACCCGGGCTACTTCACCATTCTCTACTTTGCATCTGCGAGCTCATATACCTCAAAAACTTCAGAGCTCATACCAGCTCCTCTTCCGCTATCGCAGCTATTTCGAACATTGGAGGAGCGATATGGAGGATTCAGAAATAAGGTGCTGGACAGCTGTCTAGTGACTATCAATCTAGAATATGTGGACATTCCAGAAGATGCTGCAGAGAGCGAAGTAACTATCGCAGAAGGCGATGAGGTTGCGATTATCCCTCCTGTTAGTTCAGGCTGAGAGAAGGAAGCAAAGGTACATGCAATGCTCATTGATGAGAGATCATATTCAGGCTCGTTACTCTTGAGGCAGCATTGCAGACTTAAGGACGCAGAAAAGGTTCGTCTTCCAAATTGTTGATCCAGACCAAGTTTGTCTCGGCCATCAGCCTAGCTTCCCGGGCCGACTTCTATGGCTTACGGACAAATGTATGAGGGCACATTATGAATTTTATGACAACTGTGGAGGCTATTGTTCTCCAAGCAATGGACGCCTTTCGGATGCATCCCTATCTTCTATGTCAACCAGTCTGAATCTCCAACCTCTCCACCAATTTCTATCATATCTGCGCCAAAATTCAGATCTGTTCTTCCACTGCGCTTGGATTCGGGGTCTTATTTTCACAAGACCCGCTATGAAGCCGATCACAGCGATTGTCGCCAGGATAGATACAATGCACGTGAGTAAAGTTATTGTTGAAACATGGCAACCAAACGGCCGACTTCTCAGTTCCCAGCCTTCTGACCAAAGAGGGCACACAAGATCGGAGTTCTCGTAGATTGGCGCGAAAATACCTCTCGACGGCACGCAGGTCGATGACTGAATTCAGAGTCAGTGAGTGGTGATGGTATTGTATATTGCAGCCTTACAGTTGGACACCAACCGCATTGAGACTGAGATTCGGACAAACAGCCGTTGCATTCCTGATGCCGCCAGCACAAGCGCAGCAGGTTATCGGATTGATTGAGTGGCATGAGGCATATGTCAAGCTCAACACAATACGGAGCAGCCCGTCACCGTCAAGTCCGTGGTGGACTCGTACGCTCGCTACACACTATAATAATAATAATTGACTCCTCACTGGCATTCAGCTATCGCGGGAGAGGTAAGAGAACAATTTTTGATGTTGGTAAAAGTCTACTCGAGTACCGTGCCCGCTCAAGGCCTCAAACGCCACAATTGGGACACCACGCCTTGGCAGTGCGTCTGATAACCCTGTTTGGTAAGGTGGCGGTCTTACCCTTACGCTCATTGGTTCTTGGCACCTCGGGCTACGCGGCCTCAAAATACCGTTTGAACTGCTTTTTCCCTCTCTCCTGGCGCCTCTCTCTCACCTCCGGTAGCCACTTCAACCGATTTCCGTGATCATGTCTATGAGATAGTACGATGTCTCTCCAGCACGAAAACATTCCAGTGGACCCAAATCTCGAAAAGATAGCCCCCACTGGAACTTCATATGCACATCCAGATGCTCAGAGTCTTTCGCCGTCCAATGTAGCACACCCGTCGCGACTACCCCCGTCGCAACCTACGCCGCATTATCTCCAAGAAGAACAGAATCACCGTCATTACCCGCCGCCTCATACCCCTCAATCGGTAGGCCATACGACGACAACGACACCAAACAGCCTTGATGGAGGACATAATGAACAAGGTGATGCTTCAAATGATCCAAAACGACCACGAGCCTGCGAGGCCTGTCGTGGCTTGAAGGTGCGATGCGAACCGGATCCGAATAATCAAGATGGGCCTTGCAAGAGATGCGCAAAAGCAAATCGTCAATGCCTCATCACAGTGCCGAGTCGAAAAAGACAGAAAAAGACAGACAGTAGGGTGGCAGAGTTGGAGAAGAAAATTGATGCCCTGACGGCCAGTCTTCATGCAACGAAATCAGGGTCTGCGCCAACAGGCCATGGAAATGAGAATGGGATAAAACATGAGCAATTGAGCATTCAAAGTCGACAGAACCCCTATGAGCAAGTCACAAATGGGGGAGTTTATAGCTCATCGTTGAATGGCCCTCCAGACGCTCGAATGGCCTCGAGCGAATGGACGGCGCCAGAACGATACCCTAGAGTACCTGAATATGAAGCACGGAGATCAGCCCCTCCTCCAATGGTTATGGCAGGGCAGAAAAGAAAACATCCAGAATCCCGAGACTATCCTGCGAGTCTGGAAGGGCGCCCCTTGCCAAAACCCGCAGGCCCAATCAATACTACCCCAAACCAACACGGATTCTCTGGTGGTGGAGGATCTAAGGGACCAAAACACGCGCAAATTCACGAGTATGCTGATTGCATTGATCGAGGAATAATAACAGCGGAAACGGCTGCGGACATGTTCAATTACTACGTCGAGCAGATGGCCCCTCATATGCCTGCCGTCGTCTTCCCAGAAGGCACTACAGCTGCTGAAGTTCGCAGATCAAAGCCCACTCTATTTCTAGCCATTCTCAGTATCAGCTGCGGAACGGCCTACCCCGAACTGCAGCGCATGTTGACAAAAGAAGTTATGACTATATATGCAGATCGCATCATTGGCAATGGTGAGAAGACTCTGGAGTTGATACAAGCCTTGCATATCAGCACGATATGGTATTGGCCTCCGGAACATTATGAAGAGCTGAAATTCTATCAGCTTATTCACACTGCCGCTGTCATGGCTATCGATATTGGCATGGGCAGAAAGACCAAGCCGCAGAAAACTAAAAATGCTGGACTCTGGAGAGATCATCCCTGGCGTCGAACGCCATACCCGGATCCTGAAGCTATCGAAGCTAGACGTGCTTGGTTAGGTTGTTATTTTCTGTGTTGCAATGCCAGCATGGGACTACGACGGCCTAACCTCATCCGATGGGCCCCATATATGAATGACTGTCTTGACGTTCTAGAGAACTCTCGGCAGGCAGCTCCATCTGATAAATTTCTATGCCAGTGGGTTCGTAGTCAGAAAATTGCTGAAGAGGTCGGCGTTCAGTTTGGGATGGACGACCCTTCTGCAAATGTAAGCATTGCTGATTCGAAAGTTCAATATGCTTTGAAGGGATTTGAAAGGGATCTTGAAAGGTGGAGCAATAACGTACCCAGAGAAGTACAGACACGTAAGTCTTCGATCTGTTTCCAATAGCGAAATTATTCCTGACTTTGTTTTGCAGCAACTTTGAAGATGACTGAGCACGTGGTAAACCTGTATATGCACGAAGTTGCCATGCATGTTGATCACAACGTAGATGAATTCAAACCACCTTTCAGTGAGAACAGCTTGCGCAGCGGGACCACCGAGCCTGTTTCGCTCACGCCAGCCCACATCTCTGCACTATCTATTTGTTTAACCTCCATCGATGGCATTTTCGAGACGTTTTTAAGCTTAGAGGTAGAGGTCATTCGATGCCTACCTATTGCCCACTTTGTTCGGACCGCATACGCAGTCGTTGTCCTCATCAAAATGTACTTCGCAGCCGCAGTTCCCAATAGTGAACTTGGAAAAGTCATCAACAAAGATAACATGAAGGTTGAGCAGTACCTAGATGGATTAGTAGAAAAGTTCCGAGCTACGGCGGCAGATGAGAAATCACGCCCAGCGTCAAAGTTCCTCATGGTTCTGCTTATGCTAAAGACTTGGTTCCATCGTCAAAGGGATGGCCAGCCACCATCTTCAAATCCTGCGGAGATATCAACAGCGCTCTCCGCCTCATCGGCTAAAGGGCCTGATGATGGGAATACTTCCACCGAAGTAAATCAAGGTTCTCCACGCACAAGCGGGCATCAGCGCCATGGACAAAGCCAGCAACCGGGCTACGGTTCCACAAACACGCCGCTGCAGTTACTGAGTGAAGTAGCAACAGGAAACTCAGGAGGTCAAGCACGTGCTGATAAACATGCACAGTACGTCAATACAACTGGCGATTGGAGGCAGCAGCACACACAGCAACAAGGCTATGGGCACTATGATCCCTCGATGAATCAGCTCCCCCCAACAATGCAACATGGCTATGATCTGAGTCAGGGGGGGAATATTGATCCTGCTCTGAATATGGGTCTCGAGTATTCTATGGGTGGTGGATTTGAGCAGGCTATCGGCATGACATTTGGTGATGGAAACTTTGAAAGATATTTCAGTGATGATGCATTTTTTGGGAGTCTGATGGACAGCGTTGGTGGTGGCGTTGGCGGTGGGAATGGCTTCCCGGGAATGTAGTGTGTGATGATATTTTTATGGCTCATGGGATGGTGCGTATCGTCATTAGCTTTGCATCATGTAAACATTGGCCACTGGCTGGAGTAATGGCATGTCTAGGGTCGGGGAAAAGGGCATTGTAAAAATGTTAGTATTAAGAATTCTCGCCGTGCTATATTCAGCACATTTCACAGGAATCAAATATTAAAAGTGCACTGGTATACCAACATGGTAAATACATGACTTAAGAAACACCAGAATCAAGTGAATGGGACGATGACTACGACAATACATTCGCTTCGGATAGGGGTTAACCAGTTCAAAAGCTGATTGGCCTTAAACCCAATCCAACCAATTCAGTGAGCCAGCTCCACTTTAAGCAGAAACCAGCAAATCAGAACTAAGTGAAACTGCAACAGCCACCCCCCCCTTGAAAATAGATCCCCTACAAACCTACTGACCCCAGCACCGGAAAGAAAGCAGAATAAAACAAAGGGGACACAATCTATAATTGGTCCAAAACGAATACCGGGATCTACGGTATGGGTAGCAACGAGGAACCCAACGATCTAGACCTGCCATATTGGCAAGTGAACGTCCCCCTTGCAGAACGAGAACAACAATGTCCAAACTACCTCAGCAACCTTAGTCAAAAAGATATTGGTATCATCTCAACCCCAGACTCCGAATACCAGATTCTATCCTGGCCAACCGTCCAGTCCATAGTTCGCAGTAACCAACTCCATCTCTTCCAACGCAAACCATCAGAACTCCGTCGGTACCTAGCTTATCTGGCCAAGTTAAAAGCCGACTATGGAAGTGTCATGGAATTCGTATTATCGCATCGTTTAAATTGGAGTTTACCTGTTAAGATGGAAGGTGAGAGGCCGTTTTCAAAGGATGAGGATGTCAAGGTTTTGCGTAATGATTGGCCTTATGGTATTGATGAGAGGATTGTACATTTGGTTGTTTGGACTAAGTTTGAATTGGTTGATCAGGTGGGCTCTGATGACTTGACTGAGGAGGCCAGGAGGGAGATTGAGGGGTTTGTGGAGGAGAGGTTTTGTAAGAGGATTGGGAGGGAGAATGTGAGTTTTTTTCTTTCTTTCTAGTTCCTACCTCTTCCTTTTTGGCCGAACTCGGATTTGAGTTTCGGTAGAGTACGGATGGAAAGCTGATTTCTGTGATAGGTGATTTGGTTCAAGAATTGGAAAAAGTTGAAGTCGGTACATGCTGTAGAGCACTTTCATGTTATGCTCTTTGACCCACCGCCGGAATTCGTGAAGAACGAAGTTATGAATGGTGATGTTCCTCTGAGCAAGAAGGTGTGACCTTATGGCTTTAATTGAAATGGTAGTAGGCGCGCACGGCGTTTCTCTTATTAGACTTAGATGGCTCTACGATAATAATACTCTATAAGATTAGCAGGGAATATATTCGAGTGACTAAAGTAGGCGCTTCTCCCCTGCTTAGGATCTGACTTTTTGCCAAACCAAAATATTCTAGTCTTATATACACAACGCATGGCCAGAATCTAACTGTGACTCAAAAAAACCACCCTTTAGCTTGACCTCGCCTTCTGCAGACCGCTGTAAAGGATCGCTATTTTACATGCGCTAATCGTGGACATGGCTCCATGTTTTCCAGATATGAGTCCTTCGACCGTGAAGCCCGCTCTATAAAACCCCCCTAACGCCGTTGCTTGCTTGACGCAAATTCCAAATATGCCATGCCACCAACTCCTTACAACAAGAAAGGGTATATCTTGTGCCTGCATCCTTTGATGGCCCTTTTTACAACTCCATATCCACGCCGAGACCTGCTTCCTTCTGCTTCTGGTACTCATCGGTGTCCTTTACTTCTTCGGCCATTCTTTCATCAATTTCAGCCTTGCATCCGTCAAGAGACGGCGGTATCCGGGCGAACTGAACACTTGGCGCCGCTGCACAGCAATCAAGTTCATTCTTAGTATGCCTTATGATCTCCTGGATCCTCTTTTCGGTATTTTTGTTGTGCCGTTGCTCACCTAGAATCTCCTCCAAGGTGGGGAATATTGTCTCGTACCGGAAATGTGACCGATATGGGGTGTGTTGAGGAATCACAGGGTCCAATGGACAATCTATGGCGATACTAGTCTCATGTGCCCATGCCCGTGCAACATTTCGAGGGGTGTAACCACCACCACCAACGAGAAGAAGAGGAACGTTCAAAGACTTGCAATACTCGACACATTTCCCGTGACCCTGGACCTGGAGATTAAAGCGACCAAGGCGATCTCCAGCGAGGGAATCAGCGCCGCATTGGAGGACAATTGCATCAGGCCTGTACTTCTGGAAGCACATGCTGACAACATTCGTAAATAGATATTCGTACTGTTCATCAGTGATACCGTCCTGTAGTGGGACATTTAGAGCATGGTGTGCACCAGGGTTTCTGTTGTCCGTGGGTCCATTTCGTTCCAATTCTCCGGTACCAGGAAAGAAGTTATTACCATCGTATTTATGGAAAGAGAGTGTCATGACACGGTCTGTCGACCAAAATGCTTCTTCAACACCGTCTCCGTGATGCACATCGATATCAATGTACAATACTCTCGGGTGGACACGCAAGAGCTCCAGTATAGCTAGAACGATATCGTTAGCGTAGCAGAATCCTGACGCCTCAGCCTTTTTTGCGTGGTGAAGGCCACCGGACCAGTTGATAGCAATATCGGATTGGTTGTTGCATAGCCTTCTTGCTGCGTCAATGGATGCACCTGAGTACATGGAACAGTAGTTGAAGAGCCCCTCGAAGATTGGGCAGTCGGAGCCACCAAGATTGAAGTCTTTGACAGTATCATCGTCCGGCGGAACTGGGATGGCAGTTCTCAGGTGCTCCAGGTAGGCCTCGGTATGGAAATCGGCCATCTCCTCTTTGGTTGCTTGACGAGAAATGTAAGTGTCCATTGCGTGGTGCATTCCATAAGACATGATCAAGCCTTTGGCCAGAGTCAGTCGCCAAGGCTTCATGGGATGCGAATGGCCAAAGTGATGTTTCTCCAACTCGGGATTGACGTGCCAAGAGACAGTATAGCCCTTGGGTCGAACAATGTGGTTCTTGTCGATTTCTTGGAGGGTAGCGGTAATGTAACTGATGTTGTCCATAGGATCACGCTGGGTCAGAGCGAGATGAAGTTGTGGATCGTACTCCTCCACTACGCATGTGTTTCCGTCCATGACCATTTTGACGGGAGTGATGGCCCAGAGCGGGCGGCGAGCGGGCGTCGGTGGATGAGATGGAGAGCTGGAGAGTTGAAGCGGGGATGATATGAGGTTGGTTGCAGCTAGCTGTAGTGGTTACACGTTGCGAATGGGAATTCCTTGATTGCAGTTGCAGTGTAGCGGTTGTCCTATTGTCCTTGTGGTGGGCGCGTTGGTACTTCTTCCTCCGTACTTTCGTACTTGAACTGAACTGAAGGTCCTACAGTACCTAGCCTTGCGCTAAGACAAGGCTGCGCTAATAAATTTACAAAGCCTTATCGCCCTCTCGCCTTTCGCCTCTGGCCTCTCGCCTCTCGCCTCTCCTCGCAGCCCCAGCCCCTCTCCTTCTCTTCAGTGGACCCCCAACCCGGTGAACGACCCATTTTCATCACCACAGGCCCAGTTCCGAATCCAGAAGGCACACTTCAGTCATTAGGAGTTAAGAGCGCGCAAACTTTATCCTTTGAGGTGAGCATCTGACTTTGCGATCTTCATGAACGTGTGAACACCTTTGTCGTTGCTGCCACTCTGTCCATCTATCCATCTTCATCAGTAGCAGATCGGCAACATTAACAAACATGCCTAGAGACGATCTAACCATCGACTTTGTCGGCACAAAAGGCATTACTATGGCGCTCACCACCGACCACCCTGACTGTGCTGCGGTTCTCGATGACTTTACCAATCGAGTGGCCAACCTGCCCGCTGAGATCGCCTTCATGCAGGAGGAAATAGAAGTGAAGGATAGGGCCATGGAGGAGTGCAGAAACATCATAAATAAGCTGGATGCTAAACTTCAGAATCACATTCGCGAACATGGAAGCCTTGTTAAAAATCCAAAAGAAGAGGCCTTCGTCAAGACCATAAGAGACAACTTCACAAGGTGCGAAATACTACAGGCGGAGAAGATCGAATTGGCCAAAAGAGCTCAACTTGCCCTCGACAAGCACACCATAAATCTTGATAAACAGATTAAGGCTCTTCAGGACAGAGGAGAGTTCCCAAACGATGCTGATATTCCATCAATGCTACGACCAGTCATCCCACAACAGCCCAGGCATCCCGAGCCCAGCACTGCAACCCCCTTAGGCCCGATCAGCAACTCCGCGACTGTTGTACATACACGCCATCCCAACCAACATCCCATGAGACCTACTCCTGTCCCAAACCAAGCTCAGCAGATCCATGGCTCAGGGGCATCCACTCCAACACCAGGAGTTGCGCCACATTTGAACCAGCGAGCTCGGGAAACATCGCTTGGGGCTAGCAGTAAACGTCAAAAGTTGACGGGGAGTCTAGGACCAATGCCTAGTGGCCTTTCACGTCCTCCTTTGGGTCCGGGTACACCAAAGGCCAGTACGCCGGCTTCTTCCAGGGCTGGAAGCATAGGACCACGAGCTTCTCAAAAGGTCGGCGCTAAGAAGGTCGCACCCCATAGACAGGGTGCTATTCCACCAAAACGCAAACCAATGAAGTCTAGCGTTAACCATCTCAAACGTCCCCGGGGAAATAAGAATTCTCCTTCATCAACCAACGATAGTGAACTGAGCGATGCGGAATCTGGTTCAGGGGATGAAGAGGACGAGGCGATTACACCACCAAAAAGGAAGGACGGGGAAGGAGATGAAGATATGGATGATATTGATGATGATGAAGGTGGAGATAATAAGAAGTACTGCACTTGCCAGAGCGTCAGCTATGGTGATATGGTTGCTTGTGACAATGAGAGTTGTCCCTACGAGTGGTTTCATTGGTCATGTGTTGGACTGAAAAGTGAGCCTGTGGGGACCTGGATCTGCCCAGTTTGCACCAAAAGCATGAAGAGGGTATAGGATGTGTTGCGGATGGCGGTATTTTTGTCATTAGCAAGGAGTTCGGGGCTAGGTATACCACTGGGGGCCAAATTGGGGCCTTACACAAAACGGTAAAGTCTACGGGTCATGACAGCTCAATAGAGCGATGTAGTAAATGTTCACTCGACGTTAATGCATTTGCATAAATGTTGTCCGAAATAGACCATGGTTATTATTTCATATATAAATTAAGAATTACGAACTTATTTATTAGAACAATTGGTAGCATCTTTCAAAGAAGCAATTGTTTTAATTCAGCCTCATCACACCTTCTATTACCGTAATATAAGATAAGCTAACAGCTCTAGACTTAACATAAGTCACCTAACTTACTACAAGTCGCTTTATGGGCTATCTACGAAGAATATATTTGATCTATAGTGGCACGTGATATCGCTTATAGAAACCCAACGTCTCTTATTCTTGTATATAGTAACCTATTTTATCCATTTTCATCTCCGTATTATTGATTTCATTGGAATTGGAGTGAGATTCATCACAAAACTATACCGGATCCCCAGAGCAGTGCATTGTTAGTGCCGGACTACCCCGGTCGCACGAAACCAGTTGCGTGCTTTTAACCCCCATTGTTCTACTTTCACATCATGTAGATCCACAATGGCATACTATATTCATGATAAAGGATGTTACGACGCAGAATATTTGGAGCATACAATTGGTAGAGCCGGCACTATCACACGGCCCAATCAGCTTGGCAAAGCCTCTGAGAAGTCCGGCATCAACTTATGGTATCTATATAGTCCAGGTGGGATTTCCAAAGATACTCTTTCCAAAGCTCCAAAGCTCGCGAATTTCAACCTTATCAAGTATGTCGCTTACATCTGATGAAAAGGTCACACTGGACGTGCCAGCTCTATCGAAACAAACGGCAGCACCAAGCATCACTGTAGATCCAGTTTGTGAAACTGAGGAGAAAGTCTTATTCGGTATCGGTTTGGATGGCCCGGACGGAAACAAGAAGAATTCAAGCGACGAGCCGCAGTATGACTTCACTTCGGAGGAATTCGCCAACATACCTGATCTGGTGAGGCATGTTGTTGGTTTCGAAGATGACCCAACTCTACCTGTTATAACTTTCCGATCACTGCTCCTATCGGCAATCTTCTGCACTATCGGCAGTGTTGTTTCTCAGCTATCATAGTGAGTTCCATCCCCTTATCAAAATTGTCTTTTCATGCCACTACTAATCATCGGATGGCAGTTTTAGGACAACTACGGCCCACTTCCCCGTCTTCTTCGTTATCCTCGCTTCAGCCCCCCTGGGCCGATTTTTTGCCCGTGTTCTGCCCAACTACACTGTACCCCTTGGACGATTCTCCTTCTCGCTCAACCCTGGACCTTTCTCTATCAAAGAGCATGCAATCATTGGTATTGCCGCAAATGCGGGTAGTCAAGGTCAATGGGCAAGTGAGTAGTGGCCCATGCATTGACACATTCCCAGCACTCTCTGATTAGTATTAGCCTTTTTGCCCACAAACGCCGCATTGTATTATGGTATCACCATGCAGCCCGGCGTTGCCTTGTTCTTCGGTTGGGTTAGTCCTGATCATTCATAGAATCATGTTTTTACTAGGATCCTAACTATGTGACTAGGGCGCTTCTCTGCTAGGCTTCTCTTTTGCGGCAATGGGTCAGTCAAGTCTTACCTATATCGTACGCTACTGACAGATTGCAAGTCCGAAAGATTCTGATCGATGATCCTGAATTCATCTTCCCACTTTCTTTGCAGCAAGTCACTTTGTACAGAAGCATGCAAGGCAACGCCAATCACGCAAGCAGAGACAGAAAGCGAATGAAGGTAAGTTCTCCTCTCCACAACGCAGAAACCAGGCTTAAATTGAACCCAAAGGTATTTTGGCTGGTCTTGCTTTGCACCTTCATCTGGCAGTTCCTACCTGAATATCTCTTTCCATTCGTCGCCTCCCTTGCACCTCTCTGTTGGTTCGCAAGTCGAAACCATACCGTCAACTTCCTCGGAGCTGGTCAAGGAGGTATTGGATTACTCAATATCACCCTTGATTGGTCGAATATTACATCGACAGTTATCACGTATCCCTATAGTGTCCAAGTCACCGTATTCGTTGGTTTTGTCATAACAGTGAGTCTCCCAATGTTACCACCAGGGTCTAACTGACGACTGCAAAGACCTGGATTTTGATTCCTGTCGCTTATTTTGGTAATCTCTGGGGATCTCCAACTTATGATATTATGTCAAATGGGGTATTCCAGAAAAATGGATCATTATATCCATTCACATCCTTAAGTGAGCTTCTCTCCCTATTTTACCGCTATATCGCTTGCTCACGGGTTTGTAGTATATACAGATGCCACTGGTACACAGCACGTTAACGAGACAAAATATGAGGAAGTTGGTCTCGCGTATTCTGGTGCCCAGTATACATGGGAAATTTTCTTGGTAAGTTTGACGATAATTTTAGGCTACTGACATGCTTATGTTGGGTCTCTGTAGTGGTACGCCTCGTACATCTCTTCGTTCGTTTGGTGCGGTCTGTTTTTGGGACCCAAAATCGTAAAAATCTGGAAAGCGAGAAAAGCGCAAGGAAAATACCATAAGGACCGTCTAAGGTGAGTACTCATTGCACTTCCCTAATAGCGGCTGACCTGATTTTGTCAGTCGTCTCATCCAGGTGTATCCAGGCATGACGAAATGGTAAGCTTTCGCCCTTCGATTGCAAGATTGCGACTAACCCTTAAACAGGGAGTGGGCGGCCCTGACGGCTGTACCTATTGTTATCCTCTTGGCCATCGTTGCAACAAATTCAGTTTGGATGCCCACCTGGACCTATTTTGTGGCCTTGGCATTTGGTGCAGCGGCTATGTTGCCAATGAGTCTTGTTTATGCTATGTCGGGCTATTCAATCAAGGTGGGCTTCTTTAATGAGCTCATCTATGGGTGTTAGTACCTATGCCATTATGAACAAAGGATCGAACTGACGAGTTCATCATCAGATATGATTGAAGCCAACGGGTCATCACGACACCCGCTTGGGCAGCTTGCGTACCGTATCATCTCAGGCAATGTGTGGTATGATGCTCGTGTTGTGCTAGAGGATCAGAAAGTGAGTTCACTTGCTCAATGATAATAATTCCAGCTAACATACTATATAGATTGGCCATTATCTCCATCTGCCCCCTCGAGATGTTATCAACATACAGATTCTAGCCAACATGCTCGCCCTCCCTATAAACTACGGTGTGATGCGCTGGGTAATTGCCTCTAAATTCGATTATGTCAGCGGTAAAGTCGCCGATCCACAGGGTCAATGGACAGGTCAAGAATTCAAAGGCTACAATACCGCTGGTATCCAATACGCCCTGGTTGGACCTCGAAAGCTCTTCGCATCATCATTCTTCAGTCCAGTCCTGTACGGGTTTTTAGTCGGTGCAGTGGCTCCTGTGCTCATCTGGTTATTACACAAGAAATTCCCCAAAGTTCGATTCGATCTTTGGAACACAACCATCTTCTTCGCCAGTGCAGCTACTTTCTATGGTAACATAAGTACCGGTCCTTTCACTGCCATACTTATTGGAACCTTCTTCAACTTTTACCTTTATCGATATAGACGAACGTTTTGGAACAACTGGGCTTATATCAGTGGCGCTGCGTTGGATACTGGGTTCAATGCGAACTTGTTGTTTATCTTCGTCTTCCTTGGGACTACGGGTGCTGTTATGGTGAATTGGTGGGGTAATAATGCTAAGAGTGTCGAAAGGTGCTTCGCTCTTTAAAGCAGTGTCCTCAATTCACATGGAACACGTAAAGTACAATTAAGGAAGTAGTCAACGTAGGAGCAACGGACCAGAAATAGGTAGGTGGCGGATGTGGGTTTGTAGTAGCGGAGGAATGTAGATGTCGGTTAGTAGACGGATCACAGTACATAGAAATGAAGTTTTTAATATAGAAGCAATTACTTAATGAGCAAATTTATTGTAACCACTCTTTTCATGCAATTTGTATTTGAAGAATTCAAGAGACGCTCAATTATAGAAAGGAGACCAAGAATGGAAGAAAGAGAGCTATTAGTTGGCCGTCGCTACTGCTAGGGGTTTTTATTAAGGTACCGGTTGAAGTCTTTTTGAGTTGAGAGAAGCTTTTTAAGAAAACATGAGTGTAGAAAATAGTATAACTTAACTATAAGTCAATGTGGAGCTTTTGCTTACGTAAAAAATGCCACTGGTATGAAAGAGAGTTATTCAAGGCATTTTGGTATCCTAAATACTCGACTCGCTAAATGACTCCTCACATGACAATGAAAACTCTTAGCACCTATCTACTATGGAGGATTATTACGCTCACTTGGGCCAAAACTCTTCCTGTTCTAAAAATAGCATTTTATTCTTACCGCTTTTAAGGCGGTAAGTAGTAGAGCCCTAAGAATATAGTATAGCCTATACTTTAAGGGCACTAAAGCCTATATTTTTAGGGTATTACAGCCTATATTTTTTAAGGTACTATAACTTGTATTTTTTAGGGTACTACAGCTTATATTTTTCGGGGTACTACAGTCTATATGTTTTAGGGTACTATAGCCTGTATTTTTAGGGTACTACAGCCTGTATTTTTTTCGGTGTACTATAGCCTGTATTTTTCGGGGTATTACAGCTTATATTTTTTAGGGAAGGTATAGCTTATATTCTTAGGGAGGCTATAGCCTATAATTATAGGGAGCCTATCTGATTTTACCGGCAGAAAAGGCTTTCCGAATGTCGGAAGAGTTTTGACCCAAATGAGCGTAATAATCCTCCATACTATCTACTCCGTACTACGCCGTAAGCTTCACATCACGCTTCTCAATCTACATCAATTTTCCGAACCTAGATTTCCCAAGGTAAATTTTCTCTTTCAGTAGGTAAAAGCATACTGAGATTTCCTTCCTCAAGACTACCTACTTAATCATCTCCAAACCCCCACTATCCCACACCAACACGCTCCAAAAGTCAAAAGTCAAAAGTCAAAAAATAAAAAATGGCACTCCTCCAAACCTCCTGGCAAGTAGCCCAGGCAGCAGGCGAACCACATGCAACAATCCGAGTCAAAACCCTACAAACCAGCGCCAAAGTAGGAACAGACGCCTGGGGAACAAGCAACAAAATCCAACCAGTACTGATCTCGGCATCGGTATCTCTACAACAACCTTTCTCCACAGCTTCGGAATCAGATGCCGTGACTAACAGTACTGTTCATTATGGAATCCTTAGTAAAGCTATCTTAGCTGCTGTTAAGACTTTTGAGGTGAAGGATGGAGGTGGTACTGGTAGTGATTTGAGGGCTTTGCTTGATTGTGTTTGGAGGTATTTGACGGGTTCAGTCTTAGAGAATGGGACCGGGGTCGATGCTGGCGTTGGTGTTGAGAAGGAGGATAAAACACCACCGCTTGATTTGAAAATGGTGAAGGCATTGGATATTCAGGTTCTATTGCCTAAAGCTTCATTGATTGGGAATGGTGTTAGTCTGACAGGAGCATCAGTATTTCAAACTTCTGATAAAGCTGGTTTGACAACTTCTTCCTACTCGCTGAAGCTCAGATTACATGATCTTAGGATCCAGACGCTTATTGGTGTTAATCCTAATGAGCGGTTAGCTAAGCAAATTGTCGTGGCGAATATTGAGGTGGATAGGTGGATTCTATCGAGTAAAAATACTGATGCTTATGCTGAGCTGGAGGAGATTGTTGTTAAGGTATGTACTTTTTATTACCTTACTCGATCTTACCTGGACACCTGTACGGTATATCATTTAATGAGAATCAGCTAATGAAATTTCCTCTAGACAATCGAAGAATCATCTTTCCAAACCCTCGAGGCACTAGCATCACATCTCGGCAGACGCATCATCAAATTCTTCCTCTTGCCTAGATCTGCACATCCAGAACAGTATCATGTAAAGATTACGCTCGAGAAACCAACAGCTGTGACGTGGGCTGATGCTCCAGCTGTTGAAATGTTGCTTTCTTCAGATAGAGATTCTTCCCAAGGGTCTGTTATGCAAGAAGAGGAAACGAGGAAGTTGATGCCTCCCTTTCCGTTGCAAGGGAGGTTGGATGTCTGGATCAAGGAGAATTGCGAGGTTGATTCTTCTTGATACATGAACTAAATTTAGTTCATTCAATGTTAATTATCAAAGGAACTATTATGAATGATGAGGGAATGTTTCATAGACGTGATATTTAGTACCCATAATCCATGCTGACTGGGCCAAGTGAAGAAAAACCACTCAATCACTTCATCAACTCAAAATAAAGACTTTCCATAATGACACATCACTCCCTCCCGTCTGGCGATTATGAGCACTCGGTTACCATTCTGGATCTCCTAGCTAAAGGACTCGGTATGGGAAGTCCTCTCGAGACGTCATCCCAAATCCCTAGAATGAAGTTAGAAAAGCCGGATCCCTTTCTTATTTATCAAACACCCGTAGAACACCCTCAATACCCTCTCAAGAGCTTGGTTTTATAAAGACCCGATCCCCCACTACATTATATAACCCCCTCAAGCAAAGCAGACCTAGCGGATCAGAACCCAAGACCGAAACACTAGCTAAATCACCATACGAATACATCAACTATCATCATAATCCGGTTGTTAGACCATTAAACTATAAATCACAGCTTTAGTTACTTATTTACCACAATATAACACATCGTTTCCTTTTAGTTGACGCTCTAAACATTGCTTTAAACATCTGTCCTTAAAGCTCAAAGATAGAAATCAGATCTCTAATGTTTGAAAGACCTATAGTGTTGATGGCAGCGATCCCTAGCAAATTTGAAGTCACCCACTAGAACATAACTTTCACCTTCTAGATCAAAGCTACCAACTTAAAACAAGTTACGAATTACCAAATTTGAGAGCACCAAATGCCACGCTTGAATTATTAGAACAGATCACTAAGCAGTCTGTCTAGACGCATTAGTGTGCTTTTGAATATGCTTCTCTGCCAGGAACTTTCGAGGGTAGGGTTCCATTTTTATAGCTCCTATTATGAATTGAAGAGCAATGTTGACTTATATTGCTGGAACTATTTAGGAAATATTGTTAGATCACTGTCATATTAACAGGTGATGTAATTCCCGAATTTAGTTTGCCGAGGGTTACAAACTTTTTCTCTCTGCTCATAGGAGGTATGTGTGTAAATTGCATTCACTAGTTTATGTACTCATAAAGGACAGCAATGTGAAAAGGAGATTTTGAATGTGAGTGTGTAGGTGGTGAGTGGTATACAATATATTGTTCTTAGTGACGACAATGGTATCTCAAAAATTTTACCCTCTGAATGATTTTGACAATAACATTGAAGTATAACCCTTACCCTATGCATAAACACTCTTTTGCTATGCTAAAATATACAAAACTCCTTGCTATGCATAAACTCCAACAGAGAAATATTACCACCCAACGACAAGTCTAATACCCAACATGGTTTGTACTACAGGCGTTCCGGACTATCAGCACCAGGCATTAACGTCTCGCTGGCAAGCTCCGCTTCGTCCTCCAATACTTCTCTTTTCATTTGATATGCCCGGATACCTACGAAAGTCACCAACGCCAAGCCTACAGCCAGCGCTGAGCTCAAGAGAATGAGGTTGACTGGAACGGGATTACCATTAAACACCTTGTGCAACAGCGCATCCAATCCACTTTGTGTGAAGTTGAACAGACCGGCGAGACAGATAATGAGTCCGTAGACCGTCCCAAATGTTCTGAATCCAAATACCTTCGCAGAGTAATCCGATACGGCAGTGTAATAAAATGGGCGGTACAGAACGAACAGTGATATGTTTGCATAAGCTGCCCAGGAGTAGGGAAGTACTCCAAGAACACCGATCGTAGTTGCAATTGTAACCAAAGTGCCCAGCACAGAGGCAGTCGAAAAGTTGTCGAGAAAGAACCCAATGAAAGGAATACTCAAGACTCCGCCCAGTGGTAACGCTATGTCGAAGAAAGTGTTGACTTCCACAGCCTTGTCGTAGGATCCTAGAAGGTACTCGTACTGAGGCCTAATAGTTGCAACAAAAAAATTGATCCGTGTCATCTGTATGACAGTAAAGAGAGTAATAAGGATGAACCACGGCGAGAGGATCTGTTGCTGTACGGATTTTCCTTGCATAGCTCCCCAGACACCTGAGATCTTGTTTTTCTTCTCTTCTTTTTGGATGTGTTTTCCACCGGCTTTTGAGCCAAGAAGATCTGTGATCTCAGAAACAACTGACTGACGGTGCTGCCGACGTTCCTCTTGAAGAAGAGCTGTGTTCTCGTTCATTTGATCATCAAATATATTATCTGCTTCTTCGACTTGCTTTACCAACTCCCCAACGGTCTTGTAAGACTGCTTAGGCATAATAAAGATCTGCACAATGAGAATGAAGAATGGGACAGCTAAGTACACAAGGAAGAACTTCTGCGGCCAGAATGTACCATTGCTCCACTCGTAGATTAAGCGATACATTAAGAAAACTGCACTCGAAGTATCAAATGCCCCAGTAAGAAGGGCCAATATGAGTCCTGAGTGTTTGGGGAAGGCGTTAGATAGCTGGAAAGATGATATAAAGACGAATGGGCCTCCTAGCGCAAGGGAAAGGTAACCAGGGATATATGTATCAAAAGGTAGCTTGGATGCAAATGCAAAGAGTACGGCTCCTAGCGTTAGGAAAAGACTCCCAATTATTCCACATACGCGGGGACCAGTATGATCGAGGATGGCTCCCACTGGCAAGGCTGCAACATTTGTCCCAACAGCAGCGATTGTGAACATCAGGTTGAGATGTATCTCTTGGTCGTAGCAGGTCCGCACATCTCGATCCAATTCGTCTTGTGTACAGTGATCACGGTAGACTCCCTCTTCAATAAGAATTGGCTTCAAGGCAGCGTATCCAAACACAATTCCGGCCGACAGGAGACAATATACAACGGCTATGAAGACTTGCACTATTGAGACGTATATGGTTAGTAGTCTGTTTTATGAAGTTCCGCGTGGTTCGAGAAGCAGCACATACATATTCTCCTAGCTTTGGGAACCTCAAAGGCACCAATTGGTTTCAGTATGTCTTCTGCGGCTGGAGGATGGAAGGCGCCTGGTAGCGGACTGAAGGATAGCTTGCGACTGCGGTGGGAATCGGCAGGAGACCTTCCACGTTCGGGAGACAGCGATTCGAAAGACGAGACTCTTTGCATCAACGACATGTTGAACTTGCTAGAAGATTGACCTGTCCTGTGCAAATTGTGTCTCGTCTCTTGTATTGTACCGAACTCTTCTCCAACCTTGAGCTTTGGCTACCCCGCCTCACGATGGAGTCAGTCGCGTGCGTCAATTGTGTCGGGTGACTGCGAATCTGACGGAATTGAGTAGGACAAGTGCGTGCGAGGAGACTGGTGTTTACGTACTACCTTATATACAAGCCGAGGGTAACAAAGGAAAAAGAGGAAAGGATGAAAAAATGAAAATGAAAAAATGAAAATTGCAGAAAAACAGGTACGATACTGGACTTGGATTGGAGACTGAGCCGTCCTCTTCCTCGGTCCTTCTCACCCGACCTGCAAGATGACCCCGGTCGTTTTTTTTGAGATGCAGGGCGCTTGGCGTCATAAGGCTAGCCGACTATGGTTTATCGCCGCCCTCCGACGTTTTCTATGTTTTCTATGTTTTCGTTCTGAAGATATACTACCAAACGTATTGTATTGGGGAACCTTGGACCACATATGTCTTGTTACATCACATCTGAGACTGAGCAAATCCGAGTCGTTTTCTCTAGTGTTTAGTCATACCTGCTCTTCTTAGTATTATGTACCGCTTGAAGGGTTGTAACAACTCTGTACAACATGTGGTAACCTAGCAAAATTAGCAGGTTACAAGCCATTGACTTATTTAAAGGACGTAAAAGACATTCTGCTAGAACACTAGTATACCTTTACAACCCTCTTAGTCTGGGCTTGCTATCTCTCCCCGGTTACAACTTACCTTATGTAGAGCACATGTCGTCTGTCAATCAATTCTAGAGTTAACGGTAGGAAGGCTTTTATCAAGAACTAGAATCTTACAATAACCTTGTCGCAATGTATGCATTGTTTCTCTTTTATAGAAACAGAGTTTGTTCGCGAGCAGTCAGCACGTGGAATAGACCTGCATGGGACTGAAGCATGGCCGCGCCGTGGAATTCTGAATGGCGCAGAAAGCTTGTTCTGCAGTAGAGAGTTGTCGATCTAAATCTAGAGCAAAACCAATTGCCGTACGTATAGTACTTGATGGTAGATCGTAGCTGTTGCGAGATTCGTGAGAAACTACGAAAGTCAATCACAAAAGTAGATTGGCTAATGCAATAATTGTCGATTTTATGTATGATTGACCAAATGTTTGCATGAGGTGAACGGCCCTCTCTTCTCCTTATGTATCTCAAGCAGATTTTATGATGATCCAGCAGCTTGAAATCCCAATGGAAATGCCAAATGGAGATGCCAAACCCACCCCTTCGCTGAACCGCCTTGACCTCGATGTGTCTCGCTACTTCCCCCTATTACAATTCCTGAGGGCCTGAGAAAGGCTCGCTCCAGCACGGTACCGGTGCTGCAGGGAGTAAACGGTCAATGGTCAACGGCGCTGACAAGGGTGTGCACCATGAACGAAAACGAAAAAGCAAAAAGCAGCACTTATTGGATTATCAAAAGTGGTACGATGTCCGCAGCTTTCTCGATGCCGCTTTGATTCTAATAATGTGTTATTTCGAGTCTTCGACCCAAGTTCTAGACCCGAGCGAGTCCCCCGACCTTTCACCCCATCGTAATTTTAATTTCCTTGCCAACTCTCTCACCACGGAGCGCCCAAGGCACAATCATTCACAAACAAAACCAGATTCTGGCTCCACTCAAGCTGCACGCAACCAGCTTCCACCCGGCGCTTCCTAGATCGAAATCTCGCCAGCGGTCGTGATGGCTGTTGCAATTGGCCAAAAAGCCCCGGGGCCTCATCATCGTTC
The DNA here is from genome assembly GCA_003008705.1 of Pezicula radicicola. Lineage (NCBI taxonomy): Eukaryota > Fungi > Ascomycota > Leotiomycetes > Helotiales > Dermateaceae > Pezicula > Pezicula radicicola. The sequence goes on along the minus strand of PDUO01000001.1, from coordinate 679,767 downwards.
GTGGATGCAAGATGCAAATAAAGTATACATCCATGAACGAACACCCCTCCACCAGCATCTACCCGAGCTAAAAGTGGGAGATATGGGGATTTTCATGGTTGGCTTGGTCACTTTGAGCCCATGAGGCCCGATTTATATCCACATCATTATTGTTTTGAATTTGTTCGGTTTAATGTTCATTGCGTGCCAGCTGTTGCTTCTCTTCTCCTCCACCTTCTCTTCATGTTCTGAAAACATCAGCTGTACCTTTGTGGTATCTTTTCTCTCAACGCACTCACTCGTTCGTGCTCGGGATCTGCCAGTCTTTTACACTTTCCATAAACAACCTCACATTCAGTGATAGAGAGGCAATCCCGCCGTCCGCCGTTCCATAAGATACGAATGAGGGCACGCTGAACGTTCTCTCTTCCGTCCGTCTATTCATCACCAACTTCTTTTTATCTCGCCTTCAAAATGCGTAAGCCACAACGATCCGAGCCTCGCCCCTCGCCTCTGGCGCAGGTCCAGTACACAAGACCTCTCTCTCACCTGCCAGATGAAAATCCACCACCAGAGATGGGATTGGTGCGGGATCCCCAGTTCTGGAAGAGGTTCTCGGCGGCAGCTCATATGGCCGAAGACGAGGAGAAGAATAGCGTTCCATCGTCTGCTACTAGTGTGGAGTCCAAGTATGGGTATGTTTTAAGTCCGGAATCACGGCTAAGTATTAGAGACTAACATTGATTTAGGGCCCATTGGCTTGCGCAACAGCATAAGGAGAAGAGGAGGACCAAGTACATATGTGCATCTATCACTCTCGTGGTTGCTTTGGTCATCACTGCTGGAGCAGTTTGCGGCTGGTATTTTACACACCACAAGGTGTAGTCAGTGGCTATATGTGGTTGAAATGTTTACGACCGACAAGAATATTATGATTGATGAATCAGGAGTTATGGGCCTCTGCAGCTGGCTAAGCTAGACAACTTTACCAAGGCACGCCAGACTGGAAAATCTGGGCATGGATAGGTCTAAGCTATTAAGAGGTCCTGGAAGTCAAATGACTGGTGGTTGGAAGTCAGTTGGGAGGCTTATGAAGACCATTCACAATGCCCAACCCCGGGGGAATTCATCTTGTGCAAAGACTTGTATCAATGATGTATATGAGAGGAAGGCAATGTTATTGCATGGTTTAGCTTCGCCAGTTCCACCAAATGGAAGAAGTTTAAAGAAAATTAAGCATCGCTAGAACCCAGATATCTTCCGATGAGGTCTTTCTCGTTACATCTGAGAGTAAGGAAGAGTGAAAGTCCTTGCGAAGTACTAGATAGCAGTTCACGATGGTTTTTGAGACTTGGCCATACCCTTCAGTCTCTTCCAATAGGCTATCCCGAGATACGCCTAGTAGCATTGACGCTACATTTTTCTTTACTTCAACAAGCTTTAGACAGACTCAAATGTTTAATCATATATGAGTAATGTAAGCTATACTATTCCAAGTTTACGTGCACTGGTGAGTTACTAAAATCAACTTAGGAACTGAAATCAAGTTAGCTACTTGAACTAATAAGTCAATTGTATGAACTAAGTAAGTTACTTAAATCTAAGTCAACTTAATATGTGAGCTACTCAAACTAAGTGAATTACTATGGCCGTATGTAATATAGTCACGTGGCAGTAACAGCATTTTACGGAACATTTCTTAGTTTTTATAGCAGAGGAATTTTATAGCGTATGCTAAATTCCGTGCCAATTAAGGTAATGCATGTGATCATTTGGTGGTGCAAACCAAGCTTGGGAAATCGTCGATTTATAAAGAGGCGGCATTAGAATACGGTAGATATAGCCTCAAGCTCCATCCTCAATTACCAACATAAATTCATTGATTGATTCAAGCTATCAACCTCAAGGAACAACGACGTAGAAAACTCTCCTATACCACTCGTCAAATCCCAATCTACAAAACTGGAATGGATGTTGTCATGAATAAGGTAGAAGAAGATACAAATGGCAAGGCTCCAAGGCACGCCTACACTGACAGCCTGGAACGGCCATAAATCTCCGTCCGTCAATTAAAAATATACCGGAATGCGATATGCAACACAATTGCACCCGTTTATCCATCCACTCCAGCCTCGATATACCGGAATCCGCTATATTGCGCATTTGCAGATGTGCAACAAAATAAAGCCCACCAGGCGGCCAGACCTTTTCGTGCAGCCAGAGCTGTCAATAGAAGTCAGTGCTGTGCTAGGTACGGAACGGACTTCCGAGTGTGTGTGTTCTCCTTTCTTTCGGTGTTTGATGGAATTAGAGGTACGTTCTGTTTTTACTCTCTGGAATAGCTTATTGTTGATGTCGGGTTTTGAAATTACAGTTTGTAGGACAGGAGCCCTGAGCTCTCACGATAATGTACTGCGTATTGTAGGGGTGCACGTGAATGGCGGGGTTGAAATACGAGTACGGAATCGGGAGTTTATGGAAACAAAAACTTAAGGGATCACTTCGAAGGCTTGAATAGCTTTAAGGTACACCCTGGTACGATGATTGAGAAATTCTGACCAGCCTTGACTACAGGAGTCTCCGTGGCAGTTGCATGACTTGGCGCTGGATTTTGGCTTTTGGTGGTTGATAGGGCTGAGAGCTGAAAGTCTGAAATGCCTTCAATATAAGCTAGTGGGAGGGGAAAATGAAAATGAATTGTCAGGTAGCCTACAAGTGATGTGAGAGATCTGATGTGAGAGCTTGAATTTGAGAGAAAATGACGTGAGACTTTTTTTTATTAGCGGTGGAAATCAATGATACGTCTTTCATCTCCAAGTTCACCACGGTGAGGGAGTGCTTAAGCTCACCGCTGAGCCCCCACGTCCAACCACGTGCTAAGCTTTTAGGCCTTCGGTGGCTTTAGGGCTGCTCCTGGTGCTCCGGGTATTTCGACACGTTCGTACCATACGGTGATCGAGATGTGTTCTTCTTTATCTTGTGGCGAATTATTTCTTTTCGTGGCGGAATTTATTGCAGTGGCATCCAACAGACGTCGCTATATATACCTAGCTGAGTGAGAAAATACTGATAGTTGCGGTGAGTGGCGTTCTTAGGTAGCTAGGTACGGAATACCAATAGCCATGGCAACGGCAAGACGAGAATAGCAATTCAGGATCGCTACCGTAGATTATGATAGTGGGGCCATATGGCGGTCTCCGCAGATGTTATGGAGTACTACCTACTGTACTGTATTTGAGCCCCCTATTGCTTTGGACGTGAAGGCTGGTGGACTGTACGGAGTAGCAGTACTCACGAGTCTCGAGGTAAACGGTGCTGCTTTGCGAGAAAGATGATCGGTGTGGCGAGCTACCTCATCATTACCTTACACCGTACGGCAGAATGCGGGCACCAACAAGCTGGACAGCTTCTTGTCAAACTGCGGGCCTTTTGGCGGTATTTAGAGCGATTCGTTCCATTCAGGGGGGCTGATCTACTGTAGCGTGGCCTTCTTCCTCGTGAAGTACATACCCGTAGCGAGTAAACCTAGGGAGAGAAGCCTGCCCCACTGGCTGGAGCCAGCCCCTTTAAGCATGCTATATTGAGCTATCCCAAACAGAGAACAATAATTTCTCAACCAAGATTCCATACGACTATTTAATCCTCCTGGCCCCCTCGTTGCTGGCCTGCTTCATTCCGTTCTATAGTTGTTGCGCTCTCCTCTGTAAGTCATCTCATCCGTTGTGCCTCTGCTGGGAATAAGCTGGTGCTGTGAAGCTCCCACCCGATTCCTTACGACGTCATCCCTGATCCTTGTTAACAGCTGCTAATATCATCTCTCAGTGATTCCCCCTCTGTGATCTCCTCCATCCTCCCTCCTCCTCTTTCTGCAGAATCGAGAACCTCCAGATACCTATCAATAGCACATCATGGCTGCAACATTGAAGAGCGCTCTTCCCACCCACCTGAAGCCATCAGGGCTTGGAAATGGCGATGATTTTGCAAAGAAGCACCATGGAAAGACGCAATCCCACATGGTGAGTCGAAACTTTTTCGGTAATCATTCAGCATTTTAGGACAGATGGGGTAGGCGGTCATCTAAGTGAATATATTCTGCGCTCTGGATTCTTAGCGAGAACCAAAGCTATGCGCAGGATTGGGGTATAATTGAAAGAGGAAGCAAGCAACCTGTGAAAATGTCGGGGAAAGGCTTCTCGCAGATTGTGGCGAACTCAGACAGGCCCGGTATACAAGTGGTTCCGGAGCGCACAACTTGGAGCTTGTACCTACCTGGCACTTGCCTTATTCACTCTGCAGATCCTCAATCAGGACGCAACAAGTTGAACTTTACGCACCCTGACCGTCCTCTCACTACACTGACCGTCCATCCTCTTCAACCACACACTCCAACCTATTCTGGAGAACTCCATCCTGCTTTTCTACCCTCAAACTCCTCTCCTTCATCAGTCACCATGTATCAGCTTTTCCCAGAAGAAGCTTTAACGCAATCCAATGTTTCTTCGGAAACTACTACCCCTGCCACAGAGAACCCTCCTCTTTCAGAGCTGGCGAAGCTAATTGCTTATGAAAAGGCGTTCGAGAACACATCCACCTCAGTAGCCGCTAGCCAGATGCGCAATGCTCTCAACAACTTGGCAGATACTGTCTCAGACCCAGAGGAGAAGAAGGTACGTTTCCAGTCCATTGACACTTGCGATTGAAACTGATCCCGGGTAGCTCTTTGAGACTGAGATGGACAACTTCTTTGCGCTTTTCCGAAGATATCTGAACGACAAGGCCAAGGGAAACCAACTGTAAGAACTGGAGGCAAACCCGACCTATTTTCGCACAGCTAATTCTTTCCTAGGGACTGGGAGCGCATTGCACCACCAGCGCAGAACCAGGTTGTCGACTATAGCGACCTAGCAAACACAGAGTCTGTCGGCTTTCTCAATAAGCTTGCCGTGCTCAAGCTTAACGGTGGTCTCGGCACATCTATGGGTTGCGTCGGTCCAAAATCAGTTATTGAAGTCCGTGATGGCATGTCTTTCCTCGATCTTTCCGTCCGACAAATCGAATACCTAAACCGCACGTACGATGTGAACGTACCATTCGTCCTCATGAACTCTTTCAACACAGACGATGATACCCAGAACATCATCAAGAAGTACGAGGGACACAACATCGATATCCTTACCTTCAACCAATCTAGATACCCAAGAATCTTGAAGGACTCCCTTCTTCCAGCCCCAAAATCTTTCCAGTCACCTATCTCTGATTGGTACCCACCTGGACACGGAGATGTTTTCGAGTCACTTTACAACTCTGGTATTCTTGACAAGCTTATTGACAGGGGTGTCGAGATTCTCTTCCTTTCTAACGTTGACAACTTGGGTGCTGTTGTCGATCTCCGTATCTTGCAGCACATGGTTGAGACCAAGGCTGAATACATTATGGAGTTAACCGACAAGACTAAGGCTGATGTCAAGGGTGGAACCATCATTGATTACGAGGGCAAGGTCCGCCTTCTTGAAATCGCCCAGGTTCCAAAGGAGCACACCAACGAATTCAAGTCGATCAAGAAGTTTAAGTACTTCAACACCAACAATATCTGGTTGAACTTGAAGGCTGTTAAGCGCATTGTGGAGAACAATGAACTCGAGATGGAGATTATCCCCAACAACAAGTCTATCCCAGCAGACAAGAAGGGCGAGTCAGATGTCTCGATCGTACAACTTGAGACCGCTGTTGGTGCTGCCATCCGTCATTTCCACAATGCCCACGGTGTCAACGTACCCCGCAGACGTTTCTTGCCAGTCAAGACCTGCTCCGATCTGATGCTCGTCAAGTCTGACTTGTACTCATTGAAGCATGGCCAGCTCCAAATTGACCCCAGCCGCTTTGGACCAGCTCCTCTTATCAAGCTCGGCAACGACTTTAAGAAGGTATCTGATTTCCAGAAGCGCATTAGTAGCATCCCTAAAATCATTGAGCTTGATCACCTGACCATTACGGGTGCGGTCAACCTTGGGCGGGGAGTCACACTGAAGGGAACGGTCATTATTGTGGCAACAGAAGGCAGCACGATCGATATTCCTCCCGGATCCATCTTGGAGAACGTGGTTGTTCAGGGTTCATTGAGATTACTTGAGCATTAGACGATTTTGCTTATTGAGCGTAGAATTGGTGCACGGTTTTGCAGTTCGGGTTGTAGGATCCCCCGGTTGGGTTTGTGGATTTAACAGCATGGAGATGCTTTGCATTTGGTTTTGTCACTGGACATACCGAAGGGGTACAGATAGAGGCACTGCTGACCTCGGCATCCATTCGTGTATTACTCCTAATAGGACATTTATTCATTGACAGCCTATATACCGGGTGATACTTCATGTGTCTATCAATTGAAAGTTATAAGTCTCTACTACGGTAGCATAATAGATCTGGGTACCTCTTTATTAACCAGCAGAGGCTATTATTAGGGCCATTAAGAACATCTCTTGACTCCTGATCCTTGCCTTGAACACTACTGTATTCGTATTTGTATGGCCTGAGCTTATCGCCTCTGACGCCACGATAAGGGAACTCGGGAATGGGGAGCAGATGCCATGCGTTGTGATGTTTGCAAATTCCTGACACAAACAAATAATGTCGCGTGCGCTCAATCACCAACTCTGTTGAATGCTACAATACCTAACCAACGACTCCGAACCCTTGAAATACGAATCGGTCTCGTTAGGCTCTTTCTCCTTTTCTTTAGTGTGACTAGTGCGGCTAAATTGGATCCCTCTCGCCAGCCAGTCTTGCCATTTGAACTGTCTGGGCGAGGTTTATGGCCACAGCCCTCTGCTTCCATGCGGAGCCCTATACCAGCATCAGCATGTGGGCTTTTTCCTGTCGCATAGAATTGTGTCTCCGGCGAATGCTGACTATTTATTCCCAGAGTTGCCACCTTTGTCGGGATTCGAGCATCAGCCTTGCCCCTCGAACTGCATCTCAAATGATAAAGGCCTAGGGACCTACGATTAGAGCAAGGCCTACTTGCGTTAAGTCTACAAGAGAGCGCTTTCGCGTCCTAGGATCGACTCAAGAATCACAATATACGGGCAATCTTCACGATGGACGGCGAGGAGTCGAGCGCTCAAAGCCCATCGACCCCTACCCCACCGGCGCCCATGCCCCCGGCTATGTTGCTCGATCATGACGAGGAAAGCCAGACAGCTCATAATGGCAATGCCGATGTAGCAGATCATTCTAGGGCGGATTACGAAGTCGCAGGTGGGCATGAAGCCCAAACACTTGCAACCACAGACAGCTCAGCACATATCACCCCATCCGCTTCTAACAATGGTAACGCGGCATTGGCTCTCTTGGAGTTTTTAGAAGAAGACAGGCTCTTAAGAAATGGGCCAGATGAAGAGCAGGAGATAACAGCAACACAGGTGGATGTATCTAATTCCTCTGATGCAGATTCCAGTAGACCTCCGGTCCCCCCTCGGGAATACAGCACCGAGAGCCCGGATCCAAGGGGAAATACAAACGTTGAAAGTGTAGAAATAGACGGAGCGAGGAGCCCAATTAATAGCCAGAGTACTGTTCCTACAACAGTCATACCCAACGGGCAACCTTCCGTCGCCGGGTCCAGTTTAAGACGAGGCGACTCAGAGTCCCGACGTACAGAAATTGTGAGAGCAAGATGGCAGCCAGATGGGGAGGTAACATATTGCCCTATATGTCATACGCAGTTTGGCTGGGTTGTCAGAAAGCATCATTGCAGGTATGTTTAAACTCTCTTTGCTTGTGAGACTTAAAAAATTGAATATCAGTTAGAAAATGTGGTCGAGTCGTATGCGGGTCATGCTCAACCCATCGTATCACAATCCCATATGAATACATTGCTCGTCCACCATCCGAAGGTTTAAGAGCTTATGGTTTGTCGGCTTCGGACGAGTTAGCTCTGGAAAGATCTCGGACTGGAGGAGAACGAGTGCGGTTGTGCAATCCTTGCGTTCCAGATCCCAATGTAGCACCTCCACAAGTTTCCTCTCACGATACCTTATATCGTACCGGAAGCGAGAGACGTAGTTATAGATCGTCAAGTTCAACAACATCAGCAAGCTCCAATGCACCTAGACGAGATTATCGCTCCAGTCTGGTGTTTGATAATTACCAAAGACATGTTCGTGTTCCTAGTATACTTCAACCTGAAGATAGTGGGCAAGAAGGGAATCGTTCCCGAAGTAATACGGTATAGTCCAAGTCTCTTTATTCTCAGGTACATTTACTAATTGGCCTCTAGATGCCTGCACGTGATGCAGGAGGTTTGGTAAGATGCCCTGTTTTTCTGTGAATTTACATGTCTCGCTAAAACACGTATCTGCGACCCCGAGCTAACTTCACGTTCCAGCATCCCGGGTCTAGTAATCATACTCGGTCGGAAAGTTCATATATTCCACCACGCAGTCAATACTCGAGGACGGTAGACAATTCAAGACCGCTACCTCAACTGCCCCCACCATCAGAGGACGATATCTGCCCAGTATGCCACAGACTACTTACCGCACGAACGGTTCCGAATTACGAAGAGCTCCGAGCTGCGCATATAATTTCTTGTATCGAAGGCCATAGTGTGAACCCCAGCTCACAGATACGCCCTGGAGCCTACCCTTCACGCTCTGACCCTGCTGGGCCAATCCAAGCAGGTAGCAGTAGTAACCCTGAAGGTTCTCGTACCCAGAGAAGATGGGCCCCATCTAATGCATCATCTTCCTCCAGCTCTCGCTCCATTCCCAACACGCCTGAAGCCCGAATGGTGGCTCGGGAGCAAGCACATGCCGCGGTTGTCCTCGCCTCCTCCCGGACTCCACCAGCCGAAGGTGGTCGTCAAACTCGTCTGTTCCCATACAAAGCTACGGAGAAGGATTGTGTGGATGATGCAGAATGCACCATCTGCCTAGAGGAATTCGAAGTCGGAGCTGATATGGCACGCCTTGAGTGTTTCTGTCGCTTTCATCTGCATTGCATTCGAAATTGGTGGGTGCAACATCATGGCCGTTGTCCCGTCCATCAACATGATGGCTATGGGTTCTGAGTATTCGAAGGTCGCGCTAGTACATTGTAGAAGTTGGTTTCACTACTTCTTTTTAGGTATTTGGAGGTGGGTTGGGAGTATGCTTTTGGAGTAATGAGCTGCTTTTTTACACGATGTTAGGAAACGAATAATGGACTATATACCACCGAGCACCAGAAGTTTGGGCTCTCGCATCTAGACTATTACAAATCCCACTCATTAGAAGCATTGATTTGGTATCCTGGTGTATTGGAAAGCTCCAGAGTGCAAAGATCTTATGAGTAAACTTGTGATGAACCTGTTTTGACAAAAGATGATGCACTAGCTATTACCGCTATTGCCCAAATTTTCAAATTTCTTCTACTAGCATTTCTACTACCTCAAGTACTGGAGCTAAGTCCATATTCTCTACTGAGATAACCTGTACCCCTTCTGAATATCATGTTAAGGTGAAGTTATAACGAGTAGTAGCAATATTCCTTAACACTTCAATCAACTTCACGACTTTTCTTACACTTTTCATCAGGATAAAAGCTCACGTATCATTATTTAACAAAACCGTGATTATATTCTAATAATATTATCAAGAATCAACTACTATTGCCTGTCTATTTTAAAAGGATAATTAAAGTAGAGGAGAGGGTTTCAAGACACATCACATCCATCGCCAAAGCAACCTCGCCTACTTGAAGTCGCAACATTTCGTTCGTGGTGGTTCGTATCCGGAGTACACTTCCGGATACAGTAACATGGCAAATTTTAAAAAGGCATCAACTTATTATTCGTCGGAGTTCCTCTCCGGTCCAAAATTGTAGACATGCAACAAAACATATTTTTTGTCTTTTGGCCTTTTTTTTTTCTGGGTGGTTACCTTTTTGTTAGTGATTTTGTTATAGTATTGCTTGGGGTTCTAGTGGTTTATACGAAGGTAAAGAGGCGTCGGGTGTGAGGTTGAGGAGATTTTGGCAACATTTTGTTTTGGGGGGGCTTTTTGGACGGACGGATGGATGGATGTTTTAGATTGAAAGTGCTTTGCTCATAGCCCACCTTCTTGATCAGGAGAGGAAGGTGTTTAGTGTGGTAGAGGGATATATCTTGGGATGTTTTATCTTGTCCAAGGAGTTAGTGTTTTGGGAATTGTCATGTGACTGTATTCTTACTGATATAGACCTATTTCGGTATTCCTAGTTCTGTATAGGATGTAATACTATATTACTACTATATATTGCTCTCTACCTTTATTCAAAGTCAAAGTTGGGTATGGTGATACGCTATAATTGGGATGAGGAGGAATGGGGTGAAAATGTTCTATAATACTATATAAGCTTCTCCTAATTTAAATAGCTAAGTGGGTTACTCAAATCAAGTTAGCTATCCAGATGCATGTTAGTTACTAAATTAAACCTAGTCAATTAAAGAAATAATGACCTACCAATATCGACTTCTACGAAATTTATTCTAGTTTATATGTTAGAGACAACTTAGCAAGTCATAGTCTTATAAAAAGATTTCTCTTGCGTTTACCAACTAAAGAAAATAATTAAAAGGTATTTGGCCTTACCTCTACAACGTATTATCTAAAACTGTTCTATTAGGTATCCGAGCCAACGTCGAGTTCTAAAAGTATTAAAACCACGTTTGGAAGGGCAGATGTTGAATAGTGGCGGTGGCCTTGCAAGGTTTTCTTCGAAGAGTAGGACGAAACCATCGGAAAATGTTGAGACTATGGTAGACATGTTGCTGTTAACCTGCAGGCTACTTGTGGGTAGAAGGTATACAAGATAGATTGACTAGAAGCCACGGGATATTCGAGATGAATGTTGAATATGTAAACAGTAGTCAAACATCGAGTCGCCAAGGGCTACCAGGAACAAGGCAAGTCAACCTTCATCAATCCCTTGCTTTTAAAAATCATCGGTGACATTAAATATTGGTAATAGACTAAAATTTTACACGCGTTCCAAAGGCTTTTCTTCGACCATGGGAAACCGGCTAAAGGGCTAACAAAAGGGAAGCATTAGTCGCTATGGTATCGCAAAAGGAAATTTCAAAATCATGCACAAGGACCTCCTATCGTTTTTTCTTCTTTGTCAGTTGCATCCCCAACTGTCCGCCTAGGTACTCCATCTAAGAGGGTGTCACATCCCTACTACTTTTTCCAGGTTTACTACTCAAAATACTTTTTCGGAAGGTCCCAACACCGCTGGCTCTTGGGCTATCGCTGCCATTCATGGACGCGAGGACGAAGTTGCTTTTCACAACCACTGAACCGCTACCTGCTTTAACTTGTTTCTCCTGGCCAGTTCCGGATTCATCGATAACTAAAAGACCTTCTCCTAGGTCATCATCACTGCCAAATGTGGCATGAGCCTTAACCTGGATTTGGAATTGTGTGTCTACCGAGCAAGCGCATTTGAAACTTTCGTCAAAATTGATAGTACCGGTGGACGACTTGATGTGTTTGGTTTTATGGATGACTTTAGATCTGCTTGACCCTAGCTGTTTAACGTAAACTAGAATGCTTGAAGATGGCGGATATCCTGTTGCTGAAATAATGGTAAAATTTGCGGTTCCAGTAGCAGGCGGTCCGGGAGAGCCTCCACCCATGCTGTGCATAGATGCTCCACCAAAGCTCCTGGTTCGGCCATGTGCAGTCCCTGGTGGCGTTACGGGCGGCTCTATCACGGCGACCGAGGGCGTCAGTCCACTGGCACGTCTGACACCAGTGATATGATCACCGTTCGTAACCTTGCTATCGTCGCCATCAATATTCGCATTCGAGCCATTAATGTCATCATCTTTCTTCTTACTCTTGAAGCCGTGTCGAATGAACGAAGCTCCTTTGGCAACGCCTCCAGCAGCCAAACCGACACCCTTAATAGGAGCGCCCGCAACGCCAGTTACAATTTTCCCTGGTGCTGCGAAGGTGCCAGAAAATGTAGATGAACCTTGACGAGAACGTGTTACATAGTCTGGCCGGAAGAGGAGTCGTAGCCTTACAGACCCCGATTTTCCGTCCAGAGCCAGATTGTATTCTTGTGCCTTGAAAGGGTCAAGTAGCTCAAGGTTTATATCTGCAGCACCCAAGAAATCTGCCTTCTCGCCGAAATCCCAATCATTGACCTTGCAAGAGAATTTGGCAGCTGTTCTCGAAGCAATGTCGAGCTCGAAGAACTCATTCCAAGCTGGATGCAGGGTCTTCTTCTGAACTTTGGTCTTGAAAACCTTTTGGCCATTAAGCTCAAATTCACAGAAAGGATCGCTATAGCCGTTTCGGTCTGCTGAAGGAAGATTGGTGGCATCAAGGACGTCTACACGAAGCTTGCCCATATTGTTGATGCTTTCGCTGGGGTCGAGTTGCATCTTAACTGGGATATACTTCAAGCTCACTCGAACCGAACTTACTTTGCCATCCTCATCTTTAAGTTTCAGGATAGTAGGATTGTTCTGACGAGAATGTTAGTAAGTCTTTAAAGGGTTAAGGTTAAAAGGAAGGAAGAACATACCAAGCACTGCTTAAGAGTATCTAGTGTGTTCCCGGTAAGTTTGGCAATTGTATGATCTTTCTTTTCGTCCCCTTTGCTTACTCCTTTCTCGCGGATACGTAGGGTGAGTTTAGAGAAATCAAGTTCTCGTACAAAGCAGTCGCCAATTTCGTCAATGTTACTCTTCTTGGTCTTGACCGCCGATGACGAGTATGATGGAAACGCCATATCATCGACCACAACCTCTATGTGGACATCGCTTTCTGTGAGATCTGCATCAAGGATCTTGAAGATGATGAGACCAGACTCATATTTGACTAGCTCCTCGGGGGAGAGTCGGATTTTGGGAAGTTTCTTTTCTTTCTTGGTTTCCTCTTGCTCTTTCTCTCCTTCAGCAAGGGTCTTCGCAAGTGACGAATCAAAATTTCCTGCGGCCTTTTCGTTCTCGACTGCAACAGCATCTTCCTTGCCATTAACTTGTTGCTCCTCCTCAGAAGTAGGTGTGGATTCTGTTGCCTTCGCTTCCTCCTCATCTTCTGGATCTGCGATGTTTAAGCAAGGGAAGAAAGAAGCTGTGTAGTTGAGCGCGCCCTTTGGCGAGCCTTTCCCGTGCATGCGCAGTTGCCCAACAAGATCTGCTTTGCTATCGTTTACTAGAAATTCGCCGTTTTCTGCCTGTTGGATATATTCAGAGGCTAAAATCTCAACCATGCCCAAGGAACGGTCGCTATTGATGGTTTCCTGATCCATGACTTCCAAAATAAACTTCTCTCGCGCACTATGCACTGGCACATAAATAATCTCATCCCAATCTGGGTTGAGATTGTTCTTAAAGGTAACAGTGCGGCCTTTCTCCACTCCCGACAGAAGTACTCTGCCGTAAGCATCTGACTTGCCCAAGGTTTCCAAATTACGAAGATCTCGCGCATTCTTGAAATGAAACCTCATGACACCAATGGGTGTAACGTAACCGCCAGTGCTGTTTCCTACGCCAGATAATGCAACTGGCTTCCATTGTAATGTCAACTTCGCTCGTCCAGTCTTGGCGCCCGCTAGGTTATACCATTCCTGACCCTTCTCCATGAGTGACAGCATGTCATCAAGCTTGATTTGATATGTCCCCAATATTGGATCCGTTGTAAGCTCTCGGTCATCCTTAATAACAACTCCAAACTTAGCGGTCTTACGATCGGTGATGAGAATCTCCTTGGAGCCATTATCCCAAATAGGATTGTTAGTCCGCTTCAACTTCTTCGAAGTATGAATCTCTTTGTTATTGAGCAGTAAAATGGCATAAGGGTTGAGCTGTCCAATAAGACTCTTGGTGCCATCAAGATCCTTGGCCTGTTCGACCGTGAATCGAGCAATACCCGTGTTAGATTCTGGAGGGGGTCCCTTTTTACCTTCTCCAAGATCAGGGCCTTCGAGAACAGGAAAGAATCTGATATCCGTGGAGACGAGGCCACGAGCCTTGCCGTTCGCTAATACCTCAAGATGTTCATTCTCATGCTCGGTGACCTCTCGAACGCGTTCCAGTGGAAAGCTAGCAGTACCAAGCTCCTTATCCTTTCGGTATTCGTTGTAGTCGAACAATTGCAACGTCAATACGTCGTTGAAGGAAGTTACTATCACATATTTGGTCTCGTTCCACTTTGGATTAGCGTTCTCTTTGACAATCTTGGTTTGTGCAAGAGCAGCTCCGTTGTTGAGGGACAAGATGGTATAGGGGTCAGGAGTACCAGCAAATTTATCAGGGTTCTTGAGGCCCTGAGCGCCATGTAGGGTCACCGCCATAACACCGATAGCCTGATCGACAGCAGAACCCGACAGCATCTTTGCTACTTCAATAGGGAAGACGTTCGGCTCGTACATCATAGGACCAATATTGGCATGGATCTGCTCTAGAATAAAGCTCTCAAGACCGGGAATGAAGTTGATATCAAAACCAAGCGTTTCTCCTCCAAGGGGTTTACAAACATAATCGATAATCTGTGGTAATAAGAGTTAGCTAGTATAGATGAAATGCTGCTGAAAGGTCCAAAAAGGTCCAAAAAAAAGTCGACATAGTGAGGCGCTCTTCTGGACGAGAGCGACTTTGTCAAGATGGACCTTTCGTGTGAGGTGATTCACCAGCGAGGGCCTCGATCTGAAGGAAACGTCGCAGACAGCACAATAGTGCCTCTTTTGCTTCACGGCGTTGTCTCTAGATCGCTTTTGATTGGCCTTCTCCTTTGTAGGACTGTTCTCACGGAATCTGTGCTGAGTCTCCTTGGCTCTGTTAAGGTACTTGACAGGGTCTTTGGCTTCGGCTTCGGCATTGGTGTAGAATTCGTGCTGGTATCCTTGTTTTCTTTTCAAGATAACGACTGCTTGGGCTTCGAATTCTTCAGCAGAAAGAGAAAAGTCGCCCGGAACAAATTCCCTCAAGGAGCTATGAGAGCATAAGCCATCGTATTTAAGCGTATCGCGGCCCCATTTACACATCTAGACCATCCCGAAGGCGTTATCTTTCTTGCTTTGCATAGTCCAGAACACAAAGGCAAAGGTAACGTCAAGTGCAATGAATAGAACTCGTAGAAGTGGCTGATCAGCGACAAGCGGAATAGATCTCCAGCACAAGATTCCCTTATGCACAATCTTGTACCCGTCCTTTAAAGCTTTTTCGACGAAGGTAGGCAAGTTATACCCTCTATCGTATTGCAGAAGGCGATTATGGACACCATTCTTGGAACCGGTGCCTGAGCCGATATAGACCTTTGATCGACAGAATAGTTTCTCTAGAACAAGGAGATAGATAGCCCATCGTTTATTATCGTTCGCTAGGAAGGCTTTTGAACCAGCTATTGTAGGTGGTGTAGAAGCTTGTGGAACGTCGAACAGACCAGGAGTAAATGCTAGGGAAGCAGAAGCAAGGGGCTGCTCTGCAATTACTTGGCTGGAAAGTACTTTTGCGACGATAGGATGCTTGCTCCGCTCAGAAGCCATGTTGAGACAGGTCCATGTCAATAGCAAGACCAGGTGGAGAAGAGTAGTGGCTTCGAGGGTCATTTCGGACATCTTGAACCCGAAGAACTGGCTGACCAGACTTGGAATTAGTGCTTATGCGGAAATCTATCTCTAATCAACAGAATGCTTTCTCAAGAACAAGGTGATACATACCTGGTAGCTTCTTGCGATCAGTAGAAAGGCTTTCGAAGCAGGCTATCGTAGGTGGTGTAGAAGCTTGTAAATTTTGCTTGTAAATTTTCGAAGAGACCAGGAGCAAATGCCGGAGAAGCAGAATCCAGGAAATTGCATCTTGTAAAGCTCCTAGGGAAGGAGTGATGCTTACTCCACAGGCCATGGTGATGCAAGTCCATTCCAGGGTGGGGAGAAGAAAAAAAATAAGGAAAGTACTACCTACCGGTCGTTCAAGAAATGAGATTTCGATTTTCTCCACATGCGGGTATGGAATCTGGAGCTTGATCTTCACGCGCATAAGGCCAGAGAAAGCCATGTCCTCAACGATAACGTCCAAGCCCTTGCTGATCATGGCTTTGCCAATTCTGATCTCAAGCACGATTTTGGGGTTGACTTTGTTCTTGATCTGTCGGGCTGTCATATCAGCGTGATCATTTGGAGTGAAACTGAATTTCCAATCCATAAGTACGATATCGTCGTCGGCCTTTGGGTAGGTTTTTACATGTTCCATCCGAGGAGGCTTCGTTCCTAGGGTGAAAGTCTTCATCCGAAGACTGTCCAAGAAGGCTGGTGTAGATGTACTCAAAACCTGATCTACAGAGTTGATGATTGTCTCTGCGAGGACAGGCTGAAATATTGGCCAAAACTTGACCATGAAACTGTTGATCCACTCCAGACTCTCCGTATCAGTCTCCAATTTGTGCTTCGCTAATTCTCGATTGACATCGTCTCGAAAGTTTCTTCGTACACGGCGTATCGATGTTCGGTAGTATGTGCCACAGATAGCCATTATTAGAAAAACCCAGCCAAGACCTCCGCCGAGAACGGCAATTAACCAAGAGGAGAGACATGCGAAAATAATAACCGCAGTATTGTGATACCAGTCTGGGAGAAAATTAGAAGGTTCATCAGATCTGTGATGTAAGAGAACTCACCACCATAGAATTTATCCTCTAGTTTGCCCTCAAGGAGCGTCTGGTGGTCTAGAAGACTTTCGCCCTCCGCATCTTCTTCAAAAACCCCGCTGCCGAATCTTGGGGCCCATCCAGCTCGTTCAATCCATCGCGCATCTTCATCTTCGTCTAATATGTGCCCATTGACTCCGTTCGTCATAGGCTTGCCGTCTTTGTCCTTGGCCGGTGCAGTAGGCGCAATAGCTCCGGCAGTTGTTGGCGATGGAAGATCGTATTCTCCAGGCGTTCCATCATCTATGTCTGTTGGAATAGCAACCCCTTTAGATTTGTGTTCGTGGTGGAAATTATCTGGTACACGCTGAGCAGAAATTTGGTTAGCTCAACATGTCCCGACGTGCAAACGATGGTGACTTACAGCTCTGGCCTGAGCTGCCTTTTGCTCTGGAGTTGCATCAGGATTAAAGGTAAATGCTGCAACGCCAGCCTTCTTGCTTTCCGTAACAATCTTTTGTTGCGCATCGTCGGAGGTCACCGAGCTATTGGGGTCGTTCGCAGCCTCGACGACACCTTTGGCCTTGAGCTCATGCTCCCGCGAGGGGGCGGACATCGTGATTGTGAGCTGTCTTCTTCGAAATCTGGTGTTGTGTAGACATGCAATGGGGAACTGGACAGTAGTTGGAATGAAAGGGCAAGAAAAAACGAAGGTGTGTCCGAGGGTAGAGAAGGAAGGGTACAAAGGGCCTCGGCGAGAATGAGGAGTTAGTGATTTTGATGTGGTCTGGCGTATGAGGTATGTCTGTGGAGGGTCTGTTGGAAGCTCTCTGTTGAATCTGGTTAACCGATGACTTGGCGTGGCTGAGGTACAAGGATCTCGGGGACGGTGGCCACTCAAGGGTGGCCAAATGCGCGCAAGAGCAGCAGGAGTGGACCCGATAGACCCCTGGAAAAGCTGAGAGAGTCTGGAGTACTCTCGGTAGGCTTACACGATCAGTGAACAAGACCAGTGAATTAATTGCGATGGACAGAAAGGGTTTGGAGCATTCAGAAGAAGACACAGTGTTTGGCACCACTGCAGCTGGCAGAGATGACGTCAAGATGCTCAATTGAAATATTGCAGGACCGAATTGGGCTTTGTCGGACCATTCTGGCATTCTGGTGCGTCAAGAACGTCCAAAAATCTAGGAAACGATGCAGAGATCTTGAGCTGCATCCCTGTCGGACATCATCGTCACCATCACACGAAGCACTAGAGCCCGATTCTTCAGGCGGACAAGGATGGCCTGATCATGTTTTTTTTAGGTGATGGCTACGGAGTGCTGTACTTGACAGGACCGTACTTTATCGCTCTGGTCTTACTGTGAGGTTAAAAGGAGTCCAAGTTCTGCACTCTTCAGCTGGCTCGATTTATTGTTCCTCTGTGTTCCCAGCCTGGACAAGAGCCGGAGACCCTTGACTTTTGAGGGTCTCGTGTTAGTAGTCCTTTGTATCCGCGAAGTGAACAATAAACATATCTCAAGTCGACCTAGCGTTATGCCATCATGTATATTATCAGCACGGCAAGCCCTAAGAGTACGTACGAGAGAAGGTCCGATCGAGAGGGTGCTGCTGTGTCGGGGTTATATGATATGTTATTGTTTCCAGAATGCCACCACCACAGATGCCAGCTTACGGGAGCTAAAGGGAGCCAAGAAAGTCGTGTTGCAAGACCCCTCCTTCTCACTCCCACGAGGGTATAAAGGTCCTGTTGCTCCTCTCCTTACAACCTTACAAGTACCTGTCTATATTTGCAAATGCGCAAGACTTCGGCGTCTCCGCTTAAGTACACCAGTTGTACCCCAGGCTATAAAACGCCACGATCTTTATTATTGCAGGTAAGTGTGGTGATGAGGCTCTTGAGCTTTGCAGCATTCTAGCGACAATGGGTAGTACTCTCTTCGTACGTAGCACAAGATCGGTACCTGCTGGTGATACAAGGCGATTGTTCACTCCCCAAAATCTTTCTTTCAACGTCAACGCCAGTGTTTCGCTTTTTCATTGGCCGCCTTGCCAGAGGGGAGTGTCTTGGCATCCAATTCCAAAAGGGATTCGGGGGCCTCTAGTTTCAGAAACTGACGCGGTCACCTTGAGACTGCGTGATGCTGTAATTGTAGGTTCTATATTCGTCTCGACAATTCACCCTGCGTGAAAGACCAGTAGGTGGCTAGCAACATTCTTCGCCCATTCTTCGCCCATTCTCCCCTACCTCATGCTAAACTACCGCTACTTCTCAGATCCAAAACATACCCCGCCTTAGTTCTCCAACATACCTTACGATTTACCGCTTTCATTGACATCCTCAGCCAGCACACTCCTCAAGGCTATTGATATGGAGCGAAACTCACCCACAGCCAAGGAGCATGATCACAAGCATAACTTTAGGGCAGGTCTGAAGGGGAAAGCAGGAAAGTTGTTTGGGAAGGACAAAAAGCTCTCGACCGAGAACAATGATGTCTCCGATTTCCTCTATGGCCCATCGGATAAGCTCCAAATGACCACACCAACGCCCACGTCTCCAATCGGCTCACAACTACCTCCTATTGTCCGAGTCGATACAGCGAATGCGCGTCGATGGCCTTCTGCTGCTGAAATAACCGGTTCAAATAGGGGACGTGGCCGTTCAGCAAGTCCAAGACGAAATAGAAAGGGGCTAGCTGTCCAATTCACAACTGCTCAACCAGAGGTTATTGGAATAGGAGGCGATGAATCAGAGGAGCCCACTGTTGCCATATCTTCGAGAAAACGTGCAAATTCCCACCCGCAACGTCTGCCCAGTCAACAGCCACCAGCATTGGAAAGTCGCCAAATATTCCAGGCTGGATATGGCGCACACCATGGCAATACACAAGGACCACCTTATCCAGATGCCTTCACGTCGGGGCAATTACGGCGGACGCAGACTGGCTATGAGTCTATTGAAGGCACAGAGAATCGTCCACCTCATGACAACATGCATTTTCAAATGCCATCTGGTGGTGTGCCAGACGATTCTTTGCATAACGGATTTATAAAGAGCGAGCCAAATGACCCAAGGTCGTCCGCTGCTAAAGTTCAAGCGGAGATGCGTAGAGACGAAGGAGAGGCTCTGACAAGAGCCGCCTCGACTCTATTAGACCCCCAATCTCTGGAAGACATCTCAGCGGACCCCGCTTCAGGCTCTGGGCTTACTCCTGGAATGGAACAGCTTCAAATAAATACCCTTAGAAATTCCCATATTTCTGACTCTTTGTCGTCAACGAATTTTCCATCACAAGTCATGTCTGAACTACGGCCGCAAACACCAGACTCATATATTTCCCCAGTTTCTCCAGAAAAGCCCGAACCCGACCCTACTTTGACAAGGTCCTCTACCTTCACACTACAACAGGCTACTGTTGCTGTGGGTGATGAAGCTCTGCAGGACTTCTCAAGAAGGATGGCCCATCTATTTACATTATTCCGTTTATCTACCGAGAGTGTGAAACCAATTTCTACTTGTTCCTTGATGGAGGTTACTCGAGCGGCTGCATGGTGGTTCTTGAAAGGCCGAATGAATCTTGAGGCCACAGTCAGGGACCGACCAAGCAACCCAGAAGCGCAGCAATACAACTTTATCAAACGCCAGCAAGCCCATGCCGATCTGGCTAAAGCATTATGGTTGCTTGACCATGTTACGCCCCAACTTTCCAATACTGCTTCTCAGCAGGGAATGGGAAGTGCAGACATGGCAGACATTTCGGACACACGCCAAGCTATCATGACCAACTTGCGAAAGCTGACCATGTCGATGAAGCGGAATAATTTCATGCCACTAGACCCTGATGAGGCGCCATTACAGCAAGGTCTCGATCCTTCCATCTGGGTTCGTGATGAGGGGAACAGATCATTGGTCTCGAACCAAAAGAATGCTTTCACGATGTCTATATCAGACGGACTTCCCTTAGGCGATACTAGCAGGATATTCAGTTATAGTAGAATGTTTGCTGAGGCCATCTTGATGGAAGAGGATGAATCCCAACAATATCGGTGCCCAGCCTTGGTGTCCGTTGTTCGTGGGCAGAAAGAGAAGAAGCTCAGAATGGTAATTACAAGTGCCAATGGTATTATCCAGCTCTACGTACAATCAGATAGGAGTCAAGGACCAATATGGGAGGACGTAGCTTGGCGGGCCCAGAATAGTGCGGTCGACATTAAGTTACCTAGAGGCTTTTTACTTCGACTTCAATGCAGCCAACAGGACTTCAGGGCACTTTATGGCATTTACGATTACCAAAACAAAATACACGCAAGTTTGTTCCAACATCAGGACGAAGTTGTTGCCTTTGAAGCAACCGTAAAGGCATTCCAACACTTCGACCAGAACCCCCAGTCTCAAATATTTCCCAAGGAAGCTGTCACCTCTTGTCAGGTGCGCATTTTTGAACGGCTTATCACCGAGAAAGCAGCCACTGGCGCTCGGAAACTGCATCGGGGATTTCGAATAGCAATCGTCACAGGGCCTAAAACGAGAAATTTGAGCGGCATCAACCAAGATATCCCACCCAATCTCCCTGTCCAATTCGGGTTTCTTCGCGGCGAAGGAGGTTTTCCAGCGTTTCTTTTGAAGTTTGAGGATGGCTCAACAAAATCCACAATGGTCTTTACATTCAATGACGTTCATGAACGCATGCAGATGCATACGAGACTTACTGGAACTGCTCTTGCTGATGGGGAATCGATTGTGGCTGAAGCTCAGGTCAAAGCATTTGAGATGGTAAATGCAGTGAATGATGCAAGATTTTCGAGATTTCTGAAGCCTGTGGAATGGCAGAGCATACGAGTAATCAATGAAGATGAAGGCGACCTTCAAAGCAACAAGACAGTCCTTTCGCAACATCTCCGGGTGATCATGGATTTCAAAGCGGGTAGTATCACAGATAGATTAAGTGTTGAACCCGGCGAGCTCAAGCTCCGGTTGGACGTGAACACTGCCAACGAGCTTAAAGTACTACGCCAAAAACAACAAGACATGACCATCTCCATATCGGAGGCCCAGGTACCCAAAGAACTAATCCACGATGCAGCACATCTCCTCCGAGCCATCAATGAATCGGAAACCTCGCGCATTTATTCCTTTCCAAGTCTCACAGAGCTCCATCTCTTCCAGGCCGCCTTGACAGGTTTTCAGGTCCTGTATGATGGCTTTTCGGCATCGTTCAACATCTCCCGTCGTCGCATGGTGGTACCGATTTACAAGAAGTGGGACGCAGAAAAGACCAGACTGCAGATTGTCCAAAAGGAGAAGATTATTCAATTGGTGGCATTCTTCGAGAACTTTAGTCATGGCGATTGCATGAATTTTGCTTTAAAAGGAACGGACGTCTATGAAAACTCAACCCGCAGCGGCAAATTCCAGTTGAAGATTGTGGACGCCAAGTTTCCAATGCCTAAGACAAAGCCAGAAGGGAAGGAAGCAAAGGGGGAAGGAGAACATTCTGATACTGGCATGGAAAGTTCTTTTGTCTCTCTGGATATGCCGGAGTATCCAGGAGAGCATGATGATATCACAATTGTCTTCGATACTGAAGCTGGTATGTTCTCATCCTTTCAGAATTTCAAGCGTGTACTGATATTTCCTGGCAGAACGCGAAAGGTTTTCACAAGCGTTACCGGCGCCTGTCAAAGTTGCATCTCGCATTGGGTCTATTAGGAAATGATAGGATAGGGATCGTACATACGTGCATTTTCATGGTCATTTGGCATCAATTGTTTGGCTTAGCGTATGTTGCATTTGTATGCGGGTCAAGGGAGATATCCACATCTAGGTTTTGGAGTCTGCATAATAGCATTTCACGCGCAATGACAAAACTATTTCCTTTTTGCTTCCACGCTTTTGCCTACGACCAACAAATTCGCAAGTGTGGCAGGGTTACCTGAGTGGTATATTTCGTTCGTTGTAGCAATTTTTTTCGAGGTTAAGCCTTAAGTCAGTATTGCGAGGTTGCAGATTTAAGGCAGATGTTTCCTTGGCAAACTTCTCTTCCTGTTCTTCAAAGCCCCCCGGGGCAGGTGCTGTAGGGAGAATAGTTATTCGTCTACATGTACTACATAAAGTCAAGGTTAGACCTATTGAGAACGAGCCTTGCCATTGCTGTAATGAATGCAATTAACAAGAAACTTAAATTGCTCTTCACTAGTGGCAGGAGCCATGGTCTATCGTATTTCGGAATGCTTGGTGCAGAGATCACTTCTACCTAAGAAGACGCAGTCCTTAAAATATCTGACTGGCTATTCTATAGAGATTTATCTCATTATATTCGCCCTGTACACAACCTTCACTTCTCAAAAGAGTTATCCCTTTTCATCCTATAAAATAAGTTTAAAGGGTCTTCTTCCATTTCATCATTACCACTCCTCAAGCACAGAAGAAGGAATCTAGAAATTAACCCAGTGGTAATTCTCATGTTCAACACAGTGTTGATTGGGTCTTCGCCAAAAATAAGGTGTCATTGGCTACGATACTACTCATATATGCAAGATGCCATAAATGTCTACTCACCATCCAACAAAGCATGCCGCTATGCGGGGTTAAAGGCCACAAATACCATAGACCGTCAGGCCACAAACCATCAACAGAGAAACATCATTGACAACCACTTTAAGAATTCAAAATTTTCTGTTCATATGTCCTGCCTATCGGCATTTATGATCTGATCATGGACAAGGCTAAACTGGCAGTCTGCACCTGCGGGAAGACGCTCAAGAATTACAATGCGATGCTTCAACACTAACGTGATTCACCTAAGCACAAGACACCACCAGCACCACCAGCACCAGCACAGTCATTAGAACAAATACAACAAATAATCATAAATCTAGAGGAGAGTTTGTACACTTTGTCTCTAGAAGACGATGACCGAACTGATGATTTTGGTGTACGTATTGTATTCTACCTATGGGGTACAGTATATATCAATACTAATTACTATTCTCTATAAAACTTAGTTCATCCCGTTTGAAGGCAGTAATCCTATTCTACCACACACTGGTGGAATAAGCCAGCGAATGTCTTCGATTCCAGTGTCTTTTGTTAAGGAGGGGGGTAATGTCGCGAAGAAGTCAACAAAGAAGAAGAGGAAGAATCGGAGGAAAGGGACGGAGAATGGGAATGGGAATCGGTTGTCGAATGGAATGAGGGCTGAAAATGAATATGGTGGACAGCGTTATACTTCTGATATGTTTGAAGACCAGAACTGGGCTTTGTGTGATAAGGATTGTGGTTGGTGTGGACATTGTGGGGATGGAATTATTTGAGGAATTTTATATTGGGGATCATTTGGTGTACAGTTACTGCTGAGAGTTGCTGGGGTTAGATGGAGGGGTGGAACTATAAGGCGACTTGAATGGGCTGGAGGTCTTTTTTGTCAAATATTAAGGTAGGTATGAATCCTGGTACTAGAGACCTAAAAAAATAGGTCTGCTGGTTTAAGGTTGTGGGAAACTTCATATAATAGTGTCACAGAACTAGGTATGGATACAATTTTGGCATGTACAGCCAATTACAAAGTATGTTGGGAGTGTAGAATTCAACCTAGGGTTAATTAACAAAATGACTCGCAGATATCGCAATCTAGCCCAGACTCATGGCACAACCTAGATTCGTCCACATTTGTACAATGTAGTCCCAGTGCAGCCGAAGATCCATTAGCTCTTGACCTCCCCTTAAACTCTGAGAACACATCTACAGTAGACGCTTCGGTGTTAGAAGAGTGAGTGCTGCTGTTGGTAATTCTATCGTTGACATTTGGGGTTATTTCGCCAGGTAGGGTCGCTATTAGTTCCACTCAGACTGGTATTCGAATGCAACAAGACATCAGGCCGAGCATCTCCTTGCTGTGTAGACATCTATTAAAAGTTAACTCTGCTACAAATATAAATGCTATAATGTATAATATAGTTGTACTCTCTACTATTCTTAATACTTGTAGTAGATATATGTAAGCGTTCGCTTGGAGGACTTTGATTTGCAACAAAGCAATAATTACTGCCTTATAAGAAGCGATATTTGCTGTAAGACATGCTCAAATTCGTGTAAACGCTAAGGTAACACATAGTGAAGCGAAGGATATCTTGTAGAGATTCAATAATAAAAACTTGTTGCTGTTGTGTAAAAGCTGTATATAGAGCTTGGCGTAGTCTAAGACCATGGTGATGCAATTTTGGTATGTACAGCCTATTACAAGATATGATGGGAGTGTAGAATTCAATTGATAAAGTGCATTTTCGATACTCGAAGACTTAACTCAATAGCTTAAATCAGTGTTCAACGACCCTCGAAGCAGGAAGTCATACAGTTTTAGTTCTTCCGTCGCTTAGGCTATACGCCAGCCTCGTCGCTAGCAGCAGTAGGATGATATACTCGACATAGTTTGGCTTGCGTTTCCTTAGCTCGAGGAACCCAAATGGTATTATCTAACGTTGTATGGTTAGAAGTCTCCGCTCTCTCCTCTGGCAGATTCTAGTGAACTCTAGCCCTCAGAGATCTAAGCTGGTGAGTATCAGCCTGTGGAAGGTTATTAGGATAAAATGGGCAGCTTTCTTTTTTCACTAAAATTTCAAATCCTACAACTCACTTGACTTGAGTAACTTACTTAACTAATAGATTAATAATTAGACCGTTTCAAATGACCTAAATAACTAGGTAGTTTGGTGTTTTATAGGAGTAATAGAGGTTGTGGGGTTTAAATTTCGAGAAAAGACAAAGCTGCCAATTTTTTTATTATAATCTTTTATAATCTATCATCTTGAAACAAACGACTCTCTAGTAAAACAAAGCTGATACGAGGTGTGCATCGTATTCTATGCTTCTTTTCCCTTCGTTTATGCGAAGTGCTCAATTGACGTGAATAAGTAAGACCGTGGCGCATTAAAAGGCCCTACACAAAGCACTATAAACCCACCGGACAATCCATGTAGATACTTCATGAAGCATAAGAGTTATACTGCACACAAAATTGTAATAGTGCTCTGGGAAGTATAACTAAATTATAGCACATCTAGTCCTTTATAGAACACCTAACCAGACAATATAACATTATGGGCATACTTTCTATCAGTTGCGAAATAAATTCCTTTGTCAGCTTCGCTTTCTACAGGAGGCTTGAACTGACATTCAAACAGTGAGAATTTGTGTTCAGCTACTCTGCGTTAGTACTTCGCACTTGGGTTTATTGTGGCTGTGTAAAAATTATGTATCACATAGTGGATTCCTCCTTTTGTTAACCAAGTTTTATGATTAGGGTTGATATGTCTGCAGTTGATCCTTTTGCTTGCATAACTTAGGTTAGCAGATGGAAGAGATACTGCACGTATAAAAGTACAAGTATAACAGATTGTTATCCTCAGGCTCAACATTTAACCATTCATAATTATAGACAGTAACTAAAGCAGCACCTAGAAGAATATTAGCATGGTTTGAGTAACTCAAACTGACTACCAAGAATATTCTAGCTTATGACAAGAAAATTCGTCCAATAACAGTTTGAAAACAAAGCCCAGCTCCTGTCCTAACTTTCTCAAGTTTTCAGAAAAGGCGTTATCGGCAGCAAGGAGAATGACTTCATTTTTTCTTCTGGTGGTGATTACGTTGATTGGCACAGGAGCCGCCCCGCGGGGTGAGAACTTTACTGTATTCGTAAGCTCGTACGGAAGTATAGTACATCATTGCCAGCGCTTTTGTCAGTCTGCTGTTGCCACCTTGTTGGCACACTTGTTGACGTCGCTTTAATTTTTGTAAGATTACTGCTCACGATTGAACTGCAACTTAGGGGTTCAATACTAAGTTATAAAAAGTGCTTAACATGATTGAGGATATTTTCCACACTGCCACTGCCACCACAAATCTTATCAATCCACATTCGGGGAATTTTGTAGGTTACACACAACGTCATAGGCTAGTTCCGCGGTCCTCAAAATAGATGCTCTGCTGTTGGCCAGTAGGAAGGGTCTTTGAAATGATCGACAACCTTGAATGACACTTGGACGCTACAGCGAAACACGATGAGCAAGAAGCATCATACGAGTGCTGAAAAGGGACTGCGCCGGTTGCTGTAGAGGAGCACTGTGGATGTTATGAAGCCCCCCACCAGGCCCTGTAGATCGGAGTATTGGCTTGTTGTGGTGAAGATCTCTGGTATAAATCCCAAACTTAAGATTCGACGGAGATGCTATTTCTTAGAATAACCAAAAGTATGGAGGGAAAGTCTTGGAATGTTTTTGAAATTTGAAATTTGGGGATTTGTACAGCACAATTGGATTTTAAGTGGAACCTACAGATTATCTGACCCCTGCGGCGCAGCATCATCAGCATACTCCGTATACCTAGGTATGGTCTCTCCACAACCTGGATACGAGACTTGTGCGCTTGAACAGTAAAATAGTGAAATATTCCGTACACGCAGTCTCCTCCTTGCCGCGACCCAGACAAACTTGTGCACACACACGCACACGCTCTTTCTTTCCTGTCCTCTACTTCAAATGCTTCATTAAAATTCATTCACCCTTTGACTTTGACTTTGCTCTGGAATTTCTCTCCGAGTCTAAGGCAGTAGTAGTTCGTGGCAAAGTAAGACTACATCTCGCAGGAAGCAAGGTTGGAGCTTGGGCGGATAAAGTGCTAGAATCGGGTTTCACACGGCGCCAGGCACCCAATAATCAACAAATTTATGCCGGCGGACCTCCTCATCGTCACTCGCAGTCAGGACAATTGATCACGAAAACATAATGGCGTTCTGAGCGAGGATCGAGGACGACGTTGTTGTCTGCGTATGCGCCATCACTGCTCGTCGATGATACGGCAGTTGCTTCCCAATGCCGCCATGGATAAGACCGGCATCCAGGCCATCCAGCGACGACACGATGACCGCCGCCAGAATACCAAAGGATCTGCCTCAACAATAATGGCAGCAGAGAGCAGGGTAGATTGGGATGTAATGAGGGACAGGGACGAACTCGAACGATGTTCGAAAACTGTATCTGCTAGTAAAAGCCTCTCAGTTCGAGTTCTGCGGTACAAACCATCCAGATGGCTCCCAGGGACACATTTTGCCCCGATGGCATGGCTGTTGATGTTACTTATGAGCCTGTGGATCACCCCAGCCTCTGCGGTGTTCATCGACTTCACGAACTGTCTTTCCGAGTCCTATCAGCATGATACACCGGTGTTCCTGCAGTTCGTTCCCCTATATGTAAACGCCGTCTTCAACACCACAGACCCGGCACATAATTTGAAGGTTACGGTCTGGGGAAATGTCACCGGGTCACTTCCCTTGGTGGCCCTGCCTAGTTGGAATGATACAGCGTACTGGAGCGATGGGAACCAAACTGACGGGAAGATTCAAGATGTCCCCGACCCAGATGGAGTCAATAAGTTGACGACATTGTACAATAAGGTCAATGTACTTACATACGAACCTTGGAGTATAGCTCTGGATTGGTGTAATCAACTGATTAACGCATCGTGCCCTCTGGGGCCTGCCTTCACCGCAAACGCGTAAGTTGTCTGGTGGGGTCGTGTTGGATATTCTCGAGTGGAGGCTGACTTTGCAACAGGAGCAATCCGTACGACTTACCTGCCTTTTCTATGTCAAACAATTTCTATTCAACTTACTCTTTTACGACTCTTACGGTTACTTTACTGGTTAAGAATGGGAATAGTGCTGCTACGACGATTGGTTGTATCTCGGCGAACATAACACCTGATTTAGGAACTGGGCTAAGCAGCGTGATCAAGTTTATACCTGCTGTTATTTTGATTGCAGTTGGTATCGCAACGGCCTTCGCTGGAGTCTTCAGTCCCTGGGGTTCAACTGATACCTTCCGATGGACGACCAATTATGGGCGAGACGCTGATCTTCTTCGTCTAGTAACACCTGGTTTCGGGGACTGCTTACAATACATTCAATTTGTCGTCTTAACCGGAGCCTTGACTCTCAATTACCCGGGATTTTATCAACCTATTGTCAGCAAGGTTGCCTGGTCCACACTCATGTTCAACCAGAGCTTTGTGGGCAACCAGACTGGTGATATCAGCCTTATCGATGGAATGTATGTCCCGAATGGGACATTTGGTCTTGACAAAATGCGTCAATTAGTCGGTTTAAATGCCGTTGATGATGTATGGACCGGCATGGCTATCTGGCTATTGGTCATCGTTGCAGCAGTCCTCGTTTTCATACAGATTGGTTTCGCCGCAAGATGGGCTTATCGACACTTGAGAGGCACCCAAGAAGAAGACTTAAGGGCGAAGAACATGCCATTTTCGATAGGAAACATTATCCGGATCGTGTTCAACTACTTCCTCCTACCAATTGTCGCTCTTTCTATGTTTCAGTTGGTTGTGGCGTCGAAGTCACCTCCATATACTGTAGCCATGGCCGTGGTACTTTTGGTACTGATAATAGGCTTCGCTGGCTGGCTGCTCCACCTTATAGCTTCTACGAAACCTAAATCATATCTGTTCGACGACTTGCACACAGTCCTTCTTTATGGGTCATTGTATAACACCTATTCTGATAACGCGGCACCCTTCGCCCTTGTACCAGTTCTTTTGACATTTGTTCGTGGGGTCTCGATTGGTGCAGTACAACCGTCCGGCATTGCTCAGCTTGTTCTTCTTGCGATTTGCGAAGTCATTACTCTTTTAACGCTCCATGCATTTCGGCCATTTCACTCTGTGACGTCAAACAATCTTTATCACACTGTCTTTGGAGCGGTTAGATTCACGACCGTTCTTCTTATGATTTCCTTTGTTCCCTCACTTGGTGTAACCGACGGCCCTAAAGGATGGATCGGCTACACCATCCTCTTGTTGCACGCCTTGGTGCTTGTTTTCGGGTTTCTTTTGAACGCCCTTCAGACTATCGTTGAAGTTGCAGCTCGGATGGCAGGGGCAGGTGGAGACGACGAAACTGGTGCTGCAAGGGGTGGACTGGTCAGAGTCTTCGGTATGCGGCAGTTGTCGAGGCGATTACCTAGACGTGATGCTGGTTCTAGAGCTAGCCAGCTGTCTAGTGCTGCGATGCTGCACGCTGACGCCGACGCCGATCGAAGGGAGTATGCCGTGAATGGAAACAGGATGAGAGCAGAATCAGCAGGTAGTACTGGCATACTCCTTAACCGGCAAAGTGCTGCTTTAGAGTCTGCCAGTGTCGAGCCATTTGGCCCTATACATGCGAACCACTTAAGCGGATCGAGCTCCTATACACCATCGACTCCAGGGGAAGCCAGCAGTTTCTCTTTTCTACCCTCGGCAGCAGCTCCGTCTGGTCAAACCAGACATCGGGGTCCGGCATTAGGACTATCTACTGCAGATGCTGCGGATCCTTATTACCGCCCACCAAGACCACGACGGCCAACAATAGAAGCTTATTCTCCAGGCGCAAGAAGCCGCGGGTCCTGGGCAAGTGGAGACTGGGGCAACCGACCCGACACTGGTGCCAACGATGCTCCTCAGTCGCCAGAAGGTGCATCGATATCTGGAAGAGGCACGCCTGTTCCCACGCAACCGCCGGATGCTATTCCAAATGAAGTAAGACGCTCGCAGGCCGATTATGCAACAAGAGAGGTTGACTTCTACTATGGCGTTCGGGGTCCAGCTCTTAATGCTAACATACCGAGTCGTCGAATTAAAACTGGACCAGCAGACCCAACTGGCATTCCAGCTTCGGCGGCAGGGTGGTTCAAGAGTCTGTTTGGAGGCAAGACTAAAGAAAAGGGGAAAGGATTCGAAGTAGTAAGAAGCTCTCGGATGCCTCCTGGGATGCAAGCCAGAAATACACCCGGACAAGAAACTCCTCCAGAAGGAATACCTCCTGTGGCCACCGGTGGAGCACGGCACGGACCTATTGATTCGGATACCGAGGACGATGATGTTCCCGCACGAGTATCTCCTGGTGGGGCATCGAAGGCTTCCCCGACCAATGCTAAAGATGGCGTCGACAAGGAAGTGGGCAGTGGGAACTTAGTCAGTCCGTTACAGTCAGATGACGAGGATGAATCCGAAGATGAGCATGATGCTCCTCAATTCACAAGAATTTCAGATGTGCCTCCGTCACTGCCAGGAATCCAGTCGCCTGGTGAGGATATCGAGCTACCAAGCCGATTTCCTTCCAAAGCCAGTTCAAAGCACCCCCAATACCAACCTGCACTGACGGATATTCCTCTGGTCCCTTCTGTCCCCCGCAAAAGTTCTAGACGAAAGTCCTTGAGCGTGGATCTTTCAAACGCAGGGCCGTCTAGTCAGCATAAACCGCAAGACTCATTGGACCCTGGATTTCCCTTCGCCCGCTCAAGCTCGAATAAACGACATTCTGCCGTCTCATCAAGATCAAGTATTGGACCTGGAGAGGAGCCAGGCCACTCACGAAATAACTCCTCAGCCCTTGGTCACTTCGCAGTCGATATTGAGAGTGATAGGCCAACAAGTATGGGCTTTGTACATCAGCACAACATTCACACTGTAACTCCTTCGCAGAATCCCGACTATCTGGGAAGCTCGGCTGAGGTCGTCAATGAACGAACTAGCGGAACATCATCTCCTGGAAGACTGTGACATACATAACACAACTTTTATTCCCTTTGCAATTGCACAACAACGAATCTCTTTGCTGGAAAAGTTTTTCGCGGAGTTTATATGGGTTTTGGGCCACTGCTTGTATTTTAGAGCGCTGGAGTATCAGGGCAGCACTGGGTGGATAGCAAGTTGCGTTTCTATAGCATGGAGCATAGGTTGCGGAGTGAGCAGTGCACACTGGGTTTACAAAGCTGGGATTGTCTAGGTACATAATAATAAACGCTTGTAATAATTGAGCATAATGGGTTTGTGCATTATAATAATGATTTAGGCAGTAAGTGGCCAAAGCATACTTGAATTATTCGCCGCTCGACCCCAAAACTTGTCAAACGCACAGCTACCGTACGAATTGATTTATGAAAGCTCATCCTGAATTGCTGTTTATTTAACATAAGAGATGGAATTTGGTAACTCACATTGGTACAGTATTAGTCTCGCGTAGTAGAAATAGGGGCTCGCCTCGCTCGTTCGGTAACCAAATGGTTGACCGCTCGGCAAAACTAGTAGCTGCGAGGGGCAAAAAAAAATAGCCTCCAGTTTTCAAACGTACTTCAATAACAAAAAAAGAATTGTTGGGATAAGACAGACGAACGGGAGAAAAATATATTGATGACCTACGCAGGGATCGAACCTGCAATCTCTTGATTTGGAACTTCCGTCTTTGGAAATCGTAGTCAAGCGCCTTGCCATTGGGCCAGCAGGCCATTTTACTGGTTTGTTGCAAGCAGCTGAGAGTTTTAAAGCTATATTGATAACATTTTCTGAAAAAGCTAACTGGCTCGCTTAGCAAATTCTATTGCAATCAATACCATGGAGTTTAGCACTCGAACTTTGTTTGTTAGTATAGAATGTACGGATTAAATAATTGCTACTCTAAAAATTATCTCAAGAAGCTGTCTTGTATTCAAATTTCGCAGAATTTACAGGAAGGGTTTTATTACAGCGGAGATTCATAGCTTTGGGTTTTAGCAAAGACTAGAAGAAAGTGCCGGCCTTGGTAAGTAGTGAACAAGTCGCGCTTGAGTACATTATTTAGATAGCAAAGTAACTACTACCTAGGTAATGTACTGTCACAATGCTTGCAACTTCACATGAATGTCAATTGGGCATCTCTCAGTCAGATGAAGATACTATGCCTAGGTATAATATCAAACCACATAAGCAGGTGATACGTCTACATTAGTCTAGATAATAGTAAGACATCCTAAGAAGTGAGACTTCTCGTAAAGAGACCAGGTTTTGCTTTTTGTCTTGATACATGTTCATATTCTAGCACGGTGACTTTGGCCTCGGACAAGAAGAACCCCGCTTTTGAATCTTTGAGGCATCGTGCGAGGAGGAGAATTTGCAGCTGGAGAGCTCGGAAAGTCAAAGAAACTAAAATTGACCCTTGACATGATTCCCAAGGGTTGGGTAGGTAGCCTGAGCGCTAGGTATTTTTTAACCAAAGCTTAACGGGTTGGCCTCTTTGGAGACCCAAGGTAGGTTGTAAATACAAACGCTCAACAAAAAAAGAAGCATCAACAATATAGTAAAACAAGCTGCAGACCTGTAGAAGTAACAAGAATAGCAATTTGTCGTACTTCGTACTTCGTACTTGAACGGAGTAGGTGAATGAATGGGATTCCCGGAAATAATCATCGGCTTCCATTATTTTGGTGCAGGGCGCGCCTCTCTTAATCACCGGGTGAGTTGGGATTCTCTTGGCGACCCCTCCAATCCGATTCTCTCTTTTCTTCTGCCTGCGCCTGGCAACCCCCATGCGTCACCAGCCAGCGTCATTGCTTAGGGCAAATTATCTGTCGGCCTTCTCCAGGTCCAAGGTAGACATCAACACAGCCTCTTTTGCCCAACATCACATCACAACCAACATATTCCCTAATAACTTTACAACAAAGCTACATAGTGACGCCATACAGCGAACATGGTCAGTCTTACGGGACTCAAAGAGCACTCCCATCGCCGGTCTTCCGCGGCAAGTATGTGTACCTTTGCAGCAGTCCTTTGTTTTTCGAGCCTGGGCCGTGATAAACACGACCATATGTGCTAACATTTTTTCTGGATATGCAGGCAACCGATCTTCTGTTGACGAGGTGCGGTCGGATGGCGCGGAGGAGGAAACAACCGTAGTAGAGCCAGACCAAGGAAATGGTGAGGGCAGCGATGATGACGGCCCCAGACAACTAAGCTGATGGTTACCCAGTTCTCTCGCACATAATTTCGCAGCTCCGGCCAGGCGCAGACCTGAGTCGAGTTGTCCTGCCGACATTCATCCTCGAGCCCCGGAGTATGCTGGAAAGAATAACCAAGTGCGTGTACAAGGGGAAGACATGGCAGTAGGAGCATTGCGTGCTGATCAAAACGCAGCTTTATGGCACATCCGGAGACACTGCTTCCCATGCCAGAAATCGAAGATCCAACTCAGCGATTTGTAGCAGTTGTGAAGTTCTACCTAAGTGGATGGCATATTAAACCACCGTAAGCAAAGCATTGGACTTTGTAATTCAAGTCATGGTGCTGATCCAAACTGCAGAGGTGTAAAGAAGCCGCTTAATCCCATTCTGGGCGAGACTTTCACCTGCTACTGGGAATACCCCGACCATACGAAGGGCTACTACATATCCGAACAGACATCACATCACCCTCCAAAGTCAAGCTACTTCTATATGGCACCGGAGCACCACATTCGAATTGATGGGTGCCTCAAGCCTCGAAGTAGGTTCTTGGGTAACTCTGCGGCTAGTTTAATGGAAGGTATTGCTATACTGCGATTCCTCAACCGAGGACAGAGTGGGAAGGGCGAAAGCTAGTAAGCTCGTGGCGTTCCTAGCTGACTTAGGCTTTCTTACTGACTATTACCCAAGTTTTCTTACTCAACCCAACATGTATGCCCGCGGTATCCTTTTTGGGAAAATGAAATATGAGCTTGGCGATCATAGCTTTGTGAGATGTCCAGAACTTGGCCTGAGTGCCGATATCGAGTTCAAAACAAAAGGTTACTTCGGTGGCACTTATAATGCTATTGGCGGAACGATAAAGAACGACAAGACTGGGGAGGCACTATTTGAGCTATCAGGAATGTGGAGCGGAGAGATGGTAATCAAAGATTTAAGGGTATGAACCTTCGCGTAATTAAGCGTGGTGAGTCAATGCTAATAGTTGGCCCTTCAGACTGGGAAGAAGGATGTCTTGTTCAATGCCACAAACGCAAAACCAACAGCCCCAATTGTACGACCTCTCGAAGAGCAAGGAGACCGCGAATCTCAAAAATTATGGCTGCCAACCGCAAAAGCAGTCATCCAACGCGACCACATAGTAGCGACTGATGAGAAGACAAAGGTTGAGGACCAGCAAAGAGATGAGGCAGCCCGGAGAGCCGAAGAGGGCGTAGAATGGAACCCAACACTTTTCAGACATGTTAAAGGAGGTCCCGGTGGTCCCGAAGAAGGCGAAGAAGATTTGGACTGGATATTGAATGCTACCATGTGGGTTTTCAACCACTCTTAATGGTATCAGACAACTAACCTTTTATCTAGTGATGGCAAAACCCCCCAGGAACAAACTGAACAAATCCTAGCAGTTACTGCAATTCTCAAAGGTCAGAAATTCCCAGAAAAGAACGTAATACCACCCCGACACCCGCACAATGAACCACAAGCGCCATCCGATCCCACCCCAAGCCAACAGGTGCAACAGCCTACTGCAGGGACCGATCTTATTGACTTTGGTGAAACCCCTGAGCCTCAAGCACCTGCCTCTCACTTCCCTGCAGATCTGAAAAGTGCTCAGACTGAAAACAATGGGCGAGAGCAGAAGAATTTGGAGCGTACACTTCGAGATACTAGTACTGAACGAAGCCAGACCAAGGATCCGTTAATCGACTTTCATGAGGATTTAAAAGAAAACCTCCCGAAAGCAAACCCAACGCTCACAAGGGAAGACACGGATACTAAAAGTCTGGATGAATTTGTGGACGCTCGAGAATAAAATGGAAGTGAGTTATGAAATTTAATGGTTTGGTAACCTAGACTGGCCTGGCGTTGTGAAAAGGGGATAACGACCTGCGCTGAGTACTGCGCAGCATACGAAATTACAAGCAGAACGTGACTTTCTTCTCACCATAGAAGTCTGGACGAATGGGAGGCGATCATCGCTTGGAGGTTTAGAAGTAATAGCGCTTCTTCAGAAGCTATGATACACATACAAGCTTTTTATCCCCGTAGCAAAAGCCGCAAGATGACCAGTAACGCCAAATATAACCACTTCAAGAATACAACTTCCCAAGTCCTCTTTCACATCAAATTCAATCCACCGCGCATCTCTGTCCTGCGTGCTCAATTTTCGGCCTCGAGGAGACCTCTAATATCTCTTCCTTGTTGGTTCTGGGCTTGGGCTTCTGCTTGCGCTCCTCTCATCTCTGCCCCTCTCCCTCAGCCATTTCTTAGTACTGAGCTCCAACTCCCTATCCAACTCATCGCTCGGATTCTTCCTGTGAATGAAATTACAAAAGCCACCTCTGACACAGCCTTCTCCGCTATTCAATCGACAACATGCTTCGCGGAAATCTGTCACGGGTGACAGTTCGCAGTAAATAGGGCGTGCTGCGTACCAACGGGAGTTTAGCGCATCGCAGGCTTTCTGTGCGGAGTCTTCATACTTGAATCGCGCGTAAACATTGCCAATTAAATCTAAATTCAACCATGTTAGTAAAGATCATCCATGAAAGAGTAAGGACAACGCAGGTAGGGGAACAGAGAAGACATACGATCATTATTATTATCACAAACAACAACCTCCTCAATCTCCCCAAACTTGCACATCTCACACCAGAAGTCCTCGTAGAAAGCATCGAAATGGTTCTGCAGCTGACTGGCGTTCATCTTGACCTTGGGGTCATAAGCTGGATTCTGGTACAGGTTGGGCAGTAGGATCGTCTGCGAGTAGGATGGCTTGACATGCTTTCGTGAACAGCGATCGCCGTGACGGCAGGCGCCAATCTTGTAGTAGAATGAACAGTTTACTTTGTCGGCTTCGGTTCCGAAGATGGAGGCGAGGTAGTTAGCCATCTCTGCGGGAGGTGTTAAGGATGGAAGGTTTATGGGAGTGCGGTTTTGATCGTGGGAAAGTTGCGCTTGAGCTGAAGTTGTGCGCGCTGGTAAAGTGTTGGCTTCGATATGGGAGGTGCGGCGTAGATTATTGCGTTGGTGAGCACTTCGCGCGCGTCGAGCGTTGGTGGTGAACTTTTTGGAGGCTTCTGAGGAGCTTGAAGATGGTGGCGACGATAGAAAATAAGGGTGTGGTTGAAGTAGTGTTGGATTAGTAAGCAGAGGAAGGAGAAATGTCCCTTCAGCCTCGTGGATTCCAGAAACTTCAGTCTTGGGGACCAGACGACTCGAAAGAAAAAATCTACTTATTTACTGTACAAGGACTATCTCCACCTGATTTAGACATGCATCTGATGCGTCACAGAGTCGAAAAGCAAACTACCACCCAAATCCTGCAGGCCATACATACAATACAGCCAGCCTTATGGCTCTATCTGATAAGAGTTCCTACCTAGTTTGCTCATCACTTAGCTCTAGAAGAGAATAATTAGAATGGCAAATGAGTAGACTGTGATGTCCAACCCAACACACTAATAATAAAAACTTCCGAGGTGTAACAGTGTAACATGGTTGAAATGGCTGACAGTCTAGGTACAGTAAGTAAGTAGTAAGCAGAAATTTCACTGGCGTTTGCTCGAGTTTGCGTGCGCCATGGACTAGGCGCGTATTTGTTCCACCCCCACCTCCGATATTTTGTGCCCCGCCAATGTAACCCGCGCCTTCAAAAAGAAAGTGTGCTCTGGCGACACACTTACCAGCAAGAATCTGAAGTTTGTCATAAGGGGTATATAAAGGTATCTGTTATTCCCCTTCCCCTTCCCCTTCTGGTCTTTTTCTTTTTTCGTGCTGTACCCAAAACTAAAATAAACCCAAACCAGCAGAGACCTACAACCGGCACCATGTCCACATTCAAGACTGCCATCGTCTCTGTCTATGACAAGACAGGCCTACTCGATCTTGCCAAAGGATTGATCCAGCACAATGTGCGTATCCTTGCTTCTGGTGGCACTGCCAAAATGATCAGAGATTCTGGCTTTGCTGTTGGGTAAGTTATTTATTCCTGCCTTGGCATCTATTCAGAAGCTAACTTCTTTTCTGCGCAGAGATGTTTCCGACATTACTCACGCACCTGAGATGTTGGCTGGACGTGTTAAGACACTTCACCCAGCAGTTTGTTCCCCCGATATATACACCCATTCAGTCTCTTACCTACCTCCATAGGTCCATGCCGGCATCCTCGCACGCGATATTGCTTCGGACGAAAAAGACCTCGCCGAACAGAACATTGACAAAGTTGACTATGTCATCTGCAACCTTTATCCATTCAAGGACACAATTTCCAAGATAAATGTCACTATCTCCGAAGCTGTAGAGGAGATCGATGTAGGAGGTGTCACTCTTATTCGGGCTGCTGCAAAGAACCATGCCAGAGTTACCATTCTCAGCGACCCAAACGATTATCCCGAATTCTTGCAGGAGCTTGAAAAGGGTGAGATTTCAGAGCGCAGCAGGAACCTTTATGCACTGAAGGCTTTTGAGCACACAGCAGGATATGATGCAGCCATCGCTGGATTTTTCCGAGAAAAATATGCTAGTGACGGAAACCAGCAACTGGCTCTTCGCTATGGGGCTAACCCTCACCAAAAGCCGGCTGCAGCATTTGTCAAATCTGGACAACTGCCTTTCAAGGTCCTCTGCGGATCACCCGGATACATCAACCTCCTTGATGCTCTCAATGCATGGCCGTTGGTCAAGGAATTGAAAGGCGCTCTAGGACTTCCAGCAGCTGCCAGCTTCAAGCATGTTTCGCCAGCTGGCGCCGCTATCGGAGAACCTCTCTCCGCCGATGAGCGAAAGGTATATATGGTCGACGATATTGAGGGTTTGGAGAACTCTCCCTTAGCACAAGCATATGCACGTGCTCGAGGTGCTGACCGTATGAGCAGCTTTGGTGACATGATTGCCTTGAGCGATATTGTTGACGTTCCAACTGCAAAGATCATCTCCAGAGAAGTCTCTGACGGTGTCATTGCTGCCGGTTACGAGGACGCAGCGCTTGAGATTTTGAAGAAGAAGAAGGGTGGCAAGTACCTCGTTCTTCAGATGGACCCCGACTATGAGCCGGCCGATCAGGAATCGAGAACTGTCTATGGTATCACCTTGACTCAGCATCGTAACGATGTCAAAATCTCACCAAAATCTTTTACTTCAATCATTATACCCAAAGACTCTGCACCATTGTCCAAAGCAGCACTCCGAGACTTGACCGTCGCTACAATTTCTTTGAAGTACACGCAAAGTAACTCTGTGTGCTATGCCTTCAATGGCCAGATCATTGGTCTTGGTGCCGGGCAGCAGTCCCGTATTCACTGCACACGTCTTGCAGGCGACAAGGCAGACAACTGGTGGTTGCGCTTCAACCCAAGAGTTCTCGGCATCAAGTGGAAGAAGGGCACCAAGCGCCCTGACAAGAGCAACGCAATTGATCTGCTTGTCAGCGGCCAATTGCCAAAGGACGGACCAGAACGTGAGGGTTACGAGTCTTTCTTTGAGGAAGTGCCACAGGCGTTTACTGAGCAGGAGAGAGAAGAGTGGCTTGGCAAGTTGAGCGAAGTCGCCGTGTCGAGTGATGCATTCGTAAGTAATCCAACTGATAATCAATATTGAACAATCGATAACCCCTCATAGTTTCCCTTCATCGACAACGTCTACAGAGCCGGTCGCTCAGGCGCTAAGTATATTGCTGCACCAAGTGGTAGCCAAAACGATTCTGCAGTCTTCGAGACGGCGGAGAAGCTCGGCATCACCTTTGTGGAGCAATCTATCAGACTCTTCCACCACTGAACTCAGGATTTTCTGTTATTTCGGTTGGCATTATCAAAAGTGTTTTTGGATCCTTTGCTAAGGAAATTCAGATAGATACCCCACTTTAGACGTAGCTCTTTGGGGTTAACACAATGTTTTAATCAATTTACTTTGCAAGTCTACCGCTTCTTTTCTACCGAACGGCTAGCTCTATTGACTAGTTCGATCCAAAAAAGCGCATCACAAAAGCCCAACCGCACAATCCCAACAATGACTGGCGAGAGGAGTCGGGGCCCGATGCGTACTTGATGCCCCTAATCCCAATGCGGCACCGTTCCAGAGTAGTACTAGCCCCTCGTTGCTACCAATTTCCAAACGTCTCCGGAACCCTTCATCTAGTTCTCGACCAGTTTTTTCGGAGAATTTGTACGATATGCAACAAGGCGTTAATTACGGTATGGTGTCCGCCTTTCGTAAATTGCTAACCTCAGGAATGAGAATTAGCAACGGCTGTGGCTGTGGCTGACCATGTGAAGAGTTTCATGCGGATGGATGATGAGACCGCACAATTTGGTGAAAATCAAGGATCTAGTCCAGTTGCTTTCTATTTGACCTCTATGACTTCTTTGTGGATTCTGCGGCCAAAGCCTTGAAGCCTTGGAGTAGATCATCTCGCAGATCCTCCCATCCCTCAATGCCAATACTTACACGAAGGAGACGCTTGTCAACAGTGTTGTCCGTCATCGACCTCCACTCAATCAAACTTTCAACGCCTCCTAAACTTGTAGCGTGATGGAAAAGTGCTAGTTTGCTGGGTAACCGACGTGCAAAAGCTTCCTCTTTCATCCAGATAGCGAAGACAGGCCCAAATCCATTTGGCATCTGCTTCTTAAGCCAGCCATCCTTGAGATCCTCTTCCTGCAAGCTAGCATGTTCAATCTTCTCTACAACCTGACCCACAATCTGGCTATTCCCCGAACTGAGAGTTGCGCTACCGCTGACTGACGTCTCTTTCTCGGGATGCAGAGCAGCATCCAACCACTCTACAATCTTGCCAGCATTAAAAGCCTGTTTCTCAACCCTCACTTCCAAAGTCCTCAAACTCCTAACACCAAGCCAACCCTCCATATTACCCATCACATTCCCCAAGAACAACCTCTCATTCTGAAGAGTCTGAAACCAACCTTCCTTCTCCCTAGCTGGATTAACAGCCAAGATACCGCATAGCATATCCGAGTGACCACCAACATACTTAGTACCACTATGCATAACGATATCAGCACCCCAAAGAAACGGATCCTGAAGAGGAGGTGGAGCAAAAGTAGCATCAACAGTCAAAAAGGCACCCCTCTTATGTGCCTTCTCAGCAAAAGCTTTAAGATTTCTAGCCGTCCCATAAGGATTCAGTGGTGTCTCAACATGTACAATATCTCCAGGTTGTAATTCTTCAGCTGAACAATCGAGACTAAGTTTCTTTAGTCCTGTGAGTTTGGTGTGGATATCGATTACCCCGTGACAACCATGATATCCTTCACCTATGGAGATCCGTTTTGGATTTAGGAGGACGAGCAAGGCGTGGAAGGCACTGAGTCCGGATGCGTAGGTTAGTGTTGGTCCTTTTAGAATCTTTGAGAGGATTGCTTCGAATCGGGTTGTGTTTGGTGCAGTTAGTCTTGAATAGACGTATCCTTCATATGGATCATTTGGCTTTTTGAGAATTAGCGGTGAGAACTGTAATTTTTTTTTTTTTGATGGGGAAAACTGTCGTGAGAACT
Source organism: Pezicula radicicola (assembly GCA_003008705.1). NCBI lineage: Eukaryota > Fungi > Ascomycota > Leotiomycetes > Helotiales > Dermateaceae > Pezicula > Pezicula radicicola. Next base: position 638,852 of record PDUO01000001.1, on the reverse strand, counting down.
TACATCGGTTGTGATTTTTAAGGTGTCTGGATCGTTGCCGTATCGAAAAGTGGTGGAGAGGTGTAGTGCTGGTGCTACATCGGCTGACCCGGTATTGAGGTAATCGTCACTGTGGATTGCAAGGGAGCTGAGGGAGAGGTTTGAACCAAGTCCATGCGTTTGTTGAGAGTTGTGATCCTCTAAAATTTCTGAAGCACTTAGACCAGGCATATTTGGCGATAATGCTCCAAAGGTTCCTCGTTTTTGCATGGTTTTGTGAGAATGGAAGTGATGTCGTGATATTTATTGATGGAAATGTCATGAACGTAAGTAATTGTTGGTCGGATGGACTTACTACGGCGCCCTTTAAGTGGAGACCGGGATTTGAGTTGGTACGGCTGGCGCAAACATGGATTTCTCCCACTTATCAATTGAAGAGTCACAAAAATAAAGCAGACAGACGCTGATTGAGTACACTCATGGGAGATACTCCTAGTGAGAAGTGGTACAATGACTACATTTGAAAGAAAATCTTAAACAGAGATGATAACAGGGAAAGCAAATGGGTATCATCAAAAGCAACCTAGCCAGACGCCAGAAAGGAAACGAGCCAACACATCCGACATATCACCATCACACATATTTCCCTTAAGCCAAAGCTGGTGATTTTCCCTTAACCATGTTGCCAAAATGATACAGGATCTCGCACCGGTTTGTAGGGTCTGCTTGTATCTTCCAGTCTTCCATCGCCTTCTTAATTCTTGTAATGATAGGGGTAGCCTCTTCAGTACTCATCTCAAGTCCGCTCGTCTCATTACTCCGTGTCGCGTAGGAATCATAATCAGCTAGCAGGACCATACTCTTTTGTATGTCATCTATATTATATGAAACCGAGTACATCAAGTTGTACATCTGTTCAGATTCGGGGATGTTCTCCAAAGGAAGTAAGCCAGTCTTCATTCGCTTCAGCTTGGTTAGTCCATTTGAAGCCGCCATAGACGTTTGCCTTCTTATCAGATATGCTCGAGGGTCGCCATCCGGTAGAGAGGTCTTCATACATTCCTTCTGACGCGCAGGTTCGCTCTGAAGAGGAGTGTCAAGGACTGCAATAGCGGCATTATAGCGGTTCTTGTGCGGTGAGGAGCGAGGAGGGGTCTCAACTAAAATAGTATTGTCTGATTCTTTTCGTGAAGACCGAAGTTCTTCGCGGCGGCGCCGAGTAGCATCTTCCTTCCTCTGCTCGAAATCCATAGCCCACGCAAGCTCCGCATTAGGTTGTTTCTGCTGCTCAGTGCTGGCATCATTCTGCTCTCGAGGAAGTTGGTATTCCGCTCGTAACTTCATCTGACGCAGGGAATCCGGCATTAACCCGACTTGAGGGTTTTTGAGAGGGTTTATAAATGGCCTATTCGGTCCTCTGGGTCGTTTCGACAGGCCACCCCGATCTGTTGGAGGTGGTGTCAAGAGTGGTTCTTGAGGAAGTTGTCTTGCTGAAACAAAGTCATTGACTGGCCTGAAATGATCTCGCACATCTTCGTCAAGTAACATGGGATCACGGTCTGACACAGGGCCCATGGGATCTCGTAGTGATGATAAAGGACCGCGGTGTTGGCTGACTTGGAGTAGCGGATTGGTGATCTGAATTGGCGGAGAGATACTTCTTCTATCACTAAGATCATTCCTAGAAGCCAAGCGATTCGTCGTTGGAGATGAGAAATCTCTCATATGCGCCGCACGACGTGGCAAAACTGGTAAATGTACTGATCCAAAGACGATTGGTTCTTCATGATTGCTACGCGTGGTCTGTATGGGATTTGTACGTATCCTCTCCTGTACTGGTGCGTTCAGTTTGGCAATAACCCACGGGTTCAACCCAGCGTTAGGTATGTCCTCCACTTCTTTATCTGAACTTTTTGACAACTTGGGTTTCGAAAATGATTTGTGACCTACTTTTCTCTCAGGTCCTTCAACCTGTTGAGTGTAATCTGTGGACATGTCAAAATCCCATCTTCGTTTCTTGGCACTACCAGCGACTGGGCTTCCAGATGTATCTGTAGCAATATTCTCATCCGCAGCTTGCAATTTCGCTGAAGGTGGTGAATCTGACCCGGAGGCAGTTGCATCTACGGACTGCACAGTTTCGTTGTGCGCTGGCGAAGTTGAAGCATCGTTTGACACAGACTTAGTACTCCCTCGGTTAAGCAGGATCTCAAAATTGTCCAGCTTCTCAGCGAAAGATCTGGGGGCCGGCGTGGTAGAGACTGCCTTAGATTCGCCAGAGGGGCCATAGATATCTTTGAAAAATGCCTCCATTGAGTCCAATATTAGTCTCTCGTTGTCAAAAAGAACGTCATCTTTGGCGGGTTCGACGTTGGCGTCGTAACTGGCCACAGGGCATGTAATGCTCAAGTATAGGAAGGGGTTTTTGAGTGTCTCTGAGGAAGTTGCTTTTATTGAGTTCCTAAGATATTTCTTGTAAATAGTAACAATCTTCTTCATCGCGCCCTTCTCATGTGAGACTGGTCTATGGTCGATGGAAAGATATTGGCCTTTACCAACCTTCGCGGGATCAGCGTCTGGTTTGGGGAGAAGTGCTTGTACGCAGTAGTCAGAACTCTGAGTCAGGGCAGATGGTATGTTTTCTTCCGTAACAACTTCTGACTCTCCTTCATTCTCGATTGGTTTGCCACCCTCCTTGACTAGCATGTTGGGAAAAGTTGTGGACTTCTCAATACATTGGAGGGCCGCGTCCCTTCCGATAACTTGGGACACAGCCTCCCTGATCCCATCGCTCGGGCGAGGCGCAAAAGACCAACCTCCCCTGGTCCCTTTGTTGATTCTAAGACCGAATCTGGTCGAAGGTCTTGCAAGGGCATATGAATTCAGAAGTTCTTTGATTTTGGCTAGTGTTTTCGTGGCATCTTTCAAGGCATTCTTCTTCCTGACAGGCAAGCTTGCCATGAAATTGGTCACAGAGATTGTTGTTCCGTTTGGATGCGAAGCACGGCTTCGACTTGCAATTCCACCCGGTGCCTTCAACTTGATCATTGTTGCAGTGGGCTCTCCTTCTATCCTGGTCGTCACGGAGACTTCACCCAACTCGACGGCACTCGCCAAAGCTTCTCCTCTGAAGCCAAGAGTAAGGCCACCAAGGTTCCTAAGCTCCTCAAAGGATCTCAGTTTGCTCGTATGACCTCTTCGGCCCAAGGAGTCAAGGTCCTCGTTTGGGATTCCATGGCCATTGTCCCGGACTTCAATCTTGTCTAGTGTATTTGAAGAGATGAGTATATCGATAGATGTCGCTCTCGCATCAAGAGCATTGTCTACAAGCTCCTTAACAAGAGAAGCAGGCGTCGTCAGAACTTGTGCAGAGCCGAGGAGGTGGATAGTAGTACGAGGTAGAGGCTTGATAGACATGGTGGAAGAGGCTGTTGAAATTGAACGCCCGGATTCCTCCCCCTCTCCTTCCCAGACTCCCGACTTCCCCTAGTCACGTCGTAAAGATGGATAAGTTCGTGCGAGATGATACTTGTGGTACTTGTGATATTGATTGTTCATTCCCCTTGTACTCGAAGGTACCTAGGTAGTCTAGTAGTAGTAGTGCATTTTCCTCAGCCTCGCGCTTTGACCCAATTCACCCGCGGTTTAACCGGGCCCCCCTCGCAGCAAGGCTTTGCCTTTTGTGAATTTGAACATTGTGCACGTCCAAATCAAGCACAAAAAGTGTGTCATACTCATCGCGATTCGAGGTGCTACTTTACCTTTGACTCACGACAAGTGCTCCCCCCCATGCTCCATACTTCTTCCACTGGCTTTCCTCTGCCACCCAAGTAATATTCAATCACTTCATTGACTAGAATACCGGCAAAACGTCGAGGATTCTTCTCAGAGCGCTCTGGGTGCGCAGGACGCCTTTCAGAAGTACTTTGAGCTCACATACTTTCAGAATGGCTACCAACGCAGCCTCGTACAACCCAAGTAAGGAAACATGGGGCCCTTGGCTCACCACTTGCAATTGATGCCCACTAATGCGCAATAGTTGGGGAACAAACCGGTCCGGTCACTGGCAAACCATCACCAGTTTCTAGCGAAACGAAGAGCGCGCTTGCAGACGCTGCACAATCCGAAGCTACTGGATCGCACGCTGCTGGACAAGATGCTGGTAGCAAGGTTGGAACTACCGATGCTAGTACTGGTGAAAAGAAGGTGAAGAGCGAAAAAGAACGTAAGGATTCCTGATCAGAACGTAGCGACTGGCTAAGTTATACATAACTTGCTGACTCATTCTGCGGACAGTGGAGAGAGAGCGCAAGAAGGCAGAGAAGCAAGCCAAATTTGACGAAAAGAAAGCGAAGACTTCCAAAGCTACACCTACAACCTCCAGTAAAACCAAAGAGAAGAAGGCCAAGGCTGAGCAGAAGGCTGCGGAGGAAGCCCTGCCACCGTACGTCGAGGATACTCCCGCTGGAGATAAGAAGAGTACGTGCAACAAGAAGACGTTTTTGAAAAAGAGAAAATAAATTTTAACAATGGGTCCAGTAATCAAGTCATTTGACGATCCTCATTACAAAGCATACAACCCAGTTGCTGTGGAGTCTGCTTGGTATGCTTGGTGGGAGAAGGAAGGGTTTTTCAAACCGGAATTCACAGCCGACGGTAAGGTTAAGCCGGAAGGTGCGTTCACGATTGTTGAGCCTCCGCCTAATGTCACGGGAAATCTTCACATGGGCCATGCGCTTCCAAATGCACTACAAGATCTCCTAATCCGATGGAACCGCATGCACGGTAAAACGACGTTGTGGCTCCCTGGGTGTGACCACGCTGGTATTTCAACACAGAGCGTTGTTGAGACTATCCTGTGGCGGAAAGAGCAAAAGACTCGTCATGATCTGGGCAGAGAAAAGTTCATTGAGACCGTTTGGGACTGGAAGGATGAGTACCACAAGAAGATCAACAGTGTCCTTCGCAAGATGGGTGGTTCTTTTGACTGGACTCGTGAAGCATTCACCATGGATGAAAATTTCACCAGAGCTGTGACGGAGACATTTGTGACACTGCACGAGGAAGGCACTATTTACAGAGCGAATCGCCTTGTAAACTGGGACTGTAGACTCAACACGGCTCTATCCAATCTTGAGGTTAACAGCAAAGAGCTCACAGGCCGGACTCTATTGGACGTTCCTGGTTATGACAAGAAAGTCGAGTTTGGTGTCATTGTTCACTTCAAGTACCCAATTGAAGGGACTGACGAGACGATCGAAGTCGCAACAACACGTCTTGAGACTATGCTTGGAGATACTGGAATTGCCGTGCACCCTGACGACGAGCGATACAAGCATCTTGTTGGAAAGAAAGCCATCCATCCATTCATTGACGGCCGTATCATGCCAATTGTCGCAGATACCTATGTCGAGAAGGATTTCGGGACTGGAGCTGTAAAAATTACTCCTGCTCACGATCAGAATGATTTTGATCTTGGTAAACGTCACAACCTTCAATTTATCAACATCTTCACTGATGACGGATTGTTAAATGAGAACGCCGGCGTTTATCAAGGCCAGAAACGATTTGATGTTCGATATACCATTCAGGATGACCTCAAGAAGCTTGGGTTGTACGTGGACAAAAAGGACAATCCCATGGTTGTTCCGTTGGGTGAGAAGTCCAAGGACATCATCGAACCAATGCTGAAGCCTCAATGGTGGATGAAAATGAAAGACATGGCAGCCGAAGCAATTCGAGTTGTAGAATCCGGAGAGATCGTAATTCGTCCAGAATCTGCAAGAGCAAGCTATCTGCGATGGATGAACAATATCAATGACTGGTGTCTTTCCAGACAGTTATGGTGGGGACACCAAGCGCCGATGTACTTTGCCGAGATTGATGGTGAAGAGAACAGCGAGAGTGATGAGAGTCTGTGGTTTTCTGGCCGTACACAAGAGGAGGCACAGATCAAAGCCAACAAAGCATTGCCAGGAAAGAACTTCAAGCTTAAGAGAGATGAAGATGTTCTTGACACCTGGTTCTCCTCCGGATTGTGGCCTTTTGCAACTCTGGGATGGCCAAATAAGACACAAGATCTCGCCAACTTATATCCTACCTCCGTGTTAGAGACAGGTTGGGACATCTTGTTCTTCTGGGTTGCACGCATGATCATGTTTGGTCTCAAGATGACTGGCAAAGTTCCATTCACAGAAGTCTACTGCCATTCTCTCATTCGAGATTCTGATGGCCGAAAGATGTCAAAGTCATTGGGTAACGTCATTGACCCTCAAGATGTTATTCAGGGAATTGCTTTGGAGGATCTGCACAAGAAGCTGCATTCTGGTAATTTGAACCCGCTCGAGGTGGAGAAAGCCCAGAAGTACCAGAAGACTGCGTTCCCTGATGGTATTCCCGAATGCGGAACAGACGCTCTTCGATTTGCCTTGGTATCGTACACTACAGGTGGTGGAGATATCGCTTTCGATATCAAAGTCATCCACGGATACCGCAAGTTCTGCAATAAGATCTGGCAGGCGACAAAGTATGTGTTGATGAACCTTGGCGACGACTTCGTGCCTCAGAAGACCAGCAAGCTTACAGGAAAGGAGTCTCTATCGGAGAAGTGGATCCTTCATAACCTGACAACGGCAGCAAAGGAGGTCAATAAGGCTATTGAGGACCGCGAATTCATGCATTCCACCTTGGCTATCTACAAGTACATCCTTACTCAGCTATGCGATGTTTATATTGAGAACTCGAAGGCCATTCTGCTGAACGGTACTGCGGAGGAGAAACGCTCTGCAAAGGATACATTGTACACTGCACTAGAAGGTGCTTTAACACTTATCCACCCATACATGCCTTTCTTGACGGAAGAACTCTGGCAACGTTTGCCTCGCCGTCCAGAAGACAAGACGCCTTCAATCGTCCTTGCCAAGTACCCAGTCCACGAAGCCGAGAAGGATGATCCTGCATCAGCAACGGCTTACGAACTTGTTCTTGATGTCTCAAAAGGCATCCGTTCATTGATTGGCGAGTACTCAATTAAGGAGGAAGCAAAGGGCAAGTTTGAGGTCTATCCCTACCTGGAAAATTACTAACGAGATGACAGTTTTCATTCAGACATACAATGCCACCGCGTCCGAGACTGTCAATGCACAAATACAGTCCATTGAATCCCTCTCGGGCAAGGCTGTCACATCCCTTTCAATTCTCTCCTCTACCGATGCCCGACCGGCAGGCTGCGTCGTATTCTCTGTCTCATCGTCTGCAGCTGTCTTCTTACACGTCAAGGGTCGTGTTGATATTGATAATGAGATTTCAAAGGCTACCAAGAAGCTCTCCAAAACACAGATTGCTTTATCGAAGCAGAAGAAGCTTCTCGACGACCCTGCTTACCAGGAGAAGGCTGGCCCAGAAACTCAGGAGGTCGAAAAGAAGAAGTTGGCTGATCTGGAAACGGAGAAGCTAGCCTTCGAGGAGACTATCAAGCAGTTCGAGGTATTGAAGCTCGAGTAGAAGGGTGGTGACTAATTCCTAAAGCTGCGGAAGCCAACTAAAGTAGACTTATTGTGTGGCTCCTTGGGATAAATTTTATGTTGCTAGAGGGTGCTTGGAGCTTCTATTCGTGTAATGTTCTTGCGAGACATTTGACCCAGACGGTTATGTTCCTGCTTAGGAATATCAAGATAGAGATATGAGATTACGTTCATGAAGTCTTCATTTGCCATACGATATATCTTCCATAGATTCAATGCCCTCTTTGACGTTGATTCAGGTTCGTTGCCCATGGATCCGTCCTTCGATATCGTGATGTCATTGGATAATAACGAGTAGTAGACCCAAGTGAGGCCCCACATGCGTAAGTAGTAGGACCTCAGACTACACCACATATAATCTCTTCCCCCCACTTCCACTACAAATACTTCCCTCGCTGCCCATTACCAAATCCACGATATTACTTTAACAAACGAAAATCGTCCTACCATAGAGCCAAAATGACAGCAGCAGCAGGAGAAACCTACCGTCCGGCATTCCCGCCAAGTGAGAAACCCCACATCTCATATGGACTTCCCTTCCCAGAAGCCGCAGCGCATCATGTCAGCAACACCTTCAAGGCATCTCGAGTCTACATAATAGTGTCCAACTCAATTAGCAAGACCGAAAATTTTGCCGCTTTGCAGAACGCTCTGGGAAAGAAAGTCGTGGGCGTTAGGCGAGGCATTATGCCCCACACACCTTGGAACGATGTTCTAGAGATTGTGCACGATGTCCGTTCGAAGGCGGCAGATATTATTATTACGCTTGGCGCTGGGTCTCTCACTGATGGGGCTAAGATAGTTTCATTCGTACGTGTCTTCATCTCATCTATGTCAAGTGAATTGTTTTGAGTAGAGTGTTTTGAGTGGTTTACTAACATCCACCTAAACCAGGCTCTCGCAAATGATGTATCTTCTATCGAAGGTCTCGAAAAACTCACTAGTAGCGCCAAATCCAGAGACTTACTTCCATGCAAAGTTCCCATCATCAATATTCCTACCTCGTTGAGTGGTGGTGAGTATCAACCACTTGCAGGTGCTACAGACAAGCGAAACAATCACAAAGCCGGATTTCTAGATCCAAGTATGGGAGCATCACTTATAATTCTAGATCCGGTATTAAGTGTCACCACACCCGCTCAAATCTGGCTCTCAACTGGAATCAGAGCTGTAGATCATTGTGTGGAGGGACTTTGTTCATTAGATCCTCATGCCGGTCCTGAAAGTGACAAAGGATTCGTAGCCGGGTTGAAATTGCTTGTTCCGAATTTGCTACTTACGAAGAGGGATTGGGAGGCGAAGGAACCGAGGTTGATGGAGATGTTGGGTGTTGTTGAGAGTATGAAGGGTTTGAATACTAAGGTTCCTATGGGTGGTAGTCATGGTATTGGTCATCAACTTGGTCCTTTGGGTGTTGGTCATGGTGAGACTAGCTGCGTATTATTACCTGCTATTCTCAAATATAATTATAAGTACGGTAACGAAAAGGCTAAGGAGAAGCAACGGAATGTACTTGATGTTTTATGGGAGCAGGAATCTGTGGTAGAGGTTTTGAAGAAGAGGGGGTTGAAGAGAGAGGAGGCTGATGCTGGGGATGTTGTTGGTGCTGTTATTAGTGAGTTGGGTATGCCTAGGTCTTTGAAGGATGTAGGTGTTGGAAGGGAAAAGTTGGATGCTTTGGCTGTTAATTGTTTGAAGGATGCTTGGTTACCTACTAATCCTGTTCCTTTGACTGAGAAGAGTCAGGTTCTTGAGGTTTTGGAGATGGTTGTAGGTGATGATGGAAAGAGTGCTTTGTAAAGTATTGCAACATTAAAGTACTTTTGAAGCTCTATTTATACATTCAATGAATACTCAACCTATGTAAATTTAATGTGCTACCTATTAAAATGCTATCTATTTCTCGGAAGGCGGTCAAAAGTGATTTAACAAGCCCACACAATAAAGCAGCCCCGCAAACCCCCTAAATTAGTCTTAGCAGCCCTAACCACCAACCTTCTATCAACAAACCCCTTAAATCCCCAAATACCAAATATCCCCTCAACAAACACAAGCAAACTGCTTCTGTTTAGTTTGTCACCCTGACATAAACTGGCATCACTACCTGATGTAAACTAGTAATTGTCTCCCTGACACTAACGGGCATCATCCACCAGACCAGATGTAAAATAAACTTGGTATTTCTTAATAAAACTCTGCCTTCCTATAGAGGTGTCCTAAGTATCATTGACTCTAAAGAGATGTGATTTCCTAAGTTGACCTAGAGAGTTTTCCTATGAAAATAAGGTGTTTAGAGCCTCATTCATAGTTTTTTGCCTTTTTGGCCTTTTTGGGGAGGGGACGTTTTTTGGATTTCTAGTTGTTTATATTGCTAGCTCGCTTAAGAACTATACGCGTGGGGCCTCGAAGTTTTCTTTAGCGCGTTCTTTTAGGGGATTTAGACGTGGTTGGGGGCGGGGGCGGAGAAGGTTGACAGTGCTGCTCCAAGTGCTCGCTAATTTGGAAGGTGAATTTTCTATTCTTGATCGCTAGGTAAGGATTGGAATAAGATAGGTACCTAGGTATCCTTCTTTGAGGATTTTGAGGATTGTGAGGATCAAAATCAACTTCAACTGGGGATTGGTTTATATTCCATGGTACCTACATGCTAAGGTATTAGTTAAACCCTATTTGTTTAAAAGCAAGTATTCTGTATCGTTTTTATTTTCAAGTCTTCGGATATTGGAAGTGTCAATTCGGACTGTATGTAGTACCGGTCCTTTGTCCAGCAATAGACGAAGATGATAACAATATAATGGCGTCTTACTTTATGATTATAAGAAGAGACGACAAGACAATTGGGGCTGATAAATAAGGTCCACTTTAGGACACTCGTCGCTTCACTCTTTTTGTGTCAGCCAGTAAGTTTGATAGTAGCCGTGGCCCACATATGTCTTCAAGGTACCTGATTGAAGAGCGTGGGAATCTCATGTATCGGATACTATTAACATATTTTAACTCCTATAGAAGCATTTTCTTGTGGTTATTCGAAACTGATAGCTTTGATGGATTCTGGTATGGCAATGTCGCTATTGTTATGTTGAGGTAAGGTAGGTGGTTTTTCTAATCTTGTGTGTGGTGTGCTGTCGTACTTCATTGGAGGGTATAGATAGCTGTATTCTTGATAACAATGTTCTTTATAGCGGTAGGGTAGTAAAACTAAAGGCATTTGGTGAAAATGTTTCGCATGTCATAATCAAAAGATAAGATCCATTAGATACTGTAAGTGTTCTGTGGAACTGGACAGTAACCGACTTGATTTGGATAACTGATATAATTCGAGTAGCTCACATGGTTTAAGTAGCTTACTTGATCCAGGTGTATGATTTAAATTTTGTACGTAATGTGGTAAGTAATATTGAAAAAATCATGCAACGCTACGCTACGTAAGTTTTAAAAGCAAGCCCCTTCCAAGGTTCCTGTAAGCCAAAGGCTATCATCTATCTATACAAATTCAATGCCTCCGTATGCAAATATCTACGCTAAAACGAGATGCCCATGAATAATAATATTTAAGCACCCGTAGTCCTCATGTCGCATATCTACATCCCCAGAACACAGCTTCTTGCCAACATCCAAGCAACAAGGCAGCGAAGTAAAAATAGTTCCAAACCGAGAAGATCAAGGCTTCCTAGAGCTATGTGATCAGAGATGAAAAGCCATAGGACTTGGTACATGTACGAGGCTTGCTGCTTGCGGTGGCCCTCGTTCACGATGAATGCCTCCAATCCAGTGTATTTATTCGAGTAAATAGCTCGCATGGGCGCAAGAGGAGGGGCTGGTCTTTTCGCATCTTTCGCTATGTTCGCACCTTCGATAGGGGCTGGTCTCATACGTAGTTTCTGTAAAATAGCGAAACAAGCAGTTTCAAATCTTGTCAACCTCGCCGGATAACTCAGCGCCGGTGGGCGATTTGGAATGAAATCCAGCAGTATCAAGGGATTTGAAAGCCAGACTGTCCGACTCTGGTGGTATTCGTGCGAGAAGGCGTCGATATCATCGGTATAGCGGACAAAGCGGGCATAGAATAGTGGTGTTAGAATCTTGATCTCGAGCTCTTCTACACCTTCAGGAACCAATTGAGCCGCAGGAGAGATCATAAGTTCTTCTTGAGGTTCGTGAAAACCTGCTGGAATGTATCGGACGATAACAGGCGCAATTGCGTTTTCCACCAAGTGACGTAGGTAGTCACGGAAAATCGACTCAATGGCTTCTTCTGTGGTATCTGCAGGCCTGCCAATTGTGCCTTTAAGGGGTTCTGGCCTGATTAAAAATTGTAGTTTCCGTTTGACGATAAGAACACCGGCTTGCCATACAGTCCTTGGAAAAAATGTGGCGAAACTAACCCACCACCAAGCCGCAAGAAACTTTGCCTTAGCCAAGACAGACATATTTGCAGGGTCGAGAGCAGCACCGGCCGAGAAAACCCGCGCTACCAATTTGGCATGGGCATTGTTGGAATTTAAGGTGATGGTGGCGTTCAGTGGTCCGCTGCCAGTCATGGCTGGGAAGAAAGGATCATAAGCTAGAAGAGAGTACGAGCCCTTCCTAGAGTTCAGAGGTGAAACATAAAAGTCTTTTGTCCAGCATCGGCTGAAAATTTTAGACTTTGTGGGCTTTCCAGATCTTTGGGCAGCGTCAAATTCGTATGCTGCCTTCTCGATGTTCTGCCAGTCAAACTCGAGGTCTTTATCGATACTTGGTGGAGCTAGGTCATCTTCTTTCACAAAGTACATTCGCCGCTCATTGAAAGTATTGTTAACCTCAAGGACCATAGCAGTCAACTCCCTTTTTGAGGAGTACATGCACCATAGAGATACAGGATTTGAAACATAGCCCATGAGCTTCGGTGCTGTTAAGAGGTAGACATAGGGATAATCTTCTCTTCGGGCATTCTGATTCTGATTAGCCATGACTTCGTTCCAGTATCTTCAATACATACCTGACTACGCAAATACCGTTCAAGTTTTCCTTCAAGGCCAAGATGTACATACCCACGCTCAAGGTAGTCAGCAGGATCAACAGTGTACCACGTGCTATCTTGGGGTGGCTTTAAAGAAAACCATCTGGATAACCAAGATTCTGGTTTCTGCTGAACATCTGCAGATAAGAATCCTCCAACGGATCCTTTCCAGCCGATTGGGATACCTGCTAGGAGGTATGAATACGTGAAGGTATGCTTCGACGGGAACAGCCTTGTATGGCTTGTTCTGCAGGGGAAAAGCAAGGGCTTTGGGATTCCATCTGGAACCACAGAGTTGTGCTGTAGCAAGCCTCTAACAAAACGGATAGTTTGGCGTAGCATTGACCATGAGAGCAAGCATTTGATGGCATCAATGACAAAGATGCGGTCGATGTACTGGCTTGCAGTCTGCTTGAGATATTCCCAGTTCCTGATGAGAATAAAGAAAGATAAGGCTTGGATATCTAGGAAGCTTCCTAGTATCAAGAACGCCGACAATAAGAAGAGTCTTAGACTCGGTGTTGTGTCCATGGTTGTGGGAGTTGAAGGCTCAAATCTTGGTTGATGTCTGCAAAGGGAAGCAACTAGGAGGAATTGAATTTGTGCTTGTTGAAGCACTGTGATATTATATTATACAACGAAGCATCACGAGCGAAGGCAAATGGGTGAATTGATTCTCAGCAACATCATACGAGTATGTACAACTTGGTGTTTCGAAGGGGAATATCAGAGAAGCATCTGAGCATCTGAGGGTTTCCAGGTTCCCGACATCAACAATCTACAGGGGTCATGATGATCATTTACGGCCTAGCGCCATCTGCCTTTCTGTTCCACTGAGGTGATTCACCCGGCCAAGTCAGTTAGTTCAGCCACGCACGTGAGCCTTGCTCATTCACCGCCGGTGGCCACAGTTCATAGCCACAGCCTCATTGCCGCTTCTGTCAATATCTCTGCCTTTCTCCCCTTCCTCAATCTCACCCAAACCACCACCACCACTACACAACCACACCCACTCAACTCAAACCCTCCAATTTCGAAATCGCACTCCATATCTATACACTACATACCAAACCAACCAACACACAACCGCCGATCATGTCTGAAGACTGGAACTCCGTCACTAAGATTGGAAGCAAGACCCGCGGGGGCGGAGGTGCAGCGCGCGAGACCGTTGTACGAGGAAAGTCTGCCCTCAACGCAGCACAACGCAGTGGAGGAATCATTGGCACAGAGAAGAAGTTTGGAGCAGGAAACTCTGTAAGTTCACATCCTAAACACCTCATTCTATGAGCCTTGTCAATATCCTACACCCCACTACCCCTCCCCCTCCTCAAAAGGACCCAACACTAATCTTTTATGGATAGGCATCCAAGCCTGCAGTAGAAGGACAGCATCTTACCAAGGTCGACCGTAGTGACGATATTGTCAAGCCCAACACAGTCGGCAAGGAAGTCGGATCGGTCATCAGCGAGCAGCGGCAGAAGATGGAGCCGAAGATGACGCAGAAGGACCTAGCCACGAAGTGCAATACCACACAAGGCATTGTTGCTGACTTCGAACGTGGAACAGCACAGCCTGACCAGAAGATCTTGGGTGCAATGGAGAAGGTGCTGGGTATCAAGTTGAGGGGGAGTGACATTGGAGCTCCGAGATTTGGTCCCAAGAAGAAGTAAACTGCATTCATGGTATGATGCTCTTGGCTTCTTTGGGATATCGGGTTAGGGACGACGGAAGGGATGCGACGCAATTCTTTTTGACTGGATAGTAGAGGATCCTTTCCATGATTTTCATGATGCAAGGTGGTCACAGGACGGGTCTGCAGAGCAATGGTTCATGCGTGTTTTATGATCATAGAAGTTATCCAAAACAGAGAATAGAAGAGAACACCAAAAGTCACCAAATCAAATCGTTCTTCCAAAGTCCACAATCTCATTGTGCAGTTCTCAATTCGAGATTACAACCTAAAGCGGAGGACTGATCGTTGATATGTTTTAGCAAAGAAATTACTATGAAGGGTCTATATGGAGGATACAAACCAAATTTGGGATATCATTAGGAATTCGGGTTGAAGTGGTTGAGTCCCTTCGTTGATTCGAGCTATCATTCTGGACAAAATAGAATAGCACGTTCAAAGCAGCATAGGGGTTTTCTCGAATATTATTTCTCTTCATTATACTAAATCATTATTTCGTAGGCCTTGTACAGTATTATCCAAGTAACCCATCGGTGACTTATCTAATCGCCGTCTCTCTGTTGTTACACATTTATACAGTGTTGAATCAAGTAGCACGCTTAACACGTTCCCTAATCTCTGCCTCTGAGACCCTCTCATCTCTATTGACAACCAACGCCTCTACCTTTCCCATCTTGACAAGCTTTGCCCATGCTGGTGCAATCTCGCCAGCTAATAACCTGAGAGCTGCTTCTCCTTCCTCCTTAGACATGGGTGTCTTCGAGGAATCCCGTAACTTGGTGAGAACAGTCGGCAAAGTAAAAGATATCCGTTGTTGACCAGCTGAGCTCGATGTGCTGAGAACCGTCAAGACAGAAACAACTTCCTCAATTCGATGTAGTGCTGCTCTCCGGCTAAGGTCTATTTTAGATAGAGGAAGAGGTCGATTCGCTCTTTCAATTTGCTTGGCCCGCAGACGTTCGAGAAGTGTTGGCCTGCTACCATTTGGAATTGCCGCCGCCGCAGCCTTCTTCTTCGCTGCCTCCTCTTTCCTGAGAGTTATTCCAGCTTTCATATCTTCCAGTCTCCGTTGTCCCTTTGCTACCAAAGGTGACATCTTCAATACCGAAGAACACATCGTAACTGGTTCCATAGGCAGATTCGTTATAAAGTCCTTCGTTTCCGTATCCAAATTACTGTATGCCTGCCACAGTTTCTTGAGGCCCTGAACATATATCTCGTTCATGAGATTCTCATTCAAAGGTCGTAATATTCTCCCAGCCCGTCCCGCTTCGGTTTGTATTTCGATACATATTTTTCCATGCGCATAATCTGAGAGACTGAGTCTTGACAATCCTTTCTGCTCTTCCGAATAATTTGTATTCATAACTCCCAGGGTCCTTCTAATATCTTCGAGAGTAACTTGTCGTTTACCCCACGCTCGTGCCACATCCGGGCAGAGATTTCGAAGGTCTGCTGGTGAATGTGTTCCATTATGAGCATAGTGAAGCGATAAAGCTGTGAGGAAGGATGCATGTAAGTTGATGAGGTCGAGTAATTCATCTGGGAGTTCTTGGGATACTGTAGAATTATGCGCAGGTGTTGTTGTAGCAGTATTTGAGCCGAAGGCTGAGTTTGTGCTATGTTTTTGTGAGAGGAAAAGTCGGTCTAGGAGGGCCGTCGCTCCTTTCGTGGGAGTCTCGGTGGGGGTCGACACTTCGTTGAGAATTGGTTTATGCGGAGTCTTGGGAAATTGCGTTGAGATATTCGATCGGCGTTGAGGTAATGGCTTGATATCTCTCTTGCTGTTTAATTTTGAGGAAAGCACCTCTGAGATGTGCTCTTCAACAGCACTTTCCGACTCGGAATCCACAGCAACCAGCTTTCTTTTCCTTTCTGAAATAGAATTGTCGTTCAATGGGGTAGCAGAGACAGAGTCCACATAAGTGTTCTTATCGATGATCGATTTAGCAGTACTGTTTGCCTTGGAAACTCTGGTGAAAGCGTCAAGACCTCGAGGCTTGGTGATGGGAGGAGACGTAGTTTTCGAGGTTGTCGTAGACACCTTCCGTCTTTTAATTGCTGCAGGCATGATGAGAAAGTCTAAGATCTGGAAGCAATAGCGATCGATGTTGGGGAGCTAGAGTTGGGAAGGTGAAAATGATGGGTTGCGACTGACAATGATTTTATTGACAGCTCATGGCTTCCGAAGTTTTATTCGAGAGGCTGGGGGGAAGTCTCGACGCGACTTCGCGTATTTTCGCGACGGAGCGCGTAAAGTGGTTTCTAAGCGGGACAGGACAGGACAAGTATCAAAGCGCCTGATGCATTTCTCGATAAACGAACGACCTCTCATCCTTCTGACAACTGATCAATTATTTCCTTTTCTCTTGCTTTATCAATTTTTGTCCATTTCCAATTTGAATGGTGCCGCAACCAAATCCCGATTTCTGTAGCACAATTTTCCATCAACGAAAAGATCTCCGTTCCATGCGTCATGGGCCTGCTCTAAGAAAGTTGCCGGCGTAAAAACCCAATTGATATCCCCCTCTTTGGCATCCTGAACTTTAATCCATGCATGCTTCTGGCCCAAATCCAATCTCGGCCACTTCGTATCAAGACCCATCTTCCTCTCAACTCCCGACAAGGAAAATTGAGATCCAGCACGAAGCAGAGCGAGGAAGCGTCCAAATCTCTCGTCGGCATGGTTGTTCACATCGCTCCTTCTCCCCAACAGCATCAATCTGTCGAATTGAACGCCACTCCAGTTCACACCCGGTATCACTGTAACAGTCTTTAGTCTCCCATCCCTTGCCCATTTTCCTAGTTCCTCAAAAGCCTTCTCCGTGTTCTCCAGATCCTCATCCTTTGACTCAGTCGGCTGAGGGTATTTTACCTCCATCGACACCCTCGTCACATTCCGACATATCCCTAAGTCTAATCTTGTGAAGCTGCGACATGGAAGCCAAGGGAGCTCGACTTTGTAGATGTTCAGTTTCCAGAACATGTTCTTCGTCTCCTCGTGGATTTGCTTGCAAGTGCGTAGCAGTGAAAGGCCCATTTCATCGGGTTCGTAGGTTTTGGGGACGACGCCATTGCTCAGGGAATGGAGAGGGCTTGTTGGCGCGAGTTTGTAGTGACCATTTGTATGGTAGTTCTCACATAGTACGATGGAGCCGGTAGGTGATGATAGTACATAAGTGTATATTTCATCGCGGATCTCTCGGGGGAGATCATGAACTAAGCTCAGTACCATTGTAATGATGGACGGTTATTGAAGTCGGTGAGTATTGAACTAACTCGGGCTGTCCGGTTTTATAGGAATAAAAAGAAGAAAGATGATGGGCGCTGACTCGTAAAATGCGAAGTCTGATTTCCTGCTTATTGAGAGGAATATTGCAGGCGGGGGCTAAGAGCTATTAGTAAGGAGTTTCTTTTGGCAGCTTACTTACCTTGTACGCCATCTTGATGTATCACAAAGTCGAGAATATGTCGTACAAACACCTAAGTGGGCATTCGGGTATCTCTCAATTGCGTCTAACCGTCTATAGACCTCCCGCGGGTGGTACATATGGTTTAATCAACATCTCACTAAACCTCTCTAGCCGCTCCTTTCCTCTAACTTCCTCCACCAATAACGGCATCTTTACGACGTTGAATTCATCGTATAATTCCTCAATCTGCTCTAAGTATTTCTTCTGCATTTTTCTCCGAGCGTTGCACTGTTCACACTCGCTTCCTGCCTTGGGAAATAACAACTGATTGACCACTATGCAATGTGTGTCTATACCATAGCTTGCCAGTTCTTGGATCATACGTTCAGTCTCATAGAGTGAAAGGAACTCCGGTATACAGACACAAACAAAAGTTGTCATGTTCTCGTCCTTGAATTGTGTGTTGACCTCGCTAATGGTTTCCCGTAGACCCTCCAACTTCTCCATCATCTCATTAAGGTTTGCACCATTTGGCAGACTGCCGTTGGCTCCAAGAATGCCATTCAACATAGGACCGAACTGAGTAGATAGTTGTGAGACCTTGGCAAGAGCTTTTTCAAGGACGGTTGGGAATTGGAGGAAGCGTAGGGTATGGCCAGTGGGAGCGGTGTCAAAAATAATGGTCTCGTAGGATAGTGATTTGACTTGCTTCAGAACCTCCGCAAAGGACATTGCCTCGTCG
Organism: Pezicula radicicola; assembly: GCA_003008705.1. Classification (NCBI taxonomy): domain Eukaryota; kingdom Fungi; phylum Ascomycota; class Leotiomycetes; order Helotiales; family Dermateaceae; genus Pezicula; species Pezicula radicicola. The sequence goes on along the minus strand of PDUO01000001.1, from coordinate 620,500 downwards.
ATACCGGGAATCTGTAGCTAGTTAGCCGGCTATACATGGCCGCAAATTGAGGGTACTTACAGCAAATGCCAAATCCTGCATCATACCCCCAACTCCAGCAGCAGGTCCTTCGCCCTCATCAGCCTGCCCAATCAAATCCTGAATACTGCCATTTGGATCAATCTCCATAGCACTCAAGTTTGTAAAGCCATCAATGAGTCTAGCCTCCTTGCCGAATTTCTGGGAGAAAGCATCTGAAAGATTGTGGGCTGGATCCGTAGAGATGAGCAGGACAGAGCGGCGAACTCTGGCAAGTTGTATAGCGAGTGAACAAGAGGTTGTAGTCTTTCCGACTCCTCCCTTTCCGCCGACAAAGATCCAGCGGAGGGTCTTTTGATCGAGGATGGATTGGAGGGTGGGCTCGAGGGCGTCGTCTGCGTTAATTACTGCTGCAGACATGGTTGCAAGATGAAGTGAAGAATGTAGATGCTCGAGGAGAGTCGGGAAGGAGAAACAGGTGTGGTTTCGTGCCTGTAGTGCTCCAGGTGTTAACTGCGTTGGCTGTTTGAATATTCGAGATTCATCTTTAGCGTTCGTCGGCCTTCTGTCCAGCTTTCGCATGACGACACGCTAGTCATTGCCAGCCTTCAAGCAAACCTCACCTATTACCCCCAACACTCACAACAAGACCACATACCGAAAATAATGAGGCAAACAAGCAAATATCATATCGACTGCTTCACCAAGTGATACTTTTCAAAGCAGATATGCGAGCTTTGAGCATACAGCAAAATATTAAAAGGCTTCTCACACACAAGGCTGACTGACATTCAAAGAGTAGCGGCGAGTTCCGATGCGTAGTGGGGCACTCTCATCACAATCTCCCCCCTCTCAAAGCTCATCTATTCTGTACGTCTCTACCCACAAAAGAATTTCTCTCACACACTCATTCCCTTCCCGTCATAAACAGAAGCTACTTCTCCCTTCTCTCCTCACCTAATTTTTGTGACCCCAAGAAACCCCACGAAATTGAAGGCTTTTAGCATTGAATGCCCCTCAACCCCACATCTCAAAAACCAACAATCTCACACCCCCAACCCTCAATCCCCAATTCCTAACCCCTCCAAAACGCACCCTCAAAATGGCCACCACAACCACAACAGCCCCCCGAGAAAAAGATCCAATAACCTGCCACGTCCTCGATACACTCACAGGAAGACCGGCACCACGAATGATAGTAACCCTAACATCACTTAACCCCCACCTCCTAGGATCCTTCTGCGCAGTAACGAATACCGACGGCCGAATCGCAAACTGGGAACCCGAGAAACAAGGAGATGGGATTCCTCAATCCGTTGAACAGATATTGAAGATTGCGGGGCAGGGGGAAAAACCGACGGTTTGGAAGTTGAAGTTTGGGACTGGGGCTTATTATGGAGAGGGGAATACTTTTTGGCCTGTTGTTGAGTTGACGTTTTTTGTGAAGGTTGGGGAGCATTATCATGTGCCATTGTTGCTTGGTCCGTATAGTTATACTACTTATCGAGGGAGTTAGGAGAGGAGAGTGATGATGGATGAGGAATTATGGAGGTGTGAGGTCTACTTACGACTTACTTCAAGTATTTTAATGACTGAGAGGAGTTGGTTGAATTGGGATGAGAAATGGAAGGGAGTTGCCCGGGTTGATGAAATGGACTGGTATTTGGACACGAGCTGTAAATATACGGAATGTACATATTGGGTTTCTTTATTGACTTGAGTTACCAGTACAGTTCTCAAGATAAGCGCTGAGAGCTGAGGGTTATGAGCTACTGAAGCCGTATAAGTTACTGGACATAGGCACTTGAAAATGCCATTCCCGTTATTGAGAATTAACATGAGGAAATAAAGAATGAGGAATGAGGTGCATTCAACTCTCAAGTCTGTTTTACTTTCAATCTAGCAAAAAACCCCATTCAAAGCCCAACGCTCAATCGCCCCCAAAAACAGAAGATAAGCCACACAACTCCACGCTCAAACCGATACAACCCTTCAAAAATTACAAATCAAGTATACCCAAAGCCCAAACACTTTTATCCTCCCAAAACCTAATGTAAATGCAACTTCCTTAAAACACCCTTCTTTCTCTCCCCCTCGATAGACCCCTGATCATTATTGTCCCTCTCCAACCTAATCTCCCCATTCGTATCCTCATCCCCATTCCTCACCAACTCAGCGCCAAGAAGACCATTCTTCTCCTTATGCCCACCTGCATATTGTATATCATCATACAAGCCAGCTCTACCATTCCCCTCAGAACTATCCAACTTCTCATAAACAGAAGGATCAATCTTCCCCGAAGTATGACTTCCCTTGCTCCGATGACTCAAGAACGAAATCTTGCGAGAATGTGAACGAGATACTGCGATTTCGGGGCCTTCGATCGAGGCATCTTCGGATGTATCAGCGTCGGGATGTGTTAGGGTTGTATTCCGTTCTTTAAATATGCCACACAAGGTCAGCAATATGGTCTCATACCAATGAAGGGAATTATAGACGAGCAAGTTTAGAAAGAGAGAGAAGACAAAAAGGGGGGATGACGAACCAGTATTGAAAGGCTCAGGAAACCCAGTGTTCCTATTCGGAGATTTGGAGGGGGTTTTAGGTGGTTCTTGTACAGCTTGCATGGTGGGAGAGGTTGTAGCTGTAGGCATCTTGAATATTGAGAAGCGTCGACTTCCTCGTTCAGATTCGGAATCTGGTGATGATTGGGGTTCTGTTGAGTAGCGTGGACTGCTAATATACGAGTTTGGTGAATCTGGTGATTGGAGGTAGATGAGGATGTTGTGAGGTTGTAATCTCAGTTTTCTGTTTTTGGTTGGAAGTGAGGTAAGTGAGTGTTCCTTTTATTAGTAGGTAGGTAGGTTTCAGTTGAGTAGGAATTACTGAAATGAGTCTGTGTGCAAGAGTAGGTAAGAAGAAATGATGATCTTCGAAAGGAAAGATGGATCAGACAGAAACTGGGGGAAGGAGCAGATTTGAAGAACTTCAAGAGATCTGCCAACCTGCCGACCTGCCAATCTAAGGTACAAGTACGTCAAGTACGTCAGGTACTACATGTACCGTAGGTGAGAAATGCAGCTCAGCCACCAATCTGCAGAGCTCTCGGACAGGACACGAGAGGCGTCAGATTCCACCAGGTAATATAAATGGCAAGAACGGCAACGTCAAGCCAACCAGTACAAATGCGAAGTTGCAAATGCAAGTGTGCAAGTCCAGATTTGTGGTGTTGCAGAGCGAAACCCGAAGCCTGATTTCTAACCTGTCCAATCGTTCGTTCGAGACAAACCCAAGATGTCACCCACAACCATCCAGACCACTCACTACGGTACGATACCTTACGATATCTCACTCTTACCATTCTTGCAACACAGCTTGTGCAGTAAAAGAAAAATGCCCAAAAACTCACCTAGAAAACCCCCTCCTCAGCGACCTAATACTAGACCCAGAATCCCCTATACCCTCCCCCTCAGCCTCCTCCTTCTCCTTAACACAGAGCGCCTCGCTCCTCCTCAGTGCAAACATCCCGTCACATAAGATTCAGATTCATCCGGTAATAAAAACCCGAAGGTACGATTCGTATGAGTAAAATAAAATGAATAAATGTAGAAAGGAAGATGAAGTAAACTCAGGTACCTCTCTTCCCCTCGAAATGGCATTTTGAGAAAATCCCGCTTAAGGGTACCTCCCAACAGCCTTAAGTAATACCAATCTCAATCTCGCCAAGCACCAGATTAACCTTCGCAACACACAATATCGTGAATGCCATATTACCTCCGTTCAAGCGCCAGAAGCCGCATCAAGCTTCAAGCTTCAAGCTCCAAGCGCGAGACAAAACCAAATCGCCCGCATCCAGACAAGGAACTCCCAGCGCCGCAGCCTCCCAGCCTCAGAGCTCCAGCTGGAAATCCATAACGATACCTAACCCCTTAGCGTACTCGTACGTACCCACCAGAGCTAAAAACGCTCAAAGCTCAAAGCCCTCGAATGAAACACAAGAGCCTAAGAACCCCGACAAAAATCCTCGAAATCCCCGTTCCCATCCTCCAATCCTTCTGACCAAACGGACGAGTGCCAAGGCACAGCCTCGCCGGTAGCGCCCTCCCACCCCCCTCGACACCCTGAAATGAGTAAGGGATCCCAGCGCCTAGTGACGTACGGACTTGCCTAACGGCCTAACGGTCTAACCCCGCCATTTAGCCACCCTGCACACTTTGCTGACATGCTTTCCAGAATGCAGTAAGAACCCAGGTCCCGGCCAACCAAACCAAGCCAAGCCCAGAGCCACGAGCCAATACTGCTGGCGAGGAAAGCTTCATTTGTTCTAGATCACTATCTTCCTGCGGAACCTACAGTATGAAAGCACCCCGGAATAAGTAATGCATGATACAGTAATATTATTGTGACATTCCGGATCTTTTTCTGCTTGACGCTATGGTATGTTGTGAAATGTTGTTATCCTGTTCTTCACCCATCTTCAAACTTGCTGATCGGTACTGTAGCTAAGGTTCTCGGAAGTTCCGAATGTCATTTCAGCTAGCTCAGTGCATGAAGAGGTCAGCAACAACCAAGTTCCAAGTTCCATTTTGTTTAAGTGCCTCCTCCCCGTTCCATGTGAAAATCCCATCAAAGAAAACTAACTCTTCGAGATCCGTCTCAAGGCTGTTGTTATTCACCGCTATTTATTAGCAATGGACCCTCGCTGATTGGGATCTCCTGGCGTATTTCTCCCTCTTCACTTCGTATGTCTCTCGGTTATTGATGTTGACTTTATGATCGACAACTACCCCTTTCACACCATCACACAACACAAAGAAGTAAAGATGAAGGATGAAGTCATTGTTTCTATGCTCAATCTTAGTAGCCCTCATTCCTTATTACCCATGCAATCCCGACCCAAATCCAATCCGTCCCATGCTAAAACAATTGGTCATCTCATCATTTCATACAATCCCTCCTCAAGTACTTAGGGAGGAGCAGAGGTGTTTTGGGTGGCCTCTGCTCTTTGAACAGCACCGAACTGTGTGTTGCCCTGGTCGAAGATGGCGTAAATTCCCTTCAAGAAGGTGTCGCCAAGAATGTCGAAGGTCATGGTGCCTCTGGACTGGATGCCACCGTAAACCATTCCATTACCAGCGTCAGCAAATCCGAGGTCCTCCTTTTGAACAGCAAACTGCTTGCCACCAACGGCGAATGTGACGACTGGAAGGTCATCGGCAGATGTGCTGCTTGGGAAGACGTAACCCTGTTGGTTAGAATCGTATTTCGAGCCTGGAATAGCAGCGTAGATTGCCTCGACGGTAGCATCGGCAACCAAAGCAAGGGTAGTTCCGGTGTCAGCAATGGCAGTGTTGCCACTCTGGTCAATAGTCTTGCCATTAACGGTTGCGGAGGTAGAGTCGAATTGCCAGAATCCCTGGGAGTTATCGACTGGAGTGTAGTAGATATCCTGGAAAAGTGGTTAGACATAGTTAAAATCCTTACATGCCAGGAATGCTTACCTGTCCAGATGCCTTGACAACATCTTGGTCAATGTATCCGAAGGTATAGAAACTTGCACCCTAGAATATATCAGTATAAAAGAAATTAAACTGGCAACGTATGAGGTCACTAACCTTGTCGGCTTCATCAGCATCACGCCAGCTTCCAAGGTTGGCTGTGAAGAGCTCGGCGGACTTGGGAATATCGTCCTGAGATATCATGTTCTCAACAGGAGTCTGAACTGGGCTTGGGGAGACGGTGTTGATTGATCCCCAAGCAAGACCAAGTAGTCCATCTCCAGCACCCTGAACGAATTGGGCGGACAAAGTGTTTGCGAGCTCAATGGCTTGGTTCTTGATGGTAAGGCCACCAATAGTTACATTGTCTGTGCCAACAGTGCCTGAAGCGGAGGAGGAATCTCCGTATGAGATTTTCCAGGTTGAACCAGAAGTCTTCTTGTATGTGGAGGACTTGGATGGGTCGTAGATCGTGTGGCTACTCTTGCCCTGGGACTGGACGGAGGATGAGAGTTCGGTAGACCAGACCTGAACCAAAAGTCAGATACCACAATCATAAGTAGAAGGAAGATAATGCTTACCCAGAGATCCGCAGATCCGGTATCAAAGTCTAGAAGCAGGTTTTGAGCTGGAGTGCCGATGGCAACCTCGCAGAGATACTCTGAATCGTTTTGCTGGTCCTCGGCGGGTACCTCGCCAGTCGTGCCATCTCCGGTAGCTGCCTTCTTAGCTAGAACACGGTGGGTGGTGGCCTTGCCTCCATGCTTGTGGAAGTGGCCGTGGTGACCAGACTGAGTGACCTTGTTTATCTGAACGTATGGGCCCTCTTTGGTGGGCTCAAAGCCCCATTTGTTCAAGAGGTAAACATAGGACTTGGGACCGGATCTCTTGTAGGCCTTGTTGGGAACGAGCTTAACTCTCTGGAGACCTTGAAGAGCAGACATATTGATAGTGAAATATAAAATGTGTGTGCAAGGTATATATGCTGTGTAAGTGATCAACGTAGGTTGAGGAGTAGGAGTAGGAGAGAGAAATGGTATGAGAAGAGGATGGATGAGAAGGCAGAGAAGGTCCTGTTATATATACCTCCGGGCCGTGTACCTTACCTACCTACCTCATACAGCAGGAAGCTCAGATCAGGCCTGCAGCTTCCATGCTTCCATTACCATTGCCAGGTCTGCGTTTGGGGTTCAGACTAGTGCCATCATAATAAACTAGGTACAGAGTCACTAGGTAGGTAGAGTTAGCTCAGCCAGGACGGGGAGGCACCGAGGCGTCATCTCTGAGCTGCGGCAGGAAGTTGAGCTGGTGAAGCTTGTTTGGAATGGCCGTGCAATTGGCTGTGAGGCGGGGGTGCTCCCTCTCTTGGGACGAATGGCACCTCCACGCGCCAGTGGCAGCTCCACTTTGGTGGGAGAGAGGTGAAAAATGGCATCCGATGGTGCCTACTTTGTGTGTGTGTCGTGTCTCAGGAGGCAAACCTTGCCTGGTTGACCTGCTTCTAGTGCTTCGCGATAAGTAGTCAAGCAGATCTGATAGGATACAGCCGCAGGACGCTTAAAACGCTGCTGCACAAACAATAAGGACGAAGGATGATGTCAAAGGGTAGCTCCGGCACATCACACAGGGGCCGCCGTCTAGCGGAAAGCAGCGCTCCTAATGCTTCCAGTACCGTAGTACCTTGCAGTAAATACAGCGTCTTTTTTTTTTTGCATTGTACCAGACTTCTATATTTTTACACACTTCACTCAGCTGAGGCGAGAATTCCACACTTATACTTAGTGATGGCAGCCTTGATCTTTCCTGACGTCGGCACTTTCCCTGCTTGGCACACCAAATCCATCACTGGTGAATTGGTAGCGACGGCGTGAGCTTTCAACCGAGACTCGATATCTGTGCGCCGCTTTAGACATCCACTGCAGCCGATGAAATCGGACCATTCGCATTTCGGAAGCTTGATCCATGTAAAACAGGCTGTGTGATAAGGAAATCAAACTGATAAACAGAGAATCACACAATAATTTGGCCATGTTATCAATAACAAGCTTCGCCTGTCCATCAGACTTTCTGCACGACAGTAATAATACTAGAGCACGAGTACAGAGTACGAAAGCACAATTAATTCCATACGCCGAACAACAACAGCATGGTACTATACTCAGTGCCGCACTGATAAACTCACCGTGTTGTGTTGATTAATGAAACTTTCCACAATCTTTGCCAATTCAGTACGTCATCGTGACCGATGGGAATGATACTGTAATAAGTAACCCCTCTATCGCAACCATCAACCCATCAACCCATCAACCCCTCGAAATTCAGCTTTGGCAGCGAACGCTCAAACAAGCATCCACCCAGCAGACCTGCACCAAATCGAGCGGAACGTTGTCCATAACAAGGTAAGCCTCACTTACTCCGGGCCTTTATCAAATATTCCGCAGCGGCCTGTTCCTCGTCACGCATGAAATAAGACGTGTACTTAAATCAGAACCCGTTGTGGAGGATTTTCCTGCTATCCTGTTTCGTTATCATGGATGGATATCAGTTGAAACACCCACCATCACCCGCCAAATGGAAAGAGCTCGATGTAAACCTGTATTCTTCATCTTTGGAACATGCATCATGTCGCTTTGCCACTCGTCCTGATGATCGTTATCAGAGATCAAGATTCAATAAATTTCCTGTTCTTCATCCCCTCAATATTGTTGCTTCTATTTTGGAACCCAATGACGCTATATGTCATGCGATGTACCTCTTTGCACCCAGGCAAACTCCCCGATGCAAGCAAGCTCGAGGTTCCCTCACGATACTTGGGAGAACTGGCGTATTGTGTTGTGCGCTTAGAATGTTCCGATATGCCGACACATGGGGGGTCAGCTTGGGTGTGATGTCTTGCCTTCGACACTTGTATCCCATTCAAGGTTTGTTTGTTGTTCAGATGATAATTCGCCGCAACCACCTCACCTTTGGGGGCTGATGATGTCGAAGACAAATGGCAAATGGCAAATGGCCTCGCCGCGTGGGTATGTCTCTGCTATGAACATTATGTGCTGACGAATTGGTTGTGACGAAATTCGACTTGATTTATACTCGATAGCTTGGGGCAGAGTGTTACTTTTGCAGAGTTCGTTCCTTTCTTAGTCGCGTGCTTTTTGTGTCTCTGGTAACGGTTCTCATTCGTGCCTTGATGTGATGAAGCTACATCTGGTGGCCGGGTGGATGGATTTGAAGGTGGATTTGAAGAAGGTAAGTACGAAGTATTGCTTTGCAAACGTTTGTGTCTTTTGGTATGTGAGGATGGAGAATGAATTGTGAACGGAACGGTTCTCATTTCACTTGAAAACAGCGGTCTCGTACGACTGTCCCGTCTGTAAGATGACGAAGTACAAGGTGCTTATGGTTACACAAGCCTCATGAGGAGACACTTTGTCAGAGCCGAGCAGTCTCAACTGACATGTCACTTTAACCCCTTCATATACATTATTGAAGGAGGATTATATGTAGTCTTGTCAACTCCGTACCTTAAATGATGAGAATATCTCAGTAAGATATCACTTTAACTTTTTCTTTTACCTCGATTACAAGACGGTTTCACAAGTTGGTCGAAAGCATACATGAACTTTGGACTTTTTCTCCATCCAGTACATAACAGAGCCATGAATGCTACCGTACAAATTGCTATTTAAGATATCATTTTGACAGGGGATTTGCTACATTTCAAGTGAATTACTCCGATAGACGGGCAGCTATGTATTCAAAATGATATCTTACAAGGGAATCAACAACGTAAATTAATAACGAGAAAGATGCTCGAGGGCATTAATGTTAGGTAGGTGTAGGTCAATGGATGTCGAGACCACTTGGCGTCCTCCTCCCTAGTTACTTACTCATATTGCAGATTGGGGCCAAGTGACAATAGTAAGGGAGCGAAGTTTCCTTGCGAACGTCACAATGGTAAACTTTAGGGTGATTTGTCCTGAAGTTTTGTCCATGGCTTGGGACACAACAGTAGCTGTCGAGTATTGTAAATGAGAACACTTTTTAGGAACTCATAGTTTCACATTAGAAATATATTCAAATTCTAATGCGCAATATACTTTGTCTAGTATTATCATCTACCTTCATAAAGTCTTATTCTCATTGGTAAAATAAGGTTGGCAGGCTTAACTCAGCCAATTCGTATTATGCCCTCTTGGCATACACTAAATATCAACGCCTAGAGACACATGCTCCCAACGAAGTTATTACAAAAGGAGTCTGCCGCCGTCCTAAGATGCCCCAGATCCACATTTCCCCCATCCATCATAACCATCCAGGTTCCATGCCGCTCCAGATTGACCCCCAAAGCTCCTTCAAATGCATTGTGAATATCGCAGAATTACGATCGCTATGTACGCCGTTCGCTGATGCACGTAGCCCCGAAGGCTGATGATGTGTGTCCTCATTCTGTTGTAGAATGGAAGGGTATAGATTATTCGACTCGAAAAAACTTTCGGCTGCTCAAGCAAATCTGCCCCGCTTTGGACCCCCACCAGAACCACCAAAACCATCTTTCCCTAAATTCCCAAGATCAAAAAATTCTCCCAAATCTATCTTGCGCTTCTGCCCAGCACCTCTACCTATCGTACCCGAGGCTCTAGATGTTCGCGTGGATTGGTTGTGTCGAAAATTTGTCCTGGGTGGGCGTGTAATTGTAATGCCAGGCGTTTGATTTATAACATGTGATGCCTCGTGATTTTGGGTCTTGTTATCTGAAAGATCCAAATCGGAGAGTCCCATGTCCGCATCTTGTGGATAAGCGTGTGAGGATCGGAAAGTGAATGAGCCTTGAGGAGGGATGATATTCATAGTCGGCTCGCTGACGCTTGGTTGAACCACCATTGGTGGGGCTGACTCCATCCGTACTGGTGACGCTGTTCTCGTCGTCTTTGATGTCGATGATGGTACTCGTGTAGCACTTTGGGATTGTTGAAGGACTGGTGATGATCCGCGGTCTACCTTCTCGGAAACCTCCTCCTCCTCCTCCACAGGGGGGACCGAGCCTCGGCCATCTAGTCTCTCTGTGGCCCATCTCCGGATCTTCCACCCTTCGCCATCGCTCAACCCAATGTTTTCTTTGTCTAGGTATAGCAATAGATCGTCCAGCGCATCCTGATAGCCTTCTGATCGTGCCTTTCCTTGGTCTGCCGCCGCAGTCTTGTAGAGTTTCGTCACTGATAATGCAGCAGTTTTGAATGCCTGTAGAAGTTCTTCCGGTGGTTCAACAGTGTGATTTTTCGAAGGTGAAGTCCCAGGAAGAGATGTATTCAGACTCCGCATGGAATCCATGGTTTGTTCGTCGAGGGAATGAGGATAGAAACTGCGGGCGGTAACGAGTTAATTAAATCCAAGCAAGGACAACCGCCAGACTATATATTTGAGCAACGCACCTGCTGTGGATGGGTGTACTGAGAATAATGTATGGGGAAAAAAAAGCAAGACTAAGGTGCTGTTACTTCGAAGTCGTACTTCTCGAGTCCCGACCTGGCTTTGAAGATAGTTGACGGAACGTGCGTGACTGTTTCTTGCTTTGTCCCAACGGGGAATCATCGTGAATCTACTTATCCGCAAGCGCAAGGGGCCGCCGGACCCAAGTTAATCCGAAATACTTTAAGAGCATGCGACTAGCGAGGCCTTAGCGCCAAAGTTCCTCCTCGCGAACTCATTCTCATCAAGACGCGCCCAAGAGTACACACTCTACTTACCAAGCTCACGACCTGTCCACAACCTCCGCATACAGAGGCTGTTCCATCGCCGACGCGACCCACGAACGCGATCCAGTACTTCGACAACTGCATTAAGTGCCAGAGGAATTACTTGGGAGGCTATTAAGTCCCGTTGAGGGTTCTTGAAAGAGAAAGTCCATTGAAGATGGGCCCAACACGCCCCAACCGTGACAGCGGCAGCGCCTCCGATTTATCGATGGCAGCCGATTCAGATGTCGAACAACTTCCAGTTGACCCAATGGTAAGCTCTTCCAAGTCATTTGACATCTAACCCTTGCGCCTACACATACCTACCTCTTTTTTTATGTTAAAGTATATGAAGAATCAGGGAGGCTGACATTGCGCTATAGGAAGTCGACGCGACTCCAGATTACACTGAGGACTCAGACACAAACCCAAACACAACAGCCAGTAGTGTTGTAGGCGAACCACTCACTGCTGATGGTAGGAAGCGTAGGTCAGAAGCGACGCAGTTACGTAGAAGTGTGTTTGGCAAGAAACATGACAGACTGGGAGAATCAAAGGTGGGTAACAGTCCAAGGGATACTATTTGGGTCTGAATGCGGTGTACTAATATGGTTCGATTAATAGGAGGACGACTCTATTCGACGATTTAGATATTTATTGGGCCTGACAGATCTCTTCCGACATTTTATTGACACGAACCCTAATCCACGAATCAAGGAGATCATGCACGAGATTGATCGCCAGAATGCAGAGGCTGCAAAAACAAAGAAAGGAGTTGACAGGAAGGGGGGTGCAGCGGCTGGACGAGGTCGTAGAACAGAGGCAGAGGAAGACGCTGAGCTCTTGAAGGACGAGAAGGCTGGAGGATCCGCCGAGACAGTATTCCGTGAGTCGCCAGGCTTCATTAACGGAACCATGCGCGACTACCAGGTGGCGGGCCTGAATTGGCTTATTTCTCTCCATGAGAATGGTATCTCCGGTATCCTTGCAGACGAGATGGGCCTCGGAAAGACGCTGCAGACCATTTCATTCCTGGGCTACCTGAGACATATTATGGGCATCACCGGACCACATCTGGTAGTTGTTCCAAAATCTACCCTCGACAATTGGAAGAGAGAATTCAACAACTGGACACCTGAGGTTAATGTCCTGGTCCTCCAGGGAGCAAAGGAAGAGCGTCATGCGCTGATCAATGAGCGTTTAGTTGATGAGAAGTTTGACGTTTGCATCACTAGTTATGAGATGATTCTCCGTGAAAAGGCTCACCTCAAGAAGTTTGCATGGGAATATATCATCATTGATGAGGCACACCGCATCAAGAATGAGGAGTCATCTCTGGCGCAGGTTATCCGTGTGTTCAACTCTCGAAACCGTCTTCTGATCACCGGTACTCCTCTTCAGAACAACTTACACGAGCTTTGGGCCTTGCTCAATTTCCTATTACCAGATGTCTTCGGTGAGGCTGAGGCCTTCGACCAATGGTTCTCAGGCCAGGGAGAAGACCAGGATACCGTCGTCCAACAACTTCATCGCGTCCTCCGACCTTTCTTACTCCGACGCGTCAAGGCTGACGTGGAGAAGAGCTTGTTGCCGAAGAAAGAAGTCAACCTCTACATCGGCATGTCTGACATGCAGGTAAAGTGGTACAAGAAAATTTTGGAGAAGGACATTGATGCTGTAAATGGTGCTGGAGGAAAGCGCGAGTCAAAAACCCGGCTCTTGAACATCGTCATGCAACTTCGAAAGTGTTGCAATCATCCGTATCTTTTCGAGGGTGCCGAACCTGGGCCACCCTATACAACCGATGAGCATTTAGTCTTCAATGCCGGCAAGATGGTTATGCTTGACAGACTACTAGTTCGCCTAAAGAAGCAAGGTAGTCGAGTTTTGATATTTTCTCAGATGAGCAGATTGTTGGACATACTTGAAGATTATTGCGTCTTCCGTGATTTCAAGTACTGCCGAATCGACGGTGGTACTGCACACGAGGACCGTATTGCTGCTATTGACGAGTACAACAAAGAGGGTTCTGAAAAGTTTGTTTTCCTTCTCACGACCCGCGCTGGAGGTCTCGGTATCAACTTGACCAGTGCAGATATCGTTGTACTCTACGACAGTGACTGGAATCCACAAGCAGATCTCCAAGCTATGGATCGTGCTCATAGAATTGGACAGAAGAAGCAGGTAGTTGTTTACAGATTCGTCACCGAAAATGCCATTGAGGAGAAGGTCTTGGAACGTGCCGCTCAAAAGCTACGTCTTGATCAATTGGTTATACAACAAGGTCGCGCTCAAATTGCGGCAAAGGCTGCCGCCAACAAAGACGAGCTGCTCAACATGATACAGCATGGTGCCGAGAAAGTTTTCCAAAGCAATGGGCCTACCGGTACTCTTGCACAGAAAGGTGCCGATCTCAACGACGATGATATTGATGAGATCCTTAGACATGGCGAGAAGCGTACTGCGGAGCTCAACGCTCGATACGACCAACTTGGAATCGATGACCTACAGAAGTTCACCTCAGAATCTGCATATGAGTGGAACGGCCAGGATTTCACCAACAAGAAGAAAGAGATCGGTATAAACTGGATTAACCCCGCCAAACGTGAACGTAAGGAGCAGTCATACTCTATGGACAAGTATTATAAGCAGGCTTTGTCCACAGGTGGTCGCGTTGCAGACCCCAAGCCTAAAGCTCCACGTGCTCCAAAGCAAGTTACTGTCCACGACTACCAGTTCTTCCCGGGTATGCTTCGAGATTTGCAAGACCGCGAGACTGCATTCCATCGCAAGGAGATCGGTTACAAAGTTCCTCTCCCAGAAGGTGCAGACGAAGAACTGTCAGACAGGGAGGCCGAACGTGCATTGGACCAAGAGGAGATAGACAATGCCACGCCCTTGACAGAAGAAGAACAGGAAGAGAAGCAGCGACTATCAACTCAAGGCTTCGCAGACTGGAATCGACGAGACTTCCAGCAATTTATAAATGGCTCTGCTAAGTATGGACGAAAGGACTACGAACAGATTGCGACGGAAGTCGACAGCAAGTCTACTGATGAGATCAAGGCTTACGCAAAGGTCTTCTGGGCTCGTTACACGGAGATCGCTGATTACTCCAAGTATATCAGTTTAATTGAGGCTGGAGAGGAGAAGACTCGTAAGATCGACCATCAGCGGAAGATGTTGCGAAAGAAGATGGCACAGTACCGTGTTCCATTGCAGCAGCTGAAGATAAACTATTCGGTTTCAACTACAAATAAGAAAGTCTACACTGAAGAGGAGGATCGCTTCTTGCTTGTACTTTTGGACAAATTCGGCGTCGATAGCGAGGGTATTTTTGAACGCATCCGCGATGAGATCCGAGAAAGTCCTCTCTTCCGCTTCGATTGGTTCTTCTTGAGCCGAACGCCGATTGAGATCAGCAGACGATGTACTACTCTTCTCACTACTGTAGCTAGAGAGTTTGAGGATCCCGCGGCTGCAAAAGAAAAGGGAACCAACGGGACAACCAACGGCAAAGGCAAGCGGGAGCTGGAGGACGACGAAAATGATGAGGATAGTGTTCTTGGAATGGCACCATCCAAGAAGAAAGCCAAAAACGGCGTCAAGGTAAGATATTGCCCAACTATTTTGTCCCTTTTTATGTCTGGATGCTAATTTTACCTCAGAACAAGGCTCTCGACAACGTTAAATCCGCAGGTGCAAGCAAGGCCACATCTGCAGCTCCATCGTCCCGGGCCTCGAGTGTTCAGTCCGAAGCCCCAGCTCCAAAGAGTAAGGCTAAGGGCAAGGGAAAGAAGAAGTGAACGACACATTATTTGTTTGATTATTGATGAATGACTTCTTTCCACTTTACATTGTATTGGGCAAAATTCCTGGGCCGGTGCTTCTGGGGGCGTAGAGAGGATTGCTTTTAATGGTTGTATGGCGTATTAGAAGGAACTTCAGAGGTGGATGCGATGATTTTTACGCACCCTTTACGAAACCGAGAGAGACATACTGTAGCTTCTATTGCAAATATCACATAGAATGAACTGAGTCTTCCTGAGTCTTTCTCTAATGCTTCTTTCTGCCTTTGAGTCCGAAAATCATCTTTGTCGTTTGTTTACCTACTCACAAACCTTAGCGGCCCACGCATCTTTTGAAAAAATAGTCGCTATATTGTAGAAACAAGAACAATAATAGCGAATCTTACTTACAATCTATAGCGTATGAAAATCAACACTATGTAAGCAAGGTTTACTGGGTGTATAGTGAGCATATAGTAGGTGTATTACAGTTAAGTACCTAGTAAGTTTAAA
Source organism: Pezicula radicicola (assembly GCA_003008705.1). Lineage (NCBI taxonomy): Eukaryota > Fungi > Ascomycota > Leotiomycetes > Helotiales > Dermateaceae > Pezicula > Pezicula radicicola. The sequence goes on along the minus strand of PDUO01000001.1, from coordinate 604,951 downwards.
AGGTTAGAAAAGGGAGAAATAGAAACAAAGGACAAAGAGTGGAAGAATGAGTTCACTTAATTTAAGGTAAGCTTACTCAATTCATTATAGTAAGTAGTGTATAGAAAGTAGATGAAGCAATTAGATAAGTAGCTAGTCCTAGCTCTTTCTAATATACAAGCTTTAAATCGGATACCGAGATTAAGTGAGTTGCTCAAATATGTTGGATACTCAAATCAAATAGGTGATAAGTGACTAGTAATAAGTGACTAGTCATGTAGTAGTGCTTGTATTCCATAGAAAGTTTTCCAGTTTCTAAAGACGAGTTTTACGTCAAATAGCTGAAAACAAGTGAAGCGTACTTAGTCTCACTTCCACTCAACACTCCAAGTAGCCTTCCCCTTTCGGAAAGGCACAACCTCAACGCCCTCCCCCTTAACACTCTCTCTAATAACCTCAGTCCCTTTCCTCAAAACAATCTTCTCCTTACTAGCCTCTACACCATAAAACTCTCTTCCAAAGCCTCCCAAGAATCCAACTAGCACATCCTTTGTAACAGCTTCCTCGGTAATCACATTCCTCTTGATAGCCTCTTCGAAAGCATCGATGACATAAGATGTAACATTGGGCTGGGTATAGACGCCTGCTGATGTCTTTCGCGATGCATTACCTCCGGTTTTGGCGCTTATATCGTGTGGTGCCGAGTCACTTCCGAGAAAGAATTTGCCTGTGCTGGTTACTGCTGCAGTGATGAGGGCTTCCCGATCGCTAGGGAGTTTCGCAACCTGTGACGAGGAGGAGGGAATGTTAGTTTTCCTACTTGTCTGTTTGTTTGCTTGATCGTATCAAGGTGAGGAAGATTAGTGAATCTGAAGAAGGTGCCTCTTCGTGTCTGAAATAAGTGGCCGAAATTGACATAGACCACAATATCCAATATATAGATAATTAACCAACTAAATAACTAGGTAATGGTTTATCTTTTTAACCTTCGGATTGGAGGCATATTGAATTGTAAAGAAGATTTATTGGTAGGTGTTCTGGCGTTGTGGTCTTTGCCCATTTCGGCCATTTATTTCGGATACGAAGAGAGTGCGTCTCTAATATGCACGAGGAATGAGTACGTACTGGCTTGCAGAAACAGAATGGATCGTCAGCCCAGTCATCAATGGTAAGAAATAGATGGTGCGCTGTGATAGTTCCTACGACAGTGGGTCCGCACTGCTTGACAGCAGCAATGGCTGCCGCGGTTGTGCAGTGCTCGAGCACAATCTTTAGCTGTAGTTGTAAAGGTTGTTAGCATCGACCCATAGAAAAACACTGGTTCAACAATTGAGGTGGCACTTCACTTACTTTTGGGAATTTGGAGTGTATGCTGAGAAAAGTTGGAATGAAGGCTGACTCCGCGGTGAGGATGGTGATGTCTTTCGCGTGATCGGAGGGACACTGCTCAGGAATGCAGTGTTAGCATTGCTTTTTTCCCCATAATGCTTTAGAAGGACTAGGGTGTGATTTAGGACTACAAAATATGTACTGAGAGTGACATATTCGCGGAGCTAAATCAATCTGTAAAATGGAGAAAGTAAACCAGCTTTACGAACTTCGCCATGGAGATTCAGTACAAGGCCACATTCTTGCATTGCCTCGAATACTAATTATGCTGTTAACGCCGTACTTAATCGTCAGACAAGACTGTGGAAATACCGGGATAGAAAGGCTCGTAAGAAATTACGCCAGAGCTCGAGTTTGTTGTTACTCCAGCTGGATAGGACTTGATACCAGAAATTCCTACAAATGAACAACAATTAGAAGCAAGAGATGCGAGAGATAATAAAAAAATGGAGAAAGAAATACCAGCAGCCTTCGCTTCCCGCACAACAGCGGGAGTGATACTTTCATGTAGGTAGAGACTAATTATATAGTTTACGCTCGAGTCTATGGCCTGCAACCGAGCTTTATATGCGAGTGCGCTAGCCACTGTTGTGATCGGGGGAACGAGATTGGGCATAACCTGTAGGTTTCAGCACTGGGATGACGATAGAGATATCGATCTCTCTCCTCTCATTTACTTACGTAGACTGCATCAACACCACCCTGGCGAATAGTAGGAACGACTGCCCTCATCATGGCGCCATCGCGCAAATGCACATGGAAGTCTGCGCTCGCTGGAAGCTCCAGGCCATCGAATTTGGTAGCAAGAGACATTGTTGGATCTGAACGAGATGTTAGCTTTGGCCAAGAATCCAAAGGTGACAATATAAGGAGATATATGCAATATGGAAAGGGAAAAAGCGACCTTTCGCTAAAATGCGTGAACCAGCATCTGAATGATGGAATATAAGCATAAATTCACTCGAGAACACTTGCTCTTACTAGTTAAATCCACTACCTAGAGCATACTCCTTACTTTGCTCATGGATTGAAGTCTTAGTATAGATATCAATGCTCTAGGCAATGGAAATATGAAGAACTGGATATTGACGATGCTATTGGTGATGTGCTAGGCTCAAATCTTTGCTGGCGTTGTTTCTAAATGCTAGGCCATCTACGCTCATAGCAAAGAGCAGAAGAGTTTCTTCATTGAGCATGGCAAACTACCAGAGACATGAGGCCTATAAAGAATATGACATACCTGAAAGTTGCTTGATGCACACAGGTAAGCTGGCTCTTGGTTCTTGCCTAAGGTAGGAATCGAAGAAATTGTACGGTGTCAAGGGTGGGTTTTTAGCGCAGTCGCTTGATACACCAATCGCGGTAAAGTGCCACAGAAAGGGGTAAGGTTACCTTACTGGAGTCTGGCATATTGACACTATTAGAGAAAAGTAATGTAGGTAGGTATAAAGAGCTATATTAAAATGGCCTAGCTAATTTAGACCCATAGCTGTAGGACTGTATAAGGAAATCTTACAGCCTCCTAGTACTTAGTGATTAGGCCAGTTTGCTCTAAAATTAGAGGGGTGACTCGAGTAATCTTCCTTATTTTGAGTTTTTCACACCACAAGCTAGATCTTTCAACATCACAACACCAGCACATTCTCTAAACAATCGGTATGGGTGTCTTCTCATCTATATTAACATTACTGATTCTAGCGCAGTTGCTAACAGAAGCAATGCTGTAACTTCCTAATGAAACAAGCTAGCAATCCTATCCGTCGTCGTTGTCTCCCACTGAAAACTCCATGCCAAGGTTACACATCTGCTGTTCCGCGATCCAATCAGCAAGATCTCTTTGATCAAGCGGATTATGATGGAACGACAGCTCCTGGATTTGGAATACCTCAGCTTTCGAGATGCTTTCTCCAGCTCCAAATTCGCCGTCTCTAATTGTAGACTCCATAATCCAGCTCACTCAAGTCGCACTCCTGGGAACTCTACGTCGTCAAGACTTTCAGGTATGAGTCAATGTTCAATTATCGCGCCTTGAGGGGTCGTTCGTTACGATACCCGCGCATTGCCATGTCCGCGATGTCCGTAAGATCTGTTCCAAGCTGATCAGGCATACGGGATGCCAATTTAGGACAAATCATAGACAGACAACATATCAATGTCCTGTAGGAATTCCCAGAAGGATCAGCAGGACCGAGTCAAGAGATAACAGCAGGATAAAGAACAAGCGTGCTTCATCAGTTTCGTCACCGACAAAGACGGTCCACTGCAAGGCCATGGGACAACTACATGCTAGATAAGGAAGAAGAGCTCGCCAACCTCCAGCACAAATGATATTATAAATGAAGATGTGTCGATCCTTCATAAAAAGCATTAACAGCGAGTTCAATTAGCATTGCACAAGGGAGCGATGTACCTATAAGTAACGTGACCGACTGGCATCGCGACTATCTATATGAGAAGTGTCGATGCCGAATTTACCTGAAGCACTTTGCATGGCCTGAATAAGTGGCTATTTGGAATTTTGAAGGATAAATTACAGTATACCCCATGTCCAAAGGCATCTAGTGTTGGGTTGGAAGGCCTTGGTTTAGACAGTTAGGGTTGCTGCTTGCTGGCAGACTCCTATCAATGGACGGAGAGGACCGTCATAAAAGGTTGACCAAAGGTGTAGGAATATGGGGCTAGCAGTGAAACTGCCAACGAGGCGCTTGCAAGTTTACAGTATTACCACTTGGTCATAGAGCAGCTGCAGCGTTCGAGACAACATAGCTCCCAACCATGCTTTGAATCCAGTGAGTCGTCACATCGCAGACGGAGATTCTGTCCCTAAGCAATCAGCACTTAGCCTCAGGTTGAGGTATCAGGTATGAAGAACTGGTGTTTCTTTTATGAGAAAGTCCTCTGAAACTCACTTATATTACTTGATATTGATCGATATCCATACTACAAGAAAGTTGAGTCAACCTTGTCAATATCGTTCACATATTAGCAAAATGTAGGATTTATCGAAGGCTTCGATTCAACAAATATGCTAGCCTTCTCTCCGTCTTTAGCTCCTTGTGGCGGCTCTTGTCTCGTCGAAGTTTGTTGTCGCCATGGTGTCTTGCCGTTTCTTGAAGATGGCAAGTGTGTAATCATACGCTTTGTGCAAAACTCCTGCTCTATGACTAAATGCTGATGCTCTATAGCTTTATTCTTGATCTTACATGCGGAGCATTGAATGATAGCTTTGTGGAAGTTCCTTCTCCAGACAGCCTTCAAAACAGTAATATGGATAACGCTTTCTCTCGTACAAAGATGGATTATCAGTACGGCGGCGGCGACCCATCAGTTTAATAGAACCGATCTAAATACTAGTCTATCGGCCTCTCCTTCGGTATAATAAACTCAAAGATTGGAAAAACTCGCTGTATACGTCGCTGCCATAAGTCAATTGCCCGTAAATAAGAACGCGCAGCTCTCAATTCTGCCACTGGCCGCGCTGGGATAACAGTACCATATGCAAAGAACTCCTTCATTCGCCCCTTAGTTCTCGAGGATCGATATGATCTTGGAAGGTTCCTAAACACGGGGTGGTGTGGGCTCAGCGAACGACCTATCATTGGAACACGTTCGGGACCTTGCCAGATCGAGCCTCTTTTCCGCAATTATCCTCCACATGCGCGCACACATATGCCTTAGAATGCCTCTTCGTCCATGATAAGATCTTCCGATACTACAAACCTATACTACGCCGTACAGTATGAGCGTCTCAAAGGGTGTACCAGATATCCTCTAGCGTTGTACGTGCCATTAATGTTTGGGCAGACATGTCTATATTTGCTTTCGTCAACCGGCGGGGGAAGTATCGAAGGTATATAACAGGGAGCTGGAATCGAGGCTTATGTGTTAGTCTACTAGCTCTTATATGCAAACTGTCATAGGAGAGTAAAAGGGTAGAGAGAGTCACCTCAAAGGCCGGACTAGTATGAAGTGTGACCAAGGCCGCCCAGTCGGGTTACAGATCGAGCAAATAGGCTAGAATATCCCCTTGTTGATGGTATATCTTCTGCTTAGACTGAAAATTGCATCATCCCCTTGGCAGAGGTATAGGTAGCGTATTCCTGATAAAAAAAAAGTAGAAGGGATATGGCAATAAGTGACTTCGACAATGGCGCTTCGGGAGGTATCACGCTTGGCTATGGCTGGTACGATGAGGTTGGGTCGAGAGGTTTCTGAACAAAGGAATTGTTTATTAGCTTCAGAACTAGGTATTCGGATGGGACCAGTACCTTCTGCTTAAAATGCTCCAGGGATTTTGGTAGGCTTCTCTTATTTCTCTAGTTCAAGATTGATGGAGATAGAGTGCAGTTCCTTTCTTCACAGCCTCATTCACAAGTACTTCAGTGGTTTCACGCGCAGCATGTAGCACATGACTGCCAGCTGCTTTGAGAACGAAGTGAATGAATCCTACAGGCTCTGCTACCCACAAAGTCTTTTGAAATTCCACAACTTCTTTATTTCCCCTCCTCTCCACCCACAACTACACCACCAACCATACTACACCAATACCATCTAGACCACACAATCATTGCTCTTGCTTTTACTTCACTACTGTAAGATCCTCTGACATCATATTACAACTGCTCAAACTAACTTCATAGTTCAAGCCTAACTTTGCCAGTTTGAGCTGCCCCCATTGGGACAGTGACTGTCACTGCCAAACCACCCATTTTCCTCAGCGACCGTCTCGACTTTAAATCAGTACTGTAAGGTTCCATCACATTCTATATAGTCATTCATTAGCCCCATGGTTCAAACCAAGCCAGAAGACACTGTCTAATCGTTTCAAGTTCAGGCACCACACATTCCTCATATTGTCCTTGCCAACTTGGTTGCCAAACTCAACACCAAGCTAGACTGCACTACACAATCGTTCCGTGTTTTAGATCGTTAATACAAGCCTATCCTCAGGTGATTGCAGTCACTCGACTTGATGATCTACGCTGACGTCAAGCTGGACTGAGTCCCTGAACCGTCTCGACTTCAGACAGACATCTTTGTAGATTGTCAAGGTAAACTTCATACTCTCTAGTTATACTTACCTAGTATACTTGAACTAATCTGATGATGCAGCCCAGCACCAGACTGACTTGTCTGTCGAACTGTCTCGAGTTTGGACATTGAAAGATTCTGCCAAATATCGATTCAAATTCCACCCTTGCTAGTACTTTTAAGTCAATCAAGTGGACCTGGTGATTCTGTACAACATCCAGCCAGAGCCTCCGAACGAATCACTCACGACCTACATCAGCGGCTATCTAGATTTTATTCTCAAACTACCTCAAAGTTTATGTAAGATATATCTTTTCAAGCTATCTGTTCTTTTGATACAATAATTCAGCAACATATTATCGGTCTACCATCGGTCTATCGCAATTGGCCTAAATCGCCGTCTCACGTTTTCACGTTCTCGTTTACACAATGTCATTTTCGTCAACCAGCATTTGCCGAGCATCCATTGACAGTTTTCCCAATGTAGTTCCATCAGCAAACGCCTTCTTTGTAACACACGTCTAAGTAAGCATCCCTCACCGCAAGTTACTTCTTTTGTGTGCCTCTTTGCTGTCTCTTTGCTGGCTACGGTCACGTGCACTAAAACAGTCAAACCTGCAGCAAACCGCGCGCAGGCAACCTTATTGAATACCAAACAAACGGCTAACAAAGTAAACGGAAAGAGTAGATAAACCTTTCTGGAAGTCTTCTACGATCTGATTTTGGATCTGTATCGCAGGTACGAGTGCAGCCCTCTCTTTTATCCTCTCGCACTTTACATATCAACATCACCGTTGCTTCAGCGAATATAGCCCAGCAACTTTTCCCACTCTCCTTCTTCATCAATTCTCTCAAACGGTCACTGTTGCTTCATAGCCAAAATCACAATGGCGACCTCGGACAGTACTGCCGCTTCTACTTCTGCCAAGGGCTCTCGTAAAACTCCCGACCTCAAGCACCATATCACTGATATCCCTGACACTGAGATGACAGTCCCGTTGGCTTCAGCTGATGATGTTATTTCAGTAGAACAAGACAAAATGTTCAACAACTCGTTTGAATCCGCCAATGCTCGCAGCGCACGCATACGCGGTGTCTCAAACGGCCAAAGCAACGTCAAGAACGAGGCCGAGGACATAAACCGTGCTGTCCAGCAGCAATGGAGACGCTCAGATGATAGCGCACCTACATATGGTGCTACAGCCTCCGGAGCGGCCTCGCAAACCTCAGGTTATATTCCACAGAATGGAACTGGAGTCCCTAGCGGTGGAGATGGGTCATACGCTGGTCAATTCTACAGCCCATCAGCTCCCTCGGCTACTCCAACAATCCATCCTTTTCCTCCATATAATCCATTGACCCATGGGCAATACCCAAACACTGTAGGATACGCAAACGATGGTGTGCCTGCAGATCAAGTTTTGCCTGGACCAGTTTTCCCCACTATGAACCAGCTCACCCACGCCTGGTGCTATGGAATGTATCGAGGAAATGGCCAATATACGATGCTCATTCCTGCAGATGAGTTGCCCGAAGGCTTTGGTGTACCACGTCGACAAGGCCCAGAAGGCATGATAATTGCGCCTGCTCCCAGAGCAACACCACCAAACTTTAACAATGCACCGAAGATGGTTCCACCACATGTACGTCTACCAACATAACTAGTTGATCAGGTACTGATAGTCTTCCTAGGTTGTTTCCAGCTTTCCTGTGTATGATCCAAGTGCGCCTGAGACAAAAGAGCCGGGACAACTACCTCCAGAGCAGCTTCAGGTAATAGCCCTTATGCTTAGCGAGCTATCCTCTTGCCACAAATTTCGGGTTTACTGACAAACGTCGCTGATAGGCCGCAATCGACTCAATTGTCGCAAGAAATCCCCAACAATACATGAGCCAAGCTGCTCCCATGATGCGATCCAAGCGTGAGAAGGAATACTGCGACAAGTGGATTCACGAGGGAACCTGTGCCTTTGTCCAACAAGGATGCAAGTATAAGCACGAGATGCCAGACCCAAATACCTCCGCAGGCCAGGCAAAACTCCGCGAGCTAGGTCTCTACAATGGTTTGCCAAAGTGGTACCGAAACATGCTCAAGGAACAAGAGGAGGCTAGTCGTGTACAATTCAAGTCAAACCCCGACTTTACCAACCCTCCTCGTGCTCTACCACCCGCAACCGGCAGATCATCTATCGCCCCAGCTCGCGGTGGTAACCGTCACACCAGTGGCCATTGGCGTGAACCCCGTTCAGTATCTAGTCCTACAACCTCTAGCAGTGAAAAATCAACGAGTAAGTCAACGGTTTGGTCTGACTACTTCAAGACTAATGTTAATGGCACAGTCTTCGCTGGCCGAAAGTCTTATGGTCCAATAGAGCCTCCACGACAAGGCAATGCTGGTCCTCCACGCTACTCTGGAAATACTTTCGCTAGCCTTGCCAACTTGGATAGCAATATGGATAACGATGATGACGAGGAGGAGGGTGGTATTAAGTTGTAAGCATTCGCTTCAACTACCTTCCATACCGCTTCGGCTATCTCGCTTCAATTCTTCGGTTTACCCCCTCGGTTATTGGTTCACTTGCGCAGCTCTTGGCTCATTCCCACCGACGCCTGCGTTTGGTCTATGACTTTGGACATCTCACTCTTTTTTCGACCTCACTTACTTTCCGCTTTTGCTCTTGGTCCTTCAAACCCGGCATTTACAATCTTTGCATTAGCATTGGCGTCATTTTTCCTTGTTTTCGGCAGCATGCTGTGAGTATCGATTGCCTCCCCATTCTTGATTCCTCAGACTAACTTGGTCAATATCAGCTTCTTGGCTATTTGATGTACTCTTGGTTCATTGGATCATGGCATCATTGCGTCAACAACACTTCTGTCGACTTTATTCTAGCCTCGTTTTGGCTCTCGATCCTTCGCATCTCGACACATTGCAATTGTCTCACTTCTCTCCATTTGCAGTTGCTTTGCTTTTTCGACAATTTTGGTCATCTTGGTTCCTGGAGTTTTTTTTCCGTCGCGTCATAACAAGCACCTGGGTATCCTGGTTCTTACTTTGAGCGTTCGACTTCTGACCATTTTGACCAACTTAGGGGCATTTGGGATTGGCGTTCTGCGATAAACGGGGCACTTTGTTGATTTTTTTTTGTTCAACTTCACTTCTTCCTTGGGACTCTAGCCAGCGCATTTACGCTGCTACTGTTCACAAGTCCCTCCTTCAAACATTCTGTTCTTTCCTTTTTCATCATACAGTACATTGGTGCAGTTTCGTAAGTCGCCCTGCATCATACATGAATCGCAGTTATACTACATACTAGTAGTACTGCCGACCGCACCAGAAAAACGGCAACCAGCATAGCGAGGATATTCTGTTTTCACTTATCTCTTCCTGGCTGCGGTTTACGGCTTCCGGGCATCGCAGTTGCGTTTTAAGCAGGAAGTAGTATTTGGCATTGGGTATTGGGCATTCGTGTTTTCATTCAGCATCGATATGGCATAGCGAGGGTGTTTCATCTTTTTTGAGAGAAAAAGGAATACCGCGTTCTATAGGAGCATCGCATCTGCTCGTGCATCAATCTGCATTCATATGGAGTCTCTTTGGAAGGATCTCTGCATAGCTTGCTCAATACAATTTCCTTTAAGATAACAGCCGTCTTCTATCGTGACTTTGAACCGTGACTGGCTCTTATTTGTGAAGGCAAAGTTGGCTATATTCAGACTAATATTAGAAGTGATGTTCAGTTTACGATCTCCCTCCTTTTTCTATTTAAAGTAAGCGGTTGTGGTGATAAACTTAAGCAATTGATATACAGATATTCTTAGTCAATCTATAGCACAAGTTGGTCAAGCCTATCTCAACTAGATATTTAAATCAAGTCAGTTACTCAAATCAAGTCAGTTACTCAAATCAAGTCAGTTACTCAAATCAAGTCAGTTACTCAAATCAAGTC